>OZ014512.1:13979150-14632900 GCA_963966075.1 Aphodius sticticus
TTATTCTTTTGTTTAGCTAATATAACGTACTGTTTTTTTGCATGACCTCGTGGTATTTTTCCAGTACATTGTCGGGGTGAATCTGGACAATGCCAAGAACGTACAAAACTCCATTGGGAGTTAAGAAACGAAGAAATTATACTGAAGACGTATTTAATAAAGCCTTACAACTTGTGCGAAATAAACATATGACTTTGAGGGAAGCCGCAGAAGTCTACGGCGTCCCAAAATCGACGTTGCAAAGTAACCTAAAAACAAAGTTAAAACATATTGGGGGGAATGTGTGCTTTCTGCCGACGAAGAAAAAATGATTGTGGATGTTATTATTGTTGCATCTGAATGAGGCTACCCCTTTGTGAAAATCGATATAAGACTTCTAGTAAAAACTTATTTAGACAGACTTGGTCGCAAAGAACCGCGATTTAAGGACAATTTTCCGGGCGAAGACTGGTGCTGCCGATTTATAAAATCCCACCGGGACAGTGAGAACATCAAACGTTCTAGAGCTGCTGTTTCCAGGGAGATGTTAAATCAATATTTTGATAATTTTACCTTGGTTCTGGCAAATGTGCCATTGGAAAAACGAGTCCTTGGAGGTGCGTTTTTCAACTTTTAAAACCGATAAATTTTATGTATGTCAGGTACAAGAATATGACTCTGAGGATTCTATAACAGTTAGTTGTTTAAAGCCGAGCAAAGTGCAGAATAATTTTCATTTTCCAAACGTGCTTGATATTTGTAAATTAAACTAAGTCAAATTAATAGGATCTTGCCAAAGCCAAATGTGCGATGAGTTTATGTTTAAGTTTCTAAGTTTCAGAAAGACTACAGTTTTTATTTTATTATTTCTGTGTTTATTGCAAAAAAAACAATAAATGAATTTTCTTAAGTTACACCTGTTTTATGCATTTAATTTATCCCCCCACATGGAATCACTCCACACATGGTAAATATGGGTCAAACTGTGGATTCTAAGGCGTTGTCCCGATTCACCCCAAATAGCGAGGTGAGTCGGGACAGCAAACAAGAAATGTTTTCTCCTAATTTTGATAAGTATCTGCCAAACTATTTAGTCCAAGCCACAGCTCAGGCTTTGATTGCAACATGGTTAAAAACTTGGACCGCGCAAAGTGATAGAAAAGATTTAGATATTGAAAATACACCAAAAGCTGTCCAGTATCACCCCGTTTGACGGTAATCAATTTGAAAAATAAACTTACACTCTACCTTTTCATTCTCATTTGCTTTAATTCAATCTCCCATGCCGACACAGTTTGACCCGAGTCTAATTCACATTGCCCAGAATCCAAGCATGGCAAAACTTCCTTTTCCAGTACGTCATCAGTGGGCTAAATAATTTAAGGGCATAGAAAATAACTAATTAACAATTTATTTATTTAATATCGGCAACACTAGCAAATTCAAACAGAATCTGAGGAAAAATTGAGGCATATTTATTCAGCTCAAGTTAGGATATTACTTGGTGATAGCAACCGAACTTACCTCTTGGACAATTAACCTTTCCTTCACTTTCGTTTCGACCATTTCCGGTGGCAAGTCCAGCACTAACTCTAAATTCTTCTCTGGGAAGTTATAGAGCTTTAATTCGATGACTTCCGGTGCTACGATATGCTTGTTTGTCGGCAGCTCGCTCTGGACATCGTCCAGCTCTTTCCGCATTTCTACCAGATAATCCCTCAATTGTACCTTCTGATCCCTGAGGTTGTGGATTTTTACATTGAATTCGTGCCGCAAATCAAATTGCTAACGAATTTTGTTTATATCATAAAGATCGAATGACAACAAATTAATATTATACAATAGATTTTAAATACCTTCTTGCGAATGGACAGCAGAGTTTTGTACTTCTTCAGTGTTGACTCTCTCAAATGTTTCGGAACTTTGTAGTCCGCGGCCGATTTTAATTTGTAGTCGCCTATCGTATTGATGGCGGTCTGAAGAGCTGCTATGTCATCAGGGTGGTTCACGCCCTCAGCAGGTTTCATTGCGTTAAATCTATCCCACTGGAAACAAGGTAAATAACAATTTGTCCAAGATATTGGGTGTTAGTCATTTCATTGGCAGATTTAAGGACAAAAAGCAGAAATCAATATTGGAATTTATACTGAAGACTGCTGACCAAAGAACAGTCAGTAATACAAAAAAAAATGTTCAATAAAACTGGGCAGAATACATAGATTCAAAAATTGGTTGTAAACGTTAATTCAACAAAGACGTAAAAATGATATCTCAGAACTGGAGCCTTATTCTGCAGCGCTTAGCGATATCGCTATACGTCATATCGAACACTTAGCGATATCGATAGCCGTATTCTACCGTTTTGGTCGATATCGACTGACGTCATGACTTTTCGATATGTCGCTAAATTTAACGATAGCTTCGGAGGTGTCGATAAGTTGATTCGATATGCGTACGTAACCTCACTTTACGTTCATTGTGTACGGAACGAGTGAAGTGTTATAGTATGGTTTAATAGTGTGGTGGTTATCAGGTCGTTTCTTAATAATATGCTAATATTTCAGGAGGTTATTTTTGGGTCCGTTTTGAGGAAAAAAATTCATATGACCATATGTCCTAAAGGTCTCAACTTTTGAACTACAGGGTGCTAAAGTTTTAAGAAAAATTCTTTTTTTATGATAATTTAATAGATAATAATAATTTAATAATTTAATTTTTTAATTTTATTATTTTACCGTTTAAAAATTATTCTCTTCAATAAATTTTTGTTTAAAGTTGTATTTTATTTATGTAAATTGTTTTTTCTCATAAGAAGTTTAGAGATGCAAATGAATGAATTTTGTCTTTTTATGCGAAAACCGTACGTTAAACAAAAAAAAATCAAGACACCAGATTTGGTAAGAAAGGAATGAGTATTTCAAAAATAATTTTTACTTTTAGAAAAAGCAGTGGCGTATCACTTTTCTCTTTGAAATGATTCAGTACAAACCCCGCACGAACGCCACTGGCAAGAATAAAAAAATATGTTGTACAACAGAAAATGCGTTTTGATGCATAGAAGATGCGTACTACGTTTCACAAAAATATTTAGAGTCGTACCAAAGTTATCATAAAAAAATTTTTTTCTTAAAACTTTAACACCTTGAAGTTCAAAAGTTAAGACCTTTAGGACATATGTTCACATGAATTTTTTTTCCTCAAAATGGAAAACCTAATAGGAAAGCAAATAAAAAAAACATAGAATTTATAGCTATCTTATTCCGGTCAGCTGATTGAGAATTTATTGCATTAATTGGTTGAAAAAAGTGCCACCAAACAAAATGCCACTTACAATAATTACAATATCTCAAAAGTCAAACTTTGTTAATAGTAGGTAGATTCAAATTAGACGATAAATAGGCTATGAAGGGGAAAAATCAAATACGGTTGCGGAAAGTGCAGAATTTTATAAGGTTATTTTTATTTTTTCGCTAAAATAGCGAAATCGTGATCGGTTTGCGATAAATTATGAAAAACCACAAATGTGCGCGTTAGGGGTGGATTTTAGGGTGCCAGGCTCAAAATTTGTGGACGTCATAGAATATTGAACCTCAATACTGTCCATGCATTCCAAACGGACAGCAGGCAGCTGTATTGGAATTATTTTCTTTTTTTGCTAATTTCACTGTACTATAAATTCAAACATTGCATAAGGTTGGAAAAGGTCTTTCACCTATTTTACACAGCTTTTGCAAATGTTCTTTTAATTTTTTAGTTAGCAGTTTAATTTTAGTAATTGGCTCCATACTAAAACTAGTTTAAACCTATGTAAGTATATTGGAAATGTAATCAAACACACATTTCTCGACTTTTGAATGTCTTGTAAGCATTTTTTGAAATTTTACAGTGCCTAAATGCAACAAAATATAAACATGATAACATTTTTACAGTTCACGTTTTTTTCAAATACTGCCACCTATTATTCCCAACAGTTAAAATCCATTCAGATGACATTTACTTTCCAGTTTTTTGAATGGTACATTCGATGTTTTGTAATTTTCACCAAACTCTGTCATTAAACTACTTGAAAATAGTGGAGTTACTTGGAAAGGCATCAAGACTGTGATATTAGATTAAAAAACGATCAGCAGCCCTATTTTTTAGTATTATTATTCTATTATATTAGTTTTTACATAATAACAATTTATTTGAAATTCATGGCGTTTCAGCAATAAAATATGTACCTATGCGAATTTTTAATTAAAAAAAAAATTGGTAACTTTCTTTAAAACACTTGTTTCCTAGAAAATATAATAAATATAAAAATAGACTTACATATATTCTGTTAATTCTTAATAAATCTTTTATTTATATATTACACGTAGTAAAATAAAATTAATATGCAATTTTCTGTGGTGAAAAATCTCAATTAACATGATAATTTATGAGTACTTTTTATATTATACGTTTATGAATCCAAAACACACTAATTTAGTAAAATAATAATCATAAGTACACTCAATAAGTTTTCTACATTGCATTCAAGAATCCAATTTGGAATCTTACACTACACCTAGTAAATAAAGTGAATATGAGGGACTAGCTAATTGTTATAACAACTAAGTAAAGCGCGCTTGCTTTACAGGTTTACAAATACACATGTTTTTACAAATCTTTGTTTTACGCTTCCCAATTTTGCGCCCCCATCGTTCATTCGCCTGGAGCAATAATATTTGTATTCAACGTTACAACTACGTAATAATCAACAATAAGAATAAAACTGTAGCGATTTTAACTATAGCAGATAAATTCAAATTAATAACAAACCCGATTGATATTTTGTTTGTCAATAATGAACGTTTCCATACCGACAAAATAACAAACAACCTACAAATCAGCGATGACAGTTCACATTTGACTCAACGTAAGATATTCTCCACAATATTCTCTGACATATACCCATAAAAATCGAAAAACATTGAGATTTCCAGTGTTTACCATGTCCGACCAGGGTTCATCCATGTTCGGGTGGGATCTGCTCTACGGCAGCATCGAAAGAGACGTGAAAAGCAACCAAGACATCCTAATATGCTTCGTTCACTTAGCTCTGATATCCAACGGATTCAAGTGCATAGGAATCGGGGATTCGAAGTCACTAGACGGCACAGAAGCCAAATCCGAATCTCTACCTAAAGGCTGGAACGACGGGTATTCTATGCGATATATCTTTCAAGGACGATTGTACAATTTAAAGGGATCTCCGATTGACGATGGGATAATCATCAATTTGATTAGAATGGACGAACGGTCTGTATCGATGATTCAACTAAATTCTCGTATGGTTCTCGCACGTTCTGGTTCTTTGGAGCAAATGATCCCGGAGAACCGACAAATCCTGGAAGTCGTCAAAAGTCAACTCATTGATAAAGTCGTAACTTCTATGAAAACCAGAGAAACCTCGAGCCAAACGCAGCAGGAAACGACGAGGTACCCGAGTAGTGATGGAATACCGTCACGCTTGATGGAACCAGCCAGACCAGGTTTGGCGGGAATTTGCCCCTTTGTGCCAAATTTTCGGCCTGGGGCTGGTGTTGGAACAAATGATTTGAACCCGTTTGGTGGGAACCCGTTGGGTATCCCGAGACCTGATTTGCCGGGAGGTGGGATGCTTTACGAGCCCCCTAGAGCGGGCCCCCCTGCGTGGGACCCCAATTCTGGGATTCCCGGCGGGTCGTTGCCGCCCGGAGCGAGGTTTGATACGTTTAGGCCCCCGGACGTTGATAGGTTCCCGGGGCCCAGGAGGCCTACGAATCCTGATAATGATGAGATGCCGCCTCCCGGTTTCGATTAATGTTTTGTAATCCTGTTATGTTTTATGTTGTATTGGCTGAATGGCTTTTGTAATAAATAATATTTCGTAAAAATTGTTTTATTTTGATTTTACCTATATCAAATGTTTTCTAACAAACTGTACTTTGACAAACAAAGATATATCCTAAATTTTCTGAAAGGTTGTCTATGTCATCAATTTCCTTTCTCAAACTAAAGTTCACTTTATGCAAATTTTATTTAATTCCGTAAATAATTATAGTTTTGTCTTAAACAATGAACAGAAACATCTACCCAACTCTGTTGCAAACTCATAAATTCATATACCCGTGATAGTAGGCTAAAATTAGCAAAAAAAGGGTGCCCCTATGTTGGGGAGCTATTTTTCCAAATTTTGTAAACTTTTCCAAATTTTTGATTGATTCATGCATTGTCGCCGGAAATCAGTCCACATGCAAAATTTTTATCAATTGGACATTCAGTCCAATTCTGTATCACAGTTGCTATTTCGGTTGCTACGAAAGTGAATTGTTAAAGCTTAAGTTTTAACAACTTTCGTAGCAACTGATTCCAATTTGTCAATTCTGTAAGAACGGATTTTTCAACCGTTGCTAAATTTCTACATCTACGCGAGTTGTTAACAAAGTTGCTAATATACCGAACTAGGGCTATCTTCATACCAATTTGTTGCGGTAGTTATACGTCAGACTATGTCAGTTAGTACGGTATGGTGCGTTTTTCGAAATATTATATGATAAAAGACTTAAGAGGAATCACTACTGCTGGTACGTCCTATAGAATAAGCATCCATAGTCCAAGGTCTATAAAGTAGTAAGGTTATCCAAGTACGAGATTTCTCAGTTTGAGGGGTAAAGTGAGATCGTGACGTCACTAGAGTCGTGCGCTGCCACCAATTTGAATGCTCATTTCGTTGTATGATTTAGGTTAAGTAGGTGCATAATTATATTGAAAAAATAAATGCATCTTTATTGTGATCATTTTTAAATGATTAGGATGAAAAAAAAATGATGAATGTGATTATCACAACATGCTATTTCAATAATTTGTTAATAATGCTGAATAAGTACATTAGTATGTAATGTATGTCCGATTAAAGAAATGTGTTGTGCTAAACCAGGTCTCTGCAGTTGGAATAAAAATTTAGCAGAAATTCAGTGAGTGGAGTCAACCTACAAACAAAATCAAGAGCCGGAGTCGAAGGTGGTATAACGGCAACCACATATTTTTGCAACCATGCAAATTGGGGGTTGAAACACTAAAATTATCAGAAATTGAAGTCGAATGTTTGGTTTACCGACTCTACAGATAAATAAATAGAAAAACTATAACTAAATCAGTATTGGTAGTATTGGTACAACTTACTTATTAAACCACTCATTGGCTTGTCTTGATTACAATGTTTGGTTAGAACATACGTACAAAGAAAAAATAAAAAATCAGTAAGAAGCTTTATTGTACAAATTTTCTCATCTTTGTTGTAATTTTATTTTTAATCAGCTACTCTTCGTTAAATATTTAGATTTTTTTTGCTGTTGAAAAGTAAAATTAAAAAAAATTTTCCGTACATATATTCTTTGCTCGACAAAAGCTTTCAAATATATGGTATCAATAATTGGATCTTGTTTTAAAAGTTCTCTTCTTAATTTACTGCTAATTCTTTTCGAATTATTAATCCCATCCCCCGTAAGTCTTTCGAACTTGCTAATTCATTTTATTAAACAAGCGTTTAAATTCTTCCGATGGATTTATTAGGCCGTCAAAAGATAAATGACGTATCCAGGATGGAAGGGAGTATGGGTGCTCTTGCTGGTCTTCGTATGAGTAATGTCCCAATTGTGGATGAGTTCTGATTTAAACTTTGATCACGTGGAAAAGTAAAATATGATATTGTTAATCCAATCACTGTTGAAATGTTATACCTCATACCGCAACCCGGTACGGAGCAAACCATAGGCATCTAAAATTGATACATGATTTAGAATAATGTAATTTCCAATATAAATTAATATCTTACCTTTACTAACTTAATTACTTCATAAAATACTACACTAATAAAACAACCAATAACGTAAAACTATCAACTATTGAATATAACAATATAAACGCAGAATAACGATTAAACACGAACAAAAGCAGGTAAACTTTTCTAATTCACTAAAAAACCTATAACGAGCTGAGCTGGCAATAATTAAACGTATCTTTGAACAAACTAAACGAGCGATGTATGCGACGTGATGCGAAGTGTGCCGGGACTCTAGTGACGTCACGAAAGTAGAGCATATAGGGATCTGAGGGGGGTATATAAAGTGGACTATAGGAAAGATAGCAAACTGGATAACCTCTCTCTTTATAGACCTTGTCCATAGTCAGCTTAATGTTGTATAAATTCTCTCATGTTATACATCAAATTATAGATAAAGGTGTATTACTTGCTGTGGTAATGTATATGTATTACTTGTTGTTGTTGTATCCACGCTACGTGATAAAATATAACTTATTCATGTACTCGAAGAAGTAAAGTTTTGACTGAATAAAGCATGTAAGATATTGATATTTTTACGTGAAATTTTGCACACTTATAGAGGAAGGTGTAACTTAGACCTATTATGTGGTACTTTTTTCAAATTTAACCTGAGTCCTTCGTAAAAAAATTGCAAAATCAGCCAATTTTATGTCATATTCAGAAATAGATTTGTCAAAAGCGAACAGAATTATCAAAAATCTACCACTAGACGCAAAATTATATATCTTTTATCTTTAATTTGGTGTATTTCTATTACGATTATGTGAACTAATTGCTGAGAAAAAGCCTCAGAACTTTTGCGTGTTTTGCAAGCAAAACGTAGGGGGTATGGATTCCCCTTAATGTTTGGCACCTAAAAGCCACCGTAAACATTAAATGAGCAATTTAATAGGTAGTATGGAGCCGGCAGTATAGCCGGTTACCAAGATATTTTCAACTCTGATGAACATTTCAGGGAAGAAAAATTGTATCGACTGGGAGATTCGACATATCAATGCAAAATATATCACCATTTGCATACGAAAAATGATGTAGATAGTAGTCTGTGCCTGTAGAATACATTAAAACAGAACAGTAGATGGTGTTGATACGTTTTGCATGTCTTTCTAATGGTTCACCGATATTGATTTAGAAGTTATTAGCTATAATAGAGGCTACAGTAGTATTGTAGAGCAATTAGCGATCATAATGATATTCCAAATACGTGTGCGGAAATACATATGATGAACGGAGGTGAAGATAAAATAAAGCTATCAGGAATGCAGTCATCAATGAAATATTTACAAGGTAAGGTAAAATTTGTTCTTATTCTACTAATACCAACAATAATGCATGTTGTTTTGCAGATGATCAATGTGAAATTACGGTATTTATGGCGCGGAATCGGAGATGATAGCTGGAAAATATTTTTTTGCCAATTGGTACATTGTTATAATTTGAAAATATGTTAGTCTATTCAAAATTTAATAAAAAAAATCAAATATAAACAGTTTGCGTGTTCTTTGTTTAGGTACATCATCATAACAAAATGTATTTTACGATGTGTATTTCTGCAACTGTATTTGAAACCTGAAAATTATTATAATTTTTCTACAAGAATTACTATGGCTACTATTGCCACAATTATGGTCGAATCGATATAGGTGGCACATAAACAAGGACATACAATATAGATACGTCGAATTTCCCAGTCGATAAGAATTCACACGTCAATTGTTTTCCAGTCCAGCCTGAGTTTGTCTGCTTTGTAAGATGCAACTAAACAATCCTAACCTAAAATTCGTCTTGACTGAAATCTTCAAATGCAGTATAAAACCTTTCGGTAAATCTGTCCGAAATACTGGCGGGTGTACTTTAATCAGAACCTAAAGACATTCATTTCCCACATAAATTAATCGCAATTAAAAAGCTAAAATTAATCACTCAACCGGGTTGCAAACTTTTACAACTGTCAGATTCGTAGTGGTTACTTATCAACTCAGTTGATAAATATTTTAACCACTCAGTTGCCCTAAGGGCCGATATATTCACCTATCGTGAAACTGTTCGTCATCTAAACGACAAGATAAATGGCAAAAATGTGTCTATTCACCTGTCGTTAACGTTACCGACCGGATAAATACGCTTAACGATCAAATTTATTTAGCGATCGAATGAACCTGCCGTAAACTAATGACGAACACTTTGATTGGTCACAGAGCATGTGCTGAATGTCAAACAAAAAGTCAAACTGACAAATATTTACGTACGTACGTGGTACTGTATTAATTGAAGTCATTATTTAGATAATATGGCCGAACTTGCTGAATTCGTCTTTCATACCATTTTTTTTTAACTTTTGGTGGTCTTTTTTAATTGATGCGGTTAGAAATGGGTGCGAATGAATTTTAGTTACGTTTTGTCAATGTCTATCAATGTCATTTACGGCGCTACATCTAGCGGCAATTAGTCCAAGTTATGATCCAAGTGTTGATTTAGTACACCCTTTTTACCGACATTTGATACTATACTGCCGAAAAACATTCGTTAGCGATGTTTACATCCTCGTTACCTGACGATAACTTACAGATCGGTGAAAAGACAGAATCATTTTTAACGCGAACGTTAGCGTAATCTGTTCGTTGGCTAACGACAACTTTGACGATAGGTGAATATATCGGCCCTTAGAGCCTTTTCAGACGAGGACGGCAACGGCACGGTTTTCGCCGTCGACGGGTCGAAGTGTATGAGATTAAATGGAGCCTGTCACACGTCCGTGTGTGTGAAAAGCTACACAACGGCAGTGGACGGCGAAAACCGTGCCGTTGCCGTCCTCGTCTGAAAAGGCTCTAAGAGTTATACAGAATTGAAACTTTTCGCAAGTTGTTATTTACGTACTGACATTGACATTTAGCAACTTTCACGGTTGTTAGCGTTAACAATTTTGATACAGAATTAGGCTGATTGGCAAGTATGTAAAATTCCGATTACAGGCAACGAACAAGCCGACATCCTAGCCAGTGAGGGCTCTTCAGACTCCCTTTTACGGAGCTTAATCCTGTTGCGGTATCACAAAAAGCCACATCAGGAAGATGGTACAAAACTTGGAGGATTAAGCTAAACGAGCTTACTGGGAAACGAGCTTACTGGGCAACGAGCAAGCCGACATCCTATCTGGAGAAGGCTCTAAGGCTCTCTTCTACGGACCTGAACCCTGTTGCGGCATCACAAAGACCCACATCAGGAAGATGGTGCAAATTTCCAGTTTTAAATATAATTATAAAGCTAAACGAGCTTACTGGGAAACATCACCTGGCATGAGACAAGCTAAGGCTACCATAACCTTCTCCGCCTCCAAGGCCAGACAGTACCTCCAGTTACAAAAAACAGACCTTCGACTGATTACAGGTCTCCTCACAGGACATTGTCCATTGAGATATCATCTCACAAAGATTGGACGGGCAAACAACGCAGAGTGTAGATTCTGCGGCGGATCACCCGAGACAGTGGTACACCTATTGTGCGAATGTGACGCTCTAATGGGCTCAATACATATCCACTTGAGAGCCGCACAGTGGCAAGAAATCCCGAAAAAATGGCCAAAACTCGTAATAAGCTTGGGCATTTGAAACACATGTGTTAAACATGCTCATAAGAGTTTTTTGGGGTGTCGGATTCAAAATATGAGTTCAGATTTTCAAAATTCAAACTGGCGGAACCAAGATAGCGACAAAAATATAATAAAATATATCCGATTTGCATGAAACTCATTTCCGGCGATATTGCTAGACCCCTCATTCCGAATCTGATAACAGATTTTTGAAATTCTAAATGGCGGAGTCAATATGGTGACCAGAAATGTAAACAATTTCCGAATTGCATGAAACTTATATCCAGACAATATTACCAGACTTCTGATTCCAAATGTGACATTAGATGTTCAAAACTCAGAATGGCGGAACCAACATGGCGACCGAAAATGTAAAAATATATCCGATTTGCATAAAACTTATTGCCTGTAATAGTACAAGTCTCCTGATTCTCAATCTTATATCAGAAGTTTCAAATTCAATCTGGCTGAACCATATGGCGACTGAAAATGTTCGATTTGCATAAAACTTATTTTCTGCGATATTACAAGACTTTGCGGTTGGGGCTTATATGAACATGTGAAAGAGCTTAAAATTATATACGTTATATATGTACAAACCATCCTGTATATTGTTGCATTTCATGAATCGTTTTCACACAAGCAAGTACTATTGTACTGTTCTGCGTTTTTCCAAAGTTTTTCTAAATGCTTATAAAAGTAAATTCAATTCTATTTATCAGCCTGTGAAATTCTGTTGAAATTTTAACATCAGATTTGAAATCGACAGTTTAAAAATAACAGGAAATAAGTTTCAATTAAATCCGTCAGCTTCTAGACTTGGGTTTGCAATATTAAATCCGCCATTTTGAATTTTGAAAATCTGACAAACAGATTTGGACAAACAGTTTTTCTAAATGCTTATAAAAGTAAATTCAATTCTATTTATCAGCCTATGAAATTCTGTTGAAATTTTAACATCAGATTTGAAATCGACAGTTTAAATATAACAGGAAATAAGTTTCAATTAAATCCGTCAGTTTCTAGACTTTGGTTTGCAATATTAAATCCGCCATTTTGAATTTTGAAAATCTGACAAACAGATTTGGAATTAGAGATCCTCAAATGTCGCAGGAAAAAAGTTTCATGTGAATCT
Source organism: Aphodius sticticus (assembly GCA_963966075.1). Taxonomy (NCBI): domain Eukaryota; kingdom Metazoa; phylum Arthropoda; class Insecta; order Coleoptera; family Scarabaeidae; genus Aphodius; species Aphodius sticticus. The sequence goes on from OZ014512.1 coordinate 13,991,706, forward strand.
GAATATATTTTGATTTTGGGTCCGCCATATTGAATCCGCCATTCTCAATTTACAAAATCTGACATGAGATTGCGAATCACGAAGCTTAAAATATGATAGGAAATAAGTTTCATGCCAATCTATAGCTTTCACATTTTTGGTCGTAATATTAAATCCGTAATATTTAATTAATTGTAATATTTAATCCGCCATTTTGAATTGTTTAAATCTGACATATTTGGAATCACGGAGCTTGAGTTATCACATATTTACTCCGCCATATTGAATTTGGAAAAAAATGGTACAGATTTAGAATGAGTGACACTAAAAAACCCTTTGTCAACATATTTAATGCATATTTTACAATAGCCCAAGAAGGTAAAATCTGCCACATTATCAGTCTCCGGGTTGGTACTGCGATGTATATTAGTTTGCAACTCGATAGAAATATATTGCATTTCATATAAAATCGGATGAAGTCGGATGACATATTCATACCATCTGAAAGCTAAAGGTACTACATATCTGGTAGTATGCACCATTCGGCAGGATTGAGTGGTATATGTAACTTTTCCACTACTTAAAATCAAAGAAACCCAACAAATACTAAAAATACGAACCAATTTAAATTATAACGAAATGTTTTATGTTGTTCATCATTATTAAAGTGCATTAAGTAAGTACAAACCTCCAGGAAGATAATCTATTGTAAAAAAAAATATCTACATAACCATGAATACAAAGAAAATTGCACTTGAAGGCAGTATTGAATTATTGCACTTACAATAGAGAATGATTCTCCCGCGCAACAAGTCGACTTTGGGGCTAATTCTACGAACTAGTTTCAACTAGAAATCAAGTTTTTTTTGTGTTCCACATATGCATTGGTACCTTGTCTTGGCAATTGAAGTGGATTTTTGACAATTGCAGCATTTTCATTATATTAGGTTTTGGCCAGCTTTTCGGGTATTTTCGACATAGTGAGCCGCCATCGTTAAACCAGCGGAGCTGACACAACTTATCGAAGGGCTCAACGTGTATCGAAAGGCACAGATGCCAAATGACCCAACTCTACCATACCATACCATACCATACCATGATATAAGCGTAGTAATAACATCTTATGCCAAAGCAAATCATACTGAAGTTTGTGCAAAAGCTTTCAGGCAAAAAGAACTAATACTCACTTCACGTTGTCGGCGTGTTATTCTCAGCTTTCGCATTCGATACTTCTTGAGGATTCTGCTCAGCTTCGCGTTTAGCCTGTGCTCAATTGTCGATGGCGAGAGTCCAGTGAGGAAGAACTCGAGTTCTTTCTTTTTGTGCTTCGGGAGCGGCAGATGGTCAGCAAACATTGGCGGTCGTTCCGGTGTTCTACATTTTGAGAAAAAGAAGGACACAAACACGATTCATTTCTTACTTTGTATTGGGTTTGCAGTATGAAATTAACCAATTTGGAAGCTAGATTCGGTTGTAGTGCGTCAAAATACATAAAAAAAATCATGGTTTGTCTTTGATTTGCTAACATAATCTTTGACTATCATGATTTTTATTATAACATCGCAACACCAAAGATAGTGCCATTTTCATTGCAGCTAGATATATGGTGCGTGTTAAACTGACAGAAAAACTTACTGTTCCTTAGGCCTTTCGTTGGCTAGATTTATAATTACAAAGTGTTAATATTAGGTACTAATAACCGCAATTACAGTTTTATTCATAGAAGCAAAAGAAAAACAACTAGTCGGTCATTGTACCTGCCTTTGATCTCAGCTTCAATTAATTTTAACTCGACCCACTCTTGCGTCTCGAAGAAGTTATTTGGCAGCCTCCTCTGTCTTAAAGTGGTCACCCGAAGATTCTTCCTGACACCGTCAACTCCAATGGGAAACAAATCCAGTGGATCGGTGAAGTGCTTCTTCAGTTTGCTCAAGCGTATTTCCGACTTTTCAACGTCGTAGGCCAGCTTTCGCTTTACCAATGCTAGATTCGCTTCCATGATGTCGTGGAGGTGTGTAGTTATTCTCGGGTCCAGTTCAAACTTCTCCCTAAACGCCAGATATGTCACAAATAAAGTAGACGAATGAGTCTATGGTAGAACGCAGCAGTACTATATGATAACACTGTGCAACAAATTTAAACTTTTTGTTTTTTCCCATCCCATAGATGGTAAATTTGTATTGGTTTGTGGCCAATAACCCTAAATCAAACCGTTTGTTTCTATCACGTCTGGTTTAGAATAAATAAAATTGATGCTTTTGCTAATAAACGCATTAAAATCTAAACCGTTTGATGTATAAAAAAAATCGGACATGTCCATTTGATTTAATAGAAGTACACATTTGTATATCAAATAGAATTTTTGATCTTCAATTTTGCTCGTCATATGACGTCATCAACATATTTTTTATGGCACCCACTACTTTTCTTATTGATCTTGGTAAAGATCCCTGAATTGTTATCATGGTATCAAAAAAATTTTGAACATAAGGCAATTGAAAATTTGACTACTAGTAAGTACCCAAATTAAGTACTGATAACTTTGGGAGCATTGACTGATTGAATTTGTAAATGATAAGTGAAAGGGTGGTCTTGATATATTATTTTGCGCTGCTCACGAATTGGAACTGAGAAGATGTGCATCGATGGTATCGGATGAGTTGAAAGTCAAACAACAAAAAAACTTGATAACCACAAACCAACAATTTTATTTCTATCACGTCTGCTTAAGAACGAATAAGCGCTTTTATCTAATAATTCTAGGTCACTGAGATCTGATTATGTGGCATTTCAGAATGAAATGGCACAAATCACTCCGCAGAGTTTGACAATTCTTCCACATCTTCATCCATAGTTCTATATGTGCTTCCCATATGTTGCAGTCGGTTTGGAAGCGAACCATGTATGGCTAAACCAGTATGGCTGAGGTCAATCTAGTAGTCGATGGTAAATTTCAGTAACTAATTCTATTTTCTATTTTTGTATGAAACTCCACAGTTTTCCTGCGAAAGTAACAACCCTTTCAATGGTTTCAGTGTTGTTGTTGTTGTCTTTGTAGATGTTGGTCATTACTAAAAAGTTTCATATGGACTGTATTTTTCCAATTCCTTAAAAAGTCATCAACATCGTAATTTAAACGACTCCAACTTCTTAAGGAATTGAAAAACGCAATAGGAAGCTTCTAACTTACCAAAAGCTTTATGTATTTCTTCATCATATTCAATTCATTTGTTTTATTTTATGTCCCAAATGATCATAAAGTGACATTTTACATCTTAAATACCGGGGCGAAAACAGCCCCCCGAAAACAGCTGTCACCCTCGGGGCAGAAACATCCGTTTAATGCCCTTGGTACTTGTAGTTATTATTATTATACCCCCCACATTTACTGTTGCAGGGTATATTGAGTTTGCCACAACATTTGTAACACCCATAAGGAAGCGTGGCAGATATAGACGTATATATATATATATATATATATATATATATATATATATATATAGGAAAGCTGGTTAATCGACGGTAAGATATAAAGGAGAAAGATATTTGTCGGGCAATTCCGTCATACGAAGATCGAAGATTAAAGAAGCAACCGTATACACGTGTTTCGGACTATTAGTCCTCATCAGTACGGTATAGCCAAGGAGCAAGATGGACACTCAATGGAAAAACACTCAAATGGTTCCCTATAGGGGGTGACCAATGTCGCCAATTTGGTGCTTCAGTCCCAACATCTTCAGGATTCGGAGACAAGAATGGTACCTGGGGTGTACCAGTCACCTCCGGCGCGACGTCACTTCTTGTCTCCGAATCCTGAAGATGTTGGGACTGAAGCACCAAATTGGCGACATTGGTCACCCCCTATAGGGAACCATTTGAGTGTTTTTCCATTGAGTGTCCATCTTGCTCCTTGGCTATACCGTACTGATGAGGACTAATAGTCCGAAACACGTGTATACGGTTGCTTCTTTGATCTTCGATCTTCGTATGACGGAATTGCCCGACAAATATCTTTCTCCTTTATATATATATATATATATATATATATATATATATATATATAAAACTTTGAAATAGTTAATACAAGATGGCGGTAATTTTTTAAGTTAAAAAACTACAGCCACGCCATCTTGTATTAACTATTTCAAAGTTTAATATCAATATATGCAGGTTTCTGCAAAGAATTAACATGCATTATATATATATATATATATATATATATATATTTGATCAGCTTTGAAAACTGAATCGATTTAGCTATGTCCGTCTGTCTGTCCATCTGGGTACACGATAACTGCCGTAATTTGGAACTAATTGATCTGAAATTTGGTATACAAGCTTATCTCTTAAAATGTAAGGACAAGTTCGTGAATGGGGAAAATGGGTTCGCTCAATAGTTTTTTTTCTTTTTAAATATTTTACGGGGGGGGGGGGTATTTTAACTTCAGCACGGCTGAAGATGATTTTCTTACTAGTTGGTATTGGGTTTGTTCAGATATTTCACTCTATAAATTTTTAATGAATTGTCAAAACAAATAAATCTAAATGAAACTTTTTACTCAGAATGACATTTTCTTTCTAAAAAAACCCGGCGAAAATAGTGGGACAGCCTGTAAATGCCAGGCCTACTACTTGCATTCGATTTAAAAAATCAGAGTTAAAATTTTTAAATCAAAAATTTCAATTGTTGGTGGATCATTTTTCAGGATTTCAGATAAATACAAATTTTAAAGGTTACTCTCAGGCTATTTTGAAGTTTTGAGGATCATTTGGTTCAGCCGTTATAAACAAAATCACGTTTTTAAACATTAACCTAATTTTATAGGTAGGTATCCAAAAACCTAGTAAAAATTTACAAGCACGGATTGGTTATTTCCTTTCTATGCACAAAATCCACTCCATAGAGTGATTAAGGTTTTCCTAATTTTCAATAGTCTTTTTCTCGAAAATATTCTGATGTAAGGCCATAAAATGTATATGCTACCATTTAGTCAATTAAAATCTATTTAAAACAACAAGAAACATAAGGGATTGCTATAAAAAATCAATGACGTCATAAGTAAAAACAATTGATGGTAAAAAATCAAATTTTATACATTAAACTAGGTTTTGATAACTAAAAATTTATCTGTCAAAGTATTTTAAAAATAATAAACAGTTTTAACTTTGATGAATTTATTTCATATTTTGCCATTGTATTTGATAATAAAGTTTTTGCAAAATTTTTCAAAATTGTGACGTGTCGACAAGGCGTTAAGGCTCCGTTCTGAAAACATCGCAAGTCCAAAACGAAATATTTCGTTGCGATGTTTTTGTTTTGCTGGTTTTAAAGCTCCTGACGTCTGCTGTCTACACCGGGCAGCAGTAGTATGGGCAAATAAATACATTTCTAGCAATTACGCTTTATTATCGCAATTATAATTGTACTTAAATAAAATATCTATTTTTGTAATCATGAGTTGGGCTAGATGTTTTATATGTGAAAAAAGCCAAAGATGTAGAAGTAAAATTAATTTTATCTTTTCAAAAATTATTTTTCATCCAGCCCAACTCGTTATTTATCTAAGAAGTTACACTGAAAATTTCATAAACTTTGAATAATAAATAACGTTTTTATTTGAAAACGCGTTTTAGGAGAGGTAGAACTGGGTCTTAATATCGTTTTTAGAACTACGACGAACACCCATCAGCATGCAGGATTTTTTTTTGCCGTTGTACAGTGTAATTGTATAGAAAGTGAATTAAGAAAAGGTAAATACTACAGCAACCCTTGAAACTTAAGGCACCATTATTAATAAAAACCTCGTCGAAAAGCAGCTTGAGCATCAAATATGCAGTTGCTGAAAATGTCTTCATCTGTACCTGGGTATGATTTGCGTTGGCAACAACTTCTTATTCTTCTTCAGCAATATCTGGAACTCCTTTCTCAGTCTGGTTAATATATCCAGATACTCCTTCTTGTGGTCATTGGCCAATTTGGTCTTCCTGTCCTCTTCCTTCTTTACGATAGCCTCCTCCAAACTTAGAGCGGCGTAACTCTCAGCGTCCTCAACGTCTTCGATACGCTTAAGGAGGAAACGTCGAGTGACACCTGGAGACGGCCTGCAGTAGTCCTCGTCTTCAGGGTTGTACCTGTACGAGAAGACGTTGCCATCGTGTCCGCAACTGAAGAAGTATCTCTCGTCGTGGCTGAAGCACATCTTCGGCACAAACCCGTTGTAGTTGTCGTGCATGGACAGTTGCCAATAGTCGGATAAGTCCCTGTAGTTGTCCTTCACTCTGTTCAACCTTATGGCACCGTTCTCCATGGCGAAGATCAAATATTTTCTGTTATAACTAAAATTAAAAAATATATTACCCCACAACATCGGATCAGAGCCAATCCAGAGGAAGATATTATAACGTATGACGAAGAAGCCATTTTGCTTCCATAGTAAATGATGGGGTATGGTGTAAAGTCTTACTTGTAAATAAAGTTGCTAATTTCAACATCGTCGGCTTCATGTACCAGTCGAAAGCTGTAGGGCACTTCGTCCTTTTGCCCAATAACGAACTCGTAGATGTATCCTGCGTCAAATCCACTAACTGATACCCAGAGTGTTCCTTCTATGGTGTGTTGAATCCAGAGGATGTCATTTGGCACGTCTGGTATGAATAGGGGCTCTAATTTTTCTTCGCTCTCTGAGTCGGCTGGTAAAAAATCAAAAGTTTACAAAATTGTTAAGTCTACAGACTGATCAGTTTTGCCACAGGTCACGTGGAACAGTCCGTAGATGTATTGTGATGTGTTTTCGACTCACAAATATCATTACTTAATTTGTTACAAACACAAAACCTCAAAAAGTCCTGTTTTTTTTTTCGTTTTTCGCTTGTAAAAGACGAAACGATGGAGCAATTTTGATGCTTTCAAGAGACGAGAAGAGAATAACAAGACATAAACAATGAGGTCTACACGGCCTCGATCGGATTAATATTAACGGAGAAACTCGGAAAAGCCGGAAAGGCTTTTCGCGAGAAAGTAGCGATTGATGGGTACTTTGAGTGTGCACAACCCAGGCGTTGTCCGTTGATTAGTTTTTGCACAAATGCGATTTGAATTTGTTTATGCAATATATTTGGGCGAGCCTGGATGCGTCGGAGGTGGTCCGATTTTAATCTTTTTAACGGATTCGAAAGTAGAGGTATTGTGCTACAAAACGTCACTACTGATTTTGCGTTAAAATGTTGCGAAATAGATGAAAAATACTTGAAAACATGACCGAAAACGGTCGCGCGCTCGAAAGCGGTCGAGTAGTAGGGATAGGCGGCCGTCATATTTGTCCGCGGCGCGCTTGTATTACATATATATATACGCGCTTCCCCTCGACGGCCGCCTACCCCCACTACTCGACCGCTATCGAGCGCGCGGCCGTTTTCAGTCATGTTTGCAAGCTTCAATATTTTTATACCCCCACATTTACTGTGGTAGGGTATATTGACTTTGTCACAACATTTGTAACATCCTTAAGAAATCGTAGCAGGTATAGACTTGTATATATATTTGTAATCAGCATTGAAAACTGAATCGATTTAGTTATGTCCGTCTGTCTGCGGTCTGTCCGCCTGTCTGTGTACACGATAACTCAAATTGATTTTGAATTAATTGATCTGAAATTTCTTATACAAGCTTATCTCTTAAAAAGTAGGGACAAGTTCGTGAATGGGCCAAATCGGTTCACTCTATTTTTTAAATATTTTACGATGGAGGTTATTTTAACTTCGGCTCGGCAGAGCATAATTTTCTTACTAGTTTTATACTCAAATTATAGAAATTCAGTTATGATTAATAAAATTACATGATTATTGTAATATTTCTGATTTGAAATAATGTAATATAACAAAAAATCATCAAACGCTACTCGGCTCTTATCAATTTCGAAATAAAAACCATTGTTGGCTACAGTATGACAATAAAATTAAGAACTAATCGACAGCTGGTACCATTTCGGATAATAATTGAGCATTTATTCGTTTTCGAACCGATAAGTGGAAAAATATTCCGCAAAAAAATAATAAAGCAACCTTCTTGAGAATTGTAGCTACTACAACTTCGTTAATTATTATTTTTTTGCCTAAGATGTTCGGCCTTTTGCTTGCACTATAACCATTGAATTTGTTACTAGAAATTTGTCGAAATAAAATGTATATATTTATTCGTGAGTAAATAAGTGAAAGAAGGTTCTTATTTCTTACTACTTATTAGCCATTTCAGAAGTTTTAAATTAAGGTCCTAACTGTTGCTTTTGTGTTGACACGGCTTGTTGGAATATAAATGTTGATGGGAGTTCATTTTTCTTTACCCAAAAATATTTCTTCATCAATTTCCAATCCTGGATTCTCCTTCCTAAACTGGTCCAATTCCTTCTGTTTCTTCGCCCTTTTGACCGCTTTTCTCGCTTCAATTTCCCTCAGCTTGATGTCCCTTCGAATTTGGGACTTATACGTGTAGAATCTTTGCTGCCTCGGCTTTTCCTTTAGTATGTACGTGATCTTGGTGTAGCTCTGCTGCTCCATCGGCAAAGTTATGATGTCAATGTGCCCATGGCAACATCCTAGGATTACTGTACTTTCCTAAATGATTATTGGTAAAGAATACTATTAGTGAATTATCATGTACTTTCAGTTATCAAGTGTTCTTATGTTCTTATGTTAAGGATGTCATTTTGATATGTAGATATGTTTGTATAGGTATACCATTTGCTGTGACTTGAATTGAGTAGAGCTACTGTCAAACATGGAAACAAAACTGGAACGAGTCTGATTAAGAGAACGCTGTTCTACACCATTTTATAGGTTCATTTTTTTCACTGCTTAGAAAATTCTGTCATGTCGCGTTAATGTTAGATGTTTCAAAAATAGCATTTTTGTGACATAATTAAAAAAATAATGTGACGTGATAATTCTTCTTGCTACTATCAAACAAAACTGCAACAAGCTATCGAGTGTTATCTGTCTCATCTACTGCATTTGATCTTCATGTGCACCATCTAGAATGACTGGACTATTAGTTCTTGAATTCAACTTAAATAAAAATAAAAACCTCTCCTTCTTTGCTATTCTTTATTGTACTCGAGACATGTTTCGATCTTAACAGATCATCATCAGTCGGGAATAGTCAACTTTTGTCCGACTGATGATGATCTGTTAAGATCGAAACATGTCTCGAGTACAATAAAGAATAGCAAAGAAGGAGAGGTTTTTATTTTTATTTAAGTTGAATTTAAATAAACTTTGCAATATGGATATAGCCAATTATTAGTTCTTGCACCAATACAATATGCGTAGACAGTATGAAATTTCATGAACACAATAAGATCGCCAAAATGAGTAAATTTTGTGACTAGCAGAGTATTTTGAATACCTCTGTGTTGTGCCAAGTTATATGCTTGACCAGGTCCGTGGTGGGCACATAACCAATTGGAAGAAGTTCCATGTATTGGTTGATCTCGTGACTCTTGACCACGTACACGAAAACTGTCCAGTCCTCACCACTTGTCACCAAGAGTGTACCAGACGGATTGATTGACATATAGGTCAAAGGTTTGTTATGCGGCTTAGTCACCTGTAACAAGACGTTTTGATAAAGAAGCATTTTCAACTTCAAACGATAGATTGTATTTATTATAATGTCGTACCTGAATTAGTGTGAATTCGTAGCGCGCTTGATCTTCATTGATGTTAGATACCACCACTCGTAAGCAACCATCGTCAAAGCCCATCACAAGAACATCACCAGATGGATCAATCTAAATGGTAGACAATATTAACACTGACGATGTGAAATATTTATGCGTGTCAATTACTTCTAAAGGAACCCACATCATGCACCGCCCCTTAGCAGGGTATTGCCGAACATGCAACAATTCCTTTTTGATGTAGTTGTAAAGATGCAACCTCCCATCAAACCCCAAACTGACCAGGTACGGTCCCCATGGGCACGCGCCTATATCAGCCACCTGTCCAGCATGGCACACGTACAGTTGCTCAGATGGTGTGACGTTTACCTCCGTTGTTAAATCAACTTTCCAAAGACCACCATTTCCATCCTAAAATATAACAACAAGTAACCATCAAACATTACTTGTATAGTAGATGTCAGGAGTGTTGTAAATTACTCATCGCTTAAAAGTGTACGATCCAAGATTTAGACGGAGCGTGCAGCTTGTTCAATGGATAGGCAACCGAACATAGATGAGAGTAAATGCGTTGCCTACCGAGACGGTTATTATCGGAATTAAATTAATATTGCTACTATCTTTACTAAGTAAATAACCTTTAGGACAACGTTCATCACCATCGCTATAGATTTTTTTTAGTAAGCGGCTTACCTATCACGAAAACATTTTTGCAAAAATACTGTCACGTTCATTAATTACATTCAGTATTTAGAGGTTAGAAATGTCATTCTAAGAAAAGACGTACTTTTTCGCTGGTCTCATTTTCGCAGAGGTAGACAAATAATGCTATTGCGTTCTAACACACTTCAATTTATAAGAAAAGATCTGTGACGTATGCGGAAAATAAGAGCAGAAATCGATGAGTAAACTGTAGCACTCGTGAATCTACTACATTTAGTACCTGTGCGTAGTAAAATGTATCACTTTCATCGCTGGACCGTTTAAGGATGCACATAAACTCCACGCCTGGTGTGTGGAAATCGAAAATGGGTTCTATGGTCACCACTCTGTCGTCGTCTGGTGGGTCGGCTTGATCGATGGAGTCATGGTGCCACACCCTGACCCTGCCGTCCATGCCAACGGTCCACAGTTCGCCATCTTTGAAGTCAAACTGCACGATTGGACCCTCATGGCATTTCTTCCTCAGTTTTCTGAAGACCTCGATTTTGATAAGGCCAGCTTCCCAGACCAGGATGTTGCCCCAACTGCATCCGGAAATAACCTAAGCAAAAATGATCTATTATGCGTTGTTCTGGTCGCAAAATAATTAGTATATTATTTGATGAGCACATAATAGGGTATGGTATTTGACTATTGATTATATGTTTGACCATCTTAGTGTGAAACCATCTTAGTCCTGAATTTTTAATAAAAATCAGGCTCATAGAAACCCAAATGAAATAAGTAGCGGCCAAAACAAGTGTCTTTTTGTTGGGAAGATTACTTTGACATAAGTAAAATGGTCTAGAATAAGTTATCTATCGTGTTTTACATCCGACAGACACATATAATCCGACAGTTTGAGGTGAGGTCTAACCTAACCTACAAAGTTATGCTTATATTGCACTTTTTATCCTTTACTTAGTCCCGGAGCGTAAAATAAGAATTATTGTTAAAGAAGAATCCCACCATCAAAGCGTTAACCTTCGGTAGATTACCACTATCCGCGGGCCATAATAATAATAATTCGGGCCTGCCGATGCCCCCGTAGTGGCGAAAGCTGTTGGGGGATGTTAAGGCGTGGATTATTATTATTATTATTATTTAACAAAGTTGTTTTCCATTGCTTGTAAATTAACGTAGTAATGTCAAGCGGCAGAAGCACTAGCTTAATACAATGTGACGTCACTGGAAACTGAGCCAATTACAGAGTGTTTTCAATCACGTGATAGGACGTATTGGTTTTTGATAGAAATAATGCATTTTCTTGTAAAAGTAATAACAAATAGTTTCCTTAAACTGTAATCTATTAGGATGACTATAATACAAACCATAATTTTGTAATACAGTTAAATACCCTATTAAGAATATAAATCGCGAGCATGAAGTTTATACACGAGCACTAGGCGAGCGTGTAAACTTCAGTGCAATCAGTAGCGTTGGTTTGAATAATGAAGTCATTATTCAAACGAACTGTCATTACTATTCAAAGCTACTGTCATCATAATCATCGGCGTGTATCATGGTAGGGATTATATAGTCATGGATACGTAGGCAATGAACTTATTATATGTGAGTCGTAGATAAAAGTGTTTATATTACCGATAATAAATTATTGTTTATAATTCCTCGCATATCAACATTCCTAATATTAAAATACGTTTCTTTTAGAATATTCTGCAGGTGCTAATTTTATACATTCACTATAGTTAATAAAAAATAATAATTTATAGCAATGATACGATTTACTTTAATCTAGGAATACTAACAAACATTCAGGCTTTAACAACATATCCGATATCACTTATAAACACTTATTATATCCTATAATAAATGTCTTATTTGAATGGACAACAAACCTTTTCATCTGGCATGGGATATATCCCCAAAATATCCGAGTATTCAGTTTTTCCAAATCGTCCCAACTCCCCTTGCAGTTTTAGCCCCGTGAAAGTTTTAGCCATTTTCCAAAACTTAATGTGAGCCAGTCCTAAAAAAAACAATCAGTGCATCCGCAAAAATGTGATATCCTCCTTTAGAATATTTACCACAAGATGTTAGCTGCCCTGGAACGTAAGGCGAAAAAAGCACCCTGAAGACGTCACTTACGTAAGACTTTGTCCTCAGGAGAATTCTGGACTTTGGCCAATTCCAAACTGTGATTAGATGGTCAGGTTCGCCCCCTTGTGATGCCAATAGATCACCATTTGGGCTAAATACGAGAACCATGAAGTCATAAAAACACAACTGGAATGATATTGAAATGGTTACTTTCTTTTGGGCTTACCTGTAGTTGAGATGATGATAGCCTTTTGATGTTCCCCCTCGCAAAATACAAATTATCTCTAAAGTGGGCCACTCGTAAACAATTATTGGTGGATGGTCACCATTTTCTGCGATGGCTATGTGAGAAAATTCTTCATTGGGGTTTTTCTGCAAAAAAAGAAAGTCATTTTGAATCGTTTGGTTATCGTTTGAATTTAGCTTACTGTCATGTGTCCCAAACCACCTCCAAACGCGCTCCTTCTGAATGTCAAACTTTTTGTGGGCACATCGAAAAAGTTGATCAGGTTTCCCGAAACGAACATAATCGTGTTCTCATCCGCCACAACTAAGTTGAAGTATTTCTTACAATCGTAACCATACGAGAAGCTAAGCATTTATAAGGAAAACCCTGCCTTAAGGAGTATACTCTCATTTTTGTGCTAGGAATTTTATGGTTGCAAATGGCTTTTTTGGTTACAACATATACTCACCGGCAAAAAGAAACAAGGGAAATGATGCAAAATTTTTATGGCATATATATACCTAGATTCGAAATTTATGAAAATTGTCAGATGCTTTTAGAAATTAGAAAAAGGAAACCGGTAAAGATTATTATACCGGGTAAAGCAACATGATGTTTTGGTGGTCGAAATACGAGACACCTGTGGAGTAATTAAGAAACTTGGACAGGTTCTAAAGTACCCTGCTATAAAGCCATATTAATACCCAACATTTTCTTTTCCATTAACACAAATTCTGAATGTTTATAAAATAGACACAACTACAAGTAAATCTTTTACACCGCATTACACCGATAATTTTTTTACACCGCGTTATAAACAAATTCATCTACATTATCATACGCTTATTATACCGGGAGAATCAATTGATGTTGTGTTGCTCCAGTTTGAGACACCCTATAGAGTAACTAAGGAACATCATTGGTCAGATTCTCTTGTACCAAATGTACTAAGATAGACAGTTTGAAGTAAAACTTTGCAATTTTAACTTTTTTGACATATTAACTAATTTATCCATTTCTTGGTGGATTCTAGCTTATCGAAGATATTAGTGTTAAATAAGAAACAAAGACTCGGTGAAACGTTACAAAAGTTTTTTTGACATTAAAGCTAAAATTTTAAATTTTACTCCCTACTGTATCTTTTACAATCATTCAGAAAGTGGTATTCAAAAACTAAATATTGAGAATTAAAATGGATATAAAGCAGAGTACTAGAGACTGAACAACTTCCATAATTACTCTACAGAGTGTCTCAAACTTTAACCACCAAGACATCATTTTGGTTCTTACCGTGTAACAAGCGTTAAGGCTTCTTCCAAAATTACAAAAGCATGTAGTAATCTTAATGGATTTCCTTACAGTGTTGATAAAATCATCAAAATTGATCAAAGATTGCAAAGGATATTGAACATAATAGTTAAAATAAAATTGCAAAGTTTTATTTGTAAATTTATTTATTTCACGAACATTCGGGTATTGGGACTAATCAAATAGCTAAATGTTGTGAATTGGGCTTTTTAACAGAGTACTTGAGAACTTGTCCAAGTTTCTTATTTACTCCACAAGTTGTCTCAAACTAAGCATTTCTTTTTTCAAAATTCCAAAATCATGTGGCAATGTTGATAATTTACAATGTGCTGAAATAATCAATACAATCGGTAAAAGATTGCAAAAGTTATGACACATCAAAGTCTGGCAAAATTTTAGGTGACCCGGTTCCTTTTTGCGGCTGAGTGTATATCAGAACCTCATCGCTATGGCATGGCATCTGCTACTGAAATGAGCATATCTCTGTTACACCTATGTGAACTTAGCCCCAGCCTCTTTTATTGGAATTTATGTGTACAGAAAACCGCTAAATACTCGAGTACCCTTACAGGTATCGCAATGAAACTAATACTGTTCTAACGAGCATTCTTCGGCCAATATAAAAGTGGATTGCTTCCTATTGATCTGACAAGAATGAACGTTAGATTGAGGTTGATAGATCTTCTAATTTTCTAAAATAAAGGTTTTCTATTCATCTTCTTCGTAGGACTAACCAGTTTTACGCACTACGGATGAAAATCTTCAACAGCCGTTGTCAACAGCAACGAACACATGAATACACATTATACAGGAAATCGCAAACCACGTCTTTAAAACGTATAGGGCCATTTTAAGAGGGTCATAATTTATGATAAAAAATCAATAAACATGTAATCAAAAGTGGTCGGTTTTCGAGATATGTTCTTCAGATGACAAAAGTCTTTTAAATAAATACCTACCTTGCCTTTTATGGAATTTTTCCAAAAGTGGTATGCTTTGTTAGCTTATATGTGATACATAGTTATATACAAAAGTTTTGTTGCATTTCCGGTATTACATAAGAAGCTTCCTAACCTTCTGATAGACATTTCTCGGAAATGGTGAAGTTTCAACTGCACGCCATTGATTTTCTTGTTAAAAATATGAAGCTCAATCATGTTTATAATAACTTTTGTAGCGGAAAGATTTTCTTAACACATAAGTACGTTGCTCTCGTACGTGGTTTTGAGTTTTGACGTTTTTCAAGACCTATCACTTGAAATAGCCAACTGGCACTGAAACTACGTATAGATATTTTTTGTAGATATTTAAAAGATTTAGAGAGTTGCCAATGGCGCTTATTGACATATGACCAATAGATAGCAAGATATTAGTAAAAAAACTGAATTCGGACATCTTTAACCGTGAATAACTCGCAACGTGGACACGATATCCATGGGGACTTTTCACACATTATTTGTAGTGCCATAGCAAAAGTGAATACAAAAATCCAGCTGGGTTACACCAAAGTCTTTTCGTCTAATTTGACTGGGCAGATATGGCAACTTCAACTATAACATGTAATGTACACTTCACTACGAAAAGGATACTCGAATTCTAAAATATTTTCAGGTAATGTCCCATAATCACTGACGAACGGTCCTGATATGAAATCCTCCGACCGTAATACCAATTCACCCTCCTCGATAACTTCTTCTTCTTCATAATAGAAGGCATCTTCGGCAGCATATCCGGCGAGAAATCCGACTTCAGTCGGATCCTTTGGTATGTCCGAAACATCGCTCTGTGTGTTTGACATCGCGTCATCAACCGAAACTGAAGTAATCGGTTCGGGATTCTTGACAAACTGTCAATTCTGCGCGTCAACTGGTTGAAATGTTTGATCGATAAAACATTTTACCATGGAGATTCGTTTACTTTTAATCAATGGACGCAAATAAGACTCAAATAGACTTTGTACACAGTCAAGCTAGTAATTTTAATTTATTTTTCTTGTATTACATTGTTATCCTTAATTCGATAATGTGTCATCATTAACTATCATATAAAATCAGGCTTACTCCTGAATTTGTCAATTGTATTTATATATTTTTGGTTTTAAACATTTCTCTCGATAATTAAAAGAGTTCCAAACAATATTACTTATTAATTTGATATTAAGAATTTGTATTATAGACCCGACGAAGACGACGCTCAAATTTTTATTTTGAATTCTTTTCGCTGTATTTTCGACATCGCTATGTTTAAAACACTTTGTCGAAAATCTAGTTTTAAGCATGTTTAAAAATGTTTTTAAACGGTTTTGTTTTTAATTTTTGTTTTTTTATCGAAACTCTCTCGTCTTTTTCCTTTAAAATGCAACTATATAGACTTTTAAGTGGCATTGTTTTAATGATTTCCAAAACGTTAGTTACATTTGTAAATAAGACATATTGGAGTAATTGTTTGATTTGTGTTAAGAGTACCTACTCAGTAAAACCAGTACGTGCCTATAACATATTGCATGGTTTCCACAAAAAATTATTTTTTGAAATCACCAAAAAAAAAATTCGTTCTCAATATGACTCCAGAGTAAGAAATCAAACAGGGTTAAATCAAACGATCTAGTATACAAACAATTTAATGTCTTTGTAA
Source organism: Aphodius sticticus (assembly GCA_963966075.1). NCBI lineage: Eukaryota > Metazoa > Arthropoda > Insecta > Coleoptera > Scarabaeidae > Aphodius > Aphodius sticticus. The sequence continues at coordinate 14,008,290 of OZ014512.1, forward strand.
ATAATATTTAAACAATTTTACAATGTTAGAGTGATATAGAAAATACTAATTCTTTGACATTGAAGACAATCAATGTCACAAATTATTCGTTTGTGTAATTTACAATATTGCAGAATGTTACTACTAAGAGTTTCTACATGAAAAAAAGAAGTACTATTACATTTGTGAGATTGTTGAATTTTGTCGAACCATCTGGATATTTAATATTAATTTATGAAATATTGTGCATACGTTACAAATGTCGAATTAGATGCTTAATACCTTTTTAGCTGTTGACAATAGACCTACCGAGTTAGACATTTCAGAAAGGTGATTTATCGATCTTTCAAAGTATGTCAAGTTCTATAGGTGTTCCATTAAAAATTCTTAAGGTATTTGACATTTGGCAAATCTCCAGTTATTCGGGATAAGTCATATTAGAATCGCATATTGATATAACTGTCAAAGGTGCGATACTTTTACTATCGAAATGGGTTCATTTGTTTAATTATCCTTGGTTAGTTAACCCAGAATGATTTTTTGAAAAATGCACGTGTTTGACACATTAATTTCACAATATCTCAGAAACAGTTGATAATAGTCTAATACAAGATGATGGACACATAATACAGATGATGAAAGCATGAAAATATTTTCGGGCTGAAGAGCGAATGATAATCTACAACTTTTATATATATGAAAAAAACGAGTATGTCGATTTGTTACGCCCATTTATGTACTTTGTTTCTAGCGTGGAACGCCCTGTACAATTGATTATTCAGAGATGCCGTACATACATTTCTTATTTTAGAAACATAGTTGGGAGTGCTATTTATTCTTCCTAATGTCATTAAGGGATGCATAATTGCATGTGCTTTCCGAATTTGCTAACATTGTGGAGGCAAATTAGACATAAATATAATGCCTTATCTCTGGTACCTTCACCCTGCTGAGATTTGAATGATTATTTTTTTGTTAAATGTTTTAAATTGTGTGCAGGAGCTATTTTAGCGTCTGTGCAAAATTAATTCTTATAAATAACAATACCGGTGCTAAAATTACAAAATCGTTACGGACCTGAGTTAAATGCGAAAAAACACGAACGTGCCCTCAAAATGTTGCGGACGCCATAGAATATTGAAACTCAACACTTTCCGCGCCGGACACCAAATGGGCAACTGTATTGGGTTTATTTCCCTTAGTTTTGTTAATTTTACTGTACCAATATAGGGGTATTTTTTGGCGTTTATTTAACAGGCGTGTGAATAAATTTATGGTTTTCAAAAAGAATTGGATTGATTTTTTTTTATTTAAGGGAAAACTATAATTATTGACGAAATTAAATGGAAATACACCCCTAAAATATACATCAGCAAAACGGTCACAATTTCGTATTTTTAGCATCTATATAAAAATAATATTTATAAAATTCTGCACAGAAAATGTATTACGAGCGCCCCACCACGCACATACCTTTTTCCTAATTTTAGCCCACTATGGCGGGATTGCGGCTACTGGCATATTATGAGTTTAGTAATATTGGGGCACTTGCAGTTTAAGAACCACCGCATTTAAGAAAAAGAAGAATATACTTTTTTTGTGCGGAGATTTATAAAGACTAATTTTGTACAGAGGCTTAAATTGCGAAATGGTGACCGTTTTGCGGTAAAATGTGAAAAACGGCAAACGTGCATGATCTCCCAGGCTCTAGTAAAATTTGCGGACGCCGTAAAATATTGCAACTATTTCCGCATCGGGTTTCAAAAGGGCAACCATAATGGATTTTTTCCTTCATAGCCCACTTTTCCTCGAATTTGAATGCACTAGTAAGTTCATATAATAAATCATTACTTTCATTTTGCTTTAATTGATTCCATAGGGGCACCTTTTCAGAATATTTACTGTATATCCTTGTTTGTCGAAGTTAGACAAACACAATAACAGTTTATTTTAGAAAATAACATGTTTGATATCAAATCAAAACAGTTCTTACCTAATAGCATTTATTACAAAAGACAGTCAGCCAATACAACATAAAATATAAAGGCATTATATAAACATTAATCGAAACCGTGAGGCGGCATCTCATCATTATCAGGATTCGTCGGCTTCCTGGGCGCCGGGAACCTATCAGCATCCGGGGGCCTAAACGGATCAAACCTCTCTCCGGGCGGCAACGACCCACCGGGAATCCCAGAGTTAGGGTCCCACCCAGTGGGCCCCACTCTAGGGGGCTCGTAAAGCATCCCACACCCCAGCAAATCATGTCTTGGGATACTGAACGGATTCGCACCAACCGGATTCAAATCATTCGTTCCAACACCAGCCCCAGGCCGGAAATTAGGTATATAGGGCAAATACCCGCCAAACCAGGTCTGGCGGGTTCTATCAAGCGTGACGGTATTCCATCACTACTCGGGTACCTTGTAGTTTCCTGCTGCGTTTGACTCAAGGTTTCTCTGGTTTTCGTAGAAGTTACGACTTTATCCATGAGTTGATTTTTGACGTCTTCCAGGATTTGTCGGCTTTCCGGGATCATTTGCTCCAAGGAACCAGAACGTGCGACAACCGTACGAGAATTTGGTTGAATCATCGACACAGACCGTTCGTCGATTCTAATCAAATTGATGATTATCCCATCTTCAATCGGAGATCTCTTTAAATTGTACAATCATCCATGAAAGATATATCGAATAGAATAACCGCCGTTCCAGCCTTTAGGTAGAGATTCGGATTTGGCTTCTGTGCCGTCTAGTGACTTGGAATCCTCGATTCTTATGCACTTTATCCGTTAAAAGAGTTAAAAGATCAAGTTTATCAAAAGATCGATTCCGTATGTTTTTACATAAACTGTCTTTACATAGTTTATGTAAAGGCATATGGAAATTAAATGTTGAAAAATGTTGTAAATAGGCAGACATTTACGAGTTTGTAAGCTTCCTTATTAAAACAATCATGGTATATGTATTTATATTGTATAGCTGAAGTTATTGCGATTAAGTATTATTCGTATTCTCCATTAAAATTACGTATAAGTAACATTTAGGAATAATACTGTAGCAATTTTCTATTCTTAAAATCTAAATTAATAACGAACCCGGTTGTTTGTCAATAATGAACGTTTCCATATCGACAAAAAAGAAACAACCTACAAATCGGCGATGACAGTTCACATTTGACTCGTAACGTAAGATATTCTCTGACATATACCCATGAAAACCGAATAACATTGAAATTTCCAGTGTTTACCATGTCCGACCAGGGTTCATCCATGTTCGGGTGGGATCTGCTCTACGGCAGCATCGAAAGAGACGTGAAAAGCAATCAAGACGTCCTAATGTGCTTCGTTCACTTAGCTCTCATATCCAACGGATTCAAGTGCATAGGAATCGGGGATTCCAAGTCACTAGACGGCACAGAAGCCAAATCCGAATCTCTCCCTAAAGGCTGGAACGACGGGTATTCTATTCGATATATCTTGCAAGGACGATTGTACAATTTAAAGGGATCTCCGATTGACGATGGGATAATCATCAATTTGATCAGAATGGACGAACGGTCTGTATCGATGATTCAACTAAATTCTCGTACGGTTGTCGGACGTTCTGGTTCTTTGGAGCAAATGATCCCGGATAACCGACAAGTCCTGGAAGTCGTAAAAAAACAACTTATTGATAAAGTCGTAACTTCTACGAAAACCAGAGAAACCTCGAGTCAAACGCAGCAGGAAACTGCGAGGTACCCGAGTAGTGATGGAATACCGTCACGCTTGCAGGAACCCGCTAGACCTGGTTTGGCGGGTGTTTGCCCCTATATGCCGAATTTCCGGCCTGGGGCTGGTGTTGGAACGAATGATTTGAATCCGTTTGGTGCGGATCCGTTAGGTATACCGAGACCTGATTTGCCGGCAGGTGGGATGATTTACGAGCCACCTAGAGCGGGGCCCCCTGCGTGGGACCCCAACTCTGGGATTCCCGGTGGGTCGTTGCCGCCCGGAGCGAGGTTTGATCCGTTTAGGCCCCCGGATGCTGATAGGTTCCCGGCGCCCAGGAGGCCTACGAATCCTGATAATGATGAGATGCCGCCTCCCGGTTTTGATTAATGTTTATGTAATGCCTTTATATTTTATGTTGTATTGGCTGACTGTCTCTTGTAATAAATGTTATTAGGTAAGAACTGTTTTGATTTTATATCAAACATGTTATTTTCTAAAATATACTGTATACAAAATATAAACAAACAAGGATATACAGTAAATATTCTGAAAGGGTGCCTCTATGGAATCAATTAAAGCAAAATGAAAGAAATGCCTTATTCTATCTACTTACTAGTGCATTAAAATTAGACGAAAAGACGGGCTAGGAAACCAAAAATCCAGTATGCTTGCTCTTTTGGAATCGGACGCGAAAAGTGTTTCAATACTACTTTCGGCGTCCACAAATTTTGCTAGAGCCTGGTACACTAAATACTACCCCTAACGTGGTCGTTTGCCGTTTCTCACATTTTACCTCAAAACGGTCCCAATTTCTCAATTTAAGCCTCTGTACAAAATTACTTATAAAATACTGCACAAGAAAACTTTTTCTTAAATACGGTGATTCTTAAACTGCAAGTGCTCTAATATTACTAAAGTCGTAATATTCCAGCAGCCGTATGTTAGGTGGTGGCTATTAGGGGTGCATTTCCCTTATTTTTTCTCTATATTCACATTTAATTTCGTCAATAATTATAGTTTTGTCTTAAATATTCAATAAAATAAGTCCAATTCTTTTTGAGGAATTATAAACTTACTTCCGCGACAGTGGGTTAAATAAAAGAAAACATACGCCTAATTGGTACAGTAAAATTTGCAATAATAAGTTAATTTTGCAAGCACGTTTTCGTTTTGCACGCATTTTACCTCAAGATGGTGACAATTTTGTAATTTTAGCACCGTTGCTGCTATTTATAAGAAATAATTTTGCGCAGAAGCTGAAATTTCTCCTGTACAAAATTAAATTTATAAGTATATAAATAAAATATGTATTATTATCGCAAATCTTATATAATTTATCTAAAAAACAAGTTTTTTTTTTAATTAGCGAAAATACAAAGTGATTTTTGTGACTATAGGATTGTCACACTGAGGCAAAACTGGTTCCAAAATTGCGTTGGCACTTTGACCCTTTAGAATTTAGAAGTTACATTCTTTAATTAACGAAATCCAAAATTGTAGAATAGTGTTTATAGAAGCTGAACTAAAATTCATAATAGCTAATGCTTAAACAAAACTTAGTTCCTTAACCATACTAATTCTTGTGATATTTTAGGTTGATCAATATTCAAATTTTTGATTCAAATTTTCAAAATACTAAGTAATCTAGTGTTCATCGAGCGTTTAATAAATCTTCTATTAACAGCAAATGAAAGAAAAATAGAAAGGCGGCAATATCAATAAGGATTTACTCAACTATTGGCGGAGAAGGTTTAAAACCGAAAATATACTGAAGAAATATTAACAAACTATTAAGTTCTAAAATCGTGTTCATGCAGCCTGTAATGACAATGCTTAATAGCAAATTAATAAACCAAGGAAAGGCGACAATATAGTTGGAATTAATTCACTTATCGACAGAGAATGTTTAAAACAAAAAATATACATACATAATAACAACTTTAGGAATTCCAGAATAGAGTTTAAAAAATACAAAATCGTGTTAAAGAAATTTGTTGCTCAGCAACAGAAATGCAGTTCCTGAAAATGTCTTCATGTGTACCTGTAGTTGAGTATGACTTGCGTTACTCCTTCTTGTGGTCATTGGCCAGTTTGGTCTTCCTGTCCTCTTCCTTCTTTACGATAGCCTTCTCCAAACTTAGAGCGGCGTAACTCTGTGTCCTCAACGTCTTAGATACGCTTCAAGAGGAAGCGTCGAGAGACAGTTGGCGACAGCCTACAATAGTCCACATCTTCAGGATTGTAGCTGTACGAGAAGACGTTGCCATCGTGTCCGCCACTGAAGAAGTATCCCTTGTCGTGGCTGAAGCACATCTTCGGCACAAAACCGATGTAGTTGACGTGCATGGACCTATGATCTAATAATCAGAAGGCCAATAGTCAAATAAGTCGCAGTAGTTGAGATAAGTTCAGTCTGTTCAATCTTATGGCACCGTTTTCCATAACAAAGATCAAGTATTTTCTGTTATAACTACAATTTTTACAAGTTATTAGAAGATATGATGGTGTACAGTGGTACGGTGTAAAGACTTACTTGTAAATAAAGCTGATAATTTCAACATCATCGGCTTCAACCAGAGTGTGCCTTCTTTGGTGTGATGAATTCCGAGGATTTGGTCGTTATTTGGTTCGTCACAAGACTACGGAGTAATCATAAATTGATCAGGATACTTGGTGCAAATAATCCATAACATCTTACACTTATATCCAACTTATATCGTATAATAAATGTCTTATTTAAATGGAAAAGTAACCTTTTCATTTGGCATGGGGTATACCCCCAAAATTTCCGAGTATTCAGTTTTCCCAAATCGTCCCAACTCTCCTTGCAGTTTTAGCCCTGTGAAAGTTTTAGCAATTTTCCAAAACTTAATGTGAGCCAGACCTAAAACAATCTGTGCATACGCAAAAATGTGATTTCCTCCATTAGAATATTTACCACAAGATGTTAGTTGCCCTGAACCGTAAGGCCAAAAAAGCACCCTGAAACTTTTACTTTTACTCAGGAGAATTCTTGACTGTGGCCAATTTCAAGCTGTGATTAGATGGTCATGTTCGCCCCCTTGTGATACCAATTGATCACCATTTGGGCTAAATAAGACAACCATGAAGTCATAAAACACAACTGGAATGATAATAAAATGGGTGCTTTCTTATTGGCTTACCTGTAGTTGAGATGATGGTAGCCTTTGGATGTTCCTCGGCGCAATATACAAATTATCTCTAAAGTGGGCCACTCATAAACAATTATTAGTGGCCGTTACCTACTTTCTGCGATGGCTATGTGAGAAAATTCTTCATTGGGATTTTTATGCCAAAAAGAAAACTTTTTTGTATCGTTTGGTTATCGTTTTGATTTAGCTTATTGTCATGTGTCCCAAACCACCTCCAAACGCGCTCCTTCTGAATGTCAAACTTTTTGTGGACACGTTGATCACGTTGACAAAGTTGATCAGGTTTCCCGAAACGAACATAATAGTGGTCTCATCCCCCACAACCAAGTTGAAGTATTCTTACAATCGTAACCATACGAGAAGCTAAGCATTTATAAGGAAAACTGAACAAAAATTGATCAATTTTTAAAACTTAATACATTCGAAGCAACTTGAGTTCAGCAGGAAAAACTTAGCCAGCCTTAACTCAAGCGTTTTGAAGTTTAGAAGTGATTAATCATCAACCATCATCATCATTCGATTTTGATTATACTAAACTTTAATAAATATTGGGTAGTTTTGGGTTTTTTTTTGTTGCAAAGGTCTTTTTTGTAGATAACTTTTGTAATCTTTAACTTTTCAGCACCTTGTAAAGAAATTTATCAAAATTGTCAGATTTATTATACCGAGTGAAGCAACATGATATTTTGGTGGTCGAAATTCGAGACACCCTGTGGAGTAATTAACGAACTTGGACAGGTTTTCAAGTACCCTGCTATTAAGCCATATGAATACCCAACATTTTGCTTTTCGGTCATCCCAATATGTTTGTTAATATATAAATATACACAATTACAAGAAAAACTTTTCAATTTTAGGTCTTTTGTTCATTAACTTTTTAATCATTTATTGATTTAATCATTTTGTACACAGCATTATAAACACATTCATCTACATTATCACACGCGTTTAAAATAGTAAAGAGAAAATAAGTCGTACAGCTATTATACCAGGAGAAACAAATGTTGTATTGGTGATCAAGTTCGGGATACCCTATAGAATAAATGAGGAACATTGGTCAGAGTTTCTTGTTACCAAATATGTTGCTGTTTGATCCATCTCAGTATTCTCATTTCTGTACAAGATACACAGAGATAAGTAAGACTTTGCAATTATAACTTGTTTAACTCAACTTATTAATCTATTTCCTAGTGGATTCTCGCTTATCGAACAATATCAAAGATATCAGTTGTTAAAGAATATTATCAACCTATAAACATGGTATTTGAGTACCTGAGATGTGTACCGTTTCCATTCCATGCTGTTATTGCATATAACTACCAATGTTATGTATCAATTATTAGTTTAATTAAGTTTCTGTCTATCGACTTATTTATTCCTTTCTGGTTGTTATCTTAAATTAATTTATTACTGCCGTCAAAACAAAAGTCTAAACCACCGCAAGGATATGGAAGAAAATGTCTTTTTTTTTGTTCATTATTTTAAAGGCGTGTAATAATGTTGATGAATTTGTTTACAGTAAGTACGTAGGCCAGAATTTTTTTTTTACGGCCAGAATCATTTAGAAAATAAACTGCTTCCGGGTTATGCCGTGTGTCAAGATTTGTTAATGCTGACGTTTCGCGAACCATGTTGCTCGCTTCTTCAGACCTTACTGAATACTGTATTCATTTTGATATCATTCTAGAGAAATAAGAAAGGAAGCGCAAACGGAACAAAATAAAAAGCTGCGCCAAGAAAAAGAGAACACTAAAAGGTCCAGACGCAAGAAACATTGAAATACAGATGAGGTAGAGAGGGCAGGCTGAAAAAGACTAAGGACTTATTTTATACTGTGTTAAAACACTTAGTATTTACTTGAATGTTTATATTTGTCTTATTCCGACAAGTGTCCGACTTAGGATCACTTTCTGAATTAGGTTCACTGAGGTGTCGGATTTCGGATCAAAATATACGCTTAGTGTCAGAATTAGGGGCAATTGTTAAACTTATAAAATATAATATAAATTACATAACTATCGTAACTATTGTAAAGATATCTAATCTTTAAAAATGATTAGCCAGATATCTTTAGAGGCAAAATTTGTTTAAAAAACGACATAGACATTAGCACCACATAAATATAAATTCTACAGTTACAAATGTAACAAAAATTCTAACAAAAAAGTAACAGTTAGCGCAACTTAAATATGAAAGTTGCGCATGAAAAATGAAAATATGTGTTATACTAAAAAAAAGGCGTTTCCATTTCCGATTCAATCTTTACAAGGCAAGCAAAAATATTAACAATCATCTGGAATTGTAAACGTCTAAAAAACAATATGTCAGATACATCATAATTGAAAATGAAGAAAATAATCTACAATTTTAAAATAAAGCATGGCGCCCATAAGTAAAGCGAAAAAAGCAATTTACAATGGTGAAATTCCAGTGTTTTTTTAGTAGAAGTGATATAAAGACAATATTTTAAAATTTCACCCTGTATACGAAATAATTCACCCTGTAGACGGTGCTATAAAATCTCTATTGTTTCTTTTCACCAAAACCAAACCAATGTCATTATCTACTGATTTTAATGCACCTTTCATTTCACATTAAGTTGACCCGATATTATCAGAAATACCGCATGGACCCACAAAAATTAAAATAACTTTGGATTGAAACGTTTTGTTATTGCGAATATGGTATGTTATCAATCTTCACAACCTATGTTGTGAATTGCCTATGCAATTCGTTTAAAAAAAGATATTTGAACTGACTAAATATATATATTTTTTGCTCTTGGTGTACTTATTATTGTTTATTTTTATTGGCATGATATTTGAATGATTGGTTATAAGAAAACTTCGAATTTAATTGATGTAACAGTGTAATGTTTTCAATTTTATGTTTATTTTTGAGCATATTTATTATTAACAAGTATATTTATCTTGTTTCTTTCATATCCCAAAATAGGTGGCATTGTCGCTTAAAGTATGAAGCATTGCCAAAAAGTAGGGAAGAACTACCATCAAAATCACTTATCATTTTTGCAACTATATTACACTACCAACTAGCCCTGAACACACTATTTTACTTCACTGTGAGGAAAAAAGGATACTCGGATTCTAAAATATTTCCGGTAATGTTCCATAGTCACTGACGAACGGTCCTGGTATGAAATCCTCTGACCGTAATACCAATTCGCCCTCCTCGATAACTTCTTCCTCTTCACAATAACAGGCAACTTCAGTAGCAAATCCGGCGAGGAATCCGACTTCAGTCGGATCTTTTGGTATGTCCGAAACATCGCTCTGTGTATTTGACACCGATAATCAACCGAAACTGAAGTACTCAAACATTTTACCATGGAGATACATTTAGTTTTAATGAGTGTGAAGCCTAGCAATTCACTGTAGTACATTCAAATTAGCAAAAAGAAGGGAAATATATCCCATACAGTTTCTTTTTTGAGATCCGACACGGAGACTGTTGAGTTTGAATATTCTATGGAACCCGCCAATTTTACTAGAGCCTAGCACCCTAGAAAGCAACCTAACGTGCACGCTCGCGGTTTTTAACATTTTACCGCAATACGGTTACGATTACGCAATTTTAGCACATGTACAAAATTAATCCTTATAAAATTCTACACAAGAAAAGCTAAGTTCTACTCTTTTTTTTAAATACAGTGGTTCTTAAATTGCAAGCTCCCCAATATAGAGGTTTTCAGTTTAAGAACCACGTTATATAATATAATAATGTAACGTTTTTATTATTTCAGTATTACTAAACCCATTATATGCCAGCAGCAATTTTGAGGCCCGAACATAAAGGGGTATACCAATATCAACATTTCCTTTCGTTAATAATTCATTAATTATATTTAATTCCGTCAATAATAAATTATACTGTTGTATTAAATATTCATCAACTATATTCATCAAATATTTATAAACATTATTTTTATACTGGAGCTAAAATTGCGAATTCGTGATCGTTTTGCGGAAAAATGCAAAAGAACGCGAACGTGTAAGTTAGGTGGTGGCATTTAAGAGTGCCAGGCTCTAATAAAAATTACGGACGCCATAGAATATTGAAACCCAACACTTTCCGGGTCGGATCCCAAAATGAACACTGGGATGCCAATAGATCTATTTCCCCTATTTTTGCTAAACTTACTGCACCACTAAAAAATGTGTCATATTTTCTAAGTTTACTTTCTCTCATACGAGTTTGATGATTCCTTTGTTCAGTAGTAGGTTGATTCATCAGTAACGATACTGCGGGTGACAATTTTATTAAAATTTCAGTTTTGAGCATATTTGGGGTACAAGATTGAGGATAAGTTTGTTGATTTAAATTTATAATACGTTTGTGGTTTGTACCAGGCACCTCTACAGTAATCATGTGGAATCAAACAGTAATCTTTTGTAAACATTTTGTTTTTTATTCATTTTATTACTCCCTTTAATATCCGAAATACATCATGAACAGTAATGAAGTGCTCGTAGAATTCAGGGAATGAACATGTCAATAAAACTTGTATTATCAATGTTTCAGAAAGAAAATTTTATTTCAAATAAAATTAATTTAACAGAATCAACAGTTTGTGTATTGTCTTACAGCTAAAATGCAGATATTAGAATGTAATTATTTGCTTGCATGTACCGGGTGTTACCAAAACTATGAACAATTCTTAAGAATAAAGTACCTTTGTTTCAAAAGCTATGCAAAAATTTTTATATGAAATAAATGTCTAGAATTATCAGACAGCATTACATGTGAAATTATAATCTCCTTCGTCGTTGCATGAACACCCGGTATATGGAACGTCAAATATTTTTAAATACTTTTTCAAATAATATTTTGGCATTTTTGAAGATTTTCATTTCTTTGACAACACGCGGCGGTGTATGCAAGGTGAAAGTGATTATAATTTCGTTTTTAAAGACCTCTAATGTTTCCAAATACTTTTTTCAAGTAACATTTTTGCGTAGCTTTGAACATAAAGGTACTTTACTCTTCAGTGTTTTCATAGCTTTGGTAACACCCTGTACATTCATGCAAATACTTACAATCTAATATTTGCATTTTATGTTTAAGACAACCTACACACTTTTATGGAGAATAAATTTTCTGAGAAAGTAACAGAAATTTTTTTTTGTAAAAAATTTGTTAATAGAAACAGCCGGTATATGCAATGGAGAAGGTGATTATAATTTTGTATTGGCTGACCTCTTATACTTTTCTTGAAATAACATTTTTGCATAGCTTTTAGCTGTGCTTGCAAGCAGATAAATTATTCTAATATTTGCATTTTCGGTTTTAGACAATACAGAAACTTTTTACTGAAATAAAATTTTCTGAGACTTTTATGAGATAAATTTTTCCCGTTTGTGTCCAAGTTAGTGGATATCATCAAGTATTGGATTCAAACTTTCATCAACTATTGAAAAAATTGTGATAGGGTTAACTTTTTCTGATATCTGACATTTTATTAAATAAGGTGTAATTGAATGTTTGGAAATAAAGTTACTAAGACAACATTTACGACACAACGTCCTAAATTGTTATAGGTAAAACTACGAGAGCTGAAGGTGAGTCATCGCCTAAAAACGTAAGAACAGACGCATGAAAAAGCACTCTGTTTCTTTCTAACGCATGGGAATGGTCTGTAACGTATCAGCAAAATAACAGCTGGAATCGATGACTCACCTTCAGCTCTCGTAGTTTTACCTATAGCTGCCTCGTCTGCAGAAACCCAGATATAATTATCATTAGGATCACTCAATACCCAGATGGACGTTGAAGGAGCAGAAGAGTAGCAAGCATTTTATATGTGTACTGTGTACTCACTTATAATGTATTATATTTATTACATTATCAATAAAACATTATTGCTACTTTTTATTTTATTCATTATACTTAAATGATATTTAAGAATATAACATCCACGTAATATAGATTTATCGGAAATATATCTATTGGTATATTTTGGCAAAAAAGACTGAAGAACTGTTGTCCTTCTCTAATTAAATACAAGCGTGTCGTGCAGACAGGCAGCGCAAGTCGTGACGTACAGTGGGGGGGGGGGGGGTATATCTCCATAGTTTTGCCGAGCTTAATTAACTACAAAACGAAGATCTGCAGCACACACTTCTTTTAAAAACAACAGTACCAAATTCCAAAATCTACAATAGACAAGCCGCGGGTACAGCTATGCGACTAAACTTCTCCTAACTGCTTTTGGAGTGTTTACTATTGTTCTTGTATTGTTCCAGACCCTTTCGGGCAAAATATTAACAAATAGTCTGTTTGTTATCTGAAACCTTGAGTTCGACAGCTCACAAGTCACCGCACGCAGGCCATAAGACATTAATACTACTGTAGACAACCGAGATGTTATTTTTTAAACTCTCATTGACTCATGAGTCAGGAGTCATGACTCATATAGGACTTATACCTGTCATATCGGGAAACAAGGGTGGTGGTTAATAGTCTATTATTTGAATATAATGGCCTGGAACGGTATCTCTAGGACAACAATATATCGGACGTGACAATGTATTTAGGCATAGGGGTGCGTCTACCTGACCTGCAATATCGCAAAGAATTCCAAAAATTTGAACGAAGGACCAAAAGGAGAACAATTGTGCTGTGTTAGTAGTGTAGTTGTGTGTGCTGTGAGTGCTACATCTTCTCTGGAACTACCACAAATTCTACGTAAAATCGTAAGTTATCATTTTGTATATTCGTATGTAAATAACATCAAATCTCATATAACCATTGCGAAAAATATTTATTAATACTTAAACATTAATAAAGTCGTGCATGTCAAATAAAATACGTTGTTCTGCAATTATTGCATAAGGAAGTGTGCAAAGATTAAACATCAAAAGTGGCTGTTTGAAAATTACACCAATTGACGAAGTTGGAACATCATATTAACAGTTATCCAGATAATGTAAAGGTTCTCGTGCGACTGTACTAATTATTATAATGCCAGAAATTTTCCAAAAAATGTTAACTGAAGAACTCGCAGATAGAAACTCGTCGGTACATACCCATTACTGAGAAGTAAAAATATTGGTATAAATATTGCCTACTGATATGTCCTTTCTGTGTCCATTTCTTTGATTTCCTCTCCAGCGTTCTTTGTAATATTATCAATTTGCTGAATATATCTTTTGATGTCAAAACTGATTCAGTTTTGACATATCCAATAATTATATTGCAACAATTCATTTATCTATCCATTATTTGTTTCTTAGGATAGCATTTTTAGCAAAGTTTAACAACGTCATAGAACGTTATAGTGTGTTCAAAAGGAAACGTAACGTAACGTCAATATCCTCGTCCTCTGAAAAGTTTACAATTTAATAATTCAAATAAAAGTTTACACTGGAATGGCTTAAGCTACAAATTTGAAAAAATTTTAAACTTACAAGTTGTGTGGAAAGTTTTTTTTAATGAGCTCTCGGTATATATTTTTTAGGGTACTTATTCTCTTAAATGTTAAAATGTGTAGTTGGTCTTTAAATAAACGGTTGAATCACTAAAATAAACGCTGTCAGTGCTTCAAAGAAACATGAAAAAGAACAAGTCAAAATTAAATAAACGGTTGAATCACTAAAATAAACGCTGTCAGTGCTTCAAAGAAACATGAAAAAGAACAAGTCAGATTTACATTTATACTCTTGAAGATTGTAGAGCCCCAAAAATCCGCAAAAAAAATGTCAAAATAACTTCAAATAAGTTCATGACTTAGCGCTGTAAGAAGTTTTGTTCAAAAGGGTCCAAAATTCCATTTCTGTAATGTCGTCAATTAGTTAAATCATAAATTATAGAGGAAATTTTGTGTAATTTATGTCTATGACATGTTTTGCTAGAAATAATAGTTTACATTAAAACTTATTATAATAGTTTACATTAAAACTGGTTAGCCAGGATCTGACAGATATGTAATTCTATTGACAGTATTGTCAAAACATCAGCGTCTGACACAGTTTAACACTGCTGTAAAGTATGATAAAGTCATGTGCCTGGCCACATCAGACGTTTTTTAATTTTGAAAAGCTACTGGAACACAACAGAATTTGTTAATACGCTAAATTAATAAATAAAACAACAAATGACGAAAAAAACTCTTATTTTAACATTTTATTTAATTAAAAACAAATTTTAATTGTTCCTTACTTTAGTAGTCCCTGAATGCGATTCGATATTAAAAGAGCTTTTGAAAGCACAATCGTCATTTAAAAATCTGTTGAAAATTTCAAATATCAATTAGACATTAAATTAAATATTTTCTGTCTTTTTTATAAATTGTTTGTTAATTAAACATATAAATTTCTTTAAAAAAGATAAATTGTTCAAGTATCATAGGTTTCATAAAAAAATTAATTTTTCCAATACAGGATGAGAAGGAAATACGAAATACTTGCTGAAAGCTCGGAAGACATACAGGTAGTTCCATAAAAAATATGACTTTGGTCTGGTCCTTACAAATGAATCAACGTGGTTTTTATTTTTTTCTTGTAAACCTCTCCGGGGCGATATATTGACAGGTTATGTCAACTTTCGTACAAATTTTATATACTTTTAATAGAAAGTAATGACGATAGGGATTTGAAATGCTAATAACAGAAATACTATTGGTGTGGTCATATTTACAATACTAAAAACGTAAAGTGGTTATATCTGGCGCCAAATTAGAAAGTACAACACGGATTTTAAAGGATGAATCACACCAAAAACGTCACAGCTGTTGGTTGAGAGATTCCCGTGAACAGGTATTCAAGAGCACGATGAATGAGTCAATAATTATTTTCCGCTTGTTGCGCAGTCAACTCTCTTCAAGGTTGTTGTTAGTCATAGGTAATTAAAAAAATATTGATTTTAAAACTAAAGAGAAAATCTACTATGTACCGATTTTCAATAATTTTTTGATGGTAGTATGGTTTCTCAACAAGTGATTGTTAGAACGCGGATATTGACCTGCATATGTATCCAGGTGTGTGTGTGTGCTTAAGTGCTTAAAGAATCAACAATAAAAGTGCACTGAACTGAAAACGCATATCTGCTCTAAATAGATATCTTTTATACATAGTTTTCTCACAAAAGAAGTCTAATATATTTGTCAGCCTCTCTGAATGTCAAAGCAGTTCTATTTCATATGTAACAAAAATGATATACAAAACAACAGGAAAGTTTCCAACAAATCTTTTATATTATTGATTTTTGAAAACATTTACGTACCTAATATCTAATAAATAATACTTCAAAACCACAATTTAAGTATTGACATTTTAATATCGTAAATACATATTATATCATATTCTGACGTCTAATTATTTGTATTTAATAAAACGTGAATGGTTAGCGTGCTTTTTTTTTTAGAAAACAATAAATAACCTTGTGCAGTGTTACTCATAGCAAAACAGAGAATCATTGACATCATCCTAAATAATTTATTAAAGCAACAACTAAATTATGACTGATTTTTTTTTATCTGCGTTGGACTTTTAAAGGTAACATGTGTTTCTAAGAGAAATTGTTTCTAGTAATAAAAAAGAAGGGGCAAAAAATAAACGTGAGAAATTTAAACTGGTCAACCCAGCAATTCATGTATACGAGCTGTCACTTGTACCATATTTATGTGACGTTTACATATTGAATTTTAAAAGGGAATAGCACTACGTGATGGAACAAGAAACGTGCTCCTGAATACAAGAAGTTCGAGTATAAGGCACTTAGGTCCCAAATGTCATGCAGCTTTCGAATTGCACTTAAACAAAAACTGAATGAATCAAATACATACCTAGTGTATTATTGCAACATACTGGGATATAGTTCTATTTGCATGTTTCACGTCCTTATTAGAAATAAACTATAACATTTATATTATAGGTAGGTACTCGTATATTATATTAGTCAATGTGCACACTGACACACTGACACTTTACAATTATAACAAATGTTTAAAGAACGAAAAAAAAAAATCATAAAAATTCAAAATAAAATAAAAATAATTTGGAGCAAATTTGAAAATAATAAAAATTTGGAGATATGTCCATTGCAACACAGATTTGAAAAGTGTTGCAAAAAACAATTTTTCCAAAATTTTTACAAACAAAATATTTTAACTGTAATACATCAATAGTAAAATGACTTTAATAGCTCAAACTGTTTGAAATAGTTCTAATTTGTAATAACTTAGAGACAGCATAATAGTCGTACACTTCAGGTTTTTAATAGAACTGATCCATTGGAAGTTTTTGATTTTCCACTATTTCTAATATTTGAGGTTTTAATTTAGTCTAGTCATTTTGGATGTAAATATTTGAACGTTGTAAATAATTCGCCCGCCTATGAAAATATTACCAACAAAAAATAAATGTCTTGAAAATTATATCAAAATGAATCTTTGATATTACTGAAATGAAAAACTAACAGTGATTAAAAAAATCGTTATGAAGTGTTTACATCAATATCTCCGCAAGTATTAAGCTTAGCAGACCAAATTAAACACCATTTTGAAGACAAAAGATGTTGGGTACATGATAAACAAAAAAATACTTAACAATATTGAAAAATGTAGGTTTGGGAGAAGGTTAAAAAACAGGTTTTCAAAACCAATATATTATGTCAAAATTTATTTTGTCAAGTCATATGTCATCAGCAAACTTCTGCATTTACTGACAGAATAGATATGGACATAATCTCGGTTTTAAAAACCCGTTTTTTACCTTCTCCCAAACCTACATCTTTCAATATTTTTGAGTACATATTTGTTTATCATTTCTACTAAGCGTACTTTCGAAGATATTGATGCAAACATAGGTGGACACATTATATGACGATTTTTTTAATCACTGATAGTTTTTCATTAATTTCAATTATAATATCATCAAAGATTCAGAAAAACATTTTGATATTATGTTCAAGAAATTTTTTCTGAATCTATTTTTATAGGCGGGAGATTTATTTGTCTCCCCAAATCTAAAATGACTAGACTCAATCCTGACTTGAAACAGAATGGTGTTTGTTTCATCATAATATGCATATACACAACATAACATAATGCATAACATAAACATAACATAACAACAAAACAAAAAAGTTTTATCACTCCAATTATACTTATGGTCTTCCGAATTATAACTATTTGTAGTATTTTCGTATTTGAACTTATTATTTCTTTATCTGATATCTAGGTACCTTCCTGTGTCCATACTTGTGTTGTATGTTATAAATGTTATAACATAAAACAGACATACCAGAAATAGAATGTAGCCAATTGTTGACCTAATCCTCTCTAAAATCTACACTACTCTTATGGTAGAGACTTTTTTTACACATTCTTTCATGTCACTAGCCACCTTCGTGACCATGTAATAAAAACCTAACTAACATTGTCGCGTTTCTACCGTTCACGATGAACACGAGCCAACAATTCTTACAGCAAATTAATAAACATTGGAAACTGACAGACAGTATAGTTGAAAAGAAATACAAAATGGACAAAATTGAAAATATTGTAATCGTGTTCATCGAGCATCTGATCAAAGAAAATTAATAACAAATTGATAAACAATATAAAGGCAGCAATATTATTTTAAAATTTACCAAATCAACTACCCTAAAAACAATGTAAGCCAATCAAATAAAACAAAAGATATAGAAATACAATGGCAATTTTATTGGAATTTTTATTGGTCACAATAATTTCTTTCGAAAACTGAACTGTATTAATACATACAATTATAAACAACCAACATCACCACACATCCACGATATGCAAATCGCCAAAATGTCGCGATTATTATGTATCTAAAATCCCCGCATAGTGCGCTGTTTTAGAATCACGATACCCCCGTTATTTGCCAACACATTTACCAGACGCTTACCAAGAAGTACGCAAGAACCTCTTACCAACGACAACTCAACCACAGGTTGACTCAATACTCATTCCGCAAGCGACAAGCGCGGTTCGCGCTAAAGTGATTTCCAATGGTGTTCCAATTGGTGATGATGATGGCTACTGATGGTGATTAATAACAAATGACTAACATGCGGGTTTGGGTAGACGAAGTGCCACCAGAAGCGAGTCAGTCACTCGCGTTGACACTCGCATGTGATGCACTCGCTCCATTATGTCAGTACGAGTGCGCTATACTTATACAGTGTGTCTAAACTTATACAGTGGCTATTAACTCCAATTAAAATTAATTTTTAACCATCCTGCAGAAGTAAAGGGTGCGTCCCCATGCCATCCTCCTGTTCCTGTCGTCGAATATTTCCAACCAGAGTGACTTGAGCAAGTGAACAAGCCGAAATGAACGGGAACGTTTCGCAGTTTTCGGAATTGGTCAGGTGAGCACGTTTTATCTTTTCAGTATTGTTTTGCCGCGCTAGTGCATGTCGTGAATATCTCCCACGGCATGGTCGATCACATGTGCTCCACATATGAATTGTTTTGCTGCAGCCGCCTACCAGCCTGACGTGTGTATTTATGTGGAGATATACACGAGGAAGAAGGCAATTATATATCGTGCACAACATCAAAACAAATGATGCGGAGTTGTTAGTTTGTTGTGACAATTGTCAACGCATGTAAATTAGGACTCATAATATACAACTTTGTAGAAATGTGGTGATCAAGATACAATATTGTCATTTAGGGATGTCATAGATTAATTTCTTATTTAAGAGGCATATTTGGGTGTGTTATTCTTGCCAATGTTATTTAATGATGCATAATTACGTGTGCTTTGCGAATTTGCTAACATTGTGAAGGCAAATTGGACATAAATAGTTGTCATAAGTAGTTCTATGGTGCTTCTGTTATTATTAGAGATTGATAGTAGTGCAGATTTGAGTATTCTCTGATTAATCCGTTGAGGAAACAGTTGGATTTAAAATGGGTTAGCAGGTATTTTGAAAATAAAAAAAAACATTATTAAATATGATCATAACTTTTTTACTTGTGGTTCTATTAAGTAGGTATATCAGTTTGATTTTTTTGCCAATACATTTGCTGCAAACATATGGTCGTTTCTAGCACGCTAGATCTTACATAATATCAGACGATTGCAATTGTGGAGCCATGAAGTTACAATTATTAAAAAATCTGAATATAGAATATATAGAAATACTATAGATATACTATACTGACTGCAGTATAGTATGATAAAGTCATGTGCCTGGCCACATCAGATAACCGGTAATATTACCATTTTTTAAATCATCACTACCAGTGTAGTGATGTAAAATTACCGGTAATTTAAAAAATGGTAATATTACCGGTAATATTACCGTGACGATAAATTACCCGCAATTTAATAGCTTGTAATATTACCGGTAATATTACCCACTGGTCATAGCCATACAAACCCAATAGCGTGTGATAGATGATAGATAGATAATAATATAAAATCTTGTAACTATTTTATGAATGTGAAAGTCAAAAAGTACATTTTTGTATGGTTAACGGCAATATATTAAAATATCGGTAATATTACTTAAATTACCGGTTATATTACCGCGGTAATATTACCAACACAAAAATCTGTCTTCGGTAACTTTACGTAATATTACCAAAATTACCGGTAATATTACCGCGGTAATATTACCATTTTACATCACTACTAGAGTGTCAAACGTTCAAGATCTGACAATGCTGCCAATGGAATCAAAATATCTGTCAAACCATGACAAACTAGTTGTAATGCAGATACGAGCGAACTCGATCAAATAGAATGTTTTGATGTGTGTAGTCGGGTTAGCGCTGGTTCAAATAAAAATTGGTAATAGTCAATTGCTATGCATTAGTTTCTTCATGCAGCTAAACTATTAATTTTACCAAAAAATGTCATAGACTTAAATTATAAAACATTTCTTCTACTTCAATTATTGATTTAACTATCTTGACGCAATTATAGAAATGGTGACTCAATTGCAAAATCGATGAAAAATGCGAGTAAACCTCCAGTTCCTTTGGGCCCTTTTGAACAAAACTTCTTTCAGCTCTAGATTAGTCATGAAACTTAACTTAACTAAATATGAAGTTTCGTCCCGATACCTTGAGCATTTTCTCCGGAATCGTCGCCACAAAAACGGGTACATTCATACACACACAGACATTCTTCTTACATTGGTCAAAAATATTCAGGGGACCCAACAGGACATATTTCCGCGAAAATCAATGTTTTTTCGACACGATTACAATACTTTGTCATAAGTATAATGAAGTAAAAATATAAGTACTTATTATCGAAATTTTGCTGGATTAAAAGTCACGTTTAGAATCAATTTTATTCTATTTTAACAGAACACGACTAATAGGTAACTTTAACAGTAAAAGAAAATACAAATTAAAAGTACAAAAACAAACAGAATAAAGAGTATAGAGTATGCTTATTATTGCTTATAATACATTTGTATTAAACGAAGGTTCCTTGACCGTTTCTGTCAGTTTGCGAGTAGCTCACACCTACAACAATACACATTTAGGTACACATACTTATTATAAATATCAAATACTTGAGTAAAATAAATTTTCGTTGTTTTAAAGGATTAAAACAAAATAAGTTTTAAATAAAATACATGAAATATCTACTTCAAGATCGATTTTGACTTATAATAGATTGTTATCCTACATGACCTACATCTTTTCCAATAATTATTTACCTTTGGTAATACAGCCTTGCTAAGCAAATCGCGCACCCATGCTGTAAATGTTTATAACTTTTGATAAGTTTGTTTCATGGCGTCGTCTTATGCGTAAAATTCGAGGTAATTAATTAGGGTAGTCACGCTTAAAGTTAATTGGCAAACAAGCCCTAAAAAACAACAATAATAATAATTTGACGACAATAATTTGTATGAACCGCGGAACTACAAACGTTGCTGAATGACTTATTTTTGAACGAAGATATTCAAGATAAGTAATTAGTTAATTATTTTTTTAACTCATTGGTTAATTATTTTTTAACTCTCAAATTTCTTTTTAGCTTTTAGGCTAACAACTCAAGTGATTATTAGAGAGACTTTTAAGCATTTATAAATATAAAATGAACATTAAATTTAGATGCTGGGTGTAAATAAACTATTAGCGTCAATTTTTAAGTCGTAAAGATTTTAGTAATTGATAACGTTTTAAAAAATGAATCATTCTAAGAATCATTAAAAACGTAGTATGTTGAAGATATTTTGTGATAGAAACAAAATTTTGCTGCTAACATTAAGTATTACAGTTTTATTTTGTTCCGGCTACATTTGCGGGTATTGCACAAAATGTATACAATCCTCCTTAAGTTCTTCTCAATAACGTCTTAATCCGGCCCTGTCCTGATCGTTTGGTATTAGGGTTCATAAAAGAGAAACATCAAGTATGACTATGGCTAATCTAATTCTATCATTTGGGTATAATCATGAAAGCAATGTAATTGTTCGTTAGCTTTTTACTCTTTTACTCAAACTTTATTTCTTATTCCATCAAAATAAAATTCACTGTTGACTAAATATTACCGAAACATTAAACTGTTTTTTGATTTTACTCTTGTCAACAAAAATAAACACTAAAAAACAATTACCGAACAGTAGTCTGCGATAGAATTTAATGGTAAACGTTAAAGTCATAAAACGACCAACGTTCATCAATAAAAATAGAACTCTATTGTTTACAATTAACAACAAGGGAAATATATTGATATAAATTGATGTGTTAATAAATCATGATTTTTCATCAACTATGGGCAAATTGTTACCAATTTAAAAAAAATATTGCAAATTGAATCATTATTTTTTTCCATCTGATTTTCTTTTCATTTTTAATACATACCTGAAAATGTACTATTATTATTAATCTATTATTGTTTTTCTGAAATTAAAACGTGCTAAGAAGTCGGAACTCAACACAATGTCATGATGTCGTCATATAGATTAGATTCCTTTTGTTTTAAAACTTGCCACAACCAAAATTGGTTGTGGTTTTGCCGTATTCTCATAATATTGGAACGTAGTGTTGCTTGTTTCAAAATCATTACGACCTTCCATTTACCAGTCTACACAACAGAAGGAAATAATAGTGATTAAAAACATAATTTGTGGTCACCTTATCAATACTATAACGGACGGACACACGGAATGTGTATTATTAATATTGCCGCTTTTACGTTATTTAAATTTTTAATCATTTGAACGCTTTCTCTCTTTCTTCCTGTTCTTTTTGCCTGTACCAATCGCAATAACTACTATAGTAGAACTATAATGGATTTTTTAAATAAAACATTACAGAAAGAACACATACAGACTGTTGTATCTAATAATAATAGTGGTGACTCCTAGGCATTTATAGCTAAAGAAATATCATGTCCTAAAGTGTTACTTGAAATTTTGGGCATTAACAGCAGTGTCAACAGCAAAGGAGGTTGCTAGTATAGAATTGGTAAATGGTATATTTTTTTAAGGACAGAGCAAGCACTATCTTGATTGACTTTAAAGTTTCAGTCAGCATGCATTTCTTTCAAAATAGCATGCAATCTTATGACAATTTGCCAACTGTTTACATCTGTGCAACTTTACTAAGTCGCATGACTTGACATCAGTGATTTTATTTTTTGACAACAGTAGTCGATTTGGGTTGGTAGCAAACATAACCTCGCTAGGTTTGTTAAGTCTTTGATCACGCTTTCTTCCACACAAAATGTTTCTCGTACGTTTTCTTCGACATTTTTAATTACAGCTGATCACAACAAACAGTAACAAATAACGAAATGCGTGATAGGTCAGGGATAGGTTATGTTACGAGTGTATGTCAGTGTATGTATATACAGTAGTGCCACCACAACATTTATGTTTGCAGGCGTAAAACAAAAAATCGCATGCGGCTTGACGAATGATTGATTTGAATTGCGCGTTTTAGTTGCACAGCTGCAAAAGGGGCTTGGTCTGAAGGCAGCATTGATAAGAATTAGTAAGCTTTACAATTGAGTAAAGTATGATGCCCATGCGTTTTTGCTTATTCACTTCCACAAGCTGTTCTCCGTGATGAGGTTGGAATATATTTTCTAAATTCTCAGTAAATCTTTGGGATTTTTGTTTGTCATTCCTGCACCAGTTCCATCAGCTTTTTCCGATTGGTCGAATCTGAATTTAAGGTTTTACCAAAAACTCAATCTAATATAGAAGTTGCAAATCATAATATATGTTAAATATTTATGTATTTTCTTTTGTTTCAGATATTCCAAGCCTATGCTGACGGCAGCAGGCGTGATAACGCTGATCATTATGGTGGTGGGGGTTCTTGGAAATCTATTGACAGTTGTAGCGTTGGCAAGACATTCGAAAATTCGGACCGTTGCAGCTGCGTTTATTGGAAGGTTAGTATCTCTAGTTGGTGCCATTCGCTGTTTTGTTCTAATTGTATTTTACGAATGGCGCCGATCCCAGTGCATCTGGTCGCCATAGTTAACGCCGCTAATTGATCTAATTGTTTGGCCCTAGAGTAAAGCATTGGGGTTAATTCATTTATGTGTCAAATACCTTTGGATCGTGGTTGGCGTCATTTGTATTTACGCTGTTCGTATATACAGGCTGATTCATTAGGAGTGTGGCAAACGGGAACATGATTCTTTCAAAAAATTTCTATGATGTTGAAGTTGTCGGGAATAATATTTGATAAGAGTATAGTGTTTGGTAAACATTTAGTAAAAGAGTTAGAAGTTTGGTTATCGTACAGTTTTGATCTTGAATGATGAAAGGACAATATTTGAACAACATGCACAAAACCCACCGAGCCATAAGATTGAAATGAGCACAAGTGACAAAAACAACTAAAATGGAGACGGCAAGAATTGAGCTCAATGCAAGTCACAAGATAATTCAAATTTGGTTTTCATCTGGATTTTAGGTAAAATTACTGAAGATCAAAAGTAAAAAAATATATACGAAAGATAAACAAAAATAAAAACAATTGTTACGTCCGAAAAAATATTATGCTGATCTAATCATGTTATGTTGAAATGGTAGATCTACATCGTTAACATCGTAGGTATGTCGTAGCATTTTATGTCGAATGTGTAGGCATTGTTTACCAGGCCATCAGTTGGTAATGATCACATCTCTCAATACATTATGTATTTTTATGAATAAAACATGTGATTATACAGTGTGGCACACTTTAGGCGAAGACGTTAGGTGTAGAGATCTGAATTTTTGGTACAACATGTCGCATAATAATATTTTAGAGAAAAAATGATAAAAATATGTATCTTGAAATATGCAAAATATATATAAAAATAAATATATAAATAATACATATATTTGTATTATACTATTTTATCTTATTATATTACTACCAATTACCTAATTTTTAATGTTCTATTTGGACTTTGGGCTAGGCTTGGCTACTTAATATTGGAGATATCCGGGTTTGCAATTCAAATATATTATAATAAGTAATCTTTCTTATTATTTAAAAAAAAATTAGTATAATTACTTAATAGCTTATATAGTATAGTAATCGTTAATTAATTGTTTCAGCTGCTATTGTATGTAAAACTACTTCATAAAAAAATTATTACTACATTTTATTGCAACCATATAAACCACTACTTGTGTGGCAATGACATTAATCTACTATGCTCGTATAAACTGTAAAGTATGGAACGTTGTACATACCTACTTAAAATTTAAAGTGCCTTATTTAAAAAAAAGCACGGACTCTTTGATTTGAGATTACTAAAATATACATTTGGAATAGGGTATTTGACTGTATTAAAAATATGGCATGTATTATAGTCATCCTAATAGATTACAGTTTAAGAAAACTATTTGTTATTACTTTTCAAAAAAAAAAATGCTTTATTTCTATGAAAAACCAAAATTAAAATTGAATTTTATTCACGTCCTATCACGTGATTGAAAACGCTCTGTAATTGGGTCAGTCTCCAGTGATGTCATTCGTTAGTCCGCCTTAGAGCGCGTTCGGTTTGTCAGGGTATGGTATGGGGAGAGCAATGCTCAGATAACTTGGGTCGGCTGTCTCTCTCTTATATGCAGATAAACGCCGTATGACGTTAGTACGCCTATTATGCAGCGCGTCACTCTCACCGTAAAATACCGGGTTATCCGAACGCGCTTTTATGCTTCTCCCGTTTGAATTTAATAGCACGAAAGCGTCATGTAAGCATAACTTTGTAGGTTAGGATAGCCCTAACCTTCAGCTGTCAGATCAGATAATACCTTTCGAAAATACGATAGATAACTTATTCTAGTCAGTTTTACTTATGTCGAAGTAATCTTCACAACAGAAAACACTTGTATTGGCGGCTATTTATTTCATTTGGATTTCTACGAGCCAACCACTTTCTTCGCAGTTTAAAATCTTGCGGAACAGCTACAAATAGTTTATCCGGAGTTTTTCTTGACGTATCTCTGCATTGTGGATGTATACACCATTTATAACCCATTTTTATGTAGAAATTGTGAAAACAACACATCATACAACACAATTACCAAACGGCGACGATGCCGATGCTGGCCGATGCTGACAGACCATATCTTGACATCACTAACCGGTGACGTCACACAACAGAAAGTATCGTTTTGGCGGGACTTTTTGTGATTCAATTTTTAACGCTGATTTTTATGAAATAGGAGGAAATAATTACAAAAAATAATGCATTTACTTTGTAGAGTGAAGGAATAAACACATTAAGATGGTTTTCCAAAAATAGTCAAATACCCTATTCCATTTCCCACCAATAGGTTTTAATATTTTCGATTTTTGACTAAGTTTTGGTCGTGACAATAATGTTAGGGTTCACAAATTTCAGATGAAAAAGTTTTTGTTTAAGGTTGGAAACGAAACTTGATATATATATATATATGGCATTTTTCATAGGTATAGGTACTAAAATCGAAGTCTTGATTTTTAAAATGTAAGCTATTTAAAATTCATTGACATCTTACATAGTTTTTAGTCTAAACTAGATCAAACGATCTGACGAATTAAAAAAATGTTAATTACCGATTTATGACACTTTGAAGTAAAAAACTTGCATATGACTAATGCAAAAACGCATTAAATAAAAAATAAAAAGATGTGCTTATTAAATCTTCCCTATAGTTGTCAATAATTTTCTGATTTCAGTTGTGCTGGTTTAAATGTATATTGCCATTAAAGATAATTAAATGATCTTGTAGAATCAATAAGGAAAATAGGGGAAAATGCCGATGTAAAAAAAATATTTATTTGTTTATTTATGTTTGAATTCGGGAGCATGAACTTAATTTTTCTATTCCCTAGTTTATTTAATTAATTCTCAAACTAAGACATGCAGTCGCAATAAATAAAAATCTCATTTCGCCTTTTTAATGACTTGCATAAACTTTTCACAGAATCAAAGATACTCCTTTGATTCAGTGAAAATTGATGACATACTTGTCTCATTCTGAGAATTTGTCGGTCCTTACGTAAATACTTTTCAATAATTCGAACAAGAAAAATAATCTCGGTACAATAGTACACATGTACATTTTTTTATATTCATAAACGAAAGAAATAACGACTTTGTAGAGGAAACATAATTTCTGGTATGTCATAGATACCGAATAAACATTCAAATCAAACCAGTCAGTCAATTGGTATGCACCGTTGTGTAAAAAGGTATTAAAATTATTATATTCCGGTCGGTTCCGTTACACAAAGCAATGATCCAACATCCGCAAGCAGACGTAACAACAAACACCACAAGAGGGTTATGTCGACAGCTAACAAGCCTAATTTATTTACGCCAATAGTACACAGTGTGTAGGGTCTGTCCCTTGTAAGCTGACCGAATTGAAAATATACAACTCTAAATAAATAAATTCCATAGCAGGCACAACACAAATAGTAAAAGTTTACAGTAGGTACAAATACAGGCTTATACTACAAACTAACTAACTTCTGAAGATCTTATGATTGACATCCATTCTCTGTTTAATATACAGAATTATTATCAACAAATAAATGTTTAATATCTGTTATTTTTATATTTTGACTAACACTATTGTAGAATATTTCCGTAGAATTTAGTTTTAAAACGTTGTTCTTGCATATAGGTAGCGCTATAGTGTCCAAAACCCACATAGATTAGATAACGCGTTTCGCGGAAACTGAGTTGAATGGGAAGCTGGATTTTACATCCTTTGGTTAACACATTTCGCAGAAAACAATTGCTAACGTCACAAACCGAACCCAATTGTCATACTTGATAATCTCAATACAAAGATTTGTTTAAACAAATGAAATACCAACAACGACTTACAAGGAAAAAGCGATTTGAACATGCATGGGTTTATTTAACGATAATAAATTATTTTTACGAAAGGAGTTAATTTCGCATTTGGCGGTGAGTAAGGAATAAATACATTGATTAAGTCTGATTAATTTGAATTGTCAGTAATAAATTAAAAATAATTGGTGATTTTACAAATCATTCTAGACAGAGCACTATTACAATGGAATTTTTGAATTTGTTTCTAAACGATTACAAAATTAGGTATACGTATTAATGGTAAATGGACAATAAAATCTGTAATACTACTAAGTAATTTTATTTAAATTATATGTGCACACGCATATATAAGAATTATCATTTCTGCTAACAGTAATTATTCAAATAATTACCATTAAACTGATAATATCAATCATATCACAGAATAATAAGGGTAAAATAATAAGGGTTACAATAGTTATATACAAATTTGCTAGATGTGCCAAGATGAATTGAAATTTGGAAATCGACTCGACTGTATCCAGCTCTATGCACTCAACCGACCAATCACAACACGATATTCTATGTGAGCTGCGAACCAATGTAAGCCTATATACTGGATATATATATATATAGCCTGACTGGTCGGATTGATGTTTTGCCGCTGGTCGCACAGTGGTCAATAATGCGAATCTAGGCCGTTCGAAATTATTTTAGCGCTATGGACATGGGCGCCGTTACATATGGGCAGGGGGGGGGGCGCTTGCCCCCCCTGGATTTCGAACCCAACTACCGCTACGCGAAAAACGAAAAAGATAGGAGCGGTCGAGAAATTTGTGATCGATCTTTGATCACAATTGAAGACCGATAAATAGATCTGATCGATAAATCGGTTATTATCATATTAGATGGATCTCGCATATCAAACCGAATTGAAAGCTATGTATTTATTTAACAGACAGGTCAGTCGCCGCCCGGCCTGTGTGTAAAATATTTTCGCGGCTAGGCTTGAAAGTTATTAACTAAACGCCTAGCGGGCAATTAGCATCTTTCGTGTCCCCACAAAGATGCAAAAATGACATTTACGTATAGTAAAGGATGAAAAAAAAAATTACTAGATAAGTGATGACTATTCCGATTATTATCGGCTATTGGCACCAATGTCAGTTTTATTAGATATTGCGATATTGCCCTCTCGTAACAGTCGCGAAAGAGCCACAAGATGACAAGATACGGTATCCAAATTTTGCGCTGCAGTCCAAAATAAGTATTGTTGTATGCACTTTTATTTGATCGTACTTATTAGTTTCCATTACTTCGCAATTTTTGGCACTGCTGAGCAGTTTATCATAATTACACTGGGTGTTAAACTAATAAGCGTAGAATATATAGATAAGGTATAATAGTCAACTTTTGATAGTAGATCAAATTTTGATACCGAACTCATGTCCAGATAGACGCCGTTTAGGAACTGCAGAGAGCCGGAATATTGTACCAACTTTAGAAATTGCTTTAGTAAAATAGGTTGTATAAAGTATCATAGAATAACTATTTTAAAATCAAATAATTTAAAAAGATTTATAGATAACCCATTATTGGCTAAAATTGGTACTAAAATTACAAAACTTCGGTTAATTAAAAGGGAGTTTAAAAAACGTTAAATAATAAAAAATTTCAGACAAAAGTTATTTGGTATTAGAAGGGCCATCCTATGATACATGACAATTGATTCTCTATGCTGTTTGTAATATTGGTACCATTTTCTGACTCCCTCCAGCGTTGGCACAATACATTTCCGTACATGAGTTCGTTAAAAAGTTTGTAGTTGACCTAACATTGTCGCCTTACAAGTGTTCAAGTATAATAGTAAAATAAATAGTTATTTAACCAACAAGTATATTAAAAAGAGCGATTAATGATCGAGACTGTTTGTCGAGATCATTAATCGCCGTTTAATATTCGAGTTGGTTACAAAATTTTTTCGTCGCTCGCATTCTTCTAGCGTCGTCTACATAGATTTTTTTCGCCAATGTCTTTGTAGGTTATATGACAATTTTTGTAATTTGACACTGACAGTTCTAGAGGGCGGTATATTTTGATTGGAAAGTTTCATTTCACATATGTTCGATTGGTCAATCAAACGATGTCTTTACGTCGTGTGATTGGCTATAACAAATCATGCATTAATAGAAATCGTGCAGTAATAGAATTGTTTACTAAACGATTTACTATTCCCTAAACTGACTCATAAATAAACGATCAACGGAAAAAAATATTATTTCGTCGTCGATTATCCTAAACACAGAATTTTCAAATTAATCCACTTTTCTCTACATTTAGTCATTATTTCTCGTTAACGGGGTAAATTTTAAAATAATATTGTTGCCTTTTTATTGTTTATCAATTTGTTATTAAGAGATTGTATCAGATTCTCGATGACCACGAGCTAGAAATTATTATAGGAAATTAACAACAATGTCTCCTAACGTATTAAAAAGTAATAAAAAGGCTACAATATTGGTTGAAAATTATGCAAAATCCTAAATTCTAGAATAAGAGTTCAATGATTCAGAAACAAAATATATTTACAAACAATTATTAATTAAAAATATTAATCCCACATTAATAAACGATATAGAAAGGCGGCAAAATGACTTGAAATTCAATGAATATAAATATATAATAAGTAAGTGTTGTCGAGCATACAGGGATCACGACCATGGATGGCTATTAACACAGAAAAATGTGAACAAAAACATTTCACTACCTTAAAGCGATAGAGATTTCTCAGAAGACGAAAATGCTGCAAAACAGTTAATGGCATAGTACTTAATATTACGTCACCATTTAATACTAAAAAAAATTTTGCCCCCCCTGGAACATTTTCTAACGGCGCCCATGGCTATGGACCAATTTAATCCAAAGTGACATAAACATGTTCTTAGATAACAAAATCACTTAAAACCAATCAGTTTACCACCCTGGACACTTTAGATACGTACAGTAATGGGCTAAAGTCCGATGTAGATTTTTGTCTGGATTGCTCTTTTGAACGATTTACAACCAAGTCATTGTGAATGTCGTTGGTGTAAACTTTAATATTCATTATTGTAAATTTAGGAATGTAATTAAGCTTACAGTTTTTTGCAATAACTAGACGCCAGTTTTTGAAAATTCTCTTGATTACTTGGTTATACAAAGAATCGTCTCCAGTGGCACTTCAGACATACCTACTTCTCCGTAGATGTAGATACAATTGAAGATAGGTACAACTGAAGATAAAACTGAGAAATAAAGTATGTTAAAATTCTAAAACCATGTATTACCATTATTAAAAGGGACTAACAACATAGGAAGACAGAATGAGTTACTCCATTTTAATGATAAGCGAGATTCAATATTTCCTGGTTATATATGACGTCATAGAGATTCGGGACGAAAATGACATAAAAGAGCCACCCTGAAGACTTTAATTACAACAATTTTTATTTCCGGAATGTACCCGAAGTAGCACTTAGTGTCAAAATTTCAAATTAAAACAGACCGTGTGTGGTATCATTGGATAGATATTTTAAAATTAAATATCTTTCGCTGGAAAGAAACCTTACTCAATTATATGGTTTACACAATATACCATATGACAGTTGACTGTCCAAACCTGACTTAAAGGGCTCACAATCGCCGTCATCAGGTGCGCAAAATCATTGAGTATCGATATAATATCACTTACATTCTCTATTAACTAAATACAATTACAATTACACAAATGGAAATTAACTGACAAATGTTTATAAACATTCCACAAGACTTGTAGTAATGATTTCTATGAGAAAAAAGATAATGAAATGATTAGAACGGTCAATTTTCTGAAAAATGTACGTTTTTTCATTTGGTTAGTTTTCAGGCCACTGTGGGGTGGATTGGGGGCGTCAAATCCATATGTATAATAGGTCAAATTCTTCCTTGGACAGTCCTCTACAAGTCCTATAACTATAACAAAAGCTTTCCCAAACCCCGAACCATTATTCGAAAAATACAAAAAATTTCGTCTTTCCATGTAAATTAATGGTGCCTTTCGAGGCCTCAAAAATCAAAAATTAAAAAAAAACACGTGTCCACTTTTTTTTTTGATTTGGAAACGATTTGGAGGGGATCGTTGCTTTCTAAGTAAAAATAACCAGCCTAGTGTCCATAAGGGAAAGAGTGCTATGTAATAGATATAATACCAAAATACGAAAGGGAGGGGGGGCAAGGGGGGCAGCTGCACCGCCCCCCCCCCCCCCAGGATACGCCCATGCGCACCAGTCATTGTCTTCTTGTAATCCCTACAAAAAATGCCACCAATTTTACAAACCTAAAAGTTACTAAAAACAGTGTACTAATTGTAACACCAAAAACAGTGTTAATATGTGTCAATTTGGAACGCACATTTTAGAAAACTTGTTACTTATTATTAAAAAAGTATAAAAATAATATTTTTGATTTCTTTCTTTTCCAGTTTGTGCGTCTCAGATCTTCTCTTCTGCTTCCTGGTCCTTCCATTCTCAGCAAGTCAGTTCTTCAACGGCCGTTGGATTCATGGTGACGCTCTGTGCACAATAGTTCCACTTCTCCGCTACGGCAGTGTCGGCGTATCATTGCTCAGTGTTGCAACAATATCAATAAACAGATATATCCTCATCACGTCCCCTTCAGTCTACAGCACAGTGTATACAAAATTTAAAGTATGCCTGTACATAGCAATGATCTGGGTTATAAGTTACGGTTTAAACATTCCAACCCTCCTCAAAGTCTGGGGTGAATTTGGATTCGATAATAAGTTGGGCACTTGTTCCATCAATAGAGACAAAAATGGAAACTCGCCAAAAACCGCGTTGTTTGTGATGGGTTTTGCATTACCCTGTATAATAATCGTCGTGTGTTATGCAAGGATATACTGGGTGGTGCGAAAGTCAACGAAACGAATGCAACAACACACTTCTGGTACCAAGCGAAGTGAGATGCATATCACAAAGATGGTGTTAGCCATATTCTTTTGTTTTGTGATATCTTATTTACCGTTAACTTTGGTTAAGGTCTTCGATGAAAGTGTCAAACATCCTGCAATTCACGTTTTAGGGTATTTATTGTTGTACTTAGCTGCTTGTATCAATCCTGTAATTTACGTTACCATGAACAAACAGTATCGTCAAGCATATTTCAATACTTTAACGTGTAGTTTTACAAATACAATTGATTCTTTTACGCCAAATCAGAATAGTAAGAGTATGTCTGTGGTGTACGCCAAAAATGTTATACACAGCTCTAAAAAGAATGTTATAAAGGCGTGAGGACTGCATATTTTTAGTTACCTTTTAGTAGTTACCAGACTGAACCTTCAGGATTTTATTCGTGTATATGTGATTTTTTTTGTGGCAATAATAAGTATATTCCAGTACAAAGTGTTCATAAGTATCTTTAAGTGTATATGTATGTGTGTAGTCTCGAATTTATCGAAGTGTGATGTGATCAGCCTTATATTAAGGAAATATAGTTAGTGATCTGTAAATATGTATTGTTATTTAAATGGAATATAATAGATTGAAACCTCGAATAGTCGTTTTTTAATATTGTGTAGATAATTAAGTACAAAGAATATATGAGAAAGTATAAACCACGTAAACAAACATAAATTCAAATTTGAAATAACTGCTGCTCTGCTCAGTTAATAATTTAGAAATGTTAGTGTCGCCTGTCGGTAACCGCGTGGTGGCCATATATGTAATACTACTATATATTGCTTGCTGTATCCTGCAAATGTTAAATTGATTCGCTGATGAAAGAGATGGCATGAATATATTCAATTGTATTCAACATTAACATTTATTTTATAAACACAAAAAAAAACAATTTGACGCCATTGTGCGAACAGGGTTTTTATAATAATAATTATAACAATCACTGACAGGTTTGTATATCAAACATTTAGAACTAATAAAACACAACAAACGTTAAACGAGGTTATGTTTGATGTAATACCGGTGACACTTTTTCTTTCTGCTCGTGAAGTACAACGTTATTTCTTGAAATCATTCCCTTTTGATTTCGGACCAACCTCTCTGTCTATCCGCAGATAGCATAGCAGCAATACAGGTAGTGTTGTGGTAGTATTACATATATGGATAGAAATGATATGCAACCCATGTAACGCGGTGTATTTGGTTGCCTAATAATACATATTTTCATCATGAATTTAATACTAACTATACAGTATGTTTCACGTGTCGTTGGCTTGGGTGGATAATTTTACTATTATCAGAGGTAGAAAGTCGGTTAAATAGACAAAGTAATGCATATTTGCTTGTTCACTGTTAATCCGTCGAGAAAATAGTTCAAAGCCTAATGATGTCACAGATGTTTTTCATAAAACAAACAACGAGATTATTTAAATATGGTAACTTTATTTATTTGTTGTGCGTTGTTACAGAAACTATCTTATTTACCATAGACGTTTCTCGTTCTGGTTTTTTGATCTAACAATGTGCGCGCGCATTTTTCCCACGACCACCCAGGACTAAATTAAGTTGGCAACTGTGCTTTGCAAAAACCCTAATTAGTATCAAATGAAATGTAATTGATAAAAGATAAGCGTGAGAATGACATGCATTCATTGGAAACTGAATAATTATATGGAAGTGAACATGATAACCAAAATACCTACTGTCAAGACTGTTAGGACAGTTCAGCAAATTTTCCAAAGTACATAAACACAGGTACACCCGCGGCAAGCTTTCTTGAGTTGGGATACGTAGATACAGAATACTTCATGATTAAAGCCGAAATTGGTAATTTTACATGGAATGCGTGTTTTCTGGGGATTTTAAGCAATAATATGTTACCAGATTTGACAGCGGCGCCAAGTCTTTTGCGCATGTTGTCTAGCGTTTTGGGTCGGAAGTAGAAGAAGCTATTAGAATGTGTCAGTTTGATTTTGTATGCTAATGAATTTGCGGGAAACAAATTAGGATGTCAGAATGCAGAAATTGCTGAAAATTCGTTTTAAATATAAAATAAAATAAATTATCAGATACAGTCATATTAGATAAACAGCAGTTTTTTTTGCGCTAACTGTAAATTTACAGTGTTCAATTTACAAAAACGTGTTTAAAAAATAACAATAATATACAAGGTGGGTCATTTCAAAACATCATTTTAAGAAACAATCTCAACTACTAGGTAGATGTTTGTTGAAGTAATTCGTGACTAAATTCATTTAGAATGGCCTACTAAGGCGCTTTCACGGCCAGAATTATTTAGAAAATAAGTTGCTTCCGGGTTATGCCGTGCGTCAAAATTCGTTATTGCTGACATTTCGCAAACTATGTTGCTTCAGAGTAAGTACGTAGGCTTTCACGGCCAGAATCATTTAGAAAATAAACTGCTTCCGGGTTATGCCGTGTGTCAAGACAGCTAACCGAATGCTGAAGACCTACCGAAAAAAACTCCCCCTTATATGCCTATATTTGCATCACTGCACACATCTGGAGCTATATCCTACTGATGTCAGTGCCGTCATCACGATTGAAGTTGTTGGGCATGTTTGTAAATTTCCATGGCTTCTCTAATAAGCCTTCGATGATAATTACTCACTTTTGCCAACATGTTTGCGTTATCGAAATCAATTGTCTGCCCCGACACGTGGCAGTGTTCAGCAATAGCGGAATATTGCCTGCCGGGTGTCTCCATTGTGTTCTTTGACTCGACATTCGATGCTTCTTCCTGTCTGTCCTGATTTTCGATAATCTTATTGGAACATCTTTATACGGTTACACTTTTGGCTACATTCCAAAAGTGATATTTTTTTAGATAAATTGCATTTCTACATTGATTGTATTCAAAGCTGGTATCTTTCTCTACAAGCACTATTTAAAACGATAGTTTCAGATCTAAGTATCTTTATTTTCTTTGTGGAATAACGATATAACACGGGTTTTCTTGGATGTAACGGTTTCGGTTTCGTGGATGTAACGGTTTTAGCATGAACTCGTTTGCTCAAGGCTTGATTAAGCATGATTAGGAAGAACAACGTGTTTGTTGGATTTAATAGATTTTGAATGTTTGCTTCTCACTTGTGTCAGTTTGCTAGCAGCTAGCACCTACATAAATTAATACCAAACAATACAGCACAACGAAGTTATACAATTAGTGTAACTATCAAAATTCAATTAACAATTGCGATAATTTGTGTTGTTTTAAATCTTATTTACTTCTTGGCACCCCAAGATTACCAGCAACTAATGCAAAAATGAATTGCCAGTCAATTAAATTATGAAATACTTAATTCAAATGTAGATAAAGTGTTTTTGTGTTGCTAAGACGTTTCTTAACACGACTACAAATACAAAGCTCTGAAAGAGTACTGTCACTTGACATGTGGGTAGATATAGAAATATGAAAATATATTAAATATGTGATAGAAATATGCATAAAACCAAAATGGAGCCCAAAAAAAAACAAAAGTTTCCTGCGAATTCGTTGGCGAAAAAACTGACATAATCTAATTGTAAATAATAGAAATAATAAGATATACCAGCGCTCCTTAATAGGTGTAAGTACATTAAGAAATTATAAATAAATTACACAACACGTCTTACCTATTGTGTAGTTGCATTATTAATGTATGAAAGCTAATAGTCAGTACGTTCAGAAGAAAAGGTACTAGAATTCAATTTAAAGTAAAATGGTTAAAGACAATAATATTTAACGACGAAAGAATATCCAATCTATTTTTAATTAAAATATAATTATGGCACGTATTCTTAAAATCGCCCTTCTCAAACCAGGTAAGGCATAAAAGGTATCCTAATTATCCCTAAAGTTCCAGTTTGTTTTCGTCGCAGTAGTACCGTTCAAACCAGGCCACAGAAACAGTTTCGTTCTCGCAATTTATAAATAAATTCTCGACCGTTCATAATACGAAGTCCGGTTACACTGAAAATTCTTACAATAACCAACGTGCCTTCCAAAAGGGTCTCACATAACACCATCTCTCGACCCAGCATCACACAACAGCAGTACATCAAGTGAGTTCCAACAACGACGCGACCAAACAGAATCTGTGACGCCCTAAAGCGATAACGGTAAATTAATACAACTACTGAACTACTATACTCACAACAATAAGATACTAAAGCAGTGGGGAATCTGCTCTCAGCGCCCGACGTCGATTTACTTTTGCTATAGTTCAAATTAAACCACGCGTCGCTAAAATGTTGTCGGCAACTCGAAATACCGTAAGTAAAAACTTTGTTTTTTGTAGTTTCAGCTAGTAAATTTGTAGGTTATACTTTTTGTTTGCTACACATTGCATTTTTGTAATGATTTAGTTATGAATCGGCGAATTTGCTGTTATCTGTACGCAAAACACGTGTTCTGTCAACGAAACGACCAGCTAAAAATATATTTGCGTTTGCCGACCTTGGTTTGTCAAGAGTATTGCTATTTCAGATAAGTCAGTCGATATTTTCTTTTACTTTTTATGTAATTTATGAATGGGGAAGCAATAATTTGTTAAATTTATTTTATTTGAACGAAGTTTTTAAAATGTACAGTGTGATGCAGAAACTCAAGCAAAAGTTATTTAAATTAAAATTCTAGCTATGTTGACCCCTAAGCTTATTTAAATTTACTGCTGTGCTAACGTCACTGAAGGCAGTTGATCACGCCATATGCGTGTTTTAATGAGGTGAAATTGTCTCCTATTTCATCCAATCTAACGCATTGTTAGGAATAATAAAAGAATGATAAGAGTTTGTATGGATATACATGTATACTTGTACAGTGTAATACGAATCTTTTATTGTTATTTATACATATTTTTGTTTTAGTAGTTCTTTTCTAAACATATGATTCGATAATCGGTTTATATTTATAACTAGATAATTAGAAGTTATATTTAGGTTTAGAGTTATAATCGTCGTTTCTTTTTTTTCCTGGTTAGTACAACAATGAAGGCATTGAAAGGTCAAGAAAAAATAATTTATACTAATAGAGATGCCGTATGCAAAAAAAATCAAAACATTTTGCAATATATACGAAAATAATACTAGTAAAAAGCGAAAGTCTGCTTCGTATTTCATGACCATACTAGTAAATTATTTTATAACTGTATCTTATTTTTGCAAAGTATGCATATTTGTCGAATTTCTTAAAATTTTGTTTTAATATGTTTTTAAATTAATGTTTTGTATAATCTTGATACAAAATTAAATATACCGTGTCCGGCACTAACTCGGACACAAATGGGAACAATGTTTATTACTAAATTTGCAAAAAAATTTATTCTTCATAAAAGCTGCTGAATTGTCTGAAACCTAAAATACAACCTATATTAGAATGAAATTATCTGCTTGCATTATAAGCTATGCAAACTTTTTAAGAGTAAAGTACCTTTACGTTGAAAGCTATACAAAAATGTTATTTGAAATATTACAGGCTATAAAATTCGAAATTATAATCACCTTCTCCACTGCATATATCGGATATTTTTATTAACAATTAAAATTTATCATTTTCTCAGAAAATTGTATTCTTTATAAAAGTGTCTGGATTGTATTAAACCAAAAATGCAAATATTAAAATGTATTCGCTTACATATACCGGATGTTACCAAAACTATGAACATTACTAAAGAGTAAAGTACCTTTGTCTTCAAAGCTATGCAAAAATGGTATTTGAAAAAACGATTAATTTCTTTGATAATTATAATTATAATATGAAAAAACAATTCAGTATATTAAGTCGATATAAAGCTTTTTCTAGAACTAAATTTACATTATAAATAAGTCAATAAAAAATGTTATATGGTTTCATTTGTTTCTTCATTTACTTCTTCGTTTATTTATTCGTTTTATTTTTATTATCTTTAATTGTTCTACTGTTAATTCTGGTAAAAATTATATTGGTATAATTTTCAATGCTTTCGCATTGTTTCACTTGTATTTCAATCGGCTGTATCTTGTTAAGAAAATAAAAAAGGAAGAGGTCCATATAATCTATGTTACTCAGTGATATTTAACACATTTACTGCAAAAAAAAGTGGGATACCCCTATATTCATAAATTTGTGAAATCTGTTTCTATAGAAGAAATTAATAATACGTATAGTTGAAGTCTACTTATTCAATCACAAAATGGCAATTTTTAATAAAATACCTCCATTAGTTTACATTATAATTGTAATTTTATTTTAAACTGGTATATCTACAACCGTTTTTTTTTAACATGAAAATCTGTTTTCAAATGTCACAAAAAATCGACAAACCCTAATTAACGGGAATTCAAAATATTTACTTATTAGAAAAATTGGTTAAAAAATCTTCTGACCCTGGCCAAAGTTAAAACAAAGACCTGAAACAAAGAAGTGACAAAAAATCGACTATGAGATTCTGATTCCGTAAAAATCTCAAAATCGATTTTGAGATTTTAATATTTTTTTGTCACTCTGGCAGTTCCTCTATTCCAGGTCACATAATTCACATGTTTTGGTGACTATTAAAAGTATAGACAGAAATATTGAACAATATAATAAATCGAATAAAAGTATTTGTGACAAATCAGTACCAAAAATAGAAAAAAAGCGCCCTCTGTGATTTTGTTGTTTCAGAAACTAGTTAATTCATATT
Organism: Aphodius sticticus; assembly: GCA_963966075.1. Taxonomy (NCBI): domain Eukaryota; kingdom Metazoa; phylum Arthropoda; class Insecta; order Coleoptera; family Scarabaeidae; genus Aphodius; species Aphodius sticticus. Next base: position 14,048,067 of record OZ014512.1, read on the forward strand.
TTCTACCTTCAGATTCACATTGTACAAAGAATACCATCAGTATCATGTGCTTCTAGGTGATTTTGCATTCGACGTTGCTAACTGAAAACGGTGTTAAACCTGAAACCCCTGAAACTAGTCGATATTATGCCAATTACTGTCTAATTGACAAATTATGTACTGCATAATTGGAAATCTGTTGTCGACATTGTTATATTCTGATATCAACTATTAAAGTTATTGATTACTTATGACTATGAGCCATAGGAGTTCAAGTGGATAAAAAAGAAAACGGATTTTTATGAATATCGGTGTTTTTTAGTTGATCGCAAGAAAACTTCGACATAACCACCAATAGTCGTAAAATCCGCCACCTAGACTCGACGGAAATGTGCCTGATATTTTTTTTTCTATTATAAACATCTGCACATTAAGATATAAATTCTGATACATCGGAAATCATAAAAATTACCGACTAATGCAACATGGATAATAAAATTAATATTCAATTAATTTCTATTTCAACGTTTCAAATCCTTGCACACTTTACCAAGAGATTATGCAAATTTTCGAATAATTAAAAACATGTTGATTACATCAGTTCAAACAGATAAGAAACATACAATACGACGTACTACACCATTGTTGCTATTTAATAACAAATCCTTTTAAGTAATCAGTTCCCCACGAACATATATTTTTTTGTCAATCATCTTCCTTGTTCGATATTAGAAAATAGATTTATAACACTCCATCTCAGTGATCTCGTACGATTATCGAGTAGCCCACTTACACAAATATTGGCGCACTTATCTCATATTTTGATGAAAACTGATAACTGTAACCAAGAGTACATCTTGTATTACGATTTACCACTATCTCAAGTTACGTAACTATTATGTGTACAATATTTTGTTCCATATACGAGGTTCCTTCACAAAGTCTTAACACTACTTATTTTATAGATCATTCTATCTCAATTATTGAGAAACTACTCAAATGTCGCACCAACCACCAAACTGTTCATCGATGGAGCGTTTAGAGACTCAAAAGCAACAAACTGGATCGACTTGTACGATCCAGCTACCAATAACCTCGTAACCAAGGTACCTCAATCCACACAAGCTGAAATGGACGAAGCTGTAAGCTCTTCTAAGAAGGCTTACGAATCATGGAAGCAAACCTCTGTATTGACACGTCAGCAATTGATGCTGAAGCTACAAGCTGTCCTTAGGAGGGATATTAAGAAATTAGCTGCTAATATCACTCTGGAACAGGGAAAGACATTGGTCGATGCTGAAGGAGATGTCATGAGAGGATTACGTAAGTTTTTAAGTAGATTTTAAAGTGTTAGTTTGGTTATGTCTTCTCTCAGTTAGTTTAGCTTGTCTTCAGTTAGTTCTAGGGCTTTTATTTTTACAGTTTTGTTTTATGTACCCTTTTTGTCTCCAACCTACCAAAATACCCGTTTTTAAAATCCACTTATGAACATGCAGAGCAAAACCGAATATATGAGTTTATACAAAATGTTCAGAAAATGAGTAAAGCTTGTATAACTACACACATATCACTTGCAATGGTATGGGCCTAATTAGAGAGTAGTTTTTGTCAGTTGTTTGCTGTTCTACAAAAATTCGGATTGATATTAAAATCATAAATATTTTAAAGGTACTTCCTGGTGAAGAATTTTCAAAAATATGTACTTTTATAGTACGTGTTTTGATTGCACAACATTTAATGAATCCACTGTACAAATTTCAGAAAAAACATGCGGAATTAACGATTCCATAGTTTTGTCCCAACATAAGTAGACATGATTAAAAGTTTGGGAAAGTCGTTTAAATTTTAGACGTGTAATTTTTCCAAACTTTTAATTTTGTCCAGTAATTTTTTTATCGATATCTCCAAAACTGCTAAGCTTAGCAAAAGATACATTATTTTAAAGAGGAGGAATACGGGTACATCACAAGAAAGAATTCTATTGAATAGGTGAGTACCTACCACGTGAGAAATATTCACGCGTTGATGTCTAGTCGACCATTCACTAGGGTTGCCTGGTGTACGAATTTCGCGGGATATCCTGTATTCAGTTGTTTCACATACAAGTCCGTCGCATACAATTGCCATTCGTCCGTCTTTGGTACTACACAAATCACTACACAAACACACCCACATTAAGATTCCACAATCCAGAAGATTATTTTGTAGATAAACCAACGAACAGCTGACTACAATGATACGAACATAATGTAGGTCACACTGCAAGCGAGAAACGCCAGAGTGGAGCGAGACCGATAATTTGCCGGCGTCGTTGTTTTGTCACCAGTTGCAGCACAACTGTGGTAAGGTGTAGACGATTTTCTTGCGCTGAACAGGGTTGGACTCGGTTTTTTAATTAATTTTCTCAAGAATGAGTTAACCTAACCAGTAACCATACGTCTAGATGTCGGTAGGACAAAAACGGTTGTGAACAAACTTTCGGGATTTTTGCTAAAACTACAAAGATTAATATTTGCTATGAGATGATTTTGAGATTTCATGGGCATTGGGTTAAGCTGCCAATCATCATTAGCAGTTATCCTTCTTCCATTTTCTTGTGAACTCTTTTCAGCTTCAAAAGACCCACAACTAAGATAACAATCACGACTTAACAAACTTATACAAGTGTTACTCTTGATAACTGATTATTTGATACTTATAATCGACTATGTGGAACGTGGGTATATTTTCCTTTGATTCAAAATTAGTATTAAGCCAACTTTGCTTGCAACAAAACATGTTTGAAGTTATTTTCAACCAAAAGTGGATTTGACCCCTGAAGGCATCCTGAAGACGCCCAGTGCTTTCGAATCCACATCTTCACGTCCAAGTCCCGCTTTTAAAGGCTTAAGTGAAGTAACTGTTAGATTGTTTGGAAGTAGAAATTTGACTACAGTCTTTGAAAAACGTGGCCAAAAACTCAAACTATTTCTCTTTCTATCATACAGAGGTCGTAGAACAAGCATGCGCTGCTGGAAGTTTACTCCAAGGCGAATCCCTCCAGAACATCGCCAAAGACATGGACGTAGTATCCTACAAGCTACCATTGGGCGTCACCGCTGGTATCTGCCCATTCAACTTCCCCGCTATGATCCCACTATGGATGTTCCCCATGTCCTTAATCGCTGGCAATACCATGGTGATCAAGCCGTCCGAAAAAGATCCAGGCGCGACCATGATGATCATGGAATTGCTGAACGAAGTTGGCTGCCCACCTGGTGTAGTAAACGTAAGTTTTTCCTTCAATTATCAACAATTTTGTACTCATTATTACTCCTTCATAGGTAATCCATGGATCTCACGACGCTGTTAACTTCATCTGCGACAACAAAGACATCAGGGCGATCAGTTTTGTTGGTTCTGATAACGCAGGAAAGTACATCTACGCCAGAGGAGCTGCTAATGGCAAAAGAGTCCAGTCTAATTTGGGCGCTAAGAACCACGCTATTGTGTTGCCTGACGCCAATAAGGAGGAAACTATCAATCAGTTGGCTGGAGCTTCCTTCGGTGCCGCTGGACAACGTTGCATGGCTTTGAGTGTTGCTATTTTGGTTGGTGAAGCCCAGAAATGGCTTCCAGACCTCGTCGAAAAGGCTAAACAGTTGAAGGTCAGCGCTGGACATGAACCAGGAACTGATGTCGGTCCAGTCATCTCGAAGGAGTCGAAGAAAAGGATTGAGTACCTAGTAGAATCAGGAATAAAACAGGTAATTAAATTAATATATCTACACTGTGTGCAAAAAAAGGCGGTACAAATTTTGAATTACTCTACTCATATCTCCAAAGATAATCAGTAAATTCAAGCAATTCTTTGAAATACAAATTGCTTGTATTGGGAAGTTTGACTACATTTCAATCCAATGTTATGTCACTTTATGTATCGATATGCAACGTTTTTACCTAAAAAAAAAAAAAACAGTGGAGTTGGTAGTTTGAACGATAACATTGCACAGGCACGAGTTTTCTTTAATGATGGTGGAGAAACCATGGCCAAATTTTAGTTATCTTATAGGCGCCATGATACATTTAGACGTTTTTAAGGATTTGTTTCCTTTTTGTACTTATTATAGCATACTAGTTGGGCTGTAGATATTTTTGCAAATTTTTGTTTTCGTTTTTGCAGTGCTTTGGAACTAAAACTAAATCTATGACAGTTTTCACTTGTCTGGTGGTCAGGCTGTCCGTTTTTACGTAAAAGTTACATCGTAAAATAAAAAATATCGTAAAAGAGGAGCAACACAATGTATTCAGGGTTCAGTCTGATGTTGGTCATTTGTCACTCAAAAATGCCGTTAAAAAATAAAAAAAGAGGACTTGGTTTTATGTGACATTCCCAAAAAACGTTGGTTCCAGCTCCGATTCAATCTTTGCAAAAACAAACAAAAGATGTAACATTCGTCTAAAATATACCGCTAAACCACACATTATTATTGAAACTGACGAAAAGGTCACCAAAAATGTTAAACTAAACCATACTGCCCATAACAAAATCAAATGTTGGCAATGGTTTCTTCACAATCTTTAAAGATAACTGAAATACACAACTAGATTTCGCGTACCTGTGCAATGTTTTTGTTACGTCCATGTCCATGTCCATATCCATTGTCCAGATCCGCTGATTTTTAGTAAAAGCAAAACAAAACATCGTTTAAAAATTTCACGAAAAAAAATCACCCAGTATACGAGACTATCTTTAATTACCTTTAACTTCCCTAACTGACTACCTTTAATTTCACATTAAATTGACCCGATATTATCAGAAATATTGCATAGCCGAAATGAAGTAACATAACATTGGATTGCAACGTTCTGTTTTTACAAAATTAGTATGGTTTCAATCTTTACATTACAAGCAATTCGTGATTTAAAGAAATAATTGAATGGGCTACATATTATTGGAAATACCAGTAGTTAGAAATCTGTAACGTTTTTTTCTTTTGGCCCACAGTGTATTTTGGTTCTGATGCCAGATTGTTAAAAATGCTTAAAAGAGTTGCTCTTTTTTGGCACTTTTGCTATTCAAAATTGTTTTAGCTTAACCAATGTGGTTTATCTTTTATAGTTGCATACTTAATTGTTGTTGATGACCTTGCTAATGACCGCATAGAGTCGCGCCATGTGCGTGGCATAATTTTGCATATTTAGAAAGTTACCCGATGCATTATTTCATGTTCTGTTTCAAGGTTGTTAAAGTTCAATGCTACAATAAATTTTCCTGGGAATAAAGTTATAAATATCTGGTGTGTATATGTTTGGTTATCAGTACATTGGGTATCCGAAAATAATTTGGACTATAATTAACGTTTTTCAATAACGTAATATGTAGTTGGCTGGTTCCACCTCCGTGACTGTGTAAATACTTGAACAAACGTCAGGACGGTTTATTTCGGTAAACAGTGAACTCCACGTGAGTTGAAAATCTTGGGCAATTCTAGGAATAGGTGAACTTGAAGTTGGGTGCTTGCAAAAGTGAATTTGTTTTTGTCGAGAATTAGTTATGAGGAACATTTTAGAATGCAGGTTATATAGTAATAATAATAACAAGAATTTGAAATGAAAAAATTATTAAATCAACATTAAATTGACTTATACAAAGTGGAAATAAAATACAGCATACTCAGTCTACCTTTTTTTTTTATTATCAAGTTGTTTACATAATTCACATAACAGGTGAATAATAGGAGCGATGCTGATTGATGATGACGAACGTTGCCTGTGTACTTCAAATCTTCATTATTGGTCCGATAATATCATGGCATGATTCCTAACATGTGTATTGAACTATACTCAGACAAGATTTTGAGATTTGTCACTTTTGGGGTCATTTGATGTACCCTACAATTTCTTGAATAGCTAACTTCAGATAAGCCATCCTCAGATAGCAGGTACTTCCGCTTTTGACACTACCTACTGTTATTAGAATGTAAATAGCTGTCAAATTCTGGCAAACTAGTTTTATAATAATGCAGACACGACCGATCTCGATCAAATAGAACTTAGCAGCTAAACTATTAATTTTACGAAAGAAATGACAGACATAAAATAAAATTTCCTCTACTATTATTTAACTATTTTGACGAAATTACAGAAGCGGCTAATTTTAAAATCGATGAAAAATGCTAAGAGTAAACCTCCAGTCTCTTTGGACCCCTTTGAACAAAAAGCGTTTCAGTTCTAAGTTTGGTCATTAAACTAAATATGAAGTTTCGTCCCGATACCTTTACTAGTTTTCTGGCATCGTACATACACACACACATACACACAAAGAAATTTTTCGGGATTAGAAATTAATGGTTAACGACTGTGTGTGCTTCAGATAATAAAAAATAAAAAATAACAACTAACGCTTGTCAGTCTGACAAGCGTTATTTTTTATTATCTGAAAGAAATTTTTTTGTACCTTGGTCAAAAGTGTTCAGGGGATCCAAAAGGACATATTTCCGCTAAAATCTCGAAACTTTGTTTCGGCACTATTACAATACTTTATCATACTATGTATGATAAAGTAAAAACGCGACAAAACAAACATAGTTTTTTCATTTCAATAAGAATGTGATATTCTTTTTAACAGCCATTATAAAATGAAATGCCAAGAATCGCGATCTATCATTTATGTAGTGATTTTCTCAAAAATAAGAGACAACAAAATTTCTGACTTCAGCTATATTCTACAAAACAGCATATTTTTCGACATTTTGGTTAAAGTTTAGTGTAGTCTTTTGTCTTACATTCTTATTCCTTTCATATTGTTCCGACATTAACCTCAAAAGTTATTCATTATTTTGCCGTTTTTTATTAAGTTAGAACCTAATTGTGGTATGAAACGTCATTAAAATGCACAATCATCAAAGTATTTTTCTTTTGTTTTATGATTGTTTAACTTGCATAACAGCAACAAACGGTTAGAAACAAAAAAATCAACAGCAACAAACGACCTTCCTAGCTATGTTTACAGAAAGTAAATAACAATATTCTTCCGAAATCGTTTTATATTTGCATAAGACTCCGTATACGATGGGGAGTCACATGGAATAGACGGCTGCGGAGCGGAGCGCTGGTACGTAAATAACGGAGTAGATTGATGATTCAGACAGACTTGACTTTGAATTTGAAATTATCAATACAGTATTCGCAGTATTACAATTGACGAATTACTTGGTTAGGAAACTTCTTCTCTCATTTAGGTCCAGAATCCAGAAGAATCTAGCATTTGCGTCACTATATGGCTACCCTACCGACGGACGTTCAGTATTTCTCGACACAAGAAGTTAGGGAGTTCATCTTGCTAGAACTACCCGCAGAATGTGACCAAATTTAAAACTATATTTTTGAGTTCATGCTTTTCCCTATTACTAAGGAGTCTCTTTCTTGTAGGGAGCACAATGCCCACTAGATGGCCGCAACGTCAAAGTACCTGGATACCCCAACGGCAACTTCGTTGGACCAACCCTATTGTCCAACGTCCAACCAACACACGAATGCTACAAGGAAGAAATCTTCGGCCCGGTCCTCTGCGTGATGAACGCCGACACCTTGGAAGATGCCATCGAAATCATCAACAGCAACCCCTATGGAAACGGAACAGCCATCTTCACCAGCAACGGCAACCACGCCAGGCAATTCGTCAACGAAATCGACGTCGGACAAGTTGGTGTCAATGTTCCAATCCCAGTTCCACTCCCAATGTTCAGTTTTACTGGATCTCGTGGCAGCTTCTTGGGCGATCTCCACTTCTACGGCAAGCAAGGTCTTAACTTCTACACGCAAACCAAGACCATCACCTCCTTGTGGAGAAAGGGAAAGGTTGTTAGCAAGCAGTCCGTCGCCATGCCCGTTCAAAGCTAAACCTTTTAGGTTATAATTTATATGTGATACGAATTCGAAAGTGTAACTATTTTTGTACAAAATGTTAAGGATAAGCCGTCAATATTCCATGCCGTTGTTTTGTTTGAATTACTGTACCTGTATGTGACCTGTCGACAATACATTTTAATTATTGAATCTGTTTGTGTTTAAGATATTACCTTATTGTTTTCTACTCTAATTATGAACAACCGTAAAAGATACATAGTACAAGAACAAGCTCTAAAATATTATTAACCATAATTTGCTTCTCGTGTACCAGCAAATTATCGTCAGTTATCGATATCTTCGAAAATGTATCTGGAAGTGGTGACTGCTGACAATGTCATGCAGACAAGTTTCAAAGACCTTCTATACGAACACAGAGCACAACATTTACAACATGATTAGCAAAGCCAGTATTTAATTGACCACATACCTGACCATGGCTGATGATCACCATGCAAGGCAAGTCTGAGATAAATCAATAGAATATGGAAAACGCCTGTTTTAACGATTTTGTCTGGTTGGATTTAAAGCCGTACTGTAGGTAAGGTAACGGAATTCTTAATTATCGTCTACATTTGAGTAAATTTCTGTGATGCTGTACATGATATTTTACACTTACGAAATAAATTAGCGGATTTCTAAAACTGATGACAATTTCTAAAGTATTAAGGAAAATGGGCAAACCCTTTTGCTTCTGTTGGAGCTGCATTTTCCCAAAATGAATGTTTTACAATTGGAAATCTCTCTTAAAATGTTTTGTGGAGAAAATTCGGAAAAACCGGAATAATCTGCGTTTTTCAAAAGTTCATAACTCCGCCGTTTTCAAAGTTGAAACGCAGGTTCTTCTCGAGAAAGTAGCGATTGATGGGTACTTTGAATGTGCACAACCCAGCGTTGTCCGATGATTAGTTTTTGCACATTTGTGATTTGAATTTCTTTATGCAATATCTTTCGGCGAGCCTGGATGCGTCGGAGGTGGTCCGATTTTAATTTTGTTAACGGATTTTGAAAGTAGAACTATTGTGCTACAAAATGTCAATTTTTGATTTAGCGTTAAAATGTTGAGAAATTGGTGAAAAATGCTTGCAAACATGCCGCGTCGCCGCCTACCCCCACTACTCGAACGCTTTCGCGCGCGCGGCCGTTTTCGGTTTCTTGTTTACAAGCATTTTTCACTTATTTCGCAACAATTTACCAATTTCGAAATCCGTTAAAAAATAAAATCGGACCACCGCTGACGCATCCAGGCTCGCCGAAAGATATTGCATTAAAAATTCAAATCGCAGTTGTGCAAAAACTAATCATCGCACAATTCGTGGGTTGTGCACACTCAAAGTAGGTACCCATCAATCGCTACTTTCTCGCGAAAAGCCTGCGCTACAACTTTGAAAATGGCAGAGTTATCAATTGTTGAAACTACGCAGATTTTTCCGGTTTTTCCGAATTTTCTCTGTTAGTAGTAATCCGATCGAGTTCGTGTCGAGCTTATTTTTTTCGTCATTTTATTCTCTTCAATTCGTCTGTTGAAAGCATAAAGATTGCATCGGTTCAGCTTGTACAGGCGAAAACCGAAAAAAACTTGGTTTTTTAAGGTTGTTTGATTATAACAAATTAAGTAATGATATTAGCGAGTCGAAAACACATCACAATACATCTACGAACTGTTCCACGTGACCTGGGACCGTCGGCTTCCTGATACTATTTTTGTCACGAACTCAGTCATTTTATAGATCAGGTGGATATTATAGCCTGGTCTATAAAAGATCACCAACATAAGAAATAATCAATCAATTTTCTTTATCAATGGCTGTTTGGATAGGCAATAAAGTGCAAAATATGAGAAAATTGCAAACGTCATTTTTTTGTACTAGGAGGCGTTCAAAAATGTCTATTTAGCTGTTTCCACCATCGCCTTCATAGCTATTTTTATCACTGTCGTTATTGCTGTTTTTACCATCATCTTCATCGTTGTTACCGCTGTCTTCAGCTCTTCCTGGTTCACTGTCGTCATCGCCTTCGTCAACTACATCGTGCGTCTCTTTTTTTCAAAAAAACAAATACAAGATACAAAACTACCCCTAACCTTAACTGATCCAAATAATGAAAATACTAAATTTGGGATTTTTTCTATTAATGCGTACCTATTCTATTGCTTGTTTTGATATAATTAAAAATCTGGTCCAACAAGTAAAACTACATAGAACCGCTGTGATTATTTCCATAAGTAAAATAGTGATGTGCATAAATTGAAAACAGCAAACTTAGTCTTCAACCTCATACACGGTTTGCATAAGTGCAAACACTGAGAACGATGTTTTGATCACCTAAAACAAAAGTTTGCTTTTGACAACATTATCAACTTATGGGACAAACTTGACCAAGTTGGACATATGGTAGTGTATCCAAAAAGATAAACATTTGTATAGAGTATTATTATAGAGCGGTCACTCACCGAAGTAAAAGAGTCAATATTCAAATCGTACATTTTCCCAATCCTCAGCACAATCGGTCTATTAGCTCTTTGAATGATTAACATGAGCCCTCTAGTCACTTTGGGTTGGTGCTTTAGGTACCAATTTGATTGAAATGCACTGTCAGCGACACCAGTAGCCTATGATAAAATAGAAACTGTATATAGTCTGTGTATTATCATCAAAATTTATTACCTGGTTCATGAGCAGTTCTCCAGCCATGCAGTTGAAGAATAACTGAAGATGGTACGCCAACAGAAATGGTACGTATTTTAGCAAGACTGGAACGCGTGGTGGAAACGGTTCTAAATTAATTACGAAAATTCCAAAGCATATCGCTAGCACACAAGAAGCAAATTGCTGTAGTAGGATCATTTGGTATAGATCTTGAATCATTTGGATATATCTGGAAAATTAAGTTTATTGTATGTGCCATCTCTTCTGATGTATATTGAAGCAGTTTTGTTCCTCCCTCATTTTAAAATTGTACATAGAATGTACATTACACATTGTTTTATATTATGGTAATAAACTTACTTAAGTACTAAATTATGTTGTCTAACCAATAGATTCATCTTCTTAACATACACCTCTTCATGACGAGTAACCCCATAATCAATTAAATCAATCAACTCAACCTTGATAACTTCCAACTCAATATAAGCTAAAGCTAGCAGACCGAAGAATAAGCCGTCAAATCCAGCAGCAAACGTTACGATAAAGATGGTGGTAAATATTTGGTAATTGTAATCGATAATGTAGCAAACAAAATGGTCTTGATTACAACCTACGCCGTATACAGCAGGAAGTACCCTTTGCCAATACAATAAGGGTTTTAGTAGGAACGTAATTCCTGCCAATAATATTGAACACCCTAGAACTTTGTATAGGTTTATTGCTTTTTGATTTAGGTCTTGGACTATATTATGCAACTTCGTTCCAGGTTTTGTGTTGAAGCACATGAATTGCTGTGTCATGTCGTATGCCTGGTTGATTTTTGACTTCTGTGTTCCTATCAGGAACACCTTCCACATCACCTACAAAAAACAGCTTTACTACGATATTGAGTTTCAAACAAAATATTCCACCGGTTGCAAGTTCATATCTGTTTACTTAAAATGTTTCAGTACCCGTTAATATGAATTTATCTAGCTACATGAAATTGTCAACTTTAGTCATTAAGTAAAGCAGAAATAGGCTTCCTATGTTAATGACTTTATTATATTTGGAAAGAATTGCTGCGTGATATTTTTCTTGTTGGTTCGAAAAAAAATCTGGCGCCTTTCGGAAAAAAATTAGTTGCCAATACAACGATTTTGTGGAACAATTAAAATACTTGCCTTGGTATCAATCGGTTCTAAAATATAATCTGAAATTTTATAATTTGCATGTAGAATTGAATACAAGGCAATACCATAACAATAGTTTTTTTCTTTAAATCGGTGACGTGAGATGTCACAAAATAACGTAAAAGACTCTAAAAAACTTCAGTAAATTTTTAAGTTTTTCTTTCATGGCATAGTTTTAAGTTCGGAGTTTTGCTGTTTAAAAGCAAGGCTGAGCTAGAAAAGCTACCATCAAAATTTTGGCAAAAAAGTTATTTAGAACTTCTTTTTCATAGATTTCCATATTTTTCTGAAATTAAAAATACCAAGTTGGCATCTTCTGCAACTTTTGATGTCACAATATCTACTTAGAATTAGGAAAATATTTGTGTGACAGGTAGTACTTTGATTTTAACGCCCATTATTGTTATTAATGTCTTTGACAAGATTAGTGGTTTATTTATGTGCGTATTCTAGCTACTACACATGATGCAATTAATTTAATAGTAGCTAGCCTAAATTTCACATAAAAACTAGAATTATTTATTAACTTTACACCAGGGTCAACCCGCAATTTTTTTATTTAGGATTACCAAAACCAAAATTTCGCTGTGCTAGTAACGACCGTCACGCTGTTTAAATTTTTTTTATAAAACTTATCATATTGTACATCTATTTACAACAATTGCTTATGTATAGTCGTTAAACGGGCGTGACGGGTGTGACACGTTACTGCGGAATAACCCACAACTAGGAGTTTGGCATTTTTTTAACATCACTTATGCCGTAACAAAGAACTAAATAAACTCTTTGATCTAAAGTCAACATACTTTCAATCAGCTTCTATCAACAAAATGCTTGGATACGCTGTTACTACTGTCAACTGATCAATCATAATTGTGGTCTCTAATTTTTTTGTTCACCTTTATGTAATGTCTCTTCACTGGTCGGAGATGTAAAATTTTAAATAGAACATTCAAGTTTGATATCTGGGCCTAAATTTAAATATAAAACAACTTTTACCTATAACATTTTGTTCTAATTCCGAAAAACCGATAGTTTACTCTTCGGCCAATTTTACATTTTCGTGTTTCCTAATCATCCTGTATGTTAAATAAAAATATTAACAATGGCTTTCAACTTTTTAGGACATCCAAAACTCTTTATAAACAATGACTTTTTCTCGAGAAATTAAAAACTACGTCTATTATAGGTATAGTCCATCCACACTGTATATTAAAAAAATGTATTTCGACTTCTTAAGGCTATTAATGTAATTTGCACCTAGCGTCGCAGATCCTCTACATGAACATAGTCACGAGCGGATCGGGTAGCGATCGTTCACATTAAAGGGATGTAACAAGCAATTATTCCATAAAAGCTAAAAGTTTGGCTACCTGGTATACTGTAGTAATCTGATCAGCATAGTTACCAGCTGACACAACACCGTCCCATTTCTGGTATATCGCGTACACCATCAATGAAGATGGCAACATACCGAAAATACATCCCCTGACAAAATATAAAATCGTCCACTTCCTAGTAACAGGGGTAAATGGGTTCGCACCCCAAATATTTAGAAAGGTAAGGCCGAACTTGGAGATGTCAATCATTTCTCTTCGACTTTATATTTCAAAATAGTTCTCTCTGGTGAAAATATAATAGATAAAGGCGTATTGAAATTATAGCGTAGGCGTTCCAACATTGCGAAATAATTATGGATAATTTTCGTACGGGTCACAGAAGGGTGGTCTTGAATTATGGTTATCGGGGAAAAGTCATGTCAGGCCATATGTGATACTAAAATAATTTTCTCATACGAAGCAAAACTGCTAATTTGCATAAATTTCATATTGTATTGAATGCAAGTAGAAACAACAGTATTCTTAGAATTTTCAATACTATTTGTTGAAGAAATCAAAAATAAATCATCCGATTTTTGAAGTTGTTTTATACGCTCTATATTAACTTTAACTGTGAGCAAATTTGACTGTAAGATTGATATTTTATAAATAAGTGAACGCTTGAAAATACCTAAAGTATAAAAATGTCATATCGCTTCAAAACAACGCAGATATCAAAAACACGAATCAAGTTCTCGAACCGATGCGATGCGGCCGGCGCGGCTGGACAAAAAACTTGCGTTTTATAGCTCTACGCCGAACGTTGCTGGAATATTTGAGCAAAACAAACCTGTACCGGCATATGCTCCTCAGAAATGTACCATTTTTTGGTTGAAAGAAATTGTTATTGGGTCAGTACGAGAGTTCCTTTTATGCGTTAGTTTCGACGAGAAAATAATATCTTGGTATGTAATATGCACGTGTTTGTGTTTCCTGCATTACTAACGCGTCTCGCTAAACATAATAATATGCAATGATTAGAAACTTATTGTTCGTTAACAAGTAGTTAGATCATTTCCAGTTAGTTAGATCATTTCCTTATAATTATATTTCTTTAATTGTTTGCGACTTTCTTTGACGATTTAATTTTGATTAGCCCAGTTATATTTCACATCGGAAAAATTTAAACCCTGCTGGTTTGCGTTTCTTTTTAATTGAGAAGAGAATATCTAATGAGAATGGGTCATTGTTGAAACATAGGCAATAACTTAGCATTTCATTTCCTTTTTATATCAATAGTTCATACAGCTATTCGAAAATATATCATCTACTAAATAATCTTATAGTTATTGAAATAGGGATGATTCTTAAGGGCAATGCGGGATTTATCTGGTCACTTTGTTGCACGTCTGGCAACCTTGCACCAATGTGACAAGTGACTGGTATTTTTTGAGAACCAGTATTTGAGTACGAGCGATTTCTATGAAATAGAAATGTCATAGACTTAACTAAACTATTAATTTTAAATATGATCAGGGGCGCCGTTACATATGGGCAGGGATATGGGCTGGAGTTTGAACCCAACTATTCTCAAACTATTCGGTGAAGTGTCGGCGCATCCCCCCCGCCCTGAATTAAAAAGAAAAGCTAGTGACATTTCACAATACTATAGTAGTATAGTAGGTATATTGTGTAGCAAGCCAAGAAAGTGATTCTTTATCGAGGCTGCATTTGTATCCTAATAGTGACCATGCCGATGACAATCGTCACCAATGTCAGTTTTCGATTATTATGATTATTAGATTGTTTATATCCCGTTTTCGTCGCGAAAGAGCCACAATAAAAATTGTGCCAAGTTTGCGGTTTTGTGCTGTAGTCCAAAATGACCACGTTTGGGCTTTCATTTCATCATACTTATTAAGTTCCATTACTTCGCACTTTTTTGCAGTGCTGATTTGTTTATCTCAAATTTGCTGGGTGTTAAATAAGTGTAAATAAATAAATAAGTGTAAAATATAGATAAACTATACGAATAGTCCACTTTTGATACCGAACTCGGGAACCACTCCGGAAAAACACCTGACACCGTTTAGGTATTAGGAAAGTAGGTACTGTGAAGTATCACATAATAGCTACATATTTCAAAACAAAAGAAGATGTATGTGAAACTTTATTTGTTTAACGTCTCTAAAAAGAATTAAGAATTTTGGCCAAGTTGGCCAAAATTAAATTTGTCAATAATGGCCTGTATGGTCTGTATACTAATTTCCTATACAGCTTATACATATAACAATTATTATTAGTTAGTTGACTTAGTATTGTCGCCTTTCAAGTGTTTACGTATAATAGTAATAATAACGATTTTGTATTTCGTTGTCGATTATCGTTATCACAGAATTTTCAAATTTGTCAACTTTTTCTCTATATTTAGTCATTGTTTCTCGGTAATTGGGGTAAATTTTAAAATAATAAATAATTTTATTATTTTATTTTAAAATAATTGTCACCTTTTTATTGTTTACCAATTTATTATTAAGACTTTTTATCGGATGCTCGATTGACACGATTATAGAATAAAATTATCAATTGTGTTCATTTTGTGCCTGTATTTTTGCTTTTAATCATTCTCTACAACTGAGTGGATTCCAACTAATATTGCCTTCGCATCGTTTATTGATTCTCTTTAAGAATTGTCGGCTCGTGTTCGTCGAAAGCAGTAGAAAGAAAATATTAGTTGGCAACTACTCAAATTATTGAGAGATAATGTTTAAAACCGAAAATACAGACAAAATGGACAACATCGAAAAGTCTATAATCGTGTTGATTGAAAGGTGATAGGAAATTAATAATAACAATACTTATTCCAGCATATTAATAAGTAATAAAAATTCTACAATATTGGTTGAAAATCAAACCACATCCAAAAACATCCTAAATTCTAGGATAAAAATTCTTAAGAAAAAAAAAAAAAAAATTTCGTTTACAAGAAATAATACAAAACGCTTCTAAATGGTTAATAGCAGTCATTCACACTGTCACCCTTTATTACTAAAAAAAATCATGCCCTCCCCTGGAACATTTTGTAACGGCGCCCATGAGTATGATAAAGTCATGTGCCTGGCCACATCAGATTTATTTTATTTAAGATTAAATGAAATGTTTGAAAATGGACACAACCCAAATTCTGTTGCCATTTTTTATAGTGCTGTACCCCTACCATGCTGGACTGGGCTCGGTGCTTCAGAAGCTGTTATAGAAGCAATGACCAGTAAATACTTTCAGATCTAACAGGTATAACAACTGATATCAATATTTTATTAAGTTACATATTGGTATAGTCTTTAATATAAGTTTAAATTACCACCAAATTATAAACTTTATCATCTGCGCACAATTTCTATATGAAATTCTCACTTTTCACGCTGAGCACGTTAACGAAAGTTGTTTCGAAAGGTCGTTAAAGTACCCAGTAGGACCATGACCACGACCTCACGTGCAGATCGTTGTAAAACGGCAAACTTCACCTAAATCCGGAATAATTGGCGACGAGAGAGAGTGTTATAAACAATGAACTAGTACGAAACTGAGAGATCTCTAATCGGCGAAAATGAACAATTTTCTTCTTGTCGTTTCGCCAACAACTGTTCAGTCTGTCAGTGTTCCATAGAAAACTTCAATGACTTAAAAGCGACGGACATGGTTTCGGTGGCATAGTTTCTGCACCATATAGATAATACAAAGATGCGCTACTAATAGATAGGTAGTTAAGGATCGCTCACATTAGAAAACAAACGGCATGACAATGGAATGGTGAACGCCTGACAATTACACCGCAACAATACCGGCTATCCGAAGATTATTCACGCTTTTCTCAGGCTAACCCACATTACAGCCTTGCGGGTTTTGTTATATTAATGAAACGATGCACTTATAGTAGGTAATCTTTAATATTCCGGAAAATGATGTCAAATGATTAATTTACCAAAAATCTACTATAAACACGATAAAATCTAGCAAGAAGATCAAGTTTCTTTTGGTTGGTCCTGCTCCTGTAAAGCAGGATTAAAGCCCACATTGACTCTTGTTTATTACAGGGCCCCATAAAGTCTAAAGGTGACAAATCTGGAGAACTTGTCGGCCACTCAATTGGGCTTCATCGTCCTATTAAGTATAAAATAAATATGATAACAGTTTTTCTTTTTGTTGAGTAATTGGTTATTTGTTGTTAATTTTTATTAAAGTGGGCTTAAAAATTCATGAGTGAAGCTATTTTTAAAAACTTTTACACTTTTTGCCCTACAAAAAGATAAAGTGAAGTGATAGAATCCCATATGAATGAAAGCTTGCACATTAAGGCTCCGTTCTGAAAACATCGCAACTCCGAAACGAAATATTTCGTTGCGATGTTTTTTTTTGCTGGGAGTGTTCAGCCTGTCCCCCATCAACGTCAATCCGTAGTCACCAGTTATAGGCGGCGTTCAAAGTTCCTGACGTCTGCTGTCTACACCGGGCAGCAGTAATATGGGCAAATAAATACAATTCTGGCAATTACGCTTTATTATCGCAGTTATAATGTCATTAGTAGTTGTTCTAAGTTAAATTTCCAGAAGAGAAGAAACAGAAATTTTATACAAAATGGCTGTCTTAGTTTGAATGTCAAATTTTTTACTTGATCTGTTCTTCCACTCACCGATTCAATTGTATTTAAATAAAAAATCTATTTTTCTATCATGAGTTGGGCAAGATGGTTTATATTAAAAGCCATAGATCTAGAAGTAAAATTCATTTTTATTTCCAAAAAGATATTTTTCATCCAGCCCAACTCGTTATTTATCTAAGAAGTCACACTGAAAATTTCATAACTTTGAAAACAAAGCTAGAAGCGAAAAATCATGTAACAATAGTGTGAAGTACACACAGTTAGGATGTACCACTTCACAAAGTTGTCACTGGGTTTCCTTTTCATAACTTTGAAGCTCAAAGTTCAATCTATCATTACAGTCTATTTAGAGTTTTTTACTTTATCATACGCAGTATGTAAAGTATTGTAATCGCGCCAAAAATTTTTTTTGAGATTTTAGCGGAAATATGTCTTTTTGGGTCCCCTGAACATTTTTGACCAAGGTACAAAAAAATGTCTGTGTGTGTGTATGTGTGTGTGTGTGTGTATGTGTGTGTGTGTGTGTGTGTGTGTACCCGTTTTTGTGGCGACGATTCCGGAGAAACTACTAAAGGTATCGGGACGAAACTTCTTATTTAGAAGTTTCAAAACCAAACTTAGAGCTGAAAAGCTTTCTGTTGAAGAGGGTCCAAAGCAACTGGAGGTTTAGTCTCAGCATTTTTGAAAGATTTTGCAAATAAGCTACCATTTCGGGAATTTCGTCGAAATTGTTAAATAATAAATTAAAGATGAGGAAATTCTGAATAATTTATCAACATGACATTTTTTGGTACAATCAATAGTTTAGCTGCATCAGCAAATTCTATTTCTACGAGATCGGTCGTGCTGCATGAAAACTAGTAGCCAGGATTTGTCAGATTTTTTGATTCTAATGACAGTAGGTAGTCTTGGTTTCAAACGCTAATGTTTTGACAATAACTTCTGTCAATATAAGCTGCGTTCTCATATTGCATTACACTTTTTACACCCAATAACACGTAAGTGTCATTTGGACGGTGTACCCGGTGTCAACGGAGTACAATATCCGAACGCAGGTTTAATCGACATATCTGTCTAGTTATAGTAGTTTTATTTTAATGCAGACATGGCCGATCTCGATCAGATAGAGTATATGCAGCTAAACTATTAATTTTATATATAGTATGATAAAGTCATGTGCCTGGCCACATCAGATTTTTTTTAAAAGTCAAGTGTTGATTGACAGTAAATATAATGTCGAGTAAAAAATTACATGTGGAGTTATTTGTTGTTTCCAGTTTATTCAGTTACCACCGTTTGCAATACTTACGTATTAACTAACCAAAGAAATATATAAAAGCCAATCAAACAATACGAAATATATTGAAAATGCGAATATTTTGTATTTTATCTTTTATTATTTTATATTTTATTTTTCATATTTTATAATAAGACAAAGAAAAGCATGAAGTTAAAATTTGACCAATTTCCGAGATATGTCCTTCAGTATGTTAAGAAGTGTTTTATGTAATACCCACCTTGTTTTTTTTGCACCAAAACTAGTGTGTAATTGTGTATATATTCTCAAATCTACGCGAGTAACAGATAACTACCGTCAAGTGGGTATACATGGAACGATTTTTAACATTTTTGTAAATAACTTGTTAGCAAGTGTTGGTATTGCTGTATGATTCTTCTGTGCAGCAGGGGATTGTTTAAACAATACTATGCAACATACACATACAAATTAGTTGTTTCCATTAATCAAAGAAAAATATTTATCTCGTTCCATTGAACAACTTAAGAAAATAAAAAACAGCTTTATGTTACTTATTATTTACTATATTATTTCACTACTTTAGCTGCCACATTTTTGGACACGCTCATGTCAACTTTTGTGTTTCTAATCGACCAGTAAATGTTTTAATCCAAAATTTGGTGCAGAATTCTTTTCTGAATTCAATTACGTATAAATTGTATATTAAAATGTGTAATTACATGTTTGAGAAAAACACAATAATTGATTACTCTGGAACCGTTTTCGATAGATTTCCTTGCACTGAAAGCGTATTGGGTTCGAAAAAGTTGAGATCAAAATGTCAAAAATTAGATTTGGCAATTTTTATGAACTGATGGCTGATTTCTGGCTGATAAACAAACTTTTAGGACATCAGGCAAATGGGCAAAGTTACAATTTTACGTTGAGATACATTTTTAGTGCGTTAGGTTCAGGCACTATAAATTCACAAAAATTAACAAACTCAATTTTTTACATTACGACCTTAACATTTACGAAAACTTTATGTATAATTGAATTCAGAAATAAATCGTGGACTAAATTTTGGAGAAAATAATACGTATATAGGTACCGTTTCATTTGAAAAACAAAATATTTCTATATCTTGACTGAACGTGTGAATCCATCGACAAATCACACGCTGCCCAACAATAAATTTCATTTGGTTTAAGTTTATGAAAGTAATAATATATATCATATAACATGGTTAATGTATTTTACCGAAATTGACGTTTTTTTGCAAAAATCACATATAAAACAAGGCAAAAACACGTTTTTCTTCTGAACAACATATATAAAAAACGGTGTGCTTTTGACTACGTGTTTATTGATATTTTTATTATAAAATATGATGCTTCTTTAAATTCACCTGTAAATTTTCAGATTTACCTCATGGTATTGGTGTAAGCTAGTGTTACTAATTCACCAAACCAAAAGTAACCGCAAATGTTTTATTAGCTCTGTGTCCGGAAATAGTTTTGATATGAGTTTGTGTACTATAATGAGTAGGTAAATAAAAATAAAGATTGCGTAACATTAACCAAACACAACTCTCTATCATTTTACTACGTACCGGGGTTTACTAACGGTTTAGCATGGACGAAAACAAAAAACACGTACGGACCTCAAACGCACATTCACACAGCATAGTGGGCGTATTATAAGTGCGTTGCTTGAATAAAAGGTGAAGCCAGGTACCTGTTGGGTATTATTTTGAATTGTGTTGTTGTGTGTTTATTATTGTTGTTATAGTTTTACTAATACTTGTTCTATATGTATTGGTTGAATTATCTATTGTTGATAAAATATAATTTTGAATTTTAATGAATTGAGATTTAATTCGGATTCAAAGATTGCGTAACATTAACCTGCATAAATCTTTTTATTTGGCAGTATTTTTAAGGAATTTCTTTGGCCTGGCTCACACAACTGCAGATATAGCACAATCGATTCAACAGATTTTTTTAATTTATGGTTAGCTTCCTTCAAAGTTCTAGTTCACATCTGTGACCCGTAGATGTGTGTCATGTAGGGATATACTGATTTTTTTTATTACAGTAATTTACAGCTTAAACTACCAAAGGCTATTAACCGTTAATATGTATTACCGTTGGTAATTTACTGATATTTATAATAATAAAAAAGCCTGAACAATAATTAACCATTAAACAATGTACTTTATTTTTGTTTCTTTAATATTTATTTGTATTTTGTGCCTGGTTTGACAAATGGTAATCATTTTTTATCCGGATAATATTTTAACAGCGGGATATTTGTTTACTGTTTTTTTTACTATCAAAGCTTCTTTCCACTCCTCAATTTACCTGTCAAATGATATTATTTGAGAAAGCATAGCTAATATTTTTATATTGAACGCATAGGAGATGGAAGCGGGATTTTGAGATCGATTCAGCGGAGCCAATAGCACAAATTATAAATCATAACCCATTTACCTACAGTTTTCATTGTTTGTAAAACCAAGTGTTGTTGTTTTGTGAGTCGGTAAAGAATTCTATTATTTTATACTATAATTAAGAAGTTTGACTGCCCCCTTTTTAAATTTCTGTTATAAATAGGATTTTTAGTACCTGATTTTTGTAATGAATTACTACTCACAAATTAGGAAAAGCACCAGAGATTGGTAGATATCTACAAAATACGTGGTTAATTACGTAGTAAAGTATTATTAACATTTGAAATTAATAGTTTTACGTACTCCGGCAATTTGCCGAAAAATATAATTACCTACCGAAATTTAGCATCCTTGGTTTAATGCACCTATAATAATAATAATATTGGCTATTGTCTTTAAAAAATCTTTATAGCTCACAAAATAACGTACGTTTTTCCTGGTAAAAGCGGTGCGATAAGTTTTTCCTCACCACCAATACTCAAAACATCAAATCGAGTTAGACTTCTCTAATGTACAGATTTTTTGCAATTAGGACTGATATTTTTACATACCTATAAGAGTTGTTGCGCTATTTTAGCTTGTTAAAGGAGAAGATGTACCGGCGGCGGTAACACAGAGTGAACACAAGGAGCACGATACGCGACCCATCCACCGCCTCCGACATTTCTTCTCATTGAATAGGCTAAAATGACGCAAGAAATCTGACAGATCTGTCTTATAACCATTGATGACTTTGCAGGTAGATGAAAATACCAGCCCTTAGACTATTGAATCAGCTGTTGATTGCGTTTCTAGAGTCACATTTACTCCTGGCTGCAGTGGGCAACATGCAGCGTGCGACATGTTATTTCTTTTGATGGATCTTATCTGATCAATGATATTTTTATTTGTATCAACAACAGCAATATATTTGATCCAATGTTGTGGCCCGTTGCTGTCGTCATCTGTTGCTCTGGTCTAAACTAAGCACAGGCTAGTGTCTGCGCAAATAAATACATCTGTGGTTCACCATCAGGGTCAACAGGAATAAGTAAATCCTAGATTTCACCATTATGTATTGGTCAATTCTAGGATTAACCGCTATGTCTTGGTAAAAGCTCGAAATTACATTGATAAATACCATTTTTCGGACATTTACCAATTCATATTGGGCAAACCTACGATTAACGCGTTAATCCTAGAATTGACCTAGGTTTGACCGTATTTCGGGCGTTTACAGTAACTATAATGTGTGCCGTTCTACCATTACGTGTGGGTGATGCTTTTCAGCCGTATTAAATAAGAACGGATGTTTCTACAAAAAATGCATATAACATTTATTGTACAGAATATTATCTTGCTCCTATTGGTCTTACCAGAATAAATGGATAAATGAATTTGAGATTTGATATAATAGCGATTTGGTAATGATATGTTGGATTTCTAGTTCTGTACTTGTAGCTTTTTTGTCTACTAGCGCTTTTTTTGAGAATTTTCTGTGTGAGCTAGCTGGGTGGGCGGTCTTTCTTTCACTGTAGTCTGCTATAGAATTGCAAATTAAAAGTTTTCTGTGTTGTGGACAATATAAAGTACAACAGTTCGATATTCCGGTTTATTTAAAGTTGTAAATTGATGTTATACATACTTCTGCAAACATACTTCTGCTAAATCGGCTACACAGTGATATCGTCCTCTTCTCCTTTATCAATTTACATCGAATTTGTAATTTTCTATGGCACTTCCAGCAGTAACCGTTTAGCAGAACGCTGATTCATGGAATACCATCACAGCTGTACGAGTTGATATTTATAATTACCGGTATTTTAATAACATTTTGTAGCGAGCCCATTGAGGAAACTAAGTAATAGCGATATCGATCTGATCTGTGGAAGGCGAGATTCCGAAAGTAATTGCCCAGGAAGCCGTCGTCGTCGTAGTCGTCCGATGCCGGTTTATAATTTCGCATGAATATTTTAAAGTTTACACGAACCGTTTCCCGGTATTTTTGTGACCCGACCGCTTACCAATCAACCGTAACAGTACTCCCCCGTGAAGTGAACAAACTGGTCCCCACATTCATGCGCTTGAACTACTTCTTCGGACCAAGGAAGAAGAAATTCGAAAATCACCATCGCACCATGAAGAGCGCGCTTTTTTTCCCAGACGGAATGGTAAACAATAAAAGTGACACCGAGACAGCGGCCGCCACGGATCCGTTCCTCCGAAAATAGGACGACAAAAGTAAAAACTAAATCGTAGAAAGTGCGAGCTCTTAAGATGAGGATGGAAGATCCAAACTATGGCTTTTCTACGTAGGTAGGGATACGTGTACTCCAGCCAGACTTATATTAATCCTAGAACCAGACCAGGAACCAGTCAACTTTTAATCTCCACCCGGTAAACATGAAGAGATACCTCGCGATACTACTCATAGTGTTCCTCACCGAATTTGAAGCGTGTTTCTGTGACCTATTACCAGAAGACCTAAGGAGCGAAGGCTTATCACAGCGGCCAATCAAATTATTCGGGCAATACTTCGAGAATAACTACAACAGAAGATACGACGACGAAGAACAAGCCACCGAATATCCACCACTAAAAGAATTCCTCGAGAAATACTCAAACCAAAACAAAAAGTCGAAAGAACAACCCGAAAATCATAAGCCATCCATCAATTTCAAAGTCGCCGATCAAAAATCAAAAACCTGGGATCTATTACACGTCAGCCAATACAACCATCCGTACGACGAGAAGAAAGGCTGGGTAACCTTGGATGCAGTACCATGGTCAATTTCAAAAGTATCCAAATGGCAGAGTAACCAAAAACCGCAAAATTCCTGGGATAGCATTGAAACGACAAACCAGAACGACTACTGGGTCACCAAACCAAATAAACCGACCACTACATACCATAATAATCACGGGTACAACCACCACAAACCAGATCCAAGACCAGTGAGGCCAACTTTTGGACCTTCGCATGATGAAGACACGAGATGGAACTCCAAACCTTACGATGACGGAATCATCACCGATGGAAGACCATCAAATTTTCCTAGGATCCAAGAGAAATTTAATAACAACAATAATTATAATCGAAGGTACAGTGCATCTACAGAATCTTTTCCTTCAACATACCCATCAAACGGTGATGGTGAATGGGTTCTTCTATCTACCACGAAAGGTTATAAATACCCCAAACATAGACAACGATCTTTAAACTTGGAGCCAGAATCTATTAGCACAACAAGGTCTGTCCATTTAACAGTATTACCACCTAGCAAAGACTCAAAAATTAACATGACGACCTCTCATGGTGGACTGTTGGAAGTTGAATCAACATTTCAATCTGTCGAGGAAGCTCAGAAACAACACGCTAGAAATGAAAGAATGAAACAATTTCGACCAACTTCAAGACCAATAAAGAATCAGATTGAACCAGTTCAAAGTTTGGTTTCCTCTGTGAAGAAACCGAGTAATAGCGTTGACACTTCGGCTGTGATGGCTGCAGTTGGCGCCGGGATGATTCCAGCCACCATGGCAATGTTGGTACCCATGGCGATGAGCGGAAGGAAGAAGCGTAGTTTGAGTCATGATTTTAAAGAATCAGAAGAACTGAATATTCGTTTACATAATATTTAATTAGGTTATTTGTTTTTATTTTGTAAGATATATAAATATAATTTATTGTTTTTTATGTTTGATTTATGCTGATCTCCTACCTTTATCCTGTACTTAAACCAAAACATGAAGTTAAAAGAACAACCAGAAAATCAGAGGCCATCCATCAATTTCAAAGTCGCCGATCAAAAATCAAAAACCTGGGGTCTATTACACGTCAGCCAATACAACCATCCGTACGACGAAAAAAAGGCTGGGTAACCTTTGATGCAGTGCCATGGTCAATCTCAAAAGTATCCAAATGGCAGAGTAACCAAAAACCGCAAAATTCCTGGGATAGCATTGAAACGACAAACCAGAACGACTACTGGGTCACCAAACCAAATAAACCGACCACTACATACCATAACAATCACGGGTACAACCACCACAAACCAGATCCAAGACCAGTGAGGCCAACTTTTGGACCTTCGCATGATGAAGACACGAGATGGAACTCCAAACCTTACGATGACGGAATCATCACCGATGGAAGACCATCAAATTTTCCTAGGATCCAAGAGAAATTTAATAACAACAATAATTATAATCGAAGGTACAGTGCATCTACAGAATCTTTTCCTTCAACATACCCATCAAACGGTGATGGTGAATGGGTTCTTCTATCTACCACGAAAGGTTATAAATACCCCAAACATAGACAACGATCTTTAAACTTGGAGCCAGAATCTATTAGCACAACAAGGTCTGTCCATTTAACAGTATTACCCCCTAGCAAAGACTCAAAAATTAACATGACGACCTATCATGGTGGACTGTTGGAAGTTGAATCAACATTTCAATCTGTCGAGGAAGCTCAGAAACAACACGCTAGAAATGAAAGAATGAAACAATTTCGACCAACTTCAAGACCAATAAAGAATCAGATTGAACCAGTTCAAAGTTTGGTTTCCTCTGTGAAGAAACCGAGTAATGGCGTTGACACTTCGGCTGTGGTGGCTGCAGTTGGCGCCGGGATGATTCCAGCCACCATGGCAATGTTGGTACCCATGGCGATGAGCGGAAGGAAGAAGCGTAGTTTGAGTCATGATTTTAAAGAATCAGAAGAACTGAATATTCGTTTACATAATATTTAATTAGGTTATTTGTTTTCATTTTGTAAGATATATAAATATAATTTATTGTTTTTTATGTTTGATTTATGCTGAGCTCCTACCTTTATCCTGTACTTAAACCAAAACATGAAGTTAAAAGAACAACCAGAAAATCAGAGGCCATCCATCAATTTCAAAGTCGCCGATCAAAAATCAAAAACCTGGGGTCTATTACACGTCAGCCAATACAACCATCCGTACGACGAAAAAAAGGCTGGGTAACCTTTGATGCAGTGCCATGGTCAATCTCAAAAGTATCCAAATGGCAGAGTAACCAAAAACCGCAAAATTCCTGGGATAGCATTGAAACGACAAACCAGAACGACTACTGGGTCACCAAACCAAATAAACCGACCACTACATACCATAACATTCACGGGTACAACCACCACAAACCAGATCCAAGACCAGTGAGGCCAACTTTTGGACCTTCGCATGATGAAGACACGAGATGGAACTCCAAACCTTACGATGACGGAATCATCACCGATGGAAGACCATCAAATTTTCCTAGGATCCAAGAGAAATTTAATAACAACAATAATTATAATCGAAGGTACAGTGCATCTACAGATTTTTTTCCTTCAACATACCCATCAAACGGTGATGGAGAATGAGTTCTTCTGTCCACCACGAAAGGTTATAAATACCCCAAACATAGACAACGATCTTTAAACTTGGAGCCAGAATCTATTAGCACAACAAGGTCTGTCCATTTAACAGTATTACCTCCTAGCAAAGATTCTAAAATTAACATGGCAAGTTCTCATGGTGGACGTTGGAAGTTGAATCAACATTTCAATCTGTCGAGGAAGCTCAGAAACAATACGATAGAAATGAAAGAATGAAACAATTTCGACCAACTTCAAGACCAATAAAGAATCAGATTGAACCAGTTCAAAGTTTGGTTTCCTCTGTGAAGAAACCGAGTAATGGCGTTGACACTTCGGCTGTGGTGGCTGCAGTTGGCGCCGGGATGATTCCAGCCACCATGGCAATGTTGGTACCCATGGCGATGAGCGGAAGGAAGAAGCGTAGTTTGAGTCATGATTTTAAAGAATCAGAAGAACTGAATATTCGTTTACATAATATTTAATTAGGTTATTTGTTTTTATTTTGTAAGATATATAAATATAATTTATTGTTTTTTATGTTTGATTTATGCTGAGCTCCTACCTTTATCCTGTACTTAAACCAAAACATGAAGTTAAAAGAACAACCAGAAAATCAGAGGCCATCCATCAATTTCAAAGTCGCCGATCAAAAATCAAAAACCTGGGGTCTATTACACGTCAGCCAATACAACCATCCGTACGACGAAAAAAAGGCTGGGTAACCTTTGATGCAGTGCCATGGTCAATCTCAAAAGTATCCAAATGACAGAGTAACCAAAAACCGCAAAATTCCTGGGATAGCATTGAAACGACAAACCAGAACGACTACTGGGTCACCAAACCAAATAAACCGACCACTACATACCATAACATTCACGGGTACAACCACCACAAACCAAATCCAAGACCAGTGAGGCCAAGTTTTGGACTTTTGCATGATGAAGACACGAGATGGAATTCCCAACCGTACGATGACGGAATCATCACCGATGGAAGACCATCAAACTTCGTTAGGATCCAAGAGAAATTTAATAACAACAATAACTATCATAGAAGGTACAGTGCATCTACAGAATTTTTTCCTTCAACATACCCATCAAACGGTGATGGAGAATGGGTTCTTCTGTCCACCACGAAAGGTTATAAATACCCCAAACATAGACAACGATCTTTAAACTTGGAGCCAGAATCTATTAGCACAACAAGGTCTGTCCATTTAACAGTATTACCTCCTAGCAAAGATTCTAAAATTAACATGGCAACCTCTCATGGTGGACGTTGGAAGTTGAATCAACATTTCAATCTGTCGAGGAAGCTCAGAAACAATACGCTAGAAATGAAAGAATGAAACAATTTCGACCAACTTCAAGACCAATAAAGAATCAGATTGAACCAGTTCAAAGTTTGGTTTCCTCTGTGAATAAACCGAGTAATGGCGTTGACACTTCTGCTGTGATGGCTGCAGTTGGCGCCGGGATGATTCCAGCCACCATGGCAATGTTGGTACCCCTGGCGATGAGCGGAAGGAAGAAGCGTAGTTTGAGTCATGATTTTAAAGAATCAGAAGAACTGAAAATTAGTTTACATAATATTTAATTAAGTTATTTGTTTTTATTTTATAAGATATAATAATCTTCCTTTTTTTTGATTTTAAATGGTTCTTAATAGTTAGAAAAACAGTACATTCGTTTACATAATTCTTTATGTGTCTCTTTATTCGTAACATACATAAATACAATTTATTGGTTTTTGTCATTTTGCTTTATCCCGACCATAAACCTATCACTACGTACTTTTGATCAAATTTGAAAAAAACATTCAAAGTGAGACATTTAAATGTATAGCTAGGTCACTCTGTATATAAATTCTCACAGAGACACAAATTTTAAGATCAAGAGTACATAGATGTTTCGAGTTTGCGATAATATTATAACATATAATTATAAATTAAAATCATCCTATGCATAAACAAATAAGAAATTGGGCAAAATAGGAAAAGTAACATCTACAGACTAGTTCTACTACAAAAATAAACAATGGAAACTTTCAGTAGTACCTACACAAAACATCCAGGTAAAGGTAAACGCGTTTATCCTTAAAAATAAATAATCGTAAAAAAATAATTACTAATAAAACACACTATCATATTTTAAAATTAGACACGTGCTGCTAATTTAGCATTCGACTGTGATAACTTGGCCCTTTTTATTTTATCCAACAAGATCTTAGGATTATAATCTCTCTCCACCATATTTGTTTCTACAACACCGCGTCTTCGCCTTCTTAACTTCAAACTTCTTGGCCCATGTTCAGGAACAGCTGCAGGAGTGACCTCCTGTACTTCTTTAGGTATATTCCCCACAACATATTGTTGATCACTAGCCATATATCCAGCTTCAACATTCTGCGACATTTGGTCTTTGTTATAAGTAATAGGTTCGTTTTTGTGGACCTCGTTACTTTGATAGATATCCTGAAGATAATTATCAGTTTTGTAATCCTTTACTGGGTCTAACTGAACAGCTTCCACTGTTGCTTGTGCATTTGAATACCCAGCGTCTGCATACCTGTATCTATTAGCGTTATATGGTTGATTCTTGTAAGTTTGTGGTCTGTAATCTTCGTTTGCTAGAGGCATACCAGCTATGACTTTACCAATAGCTTCTTCCTCTGGGACACCACCTGAATAGTCGTTGTCGTAATAATACATGTCCTTCCTGTCAATTTCTGATGACCTACGTAACGCTCCGAACGGATACAAGAAGTAACTAGCCAATCCAGCTGTGACCACCAACCCAACCAAACCAACACCAACAGTTGGCATCACCTCTCTTGCTAGATAATTGTATATCTGCGTGGTAATCGGTTTATCCTTTGTGGCCACTTTGGTCTTGTTTTGATTATCAATTTTGTCTTCAGCAGTAGGTCGGCGTCTCCTATTCTTATCCTTCTTCTTCTTATTTGCAGGTCTTCTAGACTTCTTCGGACTCACCGTGGTACTCGTTGGAGTCAAATCCAAATCACCAACTTTCAACTCCGGCTTCAAATCAGCCGAATCTATTACTTTAATAGAAGATTCTGTAGTTGTCGTTTTCACTTTTAAGGATTCTTCCTTCTTCTTCTCGTACTTCGCTTCCAGGGTTGCCATGGTCACCAAAGTTGTATTCTTCGACGTTATGGCGTTGTTCAAAACTGACGCCTTAACCTTAGTCAGTTTTGCAACACTTTCTGTAGTGGTGGCTTTTGGTGTTGTAGTCTTGACTTCTTTGATTGTTGTCGTTTTAAGGCTGACTGGTGTTGTGGTGGTTGTTGGTTTTGACGTTGTTGAGGTAGGTCTCTTCTTGAAAACCGGTTTTACTATCCTATTGATCATGGTAACATTTCTGGTTTCGTTTAATGGTTTTATGTTGTTCTTGAAGGGTTTTGCTGTTGATGATATGGTTTGGCCGCTTAGGAGGATCCATGTTGATAATCCGCCGTCTGTTGTTGGTTTATTTTCGAGTTTGTAGAAGTTCATCTTTTTCTCGTCTTGGATGTCGACGGATTCTTCGTCCACTGGTTCCGCTACGCCTGGGTGGGAGTTTTCGATGACTGTGAGTTTATGTTCTGCCTTCTTCATCATTTGTTTTACCCTAGGAGGTGTTCTGGTGTCGCTGTAGAAGTCTGTGGAGTTGTCCATGAATTCATGTGTGGGGACTGTTTCGCTCAGTGGGGTTTGGGTCCTAAAACAAAAAGATTTGTTATTAGTTGCTTGAGAAAGGAATCTTTAATTGTACGCCTACAGATTAAAGTTTTTCGTTCTGTCTATAATGTAGACTGTTTCGTTCTGTTTTGTACCGTTGTAGGTATATATATATATCAATATTCCCATATTATAATTGATTGTTAGATAAATTGGTGAGTTGTATATATTTTTTTGCAAATAGACTAATGCAAATAACATAATGTAAGATGACCAGAACTTGATTGAGGCCACTATGCCATTATTATCATATTTATTTAAATATTTTTTAATACAAAACTAGTTTATTTGGTCATCGATTCAAGTTTTCGAATTTTAACTCTTTTAGAGGTACGATTTTGGAGAAAAAGAATATATCAAATATTATTCCTTACATTAGATATTTTTGGTGAAATATTGTACTTGTACAATATTTAATACTTGTACAAATATCGGTACATTCCTTTTTCAGATTACGTTACAGATTTTTAATAAATATCGACAAAAATATTAAATATTCAAAATTAGACAGAAAATTCCATATTTTGTATCTATAATTGAGTCCAATTAAAAACTTTGTCATTAATAAAAGTTGTAAATACGTATCAGTTTCTAATACAACCGAGTACGAATTAATGCATCCTATGTATTATTATTACAGTTATAGAATTATTTTTACTAAAAACATTAAATCATTTACAAGTTGCCTGGCTTTTCAACCAAATCATCGCCACGTACAAATTACATGTTGCCATTCAGCTAAGTCTTGCTATTGACAAATTAATCAATATTCAGTTTATATTTTTTTGTTGTAGATATGTAAGTCGCCTAAAATGAGTAATTCACATTTTTCTTTATAAAAATTATCTAAAATTATAGAAATATACTGTTACTGCCTTGGATCGAACGATATAACATGTACAGTTTCGTATTTTGTTAGCAAATCTCTAAGAATTCTATAAAACAAAAAGCGGGATATTCTTAATACTTACTACGCTAAAACCTAAACTATTTAACATTGTCGTTATGTATGTCAATTAAGGAGTAACTTGATAGATTATAATAAAAAGGCCAAAACCTGACATGACTTTCGGTAACTAGCAGCCCGGATTCGTAATCAGCGTATAGCAATTTTACCGAAAACGGCTTCTCTTACCATAACTGATGGTCACCGATGTTTTCAACATTACATGGTTTTCTGTGAACGGACACCACTCAAAAGATATACTGTTTCCTATTCTAAGACACTTTCTAAAGAAACTTTTTTAATATGGTTTATGTTTACTTTGAAGCCAATTATTGGCTTCATTCGCTTTACAGGATAATTTATAACTACATAATGCTTTCTATAATATATCTGAGAACATCTATCAAAAACACCTAGTGGTATTTCTTTCACAAAATGCATTTGTAACAGTGCTATTTTCGATTCTCTGTTATGTCTGTATAGTAATTATTTACAGATTTGAAAAATACCGAAAAACTTTTATGGGAATAATAGTAATTAACTCTTTATAAGAAATCCTCCATTTAATTTGTTACTGTAATAATCTCTACTATTAGTAGAATTAAATGATTAGTTTTGTTAAACTATTATTTAGTTTTAACTTGTATATCAGTCATATTTCCACTCAATTCAACAGTTTTTATTAAGTATTATTTATTTTCTAGAAATAGTATAGGAAAAAGTAAAAATCGGAAGCTACTGGCTTGCTAAAAAACAAAACAAAACTGTTTTGAATTGCTTAATTTAAAAGTTGACAATATATTTATATGTAATAATACAATATAATAAACAGAGTAGTCCTTATTCTTCAACTTTTTATTTTTTTTTCTGCAGGAACCTCTCAATTTGCTCCTTTATATAAATACTTAATTCCTGTGAAATTTGAAGTCGACGTATAAATACGATCTCCAAAGGAGTAAAAATGATGAAAATGTGTAATTTAATAATATAAAAAAATAATAAAGAATCCTTTTTAAATATTTGGTTTTACTACAATAAATTTACATACTTCAGTCACTAAGTTAATATAATCAATTAATTTTTGATGGTTGATATCGGAGCATTTTACATATTGTGAACTACATACTTAATTTGTCAAAAATACACTAATCTAAGCTTGAACAATAAACAAAATCGAACAATTGGTAACTGTCTCTGGTATGCTTTTTTTCCGTAGAATCTGAATCAGAACGCAGAAATTTTGACTTAAGCCAAGTTTTTGAGAAAATCAATACAAAACTGCAAACAATCCAAACATGCATTTTTTCTAGATAAAATAATACTAAAACTAGGTAGAATTTGGATTTCTGCTTTCCGATTCAGATTGTACGGAAAAAAGCATACCAGAAACAATTTCAATTGTCCGATTTTGTTATTTGTTGGACAGGATAGTCACTTAACTAGATTATGGTGTATTAAAAATTACGTACTTGGAAATTTGTAAAATGCTCTGATATCTAGACTCAAAAGTTATTGGATTATTTTCTATGGACTTAAGAAATATATTTTTAATGTTATTAAATTGAATTTATTCCCGATTATGAGCATTATCCACAATTTAATGTATGTTGTTATTACCTGTTGTCTCTTTGATAATAATTAATCTTTTTCAAGGATTTTGCAAATGAGCCGCCATTTCTGTAATTTCGTCAAAATAGTTAAATAATAAATTAAAGTAGAGGAAATTTTGTATAATTTATGTCTATGGCATTTTTTGATAAAATTAATAGTTTAGCTGCATGAGCAAATTGTATTTGATTGAGATCGGTCGTGTCTGCATTTATATAAAACTAGTTAGCCAGGCTTTGACAGATATTTTCATTTTAACGACAGTAGGTAGTGTCAAACGTTGATGTTTTGACAATCCTACTGTCAATAGAATCTATATATCCGTCAAATCCTGGCTAACTAGTTTTATTTTAATGCAGACACGATCAATATCGATCAAATAGAATCTCATGCGGCTAAACTATTAATTTTATACATAGTATGATAAAGTCATGTGCCTGTCCACATAAGATTCTTTTCTAGCTAAAATACTAAAACTAGGTACAATTTGCATTTCTGAAACCATTTAATTTATCCGCTTTTGTTATTTGTTTTACAGGATAGTCACTTAACTAGATTATTGGGTATTAAAAATTACGTACTTGGAAATATGTGAAATGCTCTGATATCTAGACTCTAAAGTTATTGGATTATTTTTTATGGATTTAACTAATGAAATTGGTATATGTAAATAGTTTTTAGTTAAAGAGTTTTATTTTTAATGTTGAATTGAATTTATTCACGATTATGAGCATTATCCACAATTTATTGTATGTTGCTTTTACAATGTTGTCTTTTGATAAATAATTAAGCCATGTAAAATGCAACTCTAAATTAATTATTTTGTCATGTCTCTAAAAAATAAATATTTTATGGCCTTACATAAGACAACTTTCGCGAAACA
This sequence comes from Aphodius sticticus, assembly GCA_963966075.1. NCBI lineage: Eukaryota > Metazoa > Arthropoda > Insecta > Coleoptera > Scarabaeidae > Aphodius > Aphodius sticticus. Next base: position 14,081,971 of record OZ014512.1, read on the forward strand.
CACGGGTTTTATAAATATAAGGTTTGGATAGAATTCTTTGGACTGCAAGCAAATCAGAACCCAAAATATCAAAAAACATGATGTGGGCATATATTGCAAATTTATACTAGTTGAACCATGTCCGACCAACCGAAAAAAGATTTAAAGCAACGTTGATTCGTTGCCTGAAGTATCAAAAATCTATAAAAACAAAAAGCGAAACTTTCAAGCCCATGTAGTAAGCACAAATAAATCTATTGAGAACAATATCAAAAAATTACTATTCGCAAACAAAAGTTATTAATTTTCAGCTTCAATCTTTATCACGAACATTTTGGTAAGTAAGGCGTGGACGGTATCATTTAAAAAATTCCTAAATTAAAACCATAAGATTCATAAAACAATGAGAGGTCAGAAATTATATTTGATATAAATATGTGTATTTTGCTGAATGAATTAAAAAACGAGATTTTCTCATGTCTTGTCATTATCAGGAAAGTATATAAAACTAATAAAAAATAAACAAACATACCAAAATTTCCTACAAAAATTGTATTCAATTAAACACCAGGTGCAATAAAAAAAACACAATACAATTCATAAATATTTATTTAATACAGTAAAATCTAAAATAAATAAATAGCAATAAATAACAGTTCAATAAATACACTTCTCCCCCTCTCTATATACACATACATACAAAATATTTACAATATCCTACAAAAAAGAAGAACAAAGAAAGAGATCCAAATTACTTCCTGTACTTCCTACCAAAATCCTCAATCATTCTAGGCACATTTAACGGTATCTTCTTAGGATGCATATACTGCAAGATATTCTCCCAACTTTTCGTATTATCATTATAAAACCAACCATCATCATGATGATGAACCACCTCAGTCGGATACTGATGATAAACATGCTTAGGCTTATCGTCATCTTTATGCAAATACCCATAAAGTAACAAACCAGGTATTAAAACAAAGAATTTAAACTTTGCTAACACAGCCAGGAAACCAACTATGAATGATGCTGCAGCAGGCACAATGTATAGATAAGGATTTGCTAAGAAACCAAATACATTTCGTAATATATTCCAGATACCACCAAGAAGATCCCAAAGACCTTTTAGATCAGGAAGACCCAGCTGAGGAAGTTGTGGCAAACCACCACCTGGTGTACCTCCACCAGCTGGAGACCCTCCACCTGATGAACCACCAGAATTCGTGGCTGGGGCTGCAGCTGGTGCTTGAGCAGCTCCTGTATCTGCAGGTGCATCAGCAAGTGGAGCTCCGACTGGCACTGATTCTACAGGAGCTTCAGCTACTGGGTCTTCAGCTACTGGAGCTTCAGCAACTGGATCAGCAGCTCCTTCAATCCCTTCAGCTGGTCTAGCCCCTCCACTACCCGGATTCGTGTTTTGGGTATATTGCGAATTTAAAACTACGTTTAGATCTGAGCAACCTTGCCTCTGTGGCCCATAGAGATAACTACTGACTTGAAACGATGGGCAATCACTGGGGAGGCCATCTTTGGTATCTGAGGGTACTGGAAGGGATTGGAAGACCACCTGGCTTATGGGGACACCAAAGGGATTTGATGTTGGCGATAGTGAGGAGATGATATCAGGGTTTTGTATTTCTTCCTCGATTGGGTTGCTAATGGAAAATTGTGGTGAGTGTGAAGTAATTTCTGGGTTAATACCTAGATTGTCTTGAGCAATTGAAGATTGAGGTATGCTTCCTATGGGGTATTCTGGGGAATACGTACTGATTATGGGATTTATTCCTTCAGCTTGTTTATTCATGGGCTTTATTCTGAATTTAGTGTAGTTCTTGTAATGGCTGTTCTGGTATTTGGTAGTCGACAATTTTAAAGGCGGTGGCCGAAAAATAATTTTCTTCTTTACACCAGTCTGATTTTTTCCCACTACCAATTTTATAGGCTTTACCACAACCGGTCTTACTTTACTTTTAACAGTAGTTTTTCTCCTTTTAACCTTACTCGTACTATTCCCAGTTTTTAATCTAAAGAAATTCTCATGACCATGACCTGATTTAGTCTTTAATTTTCGTGCTGTAATTTCTGATAAATCTGCACTTTTCGATGACAAAGTTTCAAAATCCGTACCGTTATTTTTGGGACTAGCTATTAAATGTTGAAATAGTATTAGATTTTGATTATCTAAGGGAGCTAACCTAGTGTTTAAACCTATTTGGCCTTCGTCTTTATACCTTGGTGTTGATGATTGGAGATTTCTTGACGCTGCTGCTGACACTGTCGTGATGGCGTATAATAGTGTCCATACCGCTGTCGTTATACGCATTTTATCTGGAAATTAAGGAAACTGTGATTAGTTATTGTAATATTATGGAGCTATGAGAATTAAGGATCATATAAATTAGGTTATGAAATAGTCAATAACTTAGCAGAAGTTGTGAAAACCATTGTAAATCTGACAGAGAATACTATTAATTTATGTCTCAAAAATGTTGCTACAAATTCCAATAACATACTATGTTGCAACCTCTGGTAGATACTATTATTATGATATAGGTGTGCACCTGTTTTTACCGTTGAACTTCGTATTTCTTTTCAATTGATGGTTTATTTTGCTTTTTCATTTTTTTGTTATCGCTTTTGTTTATTTTATTTTTTTTTGTTATTGTTTATTTTTTTCTTATTTCTACTGTTTTTTTAATACGCCTATGTTGCAAACATAAATGGTTATAACTCCGCTCTCTAGTAATCAAACATGTTTACCAATGAACATACTGTATTTTGTATAGAGAACTCAAAAAGTTCTTCTACATGAAAACAATATGACTGATTTTAAAGAATATTGTCTACAAATAAATTTAAATGAAATCAAAAAGGTCTCATGTCTCATCAGTATTGGATTCGATGCATTTTGCCTTTACTATTTTCTTTGCAGCAGTTTTTAATTTGTTAGGATCTCCACGAATCTTCCAATCGGCCGTAAGTGTCATACACAGTTGCTCGAGAAATGTATCAACATTTTCTCGAATTATTTTCAAAAAAAGAGTAGGTTATAATCATTTGTTAAACATGTAGTCTCTTGGTACATACTTTCCGGTTCGATTTTACACCTGTCAAAAATGTTTATCCAAGAACATAGGTACTATACTTCATATAGAGAACTGACTACTCAAAATGTGTTTTAAAAATACCTATTTACTAATAGTTATTATTATTTACGCTTCTTTAACTTTTTAAGCTTTTTTCTGTTAATCGTTCATTTATGAGTCTGTTTACTAAATAGAAACTCGTTTATTAGACAGCTATATAAACCCACGATTTCTATGAATGCGCCTTTTATAATAGCCAATCAAACGACTTTTTTTTATAGCCAATCGAACATATGTAAAATATATAAAATGAAACAAATAAATTAAATCCTTCTGTTCTCCAGATCTGTGTGTCAAGTTACATAAATTGTCATAAAAGTTCATATGACATTGACGAAGAAACTATATGTTGACGCCGCCAGAAGATCTCGATTAATGCACTCGCTGTTGCTCTTGCGTTAAAAAGTCTCCATGACGAATCGCGTTTTTATTGTGAGTGGTGCCAAACGGGGGTCATAAAGGCATTATAACAATAAATTTTAGTTCGGATAGTACCAAATGAATACTGGGTATAATTAGAGTAAGGAATAATAATTAGAGTAAGTAAGGAATAATTGCTATAACTTTCCTAATTCTAATAACTAAAATGTTTGGCGAAATTCGTGACAAAATGTTATCTCCCATGTTTTCATCAATATTGTAATTTTGTTCTGCATTAAATTTTTCAAATGGCTTTACATTTTTTGATAAGAACTGTTGAAATTATTGATAACTTTATGACTGGAAAGGTGTTTTCGATAGATTTTTGCGATGAATACAAATCCCAACTCAAAATGACTTTGTAAAAACAGTGATTTTTTCAATTCCTAGAATATTTGAGTTCAAAGTATACCTGTAACTTTTTAAACCTTCAAGTTGCTTACTAGTAACGTTGAATCACTGACAGGGTATACTTGAGTGGTGTGCGCGGATGTCCAAGCAGATCAAACCCACAAATATTTCACTAAAAAACATTCTATTTGAAAAAAAGACAAAGTTACTTCCTAAAGATTCAGCAGAATTACCCAAAACAATTTTGGTGTAAAACAATAATAATTGTAACAATTATATCAATTATTCTTCACTTTGTTTACACCCTGTATACATACCTATCTAATATGCTTTTATTATCTATAAATCATTATCTGCCATAGAGAAATTAAATTTTATTGAATTGGATACACAATTATATGCTTATTGTGGGAAATTTAGAAATACCCAAAACAGTTGTCACCAAAAAAACTTAGATGTGCAACTTTTTCTAAAAACTTTCTCCTATTAAAACGAATCAGTACCACAATTAAACGATGTCTTCTATCTAATCAGTATCATCAAACAACAACATTAACTTCAATGTATTTAATTTATGGCCACAATTAAATATGGAGCATCCAGTTAGAAACATTTCGTGACCAGGATGTTAAGTGATTCATATTTAACCCAGATTCGCCCAACAATGAATAACAATTTTTTTATTTTGTTTGATCATAAAAAAAAATCAAGTTTGAAGTGACTGTATGTAGGTAGAAAACGCACAAAAAAAACACTTGAAGAAGTATCAAGAAGTCTACGAAATACAAATTAGGAGTTCAAATATAATCGGTGCTCAGAATGTAACGGCATTTACATTCCAGTCGGGCTGTTAAAATGCTATTTTCTGTTATTAATATTGTTATTGAATAAGCGAACGTCAGTTACGTCAGATAACTGTTTTAGTGTTATTGAAGAGTTGAGGATAAGTTCTAAGTAGCCAAAGTAACTCGGCCATCTGCAACTTGGCAAAATTTTCGGACAATTATTTCTAATTATGCTGCAAAAAATGTACCGTTTTAATAATCGACGTATGGAAAAAATATAACTGTAAACATATCGGTACCTTCTGCATCAATATTAATTAAATGTGGATTAGAATGTCTAAAATTACATAAAACATTCCATCAAAACTTTGGGGACATTTTGATCTTAACATTTTATTATCTTGAATTGTATGCATCCACAAAAACTGGCCACAATAACGTGTTATTAATTTTGTTCGAGATGGCCGTATTAATTTTTTGATTTTTGGAACATTTACTGCGAAAGGACGAGGGTTACTCTAATCGTTACAAACATTATTTTAATAAATATTGTATATCTCAACTACATTTGTTCGAAGTGGTTTATCACAAAATTCTATTTAGAATGAAATGTTTTATCAATTTCAAGCCAAAGATTTGGAAGAGAATTTTTGGTATTCGCTGTATATCCTTCAAATAATATTTCACCCTTATTTTAAATCTATAATGTATGCGATGGGCGATCAAATAAAATTAGCAATACCAAATTTAGTCGTTAAAATGCATAGGTACGTGATTTGTGTAGGGAACAGTTAGCTGTTCCTTTCTAAAAAATACGCACGTCATTTGTTCTGGCAAACAGTTAGCTATTGTGTAGTCTTTTCTCATGTTTATTTTTTCATGAAATATGCCTAAAGGTGACAGGATCCGTTTTTTCTAGTAGAATCGGACAGTTAGTGATAAGAGTTTATAAAAAAATGCAAACACATGCTGCAACTAGATGATAAAATTTACCTAGGGGAAAAGGAAATCGCAATTTCTAAATAAAAGTGTGATTAGAAACAACCTAAAAGTTGTTTATCATAGATTATAATTTCCCAGCATATTTCCCGCGTTCTCTAAGTAAGGAAATATAATTCTGAGTAACCATTTTCCTATGGCTTTGACAATTGTTTTTCAATTCCCTGGAAATTTACTGCCGGTTGAAATGTTGACAAATTAAAGAAAAACGAAAACTAGTGCTCATCAGATATAATGGGGAAACTCGGAAAGCACACAGAATGTCTATTGCAATTATTAAATGATATTAAGTAAATAAAATAAAGCCGCTGTTTTGATACATTTGAAACCCTGATTTAAATTAAAAAGTTGTAGATGCCAGAATTAATATGTAAAAATAATGAATTATATTATTAAAACATTATCAATGAGACTTGATATAAATATTATTAATATTATTATAATATTATTAATTAAGTAATCTGCAGACTTATATAGAGCATTTTATACTCTAGAGCAGCGGTTCTCAAACTATTTGCTCTCGCGGGACCCTTTATTGGATTGGAACTCAATTAAACAAATAAACGAAACATATTATGCATCAATGTCATTCCGAGTAAAAAGTTCTATACACAGAGAAAAAAATTGTAAAACAATTGGTCTGTATCAGGTACAATTACAGTACTTTTCCTGGAAAAATGCTAAAGTATGCTGCAAAATGACTGTGATAATGCTGTTGTGTTACAAGAACATGTATGTGAACTATGTAAATATTTCACATACATGTTCTTGGAATTTTATCAACCAATAAAGGTAGATTTTGACCAAAAACTCTGCTAGGTGTTTTCTAAACATTATATGTTTTTAAGTAACTGTAATTTTAGGTAATCCCACTTGAAGACAATGAATAGTATGCCCATGAACCGACAACTGCCTCTGCTATTTGTTACTATTTTACGCGGAACCCCTAAAGATACATCGTAGAACCCTGGTTGAGAAACGCTCCTCTAGAGTCTAGAAAATTATGCATATTATTCAATTCCTTCTATTTTTATTTTATTTAAAATAACAATAACATTAAATAATCGATAACAAGTCATTTTATTTTATTTTTTTTTGTAAACTGATAAATTTAATGTATTTTCCAGAGAATTAATTGAGTTTAGTGGACTTGCTGATCGTATCCCCTTATAAGATATGCATTTATAAGCATTTGGCTACAATTAACGGTTTAAGTCCATATAAAACTTGAGAAAATGTGGGACGTACTGTATATTAATATTATTTACATTAACACAAAGTAGCATTATTTGTGGTAAGTACCTAAGCATTAATTATGCGATTTTGTATTACGCTTAAAATGTTTATAAATATAATATATTCTTATTATCTACTCCTAGGTAATAAAAATCTGTTGTGTCAGACACATGACTTTATCATACTATATATAAAATTAACAGTGTAACTGCATGAGATTCTATTTGATCGAGATCGGTCGTGTCTGCATCAAAATAAATCTAGTTAGCCAGGATTGTCAAAAGATCAGCGTTTGACACTACATACTGTTACTAAAATGAAAATATCTGTCAAATTCTGGCTTATTAGTTTAATATTAATGCAGACACGACCGATCAAATAGAAACGCCGAATAATTATTCGAAGAATACCAAAAAATATCTTTTGCCCACGTATATTTGAGGCCTCGATAGGCACATTTAAAAATCAAAATTTCGTTAACAAAATTCCTGTCCACTTTTCTTTTGATTTGGAAACGATTTGGGGGGGGGTCGTTGCTCTCTAAGTAAAAATAACCGCCCTAGTGTATATAAGGGAAAGACTGCTATGTAATAAAAATAATACCAAAATACGAAAGCCCTCCCCCCCCCCCCATGGACATAAATTATACAAAATTCCCTCTACTTTAATTTACCTATTATATACTTAACTATTTTGACGAAATTAGAGGAAAGGCGGCTCATTTGTAAAATTCTTGAAAAATGCTTAGAGGAAACTTCCAGTTCCTTTGGACTCTTTTGAACAAAAACCTTTTCAGTTCTAAATTTGGTCATGAAACTTCTAAATATGTATGAAGTTTCGCCCCGATACCTTTAGTAGTTTCTCCGGAAACGTCACCTTTACTTTGGTCAAAAATGTTCAGGGGACCCAATGGATTAAAAAATCTTGGCACGATTACAATACTCTGTCATACTACGTATGATAAACTAAAAACATTTTGAAGTTTACAATGTATACGTCATTCCTTATAAGTTTTCAAGAGTGTTTGTTGCCACCAAAATATATTTCCAAATGGTAATATTCTATTATGCGAGTTATTTTGACGGGTTTCCCGTGCGACGTGCCGTTGGAATCTCCACAAAAGCACTTTTGTTTGATGACTTCAGAATTAAATGTGTTAAGTTTATAGATTTTAAGAGAATTGAGGCTAGTTTGCTTGTGTGCAAAATGTTCAATCTAACCAAGTCATGCCCCCACTTTTATTTCTTATATTTGGTATATCTACTTTTATCTACCTAACATATTTTTTATCTAGCATATCAAGCAGAAATAACATAGGGAAAGTAAGTCGTGTGAGTCATAATATGATAGCTCCTTATGAACCAACTAACTACCACCTGAAACTTTTGTTGATTTAACCTCACTCAAATAAATAGAAACGAACCATGAACCTATTTTTTCCAATTTTTATTCGAATTCTTGAATGTTTTTATTCCTTTTGCCAATGCTAATGGCTTTCATGGTAATCAGAAATTTTTAAAAAATAAAAAATAATATGTAATTAGTAATAATTTTGGACAATTGAAAACTACTTATGAATGACGATACTTTTAACTGAACATAATTATTTAGTAGTAGTAACTAAGTAGTATAGTTACAATAAAGTTATAACGGTATAATTATTGACCACAATATCTCACAGTTATGACGAAACAGCGAAGAATGTTCACGAAACCATCAGTAAGAATTATTTAAGTAAGTCAAGCTTCCCATTCAAATGCAAATAATATAAAGTATAAATAAACACGTCAATGATCTCCAAATCTATTACACAATTTAGCACCGATGAGTGTAGACAACCAATTAATACAATAACACTTATAGGAATATCTTCCGCAACTGAAAACGAATGGAATTTATATAATCTTCTCGAACATGAAGAAGGGACACTTCTCTTTACCGCTATAAAGGTCGTTGACTGTCCCTGACCATGCTAATATTTAATTCGTCGAATGTAGGGCAAGTTTACCCGCATCAAATTTACATGGAGTCCCAGCATATCAAACTATATTTTCTATTTATTCCATATACTTTTCCACATCGAGTTAAACACTAATAAGTTCAAATTAAACAAATAAAAATAATTTTTTTAGTACCTATACAAAAATTAAACACTTTATGGAGATAAGCAAATAAGAAATATATTTTTAGCTACCTACTTGTATTATTATTTTGTTCGGTGTTGTTTTCTTTCACTGGCACTAGGTACGAAGCAAACACTCAAAGCACTGAAGAACTACTGCAGCAGGTGACTTGATGTTGCCGGATGGTCTTGACTGTATAGCGGTATCCATCGCACCTTTGAAAGAAATACAAAAAAACACACTTTAATATTAATAATAATAATTTACATCCGCTATTATTTTCTAACATGACTCAAAGTGATTACAATTTTATCTTATTAATAACGTCCGTGTTGTAATTTCACATCGGATATTGTTAAATGTGTCAGGTATAATATGAATTTAATAACTTCTGGTGTGCTTTTTGGTTGTTTAAAATATGGATAGTATGGTGAACGGTGTGATTTTGATGTTATTATTACTAGAATTGCGATTTGATTGAGATCTCTGTGGGCTTTTCTAGGTTGTTGGCGAATTCGTACTTTCGACTGCTTCATTTTCTTTCGAGTTAATTACTGGAATATTCTTTAGTATTCTATTCGTTTCTCCATAATGGTATGGAGTGATAAAGTGAACAATGTGCTTGCTTAGTTGTTTCTCAAATATTATAAAGCAATTGGTGTTATGGTTTCCTGTGTTAATTACTTTTGTGTTAAGATGAACCGCAAGATTGGAAAGCATTTGTAATTAGCAAAACATCAGTTTTGAGAAAAAGGAACTTGAAATGTGGTCCACGCCAATAAATCAATTGTTTCAATTTGGATACAAAGACTTTAATAGGAAAAAGATATGACAAACTAGTTCATGGACATGCTAAAAATACCTATTGGTTTGTTTAAATTTAGAATAACATTGAAAAGCAAAGATTTTATAAGAGAGTTCAATTCTCAATCAAGACGAAAACCTATTCCGCTCATATTTGTAATTTTTCTATATTTCGTCTAATTAAAGAGATTTCTGATGTATACCGACCAACATTGAAATTTGCCTACCCGTTACTGTAGGTGTACATGTACTTTATCTACATGCATTATCTAATGACAGTTTTTGATAGTTAATTTTAATTTTACTTAAATGTTTTATTCTTTTATTAACACATGGTGCAATTATTTGGTTTACCATTAAAATGTGTTTATTTTATTTATTTTTTTACTTTATCATACGTAGTATGTTAATCATCAAGATTGTTTAACGCACGAGCGTTAAGAGAGTGCGTTAATTGTCGAGATCATTAATATCAGGACGAAACTTCATATTTAGAAGTTTCATTACCAAACTTAGTGCTGAAAAGCTTTTGGCCTTGCGACCATCCGTTCGCATATAACAATTTTTTGCTTTGATGGTATTCAATATGCTAAACAGAGCTAGCAGGACTACTCCTACAGCGCTGAGAGAGATACATTACACCTAAATATCAAACAGCGGTGGCGCCATCTATTCGAAAAGCGGTGAACTACCGGAATTCCCACCCTTCGTTCAAACAACGCAATCCGCACAAAAATCATAGCATTTTCTGCTTCCTGATAATTTCCAAACGAAGGTGATTTTATGGAGATTTTATTGCATACATAGGTAGGTGATTTTTGTGTGCATGGCTAAAAATCAATGATTTATAAATCTAAAAATAAAATCGAAAGTTACTGCCCATTGTTCAATAATGACTGATTTTCAAAAAGTATTTCCTTTTCAATTATTGTTATCAGAAGTTTTCCCCAATAGCTACATTCAATTCAAACCGTTTGAGCATAGAAAATCTCAAATTTAAAAGCAACTTTTGAAGAACAACTGGAAGTACGGAAACGCCATTTAGGGTACGATCTAAAGCATCGTTTCACCGGACCCTTAAATAATAAATTATCCACGACATTTTTTGGTAAAATTAATAGTTTGGCTGCATTAGCATTTGCTATACCATCGCTCGTGCTGCATTATAACTAGTAAGCCAGGATTTGATTCTATTGACAGTATTGTCAAAACATCAGAGTCTGACAACATCTGACACAGTTTGACACTGCTGTATAGTATGATAAAGTCATGTGTCTGGCCACATCAGATTTTTTATTATTGATTCAGTATTGGTTATTTGATTATAATATACAGTGTCACTTTTGTTATTATAAGAGGTGGAAAGTCGGTTAAATTGACAAAGTAGTGCAGATTTATGTGCTCTCTAATATTACTTTGAGAAATCTGTTGAATTTCTAATGGCGTCAAGGATATTTTCAAAAAAACAACGCTTTTATTTGTTCTGTTTTATTTACAATTAGATTGTCAGTTTATACTTTTTAGCCTATTATTCGCTGGAAACAAATCTTATTTTACTTATTGGTTTTCTTAAAACCACATTTTTTTATATTGCATTTTTCAGCAATTTGATATTTGATATGCTTAATACAATCAGATAGCTAAATTTTCGAAAATTAATATTTTTTTAGAATTGCAGAAATTGCCTGGTTGGTAGGTACCATGGAATAAACCAAATTGTAAAACGATGTCCTATTTTAATTTATTCGTCAAATGACAATACTTTTTTAGAATTCAATTATTCGTAGTCGTGTTAAGATAGCGTCTTAGCACGTTTGATGTTAAATTGAATTAAGTACTTTTTGATTTAATTCAGTGGACAATCAAGCTGCATTTTTATTATGATAGCCGTCTTAGAATCATAGGAACATATCCGAAAGCAACACAAATGATATGTATTATTCTGTATTATTGAAGGTGTGAATTGCTATCAAACAGACAAAAGTATGTCAGAGCACGGAGAAGACTGCGTACCTACATTCTTTGAAATAGTGTTTCCACTTTGCCGTTGTTTGCTTTTGTATTATTCATTAATATTTTTTGCCTGTTAGTTATAGTGTACTAAAATAAAAAAAAAAACTTATCGTTAAACGTTTTAAGCGTAAACGCGCGCGTAATGTAAATAAAAACAAATTGTCTGCAAGACGCCTTGATCGAGCCACAAATAAAAAGTATGACCAAATTAAAAAAAAAAATGCGTCTTGTTTGTCAATATAGTTCTAAAGTCATTAAAAATTTAACGGCATACCTGGCTTTACACGACATAATTACGAATTTGTTAGTGATAATTCCATGAATAAAGCAAAATAACTACAAAAATTGAAAATTTTTTCAAGGGTTTGCAATTTTATAACTGCTTAAAACAAATTAATTTTAGTTATTTTTAAGAAAAAGCTATTTTAAACAATTGTATTCTATACAACAAACAGATTTCTGTAATATGAAGTGTACGTAACTAACCTGACAGATATGTTATCTTGGTGGCCTATAAAGAGCAAACAAAGATAGGTAATAACAATGAGGCATATGGAAATTACTATTATATACTATTATACTATCCTTTTTATGCAACTATTTTAAACGTGTGTTTGAAGTTGGTATGACTGGAACGGCTCTTTATTAGAAATGCCAATATGTTTCATCTCAGTGATCATGCCGCACACAAGACAACAAAAAACAAAAAAACGATGTCAAGACAATACAAAAGTCACCTAAACCTATACTATTCATTCCAAATACATGTATTTGTGCAGAAAATAATAAGTGTGTAAATGTTGATAGAAGGAAGAAAATTGAACAAAATAACAATGTTGTCTATAAAAAAAATACTATTGTAACACTAGCATTCATTCATTCATTCTCAATATCTTACCTTTTAGCTCCATAAATATTGTTATTAGAATAAAGTCGCTCTTCTTTATTCTTTCGTTTTTCGTGCAGCATATCAATCGGATGGTTTAGTATTTCATCGAGACAAGCAAAATTTGGGTCAACTTTAGTTGAGCTCGTTGGCTTGTGGAAGCATCTATAAATAAGATAGAACTAGTGTTAATTCGTGTATACTAATTGGGAGTTGTGTAATATTTATGAATACCATAATGCAGAATTAGAATAGGTATCTGAGATGCCAAAGGCTTTTTTGCGTTTTTAATTAGACAGAAGAATGAAAGTGATTTTTTGTGTTGTCTAATTTAAAACAAAACAAACTATACGATTTAATATGCTAATTATTCTTGTTGTTGTGATTTTTGTTCATATTGAAAGAGTAGACTAATAAATACAAATAGCAAACTAAAAAATCCGGTATAATAATGAATTATATTAGGTATGCCGAAAACAGAAAACAGAACAGTTTGGTAAATTTAGAAACGTTGTTTCTAAACTGTGTTCAATATTGTTGTATCAATGTAAATTCAATTATCGTTCAGGAATATCAACATAACTGACGAGCAATCATTTACAGACACCTGCTAAGAGAAAAGTGGAACAAAATAACAGTAACAAATGTACAAAAAAAATAACGTCGAATTATTTCGCGTTTTGTTGATTATAACCGTCGTTGCAAGAAAGGTAACGCTTGTCTATTAAGTAAATAACCAGGTATGAACAGATTGGTGCCAAATTGCTTAAGCACACGCGACAAATGTAACAAAGATATATAATTTGCAAAGTGTGACTATGACTGTATATTTTTCGTATTCGAGTAACCTGATTGTAACATTTAGTACATTTCTTGTAATTAATTGGACAAGAATGCTCCAATCATTAGAAACCATCGCCAATGGCAGTTTACTTCATTTGACATTTCACGCCAATGATATAAAATCTTAAACGATGTGCGATTTGTCGTCGAAATATATTGACCAATTGCCCAGCGAGAGGAAATAGTCAATTAATTTGTGCTTCTAATAGTGTAAAGCCCTTTGAATTTACAAATTTTAATACTAATGGCAGCAGTATCTTTCTGATGGCTACATTAGTTATTAATTAATTAATTATGTGCGTAAGTTTAAAACATACTTACAGGTATGACTCCATGCAATTATTTCTAAAACTGATTTAGATTTTGTCATAAGTGTATAAAAAAATGCCTTTCGCAGAGACATCAACGCCTCATCGCAACACAAACCCGCAAAAAGTCTTATACAGGCTGTCCGGAAAGTAATGGGACCCAGCTTAACCGCATATTCTTGATGTCAAATGGGACCGATTAAACCAAAAATCCCATAGTAAAAAGTGCTTCCTTAAGAAGTTATAAGGTGTTAAAGATAGAAAATATATTTCTTGTTTTGCGTATATTTCAGAAAAGAAACGACCGATCAAGCTGAAAATGGGTACCCTTAGGCTTTTGGAGAAGCTAAACATGATAAGAGTATTAGGACATTTGCATATTGTAGAGGGAGCTGTCGGCAGCTTTTCTGGGGTAGTATTATTATGATATTTTTATTATTATTATGACTATGGGCGGTATGACTAAGAATTATGATACGGACGTTAATTTCCCATAAAAAATGTTTACCTATTTTATGCCGATAAAATCCACCGTTTTCAAGAAAAACGCAATTAAAAATTTTGTGTATTTGCTAAAAGCTATATCATTATAAAAAATTTAACTTAATTTTCACTTAGTCTTTATTTATAAATTTATAAGGTTTTCAAAATGTCCACCGTTTAGTTCAACACAGCTTTCACAACGTTTTCCTAAGATTCCTAAGTCGTACTCTAAAAAATGACTCAAAGTTGTTTCTAATTTCATTTCCTGCGTCAATAATCATTCTTTGCAAATCTTGCCTAGTATTAGTAGACTTGCCGGTATACAATATATTTCATAGAGCTCCATATCAAAAAATCTAATGGGTTGAGGTCTGGGCTTCTCGGTGGCCAAGGATAAACACTCCAGCGGTGCGGAAAGTGGTTGTCTAAATAGTTTCGCACAGTTTGCAGGAAATGAGCGGGAGCACCATCGTGCAGGTTTAAAGGGATGTCTTCTAATAAGGTAGGTAGAACGTTGTCAAAAAAATTTAAATGCGATGCACCATTTAATCGAGGAGGAAATTCGTAAGGCCCGATCAAATGATCTCCAACAACGCCGCACCATACATTTACTGAAAATTCATGTTGGAAATGTTTATTTCTAGATAAATGGGGGTTTTCTACATTCCAGGAGTGAGAATTGCGTGTGTTTAGGATATCACGGCGTGTAAAAGTTGCCTCATCGGTAAATAACACACGGCCAAAAAATGTTGGGTTGTGATTTTATTTGTTTCGTAACCATCGACAAACTTTTAGTCTTTGTGGCAAATCATTTGGTAGCAACGCCTGCACATTAGTGTGGTGGTAGGGATAAAGCAGAATAATGTTATGCACGCTTGTCCGGAGTACTACAGTAGCTGCACATAATTTCCGTACTCTTACTTCAGGATCTTCTTCTATTCGGAACAAAATATCTTCCTCCTCCTCAATGGTTGGCGAAGTTGGTCGTCCTGCATGGCGCTTTAGCGCCGAAAACTTCCATGTTCATTCAGCCGTTGAAATATATTTTGGAAAGGCTTTCTATTGGTTGGCGACGATTTTCGTACTACTGCCTGTATCTTCCCGCTGCTGCTGCTCCATTAAATTGCTCTTGAGCATAAACAGCAACCATATCGGTCATTTCCAAGTTTGAAAAAAAATTGTGCCGAGGCACATTTTTTTGTGATAAAATACCACAAATATGTAATGAACTGTGAAATAATCAATTAAATACAGTATCGTTAAGCAAACTGACACAAATGCATTTACGTTTGACACATAGTAACTTGATAGAATAACATTGTATAAACTATAGTTATTAAGTACACAGTACCTTTAATTGCGTTTTTTTTTTAAAACGGTGGATTTTATCGGCATAAAATAACATTTTTTATGTAAAATTAACGTCCGTATCATAATTTTTATAGTCATAATAATATAGTCATAATAATAATAAAAATATCATAATAATACCACCCCAGAAAAGCTGCCGACAGCTCCCTCTACAATATGCAAATGTCCTAATACTCTTATCATGTTTGGCTTCTCCAAAAGCCTAAGGGTGCCAATTTACACCTTGATCGGCCGTTTCTTTTCTGAAATATACGCAAAACAAGAAATATATTTTCTATCTTTAACACCTTATAACTTCTTAAGGAAGTATTGTAATCGTGCCGAAAAAAATTTTTCAGGCTTTAGCGGAAATATGTCCTTTTGGGTCCCCTGAACATTTTTAGCGAAGGTAAAAAAAAAATGTCTCTGTGTGTGTGTGTGAAAACTTAGAGCTGAAAAGGTTTTTGTTCAAAAGGATCCAAAGGAACTGCGGATGTAGGTACATATACTCTAGGCATTTGCCATGGATTTTGCAAATAAGCCGCCATTTCTGTAATCTCATCAAAATAGTTAAATAATAATGTAAAGTAGAGGAAATTTTGTATAATTTATGTCTATAATTTATGATATAGTTTTAATAAGTTTTTGGTAAAATTAATTGCTTAGCTGCATGAGCAAATTCTATTTGATCGAGATCGGCAGTGTCTGCATTAATATAAAACTAGTTAGCCAGGATTTGATAGATATTTTCTTTCTTATAACAGTAGGTAGTGTCAAGCGCTGATGTTTTGACAACCTACTGTCAATAGAATCAAAACATCTGTTAAATCCTGGCTAACTCGTTTTATTTTTTTCTATAAAATATTATATTATATTTTATGTACTTTTAAGGCAGACACGACCGATCTCGATCAAATAGAATCTCATGCAGCTATACTATAATTTTATATATAGTATGCTAAAGTCATGTTCCTGGCCACGTCAGATCTTGTTATTTTAATATATTTTTGGCCTTGTTTTGCAGAAAACAAATTGAATTATAATTAACTGCCAAAAATCGTTTTCGTGAATGTTCCTAGATAATTAGTACCCATTTGTATTCTATATGCAAGCTGTCTCACGGAACTGTTTCATTAAAGATTTTTGATTATTTCTATTATATATTTGAAAGTGTGATATCAGGATCTACAAGATCCAAACTTTTAAATTAAAATACTCTAAAGTACCGTAAGCTGATGGCATCTTTGTTGTTTCAAATGGAATCATATAATGTTTGTATCATTGTTTATTTCCACTTATGAAAACACATTGAATTTTATCAACTTTCCTTATACCTAACTGCCACAACTGATGAGCTATGTTTTTGCCTATATTACCTACATTCCCTCATTTTCATAATTTTTGTTTCAGAATGTTTGATTGGTCTTGAAGCTAACTGTTACATGTTAGGTGAGAACATGCTTTATATATGGTAAAACAAAATAATGTTCAACACATCATTATATTTTATACATTGCTTTTAAGTGTTCAAGAGGATACGCTGTATTTATCGTAAATAATTTGGATTATTGAATCAACCATTAAACAAACGAAAAACTCTAATATGTAATAAGTTATCTAAAAAAATAAAAATGTGCAAATTTTCGAAATACTTTGTTTTAATGTTTTGTTACCGAAATTATGTTTAAAATTTTTGACAAAGATGTCTCCACAATGTTATGATTTATTTACATGCATGATGAATAAATTCAAAATATACCTATTTATGTACGTTTGTTTATCTACGACTCACATATAATAAGTTCATTGCATACGAATCTATGACCGTCGATTGTCAAGGAATATAGATAGTCAGCCATGGGTTAGTTGGGGCCTTAACATCCAGAGGGCAGGGTTTTTTGCAAGATTCATTCACAAATTATAGCGTTTTCGACTTATACAGTTCTATGCACGCACTTGGTGCGAACTAGCTGAGGCCGAGCATAAATATATAATAAATATATAAGTCGAAAAGGCTATAATTTGTGAATGAATCTTGCAAAAAACCCTGCCCTCTGGATGTTAAGGCCCCAACTACCCATGGCTGACTATCTATATTCATTGACAATCAACGCTATGACTATATAATTCCCATCATTATTACACGCCAATGATTATAATTATACTAGCGTTGTATAATAATGACAGTTCGTTCAAATAATGACTTCATTATTTGAACGAACTGTCATCATTATATGACGCTAGTGTCAAAGTCTGTCAAAACTTACCTAGATGACAGTTATGTGACAGTTCGCCTCGCCATCATTGACAAATACTGTTAAAATATTTGATATAAAATGGAATTTATGAGTCGTAGATAAAACGTCGTATTCGACTCGCACACAACGGATATAAATCGCTCGCATGTTTATACGCTCGCCTGCGGCTCGAGTATAAACTTCATGCTCGCGATTTATATCCTTAGTTATGTGCTCGTCAAATAATATACTATTTATTGTTGAATTACCAAATTTAAAAATGACAGTTGGTCATAAATGATGTTGTCAAACATCATAGGTAATCAAAATACAATTCCTGTTAAAATATCAAGGCATGCTTATACATTATCAGGTGCATATTCATAATTTAGCAAAAAGTTCTAAAAAACACATTGAAGATTGGTATAAGGAACCCCAGTATAAAATGATAGACTGCAACATTTTCTTTCGTGTAGTTCATATTAAAATAAGGTGTTTGAAAACAATTGAGATTTTGTAATTTGAAAATGTAACACTTACGATGCAAATTTTGAAAACCCTGTATAAGGTATAATGATATACTAAACATTGTTTTGTTTGACCATATTTAGGGTATGTTAGGTTCAATAATCTAAACTCTACTTTTTATTATTTATTTATTAACAACAATATTACAACAACATTATTATATTATTCTAATGAAATTTATTTATTTACTTATTATTATATTAGTTGAAATAAAAAAGAATACTGTGCGTGATTCTGTACAGTTTATATTCAAATGCATTATTAAGTAGAAAGCAAAATTAATTTCCACGTATAATTGCAAAACAATCAGCCTGAGTCTATTAAACATAAATACCGTTTCTGTGGGCAAGATTTTATAGATTTTACGATAGTAGTTAATTGCTTAATAAAAATATAACCGTTAGATAAACGCACCGCACAAACTAAAACCTGACCATCAATTCCTACGAATTCCCATAAAAGAAATATTGACCGAAAATATTTGCAAATACTGCAATAAACATGCAAATTTTAACACACTTTATCATCTGTTCCGTGAACTTGATCACTGCTCAAATTTGCAAACTTGAAACTTTCTCTTTATTATTAGTATTAATCCATGTCATAATTCAGAAGTGAAATGAAAAAAAAATACTTTAGTAAGTCACAAAAGAGAAAATGGTGGTGCTCACATAGACCGGTAAATCTTACACGCTGTGTTGCATCCTCAAATAATTGTTTAATTCGAAATGCAGACATCGTACGCCCTGAATATGCAACATCATTCCACAAAATTAACTGTAAAGCCTACATACGTCGCTTCAGATGGAATTGAAAGTTATTCGTTTCAAGAATAATATGAAAAATGTCATTTTCCAACCTGTGTGCCATGACCATACGCAATTGGACAAGATTATAACCCTAATTCAAATAAGCTAAACAATGAAATCAAAAATTCATAGATAAGTACATACTACGCTTAATGTGACATGAATGAGTTGAAAACTAACAACTAACTAATCTATATTATATTTTAGATCAGTTTATTGATAAGTTTAATAGTACTTATATTAGTTGACGAGCCTACTGCTTCTATATAAACTTCATTCTCGCGATTTATATCCGTTATGTGCGAGTCAAATACGACGTTTTATCTACGACTCATAAATTCCATTTTATATCAAATATTTTAAAACTATTTGTCAATGGTGGTAATGCGAACTGTCAATTATTCAAAGGAATTGTCATTATTATTCAAACCTACTGTCATCATAATCATTGGCGTGCATCATAATAGAGA
Source organism: Aphodius sticticus (assembly GCA_963966075.1). Taxonomy (NCBI): domain Eukaryota; kingdom Metazoa; phylum Arthropoda; class Insecta; order Coleoptera; family Scarabaeidae; genus Aphodius; species Aphodius sticticus. The sequence continues at coordinate 14,101,744 of OZ014512.1, forward strand.
TTATATAGTCATAGATACGTATATAATGAAGTTACTATAAGCGACTCGTGGATAAAGATTTTAAAGATGTATGTCCGATGATGTGAACACTCGGTATGTAACTGTATTATACAATGATTGAAATTCCGTAAGTGTTACTTTAGAAATTGCTAAAGATATGGTTCGTTAACACCATTTAGCGTTGCACTTAAATAAAGTAATACGCCTACATACATACGATATACTTCTTTCAAGAACTCTTGAAATATTTACACAGTTGAAGTGTTTATTCACTGTCAAAACATTACGTCATACTTTATCTAGTGTGTTAGTACACTGTCTGCTTAAATAAATGTAACAAAGGGTCTATCCCAGAAAATATTATAGAATCTTCTTGCTACTGAAACAAAGATTCAACAGAACAGTGATTGTTTTACCCCATTTATTTTGTTAATTACACTAAGAGGAAAAAGTGGACACCTAAAGTTTGGTAAACATTGGTAAGTATTCTAGTTTCTTTTTCCACAGATTTTCATTTCTTCTTAGCGCATGGAAAAGAAATTCGTCAAGATTGTTGTTTGATATTACAGTTTGTTATAAAAGGGGAACCAAAACTATTTTTGGTAGGATAATCTTAAAACATAAAGAAAACAATAATTATCGAACATGGGCAGTTACTCTGTTACAATAATATATTATATTCTCAACATTTTATTTTTTGGTTCGTTTTAGTTAATCTAAAAAAGTTTTTAACAAAATATTTAGTGATTATTTAGTGAAGGAACATAAATTAATAACATTAAGTTATTCTAACATATAAATAGCAAAAAAACGCATAATAAAAGTTTTTAAATAAATTGCGTAATGTTCGGTCAGAAAAAAATAATATAAATCAAAAAAACAAAAAATTTGAATATAACGTAAAGTTACAAGCATGTGCGTGTTCTTTTCTGACATAAAAGTCAATGCCCTAAACAAACATTGAGGATATGTGGTAAAAGTCAAGGTTTAATGTTGAAACTTGAAACATTTTTAAGCCTCTGAGCATTGGGTTCAGGAGTAAAAGAAATGCAAAAAATAATTTTGGACATTTTTATCTCAACTTTTTAGAAACCTCACCTGACAGAAAATTTCGGTTATGTACTCAGTGAAATAAACCTATAGCAACCGCCTATCCATTCTCAAATGCCAGTTCTTGTCTTTTCAATCTCAGTGTATTTTTTGAGGTTTTTTCGTTATTGTTTTTATTTGGATGCCAGGCACAGTAATTAAAGAAATCCTGCTGCACAATTTGTTTAGGATTTCAGGTAAAAGTACAATGTATAAGGTGTATTTTAAGAGCTTTCTTAAAGTTCCTAAACAGATAGAAAAGAATTTTTGTTTTTAAGAAAGATATTCCTTCGAATTTATTCTTTTGGATTAAAACATATTTCTTTGGCACAAAAAATATTTACTGCCTTAAATACCTTAGCTTATTTGCTTATAGAGGATAATTTATTTGGAATATTTATTTATTTGAAATATGTAACTACATACTATAGCTTTGTTCGCTGAGCGAATCCCGAACTAGTTCAGGTACTCTTTTATATTGGACCAATCCGATGTGTCGCTATGATTTCCTTACCATTATCACACAACACATCTGGTCCAATATAAATTACGTCCCGAATACGTTCCGAACGTGCTCAGCGAACAAAGCTATTATTTCGACACAAATAAGAATTACTTTTTCTTTAAAATAATATTTTCGTTTTTATTTAAAAATACTATTCATATCGCCTAAGAAATCCTAATTTGATTAAAAAAATACATATATTTGTATATAAGAACAAGTTTCTTTCCTTTAAAGCATTATTCTTGCTTTAGTTTAAAAACAGGATTTTTTCTGTTTTTTCGGTAAAGATATAAAATTTTGGCTCAAATAAATGTATTGTTACTGTGAATACCTCATCCAATTGTTGGATCCTCAGTATATAATAGACTTGTGAATACCTGTCGCTCAGTTGACGTCGTGCGTCTCGCAAAATTGCTAAAAGTTCTGATTCAGAATCTGCGTACACTTTGCAAAATCCCTAAAAGGAGCGACACGTATAGATTTTGCTCTACAGTACCCTCCGAAAAGCTTTTGTTAATAAAATACTCCACATTAATTTCTTTAATCAATTAAGAATTTTGTTAATTTAAAAACTCATAATTCCTTCACTCATCACATTATAAATTTTTTTAACTAAATATATTTTCGTTACTTGTAATATACAAATTGTAAACTTTAACTAAAAACATAAATTGTTTGTGAAACAAAAATTTGCAAATATTGCCAAAATCACGTTTTGTTACATATTTACCTCAACCTTCGTGATCACGTAATAAAGATTTTGGGTCACAATTGGATGATTAACAACAACGCTTGTTTCATTTCTTTTTATATACAGTTTGTATTCAATCTTTTTATATAGTCTGTATACAGTCTGTTTCGGATCAGCAATGGTATCACAGCCAATGTCAAGGTCAAGCAAATGTCAATGTCAATGTCAAAGAAAAACAAACAAAAACTGCTGTTATCACATTCCAAGACATACATACATATAAACTGTTGCTTACATTAAAATTCTGACAGCTTATACCATTATTACAAAAAGACTTAAGCAATAATTTATTGTTATTGACTCTGAAGCCGAAGACAAAATAGTTATTTATGTACCAAGAGCATTAAACGGATGTTTATTCCCCGAGGGTGACAATTTAAAAAGCTCGAGCATTTTAAGTCGCCCGAGGGTATAACATCAAGTAATACCAGTGGTACATACAAAATTTTATGTCCTACAATGGTTTTGTTCCTCCGTTTGAATAATATTAATAAATATTTTGATGTTATCAGGTGACAAGCGTATCCACGGAGTTGAATAACAATACAAACAATTCGGAGTTGAGTGACAATCCAGACAATTAATTGTCAAACTTATAAGCTTAATCGCCAATATGTGACATTGACGATTTAAAATTTACAATTGAATGACATATATTTGATATATATATGCCATACAACCATGGCAACCATTAATGCCCGCGCGGGCGTAGCACCTCGGGGGCGTTAAGAAGCAGTTTTTGCCCCGGTACCTAAGACGTAAAATGTCAGTTTATGATTATCTAGGACATAAACTAAGTTATAGCTCAAACTAAACATTACCATCAAGTACATTCAACACCCAAAAAAAGAAAAACAATCGCGAAATAATTTGCTCTAACTCGCATTGACACAGCGACATTGTTTCTATCTCATCCGTGATAATCTCCACTTTGTAGGCCACTGAATATAACTTTCACGTTTATCATAAACGCCGCACAGCCGCGCCGCAATGAAAAATCTTATCTTTAGACCTTTCCGGCTAACTCACCGATGAAATTACCGCGTAAAATGCAGAAACAAGTATTCCTCCGGCTTGTTCGAAAGGCACCAATTGCTCCAGATATGTAAGCCCACAATCGACCCAGCAGATTGGACAGCTTCCTCAGAACCACTGGTTGCAACCTGTCGTTTTAGCACGTTCTATTTAATGTAAAACCACTCGTTTTTAATTTAATATTGAGGCACGGAGCACTGAAATACGAACAGTCACTTGGTGAATGGTGGAAGAAAGCAATAATGAGAAGAGAAGACCGTTTCTTCGCAAAGGTTTCGAATGGATTGGTGATTTCTTAGCAATGCGCGTGGATCATGTTCGCGGACAGGTAGGTTACATGGGAAGTGGGAGAGATGGTGTGTACGGAAGCGAATTTGGATGAAAATGGTAGGTAATGGTAGGTAGTGTATAAAAAGTGGAGAAGTGAAGAAAGCGGTCGTGGTTTGCGACTGTTGGATGAGAATTGATTGAGGGCAGGTGTTATGCGTTCGGATTTTTGTTTGGATAAATTATGGACTGTGTCGGGACATTGAAGGCGCTGCTTAGAGATTCACTTTCGTTGGCGAATTTCGCTGGCCGATTGTGCTTGATGATCTGCTGCCTGGAGGTGCTTTCATTTGTACTATTTGCTACTACAAAAAATAGATGACTAGGATAGGATAGAAAGATTATTTGATTGTTGAGTTTTTATGCGGCAGTTAATTATGTACTACAAAAGAGGCACAGCAAAGATTAACAAAATAAGTGGACGAATAAAGAGCTCCTTCTGTCTAACAGGTTCTACTTTAGCTTTCATCCTAAACTTTGAGTTGAAATGATTAAATAAATAAATTGGTTTAAAAAAAGATATATTATGGATAGGTAGGTACTTCACAAACCACTAGACCTATTCTGTTTTTAAAGTGGTGCCATCTTCCGGCATTCATGCTCAGCAACTTTTGAACGATGCGGTATAATAAGCTGTAACCATTTCATTTTTTTTTTCAAAAGTTTGAAAAGCATGTGACAATCATGATGATCGTATTTGCAGTATGCCAAAATAATCATTAAAATAGGAAATAGATAACAACACTTATTAAACAACAAAGGATAACCGGAAATTAGGAAAATATTAGGTAAAATTGAACAGTCAGTACTTGTTGATATTTTTTTTGTTTCGTTTTGAAACACAATCTATGAAAGGAACAAGCTGATAATAAAAAATCTGATGTGGCCAGGCACATGACTTTATCATATTATATATAAAATTAATAGTTTGGCTGCATGAGCTTCTATTTGATCGAGATCGGTCGTGTCTGCATTAAAATAAACCTAGTTATCCAGTATTTGTCAGATATTTTCATTCTATTGACAGTAGGTATTGGCAAAACATCAACGTCAGACACTACCTATACTGTCATTAAAATGAAAATATCTGTCAAATCCAGACTAACTAGTTTTATATTAATGCAGACACGACCGATCTCGATCAAATAGAGTTTGCTCATGCATCTAAACAATTAATTTTACCAAAAAATGTCATAGACATAAATTATACAAAATTTCCTCTACTTTAATTATTTACCTATTTTGAGGAAATTACAGAAATGGCGGCTCTTTTGCAAAATCGTTAAAAATGATAAGAGTAATCAGTCAGTTCCTTTGGACCCTTTTGAACAATTTTATTTGACAGTTTTCACCAATACATATCCACCAAGATTAATAACCAAAAAAGTTATTTTCGTTGCCTTGGTGATAAAAATTTCTGATTGATATGTTTTTGTGTTCAGAATGTCATCCTTATTAAACATATGACAAAAATAACATAGAGTGCCATTTCAAATTTCAATGATGACCTCATTTCCGGAAAAAGCGGAAGTTATACTAACGTCAACAGTATCCCAACAAATGGAATTTTTTGTTTATTAGCACATCTCAAAATTTCATTCGTCCAGCGTCATAAATAAAAAAAATTATATTCAATTTAAAATGAATATGAAAAGTAAATAAATAGTTCAAAGGAATTCGTTCTTACATGAATCTAGTCAGTTAAAATAGTTAGTTTGAAAATAAGTTCTCATTTGTGGTAGTAGTATCTGACGCTATTATTGTATTTCTGATAAAAAGTGCTAGTGACCCATTCTTATGTAGGTACATATATGCAAACTAATATATGTTACTATCACGTCTGGTAAGAACATACTATAATGACGTGAGATATCTAACCGTGTGTAGAAGAAATCGCTAATTGCAATCACATTTTCAACAAAAAAAATACTACGAACATACTCTATTTTTGTAGATATTCTCTTACAACTTTGTCAGATAAAAACCAAAATTAATAGATAGATGTTGTTGTAAAAAATAGATACGCTATAGATACAGAGTGATCCGAACAATAGTAATATTTTAACATTGACAAAGGCTCATCTCTTGAGTTGTTTAAATAAAACATTCGATATACATCCACCTTAAGTTCTTTTTAATTTATATTAAGTAAGTCCTAGGGATTTAAAGAACATTCAATATGAAAACGTCAAATAAATTTCATAAGATTTCAATTGGATAAAATTGAGATATTTTGGCCACAACTGCAAAAAAATTTTAACACAAAGGACAGAGAAAACTAAGATTCATTTATCTTTTTCATAGAAGCAGAGATTTCAAGAAATCGCAATGCTGTTTCTAAAATTGACCTCTTCATCTTCCCTTCATCAACCGATATCTAAGCTAAAAAGTATCCCAGTTAAAAAACCATATATCAGCGAATAATCTCAAATATACAATCAATAATTTTGAGCCAACAAAAATGAGACCTCAATATTTTCACTGATTGCTGTACTAGCACAATCCAGACAAAAATAATTCTTTGCATACGTACAAAATAATAAAATACAAGTATGATATTAATAATAACAACACTTAATTCCCAATGTTAACAAAAGCTATATTCAAGTCAATAAAGGAAGAACAAAACCGGAAAGTGGAAGTAACACAGAATAAGAATAGCGATTAACAATGGCTTGATATCCTCATGGTAATAATCAGTTTCCTCGCTCGTATAAATAATGTTGTGAACACGTTACTGTTATATAACTGCTCTTGTATTCACACTTATAAACGTTAAAAGATTACAATGAGATTTAAGTGTACGATGATGTAAAATTGGGATTACGGTAATTTTTAGTGTGGTAATCCGCTATTTCAAATTAAGAGAGGTAATTTAGTGGATAATCTATTCATTGATAGGATCTTTATTTGAGTTTTTGGCTATTACCTTTTCAATTTTATTTCATTATGATTTGCCATATGGTATAAACACCAGTGCCAGCTATCATGATTGCATTGGTTTTGAATACACTATACATGTAGGTAACGAAAAAGGCAGCCACAATTTTTTGTTTGATTTGGTTTAATATAACCTGAAGTTTTTCTCCAAAAATTCATAAAACAAATATTCTGGTAATGGTTGTTGTATCTGAAATGGAAGCCTATTTCTTCAAACTAAACGATTCAAATTTTACTAGCAGATTGGTCCATTTTATTTGACAAAACATCGCACAAAACGAGTAACGATAAAAAAGTGCGAAATTTCTACCATACTTGTTTCTTTAAGTCATTAATTCTATACACAACATCCTAATTGTCCTCGGAACAAAGAAATCGCGTTGTAAACTTAAGCCTGCACACGCATCTAATTACAACTTTTCTTTTGCACTTGTTTTAACAATCAAATGAGAGCGTCAAGTGAATTTACATACATCACGTTTTGTTAGGTTTAATTTGCATTTCTTTTCATTGATGTTCCTTTCCTATTAATTTCCTATAACGTTTATTTAAAATGAAGAACGAACATTTGAGAATTACTGTTTACATTGTATAATTACGTACAACAAATTTAAAGTCACATACCTACTCAAGAAATATTTTTCTAGATAGTAAAGGAGAAACCGTGATTACGAAATATCGACCTAAGAAAAAGCATGTCAGTCTGTTGGTAAACAGATCACATCAACATATTTTGAAGACTTTCATGTAGTTTTATTACTATAATGAGGGCGCTCTTAACCGACTTTAATAATGTATTCGACAATTTCGTAATAGTTTCTAATTAAAATAAAGCTAATGTATCTATTTACTATACCGAAATAGATATTTCGGCAACGTATAACGGCTCTCTAAGCAATTGTGGATGTATTTCTAGATAATATGTGCCCGAGATAAAGCTCTATTAGCATAATTTGGCAACTAAGAATTTTTTACTAGTTTGAATCTATCTATCTATTATACTAACTAATCACCGCTGTGGAACGCGTAGGACAAAATAGAGGATAAACAACAAACGCTTGTGGACCTAACCCTACTTAAGAAAAATATTGTCCGTATTTAAGACATGTTAAAGAAATATGATAATGCTAACAACCTTAGAATCAATTTAAAAATTGGTATTTAGCATAATTGGTCACAACTTTTGCTTCTATACTTTTTCGAAAAAAAAACAAATGTCTAAAGACGGGTTTTGTACATTGTTGGCGGTGATTTTCTTAAAAACTCGACACCATTCAGAATGCATGCAATATGCAAAGCATAGTATGCTAAAAAATATATATTCCAGAATTAGTTGCCATTTGTTCGATATATTTTGTTGTTGGCAGTGAAGTTATTTGACTTCCTGGCAAATTAAGTAAGTAGAAATCTACCACTTGTTTGAAGTCTACACTAGAAAATGTAATGATTATAGTTTCATTACTATTAGCATAATTTGGCAACTAAGAATTGTTTACTAGTTTGAATCTATCTATCTATTATACTAACTAAAACGCGTGTGTGCGAAAAAAAACGCGAAACGGAGGTGGCCTAGTGGATAAGGCGGATTCCTTCCACTATGAAGCCCAGGGTTCAAGCCCAGGTTAGGCAGGGATTTTAAAAATACTTCGTCTCCACGACCGCCGCACAGACAAGCCGATAGGCTTTGCGCACATGGCGACATCCCAAAAAAAAAAAAAATTAAGTTAATATCGTGGTATGAAAATTTATGAAAATAAATATGTGTGACTGCTGGTAAAAATACTGTAGTTGTAGTTCAGATCATCCAACATTTTTAAAAGATGCTGCTTGAAAAAAGTTAGGACAAAATAAAAATGTTGTATATTCCCAAAACTAAAATTTGAGTAAAACTTCTACAGCAAAATGAACCTGAGGAATGAATCCACAAATGATCAAACAACATCAAAATTGAAGCAACCGTTTGAAAAAAAAACATTAGTCAAGAATTAGATTAGTCATTAATAAAACATTAATAAAAGATTTACCTTGCCTTTTAAGTTGAATCCTTTGCTGTTTAAAGAATTTAAAGGTAAAGGAAAAGTCAAATAATACATATTCCTGTTGATACATTATGTAAGAAAATCGTATATTATTTGACGAGCACATAACTAAGGATATAAATCGCGAGCATGAAGTTTATAGAAGTTTTATTGTACAATTTTAAATAGATGATACTATGCTTATTTGACTAGAAAATTGATCTTTTAAATCAAAAGGTCCGGAAGTTAGATTAATCAGCTCACATTCTTGGATTACATGTTCACCTACTTCCTTTACATATCAACATGTTACTATGAAAACAATAATATTTTACATGGAATGCAAAGAAGACAATTGTTATTTTCCGACTAGAGAAGGGACCGCGGTCTTTTCTAGTCTCTTTCCACCAATACTAAGAGCTTTTGGACATGTATACGTCAGATACGTTGACGGTATACAAGTACAATTACTGAGGCGACTACTCAGGCTCCATCTATTGGCATACGTTGTTTTATAATGAAGAAATATTCTGATTACAATTATGTGTTGTTTGAAAACAAACGAATTATGGTATGAATGACATTTTCTTAACATTAGACAACTATTTCTCTGTGTGCAGCCTAACTGGCTTGGTTCACACTATTAACTCATCTTCGGGTCATTGAGCATTTGTTTACATGTTGTGTGAGTAGCTGTCATCTTGCAAATCATAAAGTCGTATTTTGATTGTTTAAACAACCGCAATGGCTTAAACCACAAATTAAGAAGTATGTATTCTACTCCGATATTATAAAGAAATAAAACCAGGTTGCCGCAGGGCAGTGTTTTAGGATCGTTATTTTACCTATTCTGCACTAACAACTTCTTAGAATTGAAAACATAATACTGTGACAGCTCTTGCTGATGACACGACTATTTTAGTTGTATATAACAGAAATGGATTAATTAGGAGGGTGAATTATTAATAACCAAGTCAAATCAGTACATGCTGAATTCACTAAAAGGAAAATAGAACACTAGGCACTATTAATAACCAAACAGTATCACACGCAAACATATTCAAATAATTAGAATGGAAGAGACCACATGTTGTCAGTATATAATAAGCTTCTTTTGTATCAACAAATTCTGAAAGACCTATGGAAGTGTGGTGCTCAACTCAACAATGACGTCCGTAATGACTCCAAAATTAAGTTTGCAGACCGTAAAGTCCGGAAAATTGCAAAACCAAGTCACGAAGAATGACTTTATCATGAATGTTGAGGTGATCCAGCTTCTGGATAACACTGGGTTGATAAGAAGACTCGAGGCATCTGCGAGACTTAAAGTGGGGTATATATATTATGTATATTCATATCGCATACAAAAACACTAATTTAGACAAGTTCAGATCTGATGAAACCGCGAACGCTTCCGTTTAATTAAAGTTTCCTTGCAAGGTGCAAACAAATTGAACGTCGAATGCTGAAAGGTAAGGTCATTATCATGGAGATTCCATATAAACCTGTTGGTTTCTAGCACTACTAACCTTATTACGAGGAGATTTCAACGTGCAGACCGGTCTTTAGGCTGCTCGGAACTGAAGTCGAGTGTTGTGTCATCGGAAAATACCTTATTAATAGCCGTTACAGTATTTTTGCGTTTTTTGTTCTGCAAAAGAAACTGTTTCTAATGGTCGTATTACTCTCGTGGCTACCCGTATGAGGAACTAACGAAGAGACTTTCTAAATGTTCTACGTGCAATGTAGATGTTTAAGTATTGTTATTCGCTGCTGGAGTTTAATTAATTAAGAATTAATTCAAGCGTCATGAGAAAATGTTTAGAAAATAAAGCAGATTGGCTATCCATATAGGGGATATTTGGACAAAATTAACATTGTGTTTTTTTTATTGATGTTTAACAGTTTATAGTTTATAGTATAAGTTTATAGTATTTGAAGGTTACTAACTTAATTAAAACAATAAAATAATACAAAATAGGAAAAACAAACTATTCAAAAGAAGAAAATATACAAACCCAGTTATACAAACCCACTTTTCACACTTTGAGAAAAAATCAATATCCAAACTACTTGATTTTTTTATTATTTTGGAACGAAAAAAAAAACTGGTAAAAAATATCAATTTTCTTATTGGAACAGCCTTTATATGTTTACATTTTTGGAATGTATTTTCACATACAAAAATAACTAGTACTACTTATGTACTTGTACTTTCATACAATCGACGTAAAAATGCAATTATCTCCAAAAACTATCTCAAAAAAAACATAGAGTCCAAAAATGTAACCATGTTCGACTAAGAAAATCGATATTCTTAGGATTTTAAGTATTTGCGAGATGTTGAGAATTTAATCATAGATTACTATCCACTTCTTTCTAGTACCTACTTGAGAACTCATTTGGTTCTTGAGATGCTGTTTTTTAGACAAATAAAGCATTTCCCTTCAGTCTGCTGTCTCATATACTATACACGTGTGTTGTAGGAGTATGTATTTCAATGTTAAATGTTTTATATAAGTATATTATGCAAACTCCGAGATTTGCTTGTTTTCTAAATTAATAATGACCATTTGAGCTGATGATGACTCTAAATTGAGTTGAAACCGGTACTCTTTAAAATAAAAATCTATACAGATTAAGAGGTTTTTAATTATCCCTATTAAATTAATATCACCTTTGAACATGGACTACTTTATGAAATAAAACAATAGTTCAAGAACTGTGAGAGTATTTATACAGAAAGAGGATTTTTCAAAATAGTCAAATCCACCCTGTATATAAAGGGGTATTCCATTAAATAAAAAGTACAGATTTTACCGCTAAATGCCGAATAAAGCTTATCACATCATCGAATTTTTATCTCTAAAGGCAATTATACAGGGTTAGTCAAAACACCTACATAATTCTCCAACTGTAAACAATTTTCAAATAATTATTCAAATAAGAAGATTTTGGTTTGAAACATGCTATCCTTTAAATAATTTTTTAATATACATTTCATTTTTATATAGTCTGTTGATTTTATTATGGAAATTTGGTAACCTTTTCTTTTTTCAAATAGAACAACCTGTATATTTTTATATTCATTAATATTAAGATTACACCTAAATAATTGTCTACCACCAACAAATTTCCAAAAATGTTTGCAATAAAGTTTGATCGTTTTAACCAAGCTACCGTTTAAATAAACATTTCATTTTATTGTGGAAATTTGATAACCTTTCGTTTTTCTAATCGAACACAGCATATTTTTATTTATTTTTTTAAATTTTCTTTTTATTACTTCTAAGAATTTTTAGTAGGAATATTTTTTTTATAAAATACATAATTTTTGAGCTATACGCAATTATTTAAAACTAATGAACTTCAAATTAAAAATATTTCCCCACATACAATTCTAAATTTGGCAGTTTTACCATTTAATTTATTTCAATTTAATTGTTTTGTTATTTTTCATGATTTTTTTATTTTTTTCCCTTTTGGTTAAAATAACAGTTCATGAGTTTTTATACTTACAAAAACGATTGCCACCAGAACTATTTTCACTAATTTTGTTTAACCTCGTATAACTCAAAAGTGACGCATTTTATAAAAAACTGATTCCTACAAAAAAGTCTTAGGATTAATCTTAATATTACACATTTTTAAAATATACAGGGTGTTCTATTTTAACACAAAAATATATCTAAACGATAGCTTGTTTAAAACACAAAACCTTTGGTTAAAAAATGTTTTTAAATATTGTTGGAAAATTATTTATGTGTTCAGGTAATTTTGACTAACCCTGTATACTGAGCATAAGATTGTTTGTATGGCTCAAAAATTAGTAGAAACAATGGTAGTTTGCACTAATAACACTTTTCCGCTACCTATTATCAAAAAAAAATCTGTGAAATATCATAAAGAAGTAAATTAGTACTGATATGCTTATAATCAGGAGGATTAACTAAAATTAGTAGGTGGTGTCAACTTAAAACCAAAACGTTTACTATTCTATGTAATTTTCAATATACTTTGAGCACTACATACATGATGATAGATGGGATGACACATGTACCTAAATATAAAGATTTGATCATGCTTTAAACAAAATCAAGATTGTGTACAATAGTTGATATAATAATTAATTTATTGTTGAATGAACTTTATCCAATATATTATTTGTTCATTACTATCAATTATACGTTCTCAATTAAAATGTGAGAATATAATTTTGAGAAAATTGTCAACTGATTACCAGAACCGCATGTTTGTACATATTTTTTTAAAACCTGATAACAATGATTATCACTGCGTGTTAAAATTGCACTTGACATATCGGATGTTATGCAGAGTGCCAAGAGGACACCTAGGTCCAGGACGAGTGTGCACCAATTGTAGATATTAATAACAACAACAACGAACGTAACAAATTATAAATTGGCGGCCTATTTCAGCCTCTGCGAGTTCAACACCATTCATAACGACCACTTAAAGTAAACTCAACCAGAAAGGGCCTCCAAATTAAAATAAACTAAATTCGTTAAAATATTCGTATAGTGTTCAAGCTCAACCTCCGCTCTTCTCTGGAATTCAAATCTTATTACATAATTAGAGAAGAGACCGACAGAAGAAGGCGACAATGTAATTTGCGCTTACATTTCCTCATTAATCCAAATTGTTACTTAAAATACTGTTGATTTCATTCATAGTAGATCTTGGACAGTGTGCGGGACAAGTTCAAAATGTTTAAACTCTTAATTCTTGTATGTTGCTTTGTTGCTCTCGTTGAGGTAAACGCGGACAATTCGACGGAAAGTGATGAGAAAAATGATAATAACGATTACGAGAAGAATAGAACCAATGGTAAAACTTTTCTGTTCCAAGTTAGAAAGAACGATAATGGTAATGGTAAAGAGCCATCGTATAAAATTGTGAACAACTATAGGGAGAATATTAACTATGAGAATTTTGCGCCACCACAGGAGTTTATTGAGAGTGATGAACAGTCGAGAAGACCGAGTCTTTTCGAAAGTTTGAAGAGCAGAAGACGAAATTATTCGGTAAGCTCTGCACTTGCTTTATTATACAAGTGTCCACTTTGCATAAATTTAGATGTAAAGAAGACGAGATTCTATGAAAAATGTATCTGTTTCTGAGTCAAAGTAAAACCTATAAAAATTGCAATTTTAAGTTGTATAAAAAAACATTTCTTCGAGATTCTTGTCAAATTTTCCAACAAATTTCAGTTGTTCTCAAAGTATTATCATGTAAAAACTTAAATTAAAAAAATAGCTTCATTGTGGTATATAACGATTTAAACTACAGTGCATATCACGTAAGGTTTTCGGTATACGTGAGGTCAGAATGTCAAAAAGTGTGATTTTTCCATTTGTTGCCAATTTATATCATCTGAACTCATGAACGTCCTTGAAACCTCAAAAGGGTCTCATAGTAAACATTGCACTTTGGCCTGAAATTCTGAAATTGTGTTCACAAATATAAGAAAAAACAAGAAAAAAACGTGGTATTCAAAATAATTTCATCATAAATTTTTAGTCACACTCTTGTCTAAGATAAAAAATTGATTTGATTGTAGGTAATTTGTTTTCGATAGATTTCTCTACACTAAATACGAATCCGGACTCAAAAGTATAGTAAAAAAGTAAAAAACGGAACTCTTATGCAGCACTCGTTTGTTCGTCAGTCGTCTGTCTGTATGTATCCCTGCCTGAACCGAAAAAAAAATCCCTGTACATTTGGAGGGGTTAAAGTTTGACACCATAAAGAAAAATGTCTTTAGATTCAGTCATGAGGTATCATTGACTCTCCTTAAAGATCTCAAAAATATTTCTTTGGACTTGTGAACACCATGTCAAAGTTTTCAGGCAAAGTTCTTTTAGATTTTGACACCTATTTGAAATTTGCGGGTTCATTCTCAATATATCTCCAGAAAAATGCCAAAATCATGTTTTTGCCTCCAGTTTTTCACAACAGTGCGTGATTGGAAATCTAACAGTAAGTGCACTTGGGTTTAAATGAAAAAAAAACATAACCTAGCGCGTTGCCATCTAAAGAAAATCCATGACATCATAAGATAAAAACTATTAAAGAAAATTAAATTTCAAATAAAAATGTGTATTGTGATCAAGCAGAACCGACGTATCCAAAGATTTTTTTAAATAACGGTTTTAATTCTTATCTAAATGTCATGTTTATGTAAGTACTATCCGCGCCAAAAAAAGTCGTACAGCTAAGTTTGACATCATGTAAGTCTGGCTTGTCAACTTGACAGTTGGTGCATGTTTCATCCCTATGACTAATGTCAGAATGACAACGTATAGGTTATAAAAGAACTATTTACAAAGCTACAAGGTGTACGACTTTTTTGGCGCGCATAGTACGTAGGCTTTCAGAAAGGCTTCCAGAATCATTTAGAAAATAAACTGCTTCCGGGTTATGCCGTGTGTCAAGATTTGTAAATGCTGTAAATGCTTTCGCGAACCATGTTGCTCTCTTCTTCGGAGCTAACTGAATACTGACAATACAAGTATTCAGTTAGCTCTGAAGAAGCGAGCAACATGGTTCGCGAAACGTCAGCATTTACAAATATTGACACACAGCATAACCTGGGAGCAGTTTATTTTGTAAATGTTTTGTTAATATTTTAACTAGTTTGCAAAACGTCATTTTCATAGGCCACCATTGGTGAAATTACAATTCAATAAAGATTTTGTTAAGAATTAGGTATGAAATATGACAATAATTGAAAAACAAAAGAAAAAAGACACCACAGAAAAAGAATTTGAAATATGTATTAAGAATAACACTTCAACCAAGAAAATAAATAGTGAAAATGTATATTAAATATTTGCAACAAAAGTCTTTAGAAAAGATCTTTGGAAAAGATCATCAGTAGTGAATAATGAAACCACTTTTTTTTGTGAATGCTGCACACAATAGTGCACCGCACTCATCTCGCTGAAGATAATAATGGTAACTATTTATGTCATGTTCGTTACGAAATAAAGTGAAGACGATAGTGAAAAAAATTGATCAGATGCAGAACATGGTTATACTGAAAAACTATTTTTCCAGTATCCAATAGAACCTATTCTATAGAATAAATTCCCAATAAATTTAATTGGCCAATAACTGTATGTTTTGTCAGGATTACTTTTTGCAAGCTGAAATTGCCAGTCTTCAAAAATGCTGTCGGACGGTGTTCAGCGTACCTTATTAGGGTACTGATTTATTGATAAAAGCTAAACACGATGAATTAAAACATTAGAACTGTTCTTGTTATGATGTTGTTACTTATTACAATTTTCCTTGCATAGAGATTAGAAAGATACAGAAATGCGTACAGCGCCCATCTTTTGGACCCCGAATGGCACTTCAATATAAACAATCAGCACGTAGAGGTACCAGATATAGCGAATTACATGTATTCACTAATCGATGACAATCCAGAGGCATTAAACATCTCCAGTATTCGCTTCGTTTTCGAAAGTTACGTAAGCGAGGACAACATTTTGGAATTCAACCTGGACGCGCTCGAGAATAAAACGGATGAATACATTTTGGATGCAGAATTACTTATTTATAGGTTTGAGTATTTTCTTATATATAAATATTAGTGTATTATTTTTTAAGGATTAATAGATTTTCAGAAATTAATGATACCGATGGGAAAGAAGGTACTCATCTGACTGACGAAGTTATAAGACTGTATCAGGTATTGGATCTAAACGATACCGATGAAAATTCAACACGGAATCCGGATTTACATAAGCTATTGAATGTGATTTATGTTTCTTCGCAAAATTCAGGATGGCAGGTTTGTGAACTCATTTTATTTGCTTATTATTATGATTGGTATGCAGGAGATTAGTGTCAGAATCATTTATAAACATAAAAAAGTCATAAAAAGCAATAATTTACTACTGAATACTCATTTATCATTATAATTAATGTGGAATCTTTCTAAATCACATTAATAAATTTGTCTTTTTTTCCTCAATACATTTAATATTAGAAGAAAGAATTTGCTAATAAAATATGAAACCAGAGAAAGTTTGTTACAATTACCGTCATTCTTCTAAGTACAACTTGAATAATAAAATAAAATAAAATAAAATACAGTAAAATATGAACATTTAATACATTAATTTCGTTATTATTAAAGTGTTTCATTAAAAAACGCAAAAGTTGGCAGCTTGTGACGTCACATATGAACAAAAAATCTGATGTGGCCAGGCACATGACTTTATCATACTATATATAAAATTAATAGTTTAGCTGCATGAGATTCTATTTGATCGAGATCGGCTATGTCTGCATTAAAATAAAACTAGTAGAACTAGACAAATATCTCGATTAAAGCTGCGTTCGGATATTGTACTCCGTTGACAGCGGGTACACCGTCCAAATGACACTTACGTGTTATTGGGTGTAAAAAGTGAAACGGTGTTCAATATCCGAACGCAGCCTATATTGACAGTAGCATTTTTAAGACATTAGCGTTTGACACTAGCTACTGTCATTAGAATCAAAATAATCTGACATATCCTGGCTACTAGTTTTAAAGCAGTACGCCCGATCTCGATGAAATAGAATTTGCTCATGCGGCTAAACTATAAATTCTACCAAAAAATGTCATATACATAGATTATGGAAAATTTCCTCTCCTTTAATTTATTATTTAACTATTTTGACGACATTACACTAATAGCGGCTCATTTGCAAAATCTTCGAAAAATGCTATGAGTAAACCACCAGTTCCTTTGGACCCTTTTCAACAGAAAGCTTTTCAGCTCTAAGTTTGGTTATAAAACTTCTAAATATGAAGTTTCGTCCCGATACCATTAGTAGTTTCTCCGGAATCGTCTCCACAAAAACGGGTACACACACACACACATACACACACACACACACACACACACACACACACACACACACAGACATTTTTTTGTACCTTCATCAAAAATGTTCAGGGGACCCAAAAAGACATATTTCCGCTAAAATCTCAAAAAATTTTTTTGGCATGATTACAATACTTTACATACTGCGTATGATAAAGTAAAAAAGTATTTTATTTTAATCCTAGAATCCAAGCCTTCAGATGTCTTCTATATTGTTTAATTACTGAATAAGGCAGAGTGCTGTTTTGCAGACTAACCCCACTTAATATAGAAACCCCTGTATAAAATACAAAGGGTAAGTCAAACGCTGAGATGATACCTCAAGTTGGTGTTTGACTAACTCATGTAATAATTTTGATACAGGAACAAAAATTGTATAAAAATATAAATATAGCAATAGCATTTGAAATTCAAAAATTATCAGAAGCAAAATGTGCTATTTTAGTACTACGCTTACGTCAACTTTTCTTGTTTGTTTGTTACGTTCAAATTTTGTAATCGATATCCATAATTTCCAAAATTTGGTATTCGGATCCGTTTTTTTCAAAAGTCGGTGTGTGTATACACCCTAATGCGCACCGCCACATTGTATTTTTATATTTTCGCATGCAACTTTCTTTTATGATTTATTAATCATAAGTTTGCACTCTTTGGAAAAAACAGACCATTATAGAACTTTTCTAAAAATCTATTGTGAAAATCAAATCTGGGGCCAATAAATAAATCTTAAATTCTATTACACTGTTGAATTCCTTGCAAAACATGTAGCTTGTATGAGTTGAGCCAGGTAAAAGAAATAAGTGTGTATATAAAAGTACAAATTTAAAGCTTTATTTTAAGTTCTTCTTGCGTAAAATATCACAGATACCTAAATATACGTTTTTGTTTGATGATATTTTGAGTTCTTTTTTAACCTGACGCAACATGTAGGGGTAAAGCTTGTTTCTTCTATGTCGGACGCAATTCCATAAATATAAAATATACCATTTTTGAACCTATATTTTACGTTATTGATAATCTTATGCAGTATTTTCATCTTTAATATAATGTGTCCTTTGCTTTAAATATCATTTCGCAACACTTTATATATTTACACACACATGTGTGTTTTGCAAAACTTAACTTTTAGATAACACTATATTGATTTGTTTTGAACTGACTGTCTTCTTAATCTTGTTGATCAAGTTTTGTAATCGAACCAGCCATTGTACCACGCACGTTGAGTTATAGCTCATTGTTCCGAAGATGCTGACTATAATTGTTTTATGAATAAATACTTTTAAGAACGATTTTAGTTTGTTAGCTTTTGCTTTTTGGTGTCACATTTCAGAATTAAGTTCTCATCCTTCTAATGTAGTTTTAAATTATTAGTGTATTTATCTTTCTTCTTTGACCTTTTGGACATCCTAAAAAATCAACACAATTTCGACTATACATTAATATTTTTTTAAAACGGACTTGTTAACTGCAGATGATGAAATGTCATTATAATGTTGCAAACGATGTTGTTTGTATGTCATTCACATACAAACAATTCATATTGTATAAAGGACATTGCTTTGTTCCAAGTTGTGGGCTATGCTGTATGCAGTAGGGTAGACGTTGATGTATAGTATTCCATAGAGCAGTAACAACAACATTGATTGACCGCACAAGTGAGGGGCAACTGTGCCTGTCACTCTTCATCAGAATTTCGTGTTTCGAACAGAACGACTATAATATAGCAATTTTGTTATTGTTGCTTGTTAAATACGCTTTCACCACTAAATAGTTCTGGAAACGTACTAGATCACATATAATATGATCAGGTAGAAAACCAAAGGCTTTGGACAACTTACAACTACAACTTACAACAGCTTACAACTAGATATTACAAATCTCTGAAAAATTATAAGAAGCGGTTCTACACCACATTACATAGTTAATCGCAATATTTTTGTGGAGGTAATCAAAAAGTAACAAACACAAGTCTTTATGGCATTTTTAGACATTTAAAAAATAGGACGTGACCCATCTTTGCACCTAACCTTTTCATATTTGGTTTATTTAGGTTTTCAAGGTACGAAACATCGTCCACAACTGGCTGGACAGCGAACCCAACTTAGGATTCTTACTAACAGCTACAGATAGCTGGGAAAATCCAATCGACCTGAACATAGGCAGAAAACTTCACGGAAAATTCCAACCGATCTTAATCATTTCCCTCGCTAAATTTGAACAGAGAAGTACAAAAACCTCCCCAATCTTCTATCAAAAATATTCACCAATACTTCTTTTCAGCGGTACAAATTCCAAGACTAACAAAGCCTAACAAGAAACAAATTCAAGAATACGCTAACCTACGTGCGACCAACAAATTACCAATGATACCATCAGGTTGTGGACGACAGGTTTGGTACGTTAGCTTCCAAGAACTGGGATGGAATAATTTCATCTTGGCACCAGCTGGCTTTATGGCATACCAGTGCAGAGGCAGTTGTGCTCATCCGATAATGAGTTCTACTACAAATCATGCAATTTTTAAACATATCTTCCATAGTTTTGTGTACGTTAAAAAGCCATGCTGTGTTCCTGATACCTACAAACCTTTGCCAATTATGTTCATTGATGGCCATCAAAATGTTGTCATCAAGATTTATGATGATATGGTTGTTGATAGCTGCGCGTGCCGTTAATAAGATATGTCACAGCTGAAGATCGTCGATAAAGCATAATTTATATATTTTTATTGTATTAACAACTATAAATTCAAGTTTGCAAAGCGCGTGGAATCATACATAATGAATTGAGGATATGCTTCGAAATCGAGTGCTAGAGAAATAAAGGATAGGTTTTTTATTATATAGGTTTTGTTTTCTTTTTCCATTTTCCAATATTTTGTTGTTTTCTATGTTCCATGTTGATTAATTTCAAAATATCCAATTTTCTAAGATTTTTAAAATACGTATATACATAATGTGGGTTAAAGGCAAAAGGCTTTTCTTGAAAAACCGCGAAAATTTTACCCATATGTGACCTTACAAAATAAATGGTTTCTAGTGTGTCAAAATTTTGTTTTTGTACTGTCTGGTGGATTGGTATGACAAATGATCTATTTTAAACTGAACACGTGTTTTTCTCGAAATAACTTTTTGACACACTAGGTATTTATTTTGCCGAAAGTTTTAATGCCGCCAAATTCCAATAATTTTATGGCGTAGCTAAGTATGGCGTAGCACAAATGTATTTAATGCAAAAACTCACGTGACTTAGTGACGGTCTCGCAAGCATTTTTCGCCTATTTCGCAACATTTTAACGCAAAATGAGAATAGACGTTTTGTAGCACAATACTTCGACTTTTGTAATACGTTAAAAAAATTAAAATCGGACCACCTCCGACGCATCCAGGCCCGCCGAACCAAATTGCATAAAAAAATTCCAATCGCAATTCTGCAAAAACTAATCATCGGACAAGGCCTGGGTTGTGCAAACTCAAAGTACCCATCAATCGCTACTTTGTCGCGAAAAGCCTGCGCGACTACTTTGAAAATGGCGGAGTTATGAATATTTGAAGAAGCGCAGATTTTTCCGGTTTTTCCGAATTTCCTCCGTTAATTTTAATGCGATCGAGTCCGTGTAGGGGTTTTCCGTCTTGTCATTCTCTACAATTCGTTTGTTGAAAGCATCAAGATTGCTCCATCGGTTCAGCCTTTACAAGCGAAAAACGAAAAAAAACACGATTTTTTGAGATTTTTTGTTTATAACAAATATGGTAATGATATTTGCGAGTCGAAAACACATCACAATACATCTACGTCGGCTTGCTGATATCTACTATTTTTGTCACGAAAAATCTATATTCCCTGGTCTAATGAGCAAAAGCATAAATTTCTAGGATACTGGTCTCCTGCTACTTTTGTATAAACTTGTTATTTTATATTTATGATTCACAAGCTATGGTGAGGAAAGAGAAAATACTGGCGAAAAAAAAGAACTACTGTATATAGCAAAAAGTTGCAATTTTGAGATCCGACGCGTTAAGTATTGGATTTCAATATTTATATGGCGTCCGCAAATTTTATGGCACCTGGTATCCCTAAAAGCCACAACCTAATTGCACGGTTGCGGTTTTTCGCATTTTAGCGTAAAACGGTCATGATTTCGCAATTTTACCTATGTACTATCGTAACAAAAAAAAATCTGATGTGGCCAGGCACATGACTTTATCATACTATATATAAAATTAATAGTTTAGCTGCATGAGATTCTATTTGATCGAGATCGGCTATGTCTGCGTTAAAATAAAACTAGTAGAACTAGACAAATATCTCGATTAAAGCTGCGTTCGGATATTGTACTCCGTTGACAGCGGGTACACCGTCCAAATGACACTTACGTGTTATTGGGTGTAAAAAGTGTAACGGTGTTCAATATCCGAACGCAGCCTATATTGACAGTAGCATTTTCAAGACATTAGCGTTTGACACTAGCTACTGTCATTAGAATCAAAATAATCTGACATATCCTGGCTACTAGTTTTAAAGCAGTACGCCCGATCTCGATGAAATAGAATTTGCTCATGCGGCTAAACTATAAATTCTACAAAAAAATGTCATATACATAAATTATGGAAAATTTCCTCTCCTTTAATTTATTATTTAACTATTTTGACGACATTACACAAATAGCGGCTCATTTGCAAAATCTTCGAAAAATGCTATGAGTAAACCACCAGTTCATTTGGACCCTTTTCAACAGAAAACTTTTCAGCTCTAAGTTTGGTTATAGAACTTCTAAATATGAAGTTTCGTCCCGATACCATTAGTAGTTTCTCCGGAATCGTCTCCACAAAAACGGGTACACACACACACACACACACATACACACACACACACACACACACAGACATTTTTTTGTACCTTGGTCAAAAATGTTCAGGGGACCCAAAAAGACATATTTCCGCTAAAATCTCAAAAAATTTTTTTGGCATGATTACAATACTTTACATACTGCGTATGATAAAGTAAAAACGGGACACTCAAATTTGCACTAATAAAACTGGGCTTCGTAATGTCTTGTCAGTATGTTTTGGGAATACATACCGCGCTCTCCATTCCCCCTCCATCACCCTCCCCTCAAAAATCACAACCGAAGAACTGTTACAAAACAATCACAATTTGCTCAGGGAGAACTGTGACAAAAAATCACAACCTGTTCCGACGATCCGTGACAAAAAATCACCTTGAGACTGGGGCGCATGTGGGTTGCTGGTAATCCTATGGGTACCTTTTTGCCAATTTTAGTCGGACTATCGCTGGAATAAGATAATGAGTTCTCAATTAGGCTTGGACAGATGTTTTTGTTGAATATTTTGTAGAAAACTATATTATTGACGGAATTAAATGCAAATACATAGGGTTGTGTATTAAACATACAGCAAAAATCCAAGGGTTTATTCCCTGGAATATTTTGTCCTTCGATGATTATTTAGAAGCTGCTTTGTTTCAAAGATACAGGGCGAAAAAAATGTTCGACCATAACATTTAATTACCAAAAATTACATGTAAAGTTTCCTAATCTACAAGACCTGTTTAAAATGACTACCTCCAGCTAAGCAAAATTAAAATTAAATTAAAATTGGTATAGTCGAAAATTTTTATACATTTTAAAGTCTTGAGGTTAATACATCAAGTTATCAACTTTGCGCAGTGAAGTGGAGAGATTATTAAAAAATGGCATAATTATTTTTTTAATTTTCAGTGAGAAAGTATTAGGACATATTTTCTATCCCTGACAGGACAAGGAAATAAATTAAACAATACCAGTTGTTGTATAATAGGCTGCATTTTAAGAATTATCACATTTCATTCAACATAAACCTTTATAAAAAAAAAAAGAAAAACAACCAGTATATTACAAAGTTCTCTTTATTGATTCTTCAGTTTACCTAACAAAAAAAAGAATTGCAAAACTCCTATTCGCAAAATAGGCTAAGTAAATAAAATGATCCGTAATCAACAAACGTTTTAATCAGAGTATAAGAATTAAAAACAACCTATTCAGTTAGGATAGAGAATATCGTAATGCCCTGGACGGTACAAGAGGTGGACGTACGGATTGCTACCTTCAGGGAGGTCGTGTTCCGTGACCTGTTTATTATTACCGCGGTCCATGTAAACAACGCGCACCCCCGTGAACAGAGCGGCGCACGCCGCCATTATGTGGATATGATCGCTCTCTTTGTACATCGGTTCCACCTCCTGGTGGCAGAAGTCGGCAACCGTTCTCTCGCCTTCGATAAAACAACTATAGAAGTCGTGGTCGCGCTGCAGCTGGCCGCTGGTCAGCAGGCGCAAGTAGACGACCATGTAGTCCGAATAACCTTGCTCATTGAACAGGGTGTGCAGTTCTTTCTTAGCTTCGTCTATGTTCTCTTTTTCACCGATACGGTTGAGCACTTCCATAAACTAAAAAAACAAATTAGAAAGAAAATTTGGTTAACTATTGCTTAAAGTAAGGAATTATTGATGAATTCTTGTGTAGATGCTTATTAGTGTTTTTATTTTTTGTTCCTATTTACATATACCTTGAAATTAAAATTGTTTTGAAATTTGTCAACTTCTGAATTTGAAATGAAAACATTGAAAATAATTAATTATAATGAAAATGGCACAAGCATTATTGTGGTATGCAGACTTATTAAAATGATAAACATGAAAACCATTTCTTATTCTATAGTATATATTATATATTGTCAATAATAGTAATATATCTGGTCAGCTTATTTTGATGATTGCCAAATGTCACATGATTTAAATCAACTTGTTAGTTTTTTCAGTTACTTCCTGAATTCCAAGTTGAATAAATTTACAGGACATTTTAATTTTTACTTTATAATACGCAGTATGATTTTAGCGGGGGCTTTTTCCTATTGGGTCCCCTGAACATTTTTGACCAAGGTACAAAAAAATGTCTGTGTGTGTGCGCCCGTTTTTGTGGCGACGATTCCGGAGAAACTACTAAAGATATCGAGATGAACTTCATAGTTCCAATTTAGAAGTTTCATGATCAAACTTAGAGCTGAAAAGCTTTTTGTTCAAAAGGGTCCAAAGGAACTGGATGTTGACTCTTAGCATTTTTCAACAAATTTGCAAATGAGCCACCATTTCTGTAATTGTGTCAAAATAATTAAATAATAAATCAAAGTAGAGGAAATTTTGTATAATTTATGTCTTTGAATTTTTTTGGTCAAATATTGGTTTAGCTGCATGAGCAAATTCTATTTGATCGATATCGGTCGTGTATGCATTAATATAAAACTAGTTACCCAGGATTGACAGATATATTATAATGCTGACAGTTGATATTGTCAAGCGCTGATGTTTTGACAATACCTACTGTCACTAGAATCAAAATACATATCTGTCAAATCCTGGCTAACTAGTTTTATTTTACTGCAAACACGACCGATCTCGAGCAAATAGAATCTCATGCAGATAAATTATTAATTTTCTATATAGTATCATATTCAAGTGCGTGGCCACATCAAATTTCTATTATTATTATTATTATCATTTTTGAATTTTAGTTTGCGTAAAGTAGGTATAATTTTTGTAAGGAGTGTTTATATTTTATAGAATTTGCCTACAAAACTTCGAAAACCGCTTGTTCTTAATAAGTAAATTGGGTCTGAAAAACCGGTTTTTTGGAAATTTGGAATTCGAAAAATGGTTGTTTCAAAAGTCTACTTTTGTAAGTACTATTGTGTCAAAACCTATCATTTTGGATCTTATTAAGGTTTAAGTGATGGGCAACACGTTGGCATATTAAAAAAATACACAGTGTGTATCCCACTTGAAGTTGAGTCAGCTCGTTACTACTAGTAATCTTTTATGATTTTGATTACAAATTTTTCCGTAAAACAAATAAAATTTTGTAAAACTTGCTTTGTATAGGTAATTCTTTATTCTGAATAGCTTTTTTGATAAATGTACTTTTGCTTGTACATTCAATAGATGAATATAAGAACCAGTTTAATTTTTTAAAAATACAAAAACAAGACAAATTACCGCACTGCAAATTAAAAATTGAATCTAGTTTTTGAGAAAAACAATTACCAAAAATAGGATTTTGTACATTTTTTCAAAATACTACTTATTGTTATTTTTTTAGTTTATAGAAAAGTGCTACTTCAAACTCTTTGGATCAATAAGCATCAATAACAATCTCAAAGAGCAAATCTTGCGATATGTAGTTGCAAGAAATCTATATATTTCACCTCCTTTCACTGCATTTTTTTTCAGGCAGTGATGAAATAATACCAAAATATTAGTGCATACAAAAATTCAGCTTGTTTCTATTATCTTTTTATAATTAGTGTAATTATTGTTTAATTTCTAATTTTTTAAAGTCTATTTTAACTGGATTAATATGAAGCAAATATAAAATAATTTCTAATATTTTTAAAATTGTAATTTAATAATTAAAACATGTTTTAATAAAATATATAATAATAAAATAAATCTACGATCCCAATCCACTTAACCTAAATCCCACATCCTATATCATACAATATGCCGATGATACCACCCTAATTTCCCACTCTTCTAACCTTACCACTGCTGTTAATAACCTGCAACAACTACTTGACCATACCGAGACCTGGTTCAATTTATGGCGTATTAAAGCAAATCCCTCAAAAACCCAACTCCTTATCCCCTACCATAAAATCAAAGATACTTCTCCTACAGTAACACTAAAAAACAAAATTATTTCACCGTCCAGCACATGTAAATATCTTGGAATTACAATAGATCCAAAACTAAATTTCAAAAAACATGTCAACATCACCAAAACTAATATGAAAAATAGAGCAACTCACTTCAGAGGATTGACGTATAAGAACAAAGGTATTAATGTGAAAACAGCGTGTCACATCTACAAAGCCATATGCAGACCCATGATAGAATACGGATCTCTTCTACTGATCAACCAAAACAAATCATCAATTGAGGCTCTAAACGTCGCGGAAAGAACAGCTCTTCGATGTATCACCCGAATACGACACCCAAACAATCCTTTACACAATCCTTCCAACATCCTATTATATGAAAAAACAGCAATCACCCCCTTCAGCGAACGAATAATCCCGCTCCATATAAAAGCCTGTTCCAAATTTCCCGAATCAATCCACCACCTATTCCTTTCCCGCGACAATGATACCCGTCCACAGTACAAAACTCCCGAAAAAACACTTTACGAACAGATAAAAACCCTATGAAGCAAACTCAAATAACCTAACACTAATGGAAGTCAGCAGGGCAGAAAGACCACGGTCGATAGCCCATTCCGACAGACAAGAAGAAGATTTTATATGAAATATAATATAATATAATAAATGTAAACCCATATTGTCCGAATAAAGATCTTGTATATATATATATATATATATATATAATAAATCCATTCAAATCCATGTGTCTCTCGTATTTTATACTATTTAGTTAGTTGTCATGCTATTGATGTAATACTGGATGTTTCAAAAGATACAGTCTTAAATTTGCAGACTTTTTATCTGAGAAATTTTTATCAGCTGAGTGCAAAATCAATTATCAACGGTTACCGACACATTTATTTAATATTAAAGTAGCAAAACTATAAAAGGTAAATTCATGCTATAAATTCACCAAAAACATTAAACTAATTAAATTAATTTGTCCAAATGATTTTCTTTGTCACGTATACATATTTCACAATAATTTTGTTCAACATTATTATTTTCTGATTTTTTGATCAACTTTTCGGCTGAATTGACATGTGTACGCAAGCTAATCTCTCGATCTGTCAGATAACTTGACAGAAAACATATATTGTTCAATCATTTGTTTGATTTAAAAGGTATTGTGAAAAAAAGTCAAATTATCAATAATTAAACAAAATAACAATTTCATCACACATTCACAATAATTCCCAAAACTCATGATAATACTTACAATATCGTAAAAATCTTCTACAGTAAATTGAGGAAAGCCCAGCTTGACTAAACTAGTATTACTATTCTCGGCTAAATTAAAAAACGTTTTAAACTCTTCCTTATTGATAAGTAGCTTCTCGATGTACCCGTAACTAAACGCACGAAAGAAGCAGTTCCCGTCCGGCCTGGTGCGTCTGATAAACTTGTACTTCGACGATAAGTCTTTTATTTTTTCTAGGTAAACCTGGTCGTTCGCATATTCGGAGTGTAACGACTCTATGGAGTCTAGATCGCCCACTAACGGAATTGATTCGGATATCTAAAGCACATAAAATGAACAAAAACCAGGAGTAATACAACAGTTAACCTCAAGGGGTCACCTCTTGCTGGATTTGCCGCTGCTGTTGTAAAATTAGTTCGTCCTGGTTCACCTGCTGGCCCTCTTGCGGTGTCACATCGTTAGAAGATTCGGATTGATCGCCCATTATTGTTTATATCTTCATCAAAATAACAAAACTTTACTTTTTATTTTGACACGAACCGGCACCAACTTCAAAACAACACGGCACCCTCGATCCAATTGACAATTGCACTAAACAGTGTTGCCAACCATTATAAATCGAACTGGATCTCCGCGCTCCTATACAGGGTGTTAAAAGCAGATGTGAAATATTGTTTGGTGGAAATGAAAATCATCAGCATAGGCCAAAAATAAACCAGAGAACTAATATTTTGATTATAAATAAATTCATCAAGATTACCACACCTTCGCAATCTTGACCAAAAAATGACATTTCACAACTTTTCTCATACCGGGAGTATATCGGCGTGATGTTTCTACAAATTTCTTTTCAACCTTAAACATACTAGTGATAATCTTAATGAATTTGCTTAAAATATGTTGAAAAATCATGTAAATCCATCGTTAATATTACAAAAGGTAGTCAAAGTTTAGCAGAATATTAGATGCACGTTTTTTTGGCGGAGTGTTTTTATTTTTGTCGCAATCCGAAGAAATGGGAGTTTATGAAATACAATTTGGTAATAATATAAATATAGTATATTGTCGATAACTCTGGGGAACATGGAAATTTGAGAATAAAAGAAACGAATAGAAAACTCATATTTAGCGCGAAAACCAGGGCAAAATCTTTATTGAAAATGTGTATTCAGTTTCATTTCTCAAACCAAAATTATTAATATTTCATAATTTTGAAGTCTTTATTCCAAAAATTTTCTTATGTAAGGCTATACAATATATTGATAACAATGATATTGATAACAAGATGGCGAACAGTAAAGGAAGTCTTCCAAATAAGTGTAGTTATTGCAATTCAAATGTTGTAACAAAAGTCATCTCGTGCAAATACTGTGTAGCCGTGTTTCACCCCAGCTGTGCTGGAAGAAAGGGATGCGTTGATATTAGCGATGGCCAGACAGTTTGCCCTGACTGTGCTCGGATTGATGTGGATAGCATTGCATCCCTGTCAAGCAAACTGGACTCAGAGGATAACAAAATACTTATTCAGCTGCTAGTGGGTACAATTGCGTCAAAGAACCAAATAATACAAGAGCAAAAAGACCGCATTTTACAACTTGAAGAGACATTAAAACAACTAAATGAGAGGTTAAACATCCTAGAAAAAAACCAAAATAACAAACAATATCCAGAACAAAATCAGAACAGGTTGAATGCTCATAACCTAGATAAACAAAAGCTTCCTCATGGCTCTAAGGTATTGAAAGAGCCTACAACAACTGCTGCACAACAACCAAAGCAGAAGAAGGGCGATAATCAAGTGCAGGGAAGATCGTTAAACGTCACTGACCACGGTGCTCCACAGAAAGGACTAATAACCACAATAATTGATGTAACTGGCGAAAACAAAGACGAATGGCAAAACGTCAAACATAAACGCACCCCAAAAACGAGGAAGAGCATTGTTGGCACCTCTACTGAAAGCAGAGGCATAGCATCTACAGTGCAAATTAAGAGAGCTTGGTTTTCAATTGGTAGAATAAAACCAGAAGTAACAGTGACTCAAATTAAAGAGTATGCGGAAACTTCAATTAGAGAGGAGGATGCAAATATTCAGGTGGAGAAGATATATTCTTCAGAACATAGCCAGACGGTAAGAATGGGCGTCAATTTTCAATATAAGGACATAATCACAAACCCGCAAACATGGCCTTTGGGAATAATCGTCAACAGATTTAATTTCCCAAATAAGAGGAACCCTTTTCGTCAAACCATGATGGGAAACACAAAAACCTAATAGTGTCCAACATAGCAAACACAGAGACGATTGAACTGCAAACAGATCGGAAACCACATCACGTCAAACTAATGCACTTAAATATACAGAGCATAACTAATAAAATAAATGCCCTTGAATATCTGTGTAGAAATAACCAGATTGATATACTCTGCCTATCAGAGCATTGGCTTTCCATGGATAACCACAACCTATACAACCTAGACACATACAGTTGGATACATAAATATATAAGAAGGATTGGCATTCATGGAGGCTCGGGGATCCTTTGCCGGAGTGATTTGGCGGCTGTGTCGGTGAACAGAATAGGTGACCTGTCTGTGGAAGTTCATTGTGAGGCTTCTGCTGCTCACATCCCAGCGGTAGGACTATTAATAGTCTCCATGTACCGAAGTTGCCTTGGTGATTTTAAGATTTTCTTAACAACTTTGGAGGAAATAATGAATTACATATTCTCAAGCTTTCCCTCAAATGTGGACATTGTTGTGTGTGGGGATTTCAATGTAAATCTGGCAGAGGCATCAAATAAGTCAAATGACCTGCTCTGTGCAATGGCAACGTTTGGGCTACGTCAGACTATATTCCAACCAACCAGAGTACATACAATTATAGACAATATCTTCACTAATGTCGAACAGTTTACTATACTCACTGTACCTGGGAACATTTCCGATCATGAACCACAAGCACTTGAGATTAACATGGATAAAAGAGTTGATTATCCGACAACAAAAAAGGGAAGAAAGTTCACCGAGGTTAACAAGTACGCTCTATACAACTCGTTGCAAAACGAAGTGTGGCAAGCAGTCTATTTAGAGAAGGACTCCAACTTGATGTTCGACGCATTTCTGGATACATTTCTCTACCACTATAATACCTGCATTCCTGTCCGCACTCTCAAAGGAAAGAAGACAAATGGTAACACGTATTCCCCTGAACTAATGGCAGTAAAAGAGACACTAGACCTTATCAGGGAGAGCATGGCAATGCGCCCAGATGATGAAGAGCTACCTGGCATCTTTAAATCCTATAAAAACTTCTACCTCCGTGCCTGCGAAGATCACAGACGACAACGCCACAGGGAAGATATAAACATATCAGAGAATAAATCAAAAACTGTGTGGGCTAAAATCAACCAGATCACCGGGAAACAAATCCATCAAAAAGGAGATGAGCTAAAGACGTCTAGCGAGGATCTGAACAACTTCTTTGCTACAGCAGCTAAAACATTGCTAGAACAAGCAATCCCAAATGCCAACATAAACCCTGATCCCATAGTTACACCTACAGCTGCAAAAACCTTCTTCCTTTTTCCAACATGTCCCAGTGAGGTGGAAAACATTTCACTAAAAATCAAGTCGAAAAGAACCAAGGACCATTACGATATGGACACGGAGACCTTGAAGTACGTTGCGTCCACAATATCTACGGTATTGTCGGATATATTTAATACATGCATGGAGGCGGGGATATTTCCAGACCAGCTGAAAATTGCACGTATAACACCCATATATAAGAAAGGTGATAAGGCTGATCCAAGTAGTTTCCGCCCAATATCGATACTACCGGCATTCTCCAAGATCTTCGAGGGAATCATTGCTTCAAGGATAATTGCTTTTTTCACCAAGAATGACTACTTGTGCGATGAACAATATGGCTTCAGACTCGGTCGGGGAACGCAGCAGGCAATATGGAGCCTGATTGAGAAGATCTCCAATATTCTCGAGTCCGGGAGTGGATGTGATGCCCTGTTCTTGGATATATCGAAGGCATTTGACTGTATGTGCCACAGAAGATTTCTTGAAAAGATGGCCTCGTATGGCATGCGGGGTATTCCACTCGACCTGCTGAAGTCGTACCTCACAAATAGAAAGCAGTATGTGACCAGCGGAGGCCAAGCCAGCAGTGTGAGGGATGTGGACATCGGCATCGCTCAGGGAAGCCTGGTTGGCCCATTATTCTTTATAATATATACCAACGATCTTCCAGGAATCCTCAGTGGTGAAGTAACGCTCTACGCAGATGATACTACAATCTTGGTTCGCAGTCGGGATGTCATTGGTTCGAGGGTGGCGGCTGAGGTTGTTAAAGAAGAGGCAGCAGCATGGTTTTCCAACAACCAGCTTGTTTTGAATATTGAAAAGACTGAAACATTGCATATAACGAGCAGTAGGAGAGACCGAGTGGAGACAGGTAGCGCAAAATTTTTGGGTGTAATCATTGATTCGCGTCTCACCTGGCTGCCGCAAATAGAAGCACTGGCCAAGAGCCTTGCAAAAGCAGTATTTGCAGTTAGGCGAATCGCCTGTGCCATTGGACCTGACGCAGCTGTGATGACATACCACGCTCTCTTCCATGCAAAAATGAACTATGGCCTGATGGTGTGGGGAGCATCAACACATACCAACAAAATATTAGTATTGCAGAAAAGGGCAATACGAGCTATAGGCGGAGAGTCGAGCATAACGTCATGTAGACCACTCTTCCAGCGGTGGCAGATCCTCACAGTATATGCTCAATATATTTTCAATCATTTAATGCACGTAAAAGAACGACTAACATGTTTACAGCGAAGAGATGAGGTGCACGACCACTGCACCCGGCGGGGAGGTGACCTAAATGTTCCCTTTAGGAGGCTATGTTCCACCTCTTCTACGACTGTGGGTTTACGCCTCTTTAATTGGCTTCCGGAGATGTGGCGGAGCCTCCCGAAGAAACCCTTCCTTCAAAAACTCAGAGCCCACCTGAGAAACAAACCACCTTATACGCTGCAAGAATTTGTCTCCTCTCTGGAGGAAAAGAGCAACGATATGAGCTAATACAATACAATAATTATTGTTAATTTTTTGTCTTATTGCAGAGCAATTAATAAATCTATTTCTATTTCTACAATTTGTAAGGTACCATTAAAGAAATAAAAGATCCATACAATCAGAAAAATAAGCCAGGTGATTAAACGAAAACTTGTTTCAGGATTTATTTATCAGACAACCAAACATGGATTGTTTTGCATTTATTACATTTGGTTGTTACACACTGTATAACAGAATTTTCAGAGAAAGCACACAAAGGTGCAAAGTAGAAACGAAACTCATAGGGATATAGAGCTTATACAGTTGATAACATTGACCACAAACCCAGCAACCCAAACGCCCAAACCTAACTGATCAAACGAAAATATTTAAGTTCTAACAATTTATATCTGTAATTATTTCCGCGTGCTAATCGTTAGAGGTCTATATGTATGAGTTTGTATTATTTTACATAAATACAATTCATTGTGAATTAAATACACATTACAATGTTTTTAGAGATGTTTATTGCAATGTTGGCACCGTCCAAGTTCAAGTAGTTTTGGGTGCTTTACCATTTCGTTCGGTTGGTGCCACGGCTGGTGACTTGTGATCTATTTCTAGGTTAGAATTGTAATTCGGAAATATTTTCGTCAATTAATTAATAAGTGAAGTAATTAATAATATAGAAATCAGATCAGTGCTTAGTATTAGTGAGCGACAATACTTCGTTATAGAAGTTTGTCAGTGATACCCACTTTAGACTATTACATTTCAACATATTGCGAGAAGATAACTTTATTATTTCACAATATTATAAATTAAATAAATAAATAATGGGGGATGCAGATAGAAGTGTACAGAACAAGAGAAAGAGGTTCTGTTATGAATTATTTGATACAGACGAAGATGACGGTGTTATCATGGTTCACACTAAAGCGAAGTAGGCGTAAAACTTCTTTTTAGTGGTATATTAATCAGCTGATTTTTATTATTTCTTTTAGGTATATGGTGGAATGTTTGACGGGGTTTTTAACGGACGATACAAACTTCTACGGGTTAGAATTACTAGATCGTATATCAATTACTTTAGAGAAATATGTAGATCCGTTTCAAAATGACCCAGTTTCGATAGCTACGATGTTTTTACTAACTACGAACAAGGAGAAGATCCTTAAAGTGAATGATCCAAAAATTAAACAGATTTTTGGACAGTGTCCGTTCACCACTTTGCAAGAATTAGTTGAGATGGCCTCAAAATTAAAAGAAGAATTACCGAAAAACGTAATGGATTATGTCTTAGGAAAATCTAATAGGGCCGAATGGAATAGCTATGAATGTACCATAAAAAAACTGGGCGATGTACAACCTGCGCGTATCGAAGAATATTTCTTTGTTGAAATGGCTAAAGTTGAGGAAGAACAACCAAAAGCTGATTGTTCGTTTAGTATGACTTACAAAGATGAAAAAACCGATAATAATTTGAATTGGTTGGAAAATGCATACGATTGTTATCAGGGAGGTTTGCCTGGTTTTTCGAGTGAAGAATTTTGCAAGTCGATGTTTCAAATATTGGCATCCAATAGGAGTGATAATGAGTTGCAGAATGAACTTTTTGAAATGCTGGGTTTTGAGTCTTTCGAGTTAATCTCAAATATGTTGGATAATAGGAAGAAAATTGTAGAATGCGGGTTAGACTTGTCTAGTAAGTATATCAATTATTTTTTTTAATGTAATACTGGCTTGTTTTTCTTTGTCAACTTGACAGTTGATGCATTTTTCGTATTTAAGATAAATGTCAGAATGACAGTGTTTAGGTTATAAAAGAACCATTTACAAAGCTTACAAAAATATGTTCAGTATATTTGGCTGCATATGTGGTGTACGACTTTTTTTGGCGGGCATAGTACATGCCTTATTATTTTAAATTATGTTTTTTTTTATTGTAATAAGGACACTTTTAAATTCATAATTTGACGCATAATTTTAAGCAAAAAGCTAAACCTGTTCAATTCTGACTAGTTTAAATTGATTCTATACCAATGTATAATCATTCAATAATCATAAAATATTATTTTGTGTATTATTTTGCATTTAAAAGAAACGAAATATCTATGTAAGTTAGCATAAGTTAGTTTTCTCTAGACAGGATATAAAACTCAATAAAAAAGTCATTTTACAAAATTTGGTTTATATAAAATATTTTTTTAAGTTACGGAGACACTTTTTCCCGTAAAACTTTTTTCCAGATAGTAAATGTCATACTGAGCCAAATGTTTCATATGGACTTATTTGTTTTCTGTATTCATTAAAAAGTTACAGCTGTTTGGAATTGTATTTTAAACGGCTACACCCTCTTCAGGAATTGAAAAACTCCATAAGTCAGAAAGCCTCAGAATGACATTTACTTTCTAAAAGTAATTTTTGCGGGGAAGAAAGTGAAAAATATTCGATATAACAAATTTTCTTCTTAATGTATGATAAACGAAACATTTAATTTCTTTAAATTTATTATAATTAATGCTTATAATTCATTTGCAGAAACAACAAATACCAAAAAACCCTCCAACGAAAACTTCCATCCAAAACAAAAGAACACCATGCCGACAATTACAAGTCAAGTGACCGTTCAATTAGAAAGTGAAAAATGGGACAAGAAACAAATGCGGAAGTTGGAGAAAAGAGCTGAAAAAGATCGACAGAAGAATAAAGATTACGTTGAATACACAGATGAAACCAATGGCTGGGACTACACTGAGCCGCAAACGTAAGTTTGTTGAATGTTTATGTTTGTTTAAATTATGATTATAATATATTTTAGGGAAAACCATTCTCTACCAAAACTGACACGTTCAGCTGCTGCTCTAAGACACGAACAATACCCGCATGTGCATGACTCTCAAAAAGAAGTTCACGTTAAAAGTATGTAAAGAGTTACGTTTTTGTTTTGATATTTAAGTTTGCTTAGAAGTTTTGACTGAGTTTTTATATTTTTGATATGCTGAGATACGTTTTCGAATGTATCGTTACGTTTGGAAGTTGTACTATTTATTTTTTATATTATAATAAAGCTTTCTTTTCTAACTTTGTTATATTTTCATTTGTATTCCAGTATTTTGTTTTATTAATTGTTTATGAAAGACAAGTTTTAGACAAAAACTAGTGTAGTGACTCGATATAATAGTTTTTCAGTTTTTTATCTATACTTATTTATTATTAAAATTTCTAGCGATGGTCTGTGGTCAGTTGACTAATATTCCGCATGACGCTGTGAAAAAGAGTACAAATACTTACGATGAGGTTACAATACCACCTAAACAGTCAACTGAACCTTTGAAACTAGTGGAAAAGGTCATGGTGTCCATGATGGATAAGATCGGTAAAATGGTGTTCAAGGATATTGAGTCGTTCAATCATATACAATCTGAAGTGTATCCCGTTGCGTATCATACGCACGAAAACATGTTGATTTGTGCCCCGACAGGTGCTGGTAAAACTAACGTTGCCTTGCTGACAATTGTCCAACAGATTAAGAACTTTTTGGAGAATGATGTGGTTAGATTGGATCGATTTAAGGTATGTTTTGTCTTATTTATTTTTACTTATATTTTAATTTATTGGATAATATAAAACAGAAAGTACGAATGTGAAAAAAATTCTAATGGTTAATACTGGTCAATAACTAAGTTGTCAAGTGTTGTATATTGACACAAATGTAAATCACTTGTTTTTATTGTGAAAAGTTTATAAGATTTTTAAGAGAATGAAATGAATTAGAAGCTTGGGGTTTTTTTTTTTAATTAGAAACAAGTAAATATTTTGGGTTGTGGAAGGTATATTGTACAAAAACATAAGCAAAACCTGGACGGAATTTGGGGAGGCATTTGCCCATACCGGTTGTTATTCAATAGAATAAATATGTTGGTTTGTTTTTACTTTGATGGTTGTTTTTGACTTTAAGCATGGGTGGCTTGTGTTATGATTATTAGCCAGAAAATAACAAAAGAGGAAATTTGTAAAATGTGTAGAATAATATCTGTTAATCTCTTTTCGTTTGCAATCATATTTACTATAAATACAGATTATATAAGTAAAAAGGTGCTAGAATATCCCTTATATCATACGATAATAAAATTATATTTTAATAATTGCAGCAGTATAATATTTTAAGTGCATATAAAGATAATCAAAAATATAACAAAATTGATCACATAGAATTGTACTAAAATGCTCGAGGTTAACTAACTAGTATTGAGACAGTGTTGAGCAAATTAAATTTCTTAAATGTTAAACGAATGTTATATCAGGTACTCACTTTAGTATATAAATGTATAAATAATAAATTGCCAAATTATATTACTAATTATATAACATACATTAGTTGACAGCATGAATACAATACTGCTCAAAAGGACCACATCAGCTTACCAAAATACACAAAAAGCAGTATGCAAAACTCATTTTATTACAAAGCATTGAGATTAAGTTTAACAGCCTACCAAGATATATTAAATGCAGTAGTTTGCTAATTATTTTTATAGCATCATTTTTAAGTAGTTGATAAGTTTAGAACTAAGGCAAACAAGTGTATTGTAATTATGACTATCTTTTAACTAAATAATAATAATTATTATTATAGCAGACAAATAAAAATAATATTTATATCTCAAAAAATATTATAAACAAATCATCAAAAACTTTTTATGCTTCAAACAATTCTGAAGCATTTTTTGAAAGTTTAATGAAATTACTGTTAGGCAGGGTATAAAGTTAGGAATAATTGAAATAACTTTTTTAATTTTTGTTTTATAAGAAAAATGTTTAGATAAAGCTGTTCTGGAAAAATTTTATTGCAAGTGTTGACTTAATTGATGTTATTGTATGGTTTATAGCTATTCAGTTTTGTTGCTATAACAACCATAACTTTGTTTTTTTGTCTAAAGTTTAGTAGAGAATTATTTCTGAACATGGATTTTGACACTTTTACGTAAATAGGTGATCTCTATAGATTTCTTTACGCTGAATATGAATGCGGATTCAAAAGTGTCCTATTACCTAAGGTTTTTGAAAAAGTTGAGGTCAAAATGTAGAAAAGTGATATTTCTATCACGTCAACTTAATGTCCTACAATCTTCAAACTTTATAGTTTTATCTGAAAACATCAACTAAACTGCAAAAGTCTGACCGAATAGGAAACTTTTGAGTCTGTATTTGGTTTCAGCCCAAACAAATCTATCAAAAGCGCCTATTTTCTTTCCCTTTGCAAAATTCATGTTCCTGAGTGCAAAAATGCAAAAACTGGCAGTAGAATTACCAAAACACTTTTATGTTCATGCAAAACCATAATTGAAAAAGTTAAAACATTATTCCTTAGTTCTTTTCACTCTGTAAAAACAAATTCTCTTATGTAAGTCCAATCCTCTACTGAATTTCGGAGAAAAGACACACATCTTCCTTTCAAAAACAGAATCTGAAAGATTTGTCTAGGATTACAAACATAACAACCAAATAAATACATCTTCGAAACTTAACCTGCAATTTTTATTTATAGATAGTGTACGTATGCCCCATGAAAGCCCTAGCCGCAGAAATGACCCAAAACTTTAGCAAGAAATTGATGCCGTTAGGAATTCAAGTTAAGGAATTGACGGGCGACATGCAACTCACCCGCAAAGAAATAGCGGAAACCCAAATGTTGATCACAACTCCCGAAAAATGGGACGTCATCACAAGAAAGGGAACAAGTAAGCTATAACGCCGAGATCAACGTAACCTCCCTCTGTCATTTGACAGACATTTCCGGTTATGTTACTTTCAACACCTGTCAAAGTGACATTTATGGTTATGTTACTATCCACACCTGTCAAATTGAGTTTTTTACGGTTATATCACTTAAAAAATCATTTGTTTTTTAGCGGATGGAGAATTAACATCGTTATTAAAACTATTAATCCTCGACGAGGTGCATCTACTGAACAGTGATCGTGGACCAGTAATTGAAGCTCTAGTCGCAAGGACGTTACGCCAAGTGGTAAATTCGCAGAATATGATACGAATTGTTGGTTTATCAGCCACGTTACCAAATTATTTAGACGTTGCGCATTTTCTTAGAGTTAACCCCGAAGTAGGATTGTTCTATTTCGATCTTAGATATCGTTCTGTTCCTTTAACGCAAACTTTCATCGGAATTAAAGCTACGAAGCAAATGCAAGTCAACACGGATACAGACGAGACTTGTTTTACCAAGGTGGTGGAATTCTTACGAGGAGGCCATCAAGTTAGTTAAAATAATAATTTTTAATTACTTTTTTATATTTATAAAAATTATTTTAGGTTATGGTGTTTGTTCATGCTAGGAATCAAACTAATAAGACTGCGTTATTCCTGAAGGAGACTGCTTCGAAGAGGAATATGTTGAAGTTATTTGAGCCTGATAATTCGATGAAATCTAAGAAGGCCGTGTCAAATATTAAGAATAAGTCGTTGGAGAATTTGTTGCCCTATGGTTTGGGAACACATCATGCTGGTATGTAATGTTTTTGTTGTATTTGTGTATCGTTATGTAAAAATTTTAATTTGTCGTAGGTATGCTTAGGAAAGATAGAAATGAAGTGGAGAAGTTGTTCATGTTTGGTGCTATTAAGGTGTTATGTTGCACTGCGACATTAGCTTGGGGTGTAAACTTACCAGCTCATGCCGTTGTTATTAAGGTTAGTTTTTTTATCGTTGAACGAAATTAGGTAACTGAATATATTTGACCAGTTTATTAGTTTTTTTTTATTTGCGCCATGGTATCTTTTTTAGATTTTATAATAATAATAATAATAATAATAAATGTCTTTATTACAAGAAAATTTCTACAAAAATATATAATTTGACAAAACTAAATTTTATATCGGGCA
Organism: Aphodius sticticus; assembly: GCA_963966075.1. Lineage (NCBI taxonomy): Eukaryota > Metazoa > Arthropoda > Insecta > Coleoptera > Scarabaeidae > Aphodius > Aphodius sticticus. The sequence continues at coordinate 14,141,238 of OZ014512.1, forward strand.
AAGTCCAGGTCTACGAAAGCTCGTAGTCTGCTCAACTTAACCCTATGAAAACTATAAACTAACACAATTAATTATTAACATGGCTGTCTTTTAATCAATTAATAAACTATATGTAATTTACAATACAAAAGGAAAAACGAGAGAAAACACAAAAACTATTTCCCCGACCCAATAAATTAAGGAGAAAACTTAAAACAATATCCGATCCTATTGCCTAAATAAGAGACTTGCCTTCAAGAGCCTCCTAAATACTGAGGTTGATAGATATCGTGTCCAAATTCATATCCAATTTAATTTTTTCTTCTCTTAAAAATAGAACACAGTGGTCTACTTGGACCAAAAAACCATTCACCCTCTTCAAAAGCTTATTATATTATTATTATATAAATAAGTAAAAAATTATCAAAAGAATACTGGATGTCCCACATTTTTTCCCATAAATGTCATACTAAGTAAAAAATGCATATGGAGTTGTATGACATACTTTGTAGAAAACATTACTTTATAGAAACAATTCTTGCGGGAAAAATAGTGGGACAAGCTGTATTATAGGATTTTATCCAAAAGAATATTTGTCATATTTGTTCAGAATTACTCTAAACGCTAAAATTAAAGTTTTATAAAAAAAGAAAATCTGATGTGGCCAGGCACATGACTTTATCATACTATATATAAAATTAATAGTTTAGCTGCATGAGATTCTATTTGATCGAGATCGGCTATGTCTGCATTAAAATAAAACTAGTAGAACTAGACAGATATCTCGATTAAAGCTGCGTTCGGCTATTGTACTCCGTTGACACCGGGTACACCGTCCAAATGACACCTACGTGTTATTGGGTGTAAAAAGTGTAACGGTGTTCAATATCCGAACGCAGCCTATATTGTCAGTAGTATTTTCAAAACATTAGCGTTTGACACTAGCTACTGTCATTAGAATCAAAAATCTGACATATCCTGGCTAGTAGTTTTAAAGCAGTACGACCGATCTCGATGAAATAGAATTTGCTCATGCAGCTAAACTATAAATTCTACCAAAAAATGTCATATACATAAATTATAGAAAATTTTCTCTCCTTTAATTTATTATTTAACTATTTTGACGACATTACACAAATAGCGGCTCATTTGCAAAATCTTCGAAAAATGCTATGAGTAAACCACCAGTTCCTTTGGACGCTTTTCAACAGAAAGCTTTTCAGCTCTAAGTTTGGTTATGAAACTTCTATATATGAAGTTTCGTCCCGACGCCTTTAGTAGTTTCTCCAGAATCATCGCCACAAAAACGGGTACACACACACACACACACACAGACATTTTTTGTACCTTGGTCAAAAATGTTCAGGGGACTCAAAAAGACATATTTCCGCTAAAATCTCAAAAATTTTTTTTGGCATGATTACAATACTTTACATACTGCGTATGATAAAGTAAAAAACCTTAAATCTTAAAAAATTCAAAGCTATTTGTTTGGGGTTTTGATATTAGAAAAGCATACTATGCCAGTTTTTTTAATATAAAACACTGTCAAATTTGTAAGATATTTTGATTCAATAACAAATTTTGCATGTTGTAAAACTTGAAAAATTTCACCATTTTTTTATTTACATGAAACTTGAACTTATGAATCAAATTACTAATTTATATTTAGATAGTCCTTTTTTTTTATAGAAATTAAAGAATTGGTTCCATGTTGCATTTCATTGCTGAAAAACTGTGTCAAAATTTTAGAAATTACTACAAATTTGTCACAATTTTAAAGTTAATAATAATAATGTTTTCGTTTTGAGTATATACGGGCTATATACAAGTTTATTTATCAGTAACTAAAACTTTAACAGACAAGTCTAAACTGTGTTCTTGAATCACTGACACATTTTCTTTGTAGTGCGATGATTTTACTCATAAGTAGAAAGTGGACTTAAAAGCATTTATTTTTTGGAAAATAATATTATAAGCAGGGAAGTTATTTGCGCTGTTTTATTAAACATATTTTATTAAAGTTATACAAATCAAACACTAAAATATATTTTTTACAAAAATGTTACCTATAATAAAAATTGAAGTTAATATAATATGGAGATTGGAGATATAAAGAGAAATAAAGTAAGGCAGTTCTTATTATTTCCAATACCTGATGTAAACATTAATTAATATTAGGTACACATGCTACAAATGTAAAAAAATTCTTCTAGGCATTTTTTTTTTCGAAAGCACAACAACATTGTTTTTGTTATACTGTGACCAACATGTGATAATAGTTGGTTTTGAGAACAACTTTTGAAAAAGAATTGCTTTTTTTACATTGCTTAAATTTCAAAAAAGCAAAACAATAGAAATAAAACAAGTCACAAATGATTTATTTATTCCTAATTCATGGAGATTTTTAAGCATTTTAAGCTGATTACAATAAAACAGTACAAGCAAAATGCTTAGAATCTGCTCTGTAATCATTAGACTCCTTTCAAACCTGGTCAAATATAATCAAGAATCACAAAACTCTAAATCCATAAAATTATTTGTACCATTTTTGGTATAATTTATTAAAGAACTCTTATTACAGGGAACAAAGTTGTACGACTCGAAAAAAGGTGCCTTTGTCGACTTGGATATTCTAGATGTTATGCAAATTTTCGGCAGAGCAGGTCGTCCACAATTTGATACCTCTGGAACGGGCATCATCATCACAACGAACGAGAAAATGAACTTTTATTTAAGCTCCATGACCAACCAAATTCCAATCGAGAGCAAATTGCTCAACGCTCTCACAGATAACTTAAATGCAGAGGTATAAGCATCAATATAATTAACATTCCTTAGATTTAGATATTTCAAATATTGTTTTTTGTTTTCTTAGATTGTGTTAGGAAGTATATCAAATATCCAAGAAGCTGTGGAATGGATGACATTTACTTATCTATATCGAAGGATGAGAATCAATCCGCAAGTTTATGGTTTATTATATTCAGATTTAGAGGTAAGTTTTGGTTTTTATATATGTAACTTTAGCTTAAAATAAATTATGAAAGATTCAATTTATTGAATATCCATTGATTAATTCAAAAAAACATTATTTTGTGTGTTTTTTTTAGAATGATCCAGATTTACGTGGTGCCATGCTGACCTATGCGCACAAAGCTGCTAAACTTTTAGATAAAGCGCACATGATAAGATACGATCCCAAAAATGGGGATCTTACGGCAACAAACTTGGGTCGCACTGCGAGTTATTACTATATAAACTTCGACACCATGGAAATATTCAATGACGAGATGAATCCTACGATGACTGAGGCCGATATAATAGGGATGATGTGCTTGGCGTCGGAATTTCAACAGATACAGGTAACATAACCTCATTTATAATTCATCTTAGTATTTTTTTATTAGGTTTATATCTTCTATTGGTTCTCCTAAGTAAATAAACAGTAACAAAATATATTATTATTAGCTTTTAAAAGATGATGATAAAAGAAATAACATAGAAAACAATGTTTTAAAATTGCACTTTTTATTTATTTTCGTATGTTTGTATTTATATTTATTTATTTATTTATTTTTTCTAAAGTTGAAGACACGTTGCTGTGAACAAGTTTGTATAACTGATATCTGAAGTCTGTACTCACAGTTTCCGTAGTGTAGTGGTTATCACGTGTGCTTCACACGCACAAGGCCCCCGGTTCGATCCCGGGCGGAAACATTTTTTTTTATTTTTTAAAAACTACAATTTTGTAGATTTCACATGTAAATTATAATTAACAACCATTTTATTTTAGAAACTAGCAGTTTTTTTATTGTTAAGTGAAAATTGCTAATCTTTTTTATTCTTTCTACATTTTCCCACTCTACACAAGAATCTAGGGATTGTATTTGTAGTATTATTATTATTTACCCAGTACATATTTAATTATATATATATAATCGGTATCCTTTTCTACCTTGCTAGGTGTAAATTAATTAAATTAACTAGTTATTCTAAAAATAAATAAATATTTTTTTAAAGTTTTTTTTATAAAACTTGACTTTGGGGTGTCAAAAACAGACAAAGAAGTGTACAGGTAATTAAAAATTTAATTTTTGACTTACCCAAATAAATTTTTAAAATATATTTAGTTTTGCGGTAGGAATGGCAGGATGTTTTCTATACAGGTGTCAATAAAATATATGCATATTTTTTAAAACAACACCCTGTATATTTTGGCAAATTTAGATTCCTAGTCATTGTATGTATTAGGGTGTTTTTTATTATGCTTTTTTTGAGGACTACTTTTGAACTTATTATCACAAAAGCATTTATGTAATAAGAAAAAACTCTACCTTTCCCCCCCATTTTTAAGGCAAATGTCATTCTTTGTTCATATGGTCTTATTAGTTTTTTCAATTCCTTTAAACATTACACCTGTTAATTTTATAATTACTATACAAATAATATACAGGGTTAGTCAAAATTGCTAAAATTATAGAATTAAAATTATACCCAGGGTGCTCATTTTGTTATGGAAACTTTCCTTTTTCTTATATTTTTACATTTTTAATTCTAAGAATTTTTGTAGAATTAATTTGTTTATATTTTTATAGCATTATTTTCGAGTTATAATCAATTAATCAAAACACATGCTTTTTATTTTAACAAAGCGGGTAAAAAAGAGGAAATTCAAGAAAAAAAATAAAGCAATTAATTAGAATTAAATTAAATGCTCAAACAGCCAACTTAAAATAAATTGGTATGTATGTACTATGCACGCCAAAAAAAAAGTCGTACACCTTGTAGCTTTGTAAATGGTTCTTTTATAACCTATACGCTGTCATTCTGACATTAGTCATAGGGATGAAACATGCACCAGCTGTCAAGTTGACAAGCCAGACTTACATGATATCAAACTTAGCTGTACGACTTTTTTTTTGGCGTGGATAGTACCTATGTGGGAAAATATTCTTAATTTGAAGTTCAGAGTTTTGATTAAAACGCCTATATCTCAAATATGGTGCATTTTATATGATTCCAACAAAAAAATCTTAGAATTAATCTAGAATTATAAAATTTTTAAATATACGGGGTATTCTATCAGAATAAGAAACAGTTACCAAATTTGCATAGTAAAATGGCTATAGAAAATATATATAAAAAATATTTTTGAAATGTTTTACGGTTTAAGAATTATTTAGGTGTTCTGGTAGTTATGACTTAGATAAATTATATATTTATAATTCAAAAATGATTCATTTTGTAGAAAAAAATTATACAAAAAATTCTTAGAATAAACCTTGGAATTAAAAAATGTAATTATATACATGGTGTTCTATTTGAGAAAGGAAAGGTTACCAAATTTCCATAATAAAATGAAGACTGTGTACCATAAAAATATATTTAAACGATAGTTTGTTTAAAACCAACAAACTTTTGTTTAAAATTGTTTACTTTTCGAGAATTATTGTGTTGTTCCGGTTTATTTAAACTAACTTTTTTAATTAAAAAAAAATACTGTAATTGTCTTTGTGGCTGGGTTTTCCAATGCCAATATAAACCATAAACCGAGTACAGATATACAAAATCCTTGAGACTTAAACTCAGTTTGTGGTTTAAACTGGTATTGAAAACTCAGCTTTACTAGTTGTTACCAATTTACTGTTGTTTATCAAAAGAAACCGAAAGACTAACAATGTTAGTCATAGTATCATGCAAACCAAAGGAATATATTTTAGTTCAAATTACATTGAAACCAAGGTAAATTTGAAAAGAGAACAAATCATTCTTTTATTTTACCTTAAAATAATATTCTGTATATTTAATTCTTTAAAAACAAGGATCAATATCATTTTAATCAATTTATTAGGTCCGTCAAGAAGAACTAGAAGATTTAGACTACCTAATGGATTCCTATTGTGAATTCCCAGTTCCCGGAGGTCCTGAAAACGTTCACGGCAAAGTAAACATCCTCATGCAGACGTACCTATCACGCGGCTACATAAAATCATTATCGTTAGGCTCCGATATGGAATACATCACACAAGTAAGACTCATTCCCTAAAAAGTCGTCAAACTAATGTTATTTTTCTTGTATATTATGTTTTCTTTACATATTATTATTAAATAATTTTCAGAGTGCAGCTAGAATAGCCAGATCTCTTTTCGACATAGCCGTCCACCAAAACAAAGCCATTCTTGCCGGCCGTTGCCTTCTAGTCGCCCAAATGTTTGAACAGCAAATCTGGCCGTACCAAACCCCGTTACGTCAATTTAAATATTTAGAAGGTCCGATAATATCCAACATCGAACAGCACAATCTAACTGTCGATAAAATTCGTGATATGGACGAAAAACAGGTCGGGCAAATCGTTAGAAATTTGAAAGCTGCGAATAAAGTAAAACATTGCGCCGAGGCTTTTCCCTCGGTGGAAGTGGAGTCAATCTTGCAGCCGATTACCAGGGGTGTGATTAGGGTTAAGTTGTTTATCAAGCCGACGTTTAAGTGGAGCAATACGTACCACGGGAAGGTGTTGGAGAGTTTCTGGATTTGGGTTGAGGATCCGGATAACGATACGATCTACCATACGGAGAGTTGTACTATCACTAAGGTAGCTTGTATTAAGGAAGAGATGATCGAGTTGGTGTTCACGATTCCGCTGATTGAGCCGAGGCCATCGCAGTATTTGGTTAGGATTAGCAGTGACAGATGGATGCGTAAGTTTTGTTTTTACTAATAGTATCCTAAAAAATTTACCATAACCTATAATTTAAATGGGGAAACTCAAAAAAGACTTAAACGCTATGGAGAGATGATGTGTAAAACAGTGCCATTAGGAACACTGACAGCTTCTAGATGGCGTAAGGATTTGGTGTTATTAATCTACTACTATATACTAAAAGTCTAACACAGTCCGCGGAAGAAGTTTACGAAAATCGGCGAATCGGGGAAAAGGTCTGCTCCTTGGAGAAGTGAAAATCGTGCGGCGCCGATTTTCCGCCTGAATATTGATTCTGCAGTGCTTAGGCTTTCGATTTCGTCCAATTTCCGCTTAGTTCTCGTTATTTTTACCTCGATTTGGCTAAATTTATGGATTATCGTTTGGGAGTGTACTCGCCAGCGCGTCGCCATGGCAACCGATCGAGGTTGCTAGGCAACGGCCGCGCGCTTCGCGACGCGGTCACCAGACGGCGACACGTAGTCATGTCGTGTTGAGGATACGCTACGAAGCAATAGATGGCGCCCCGTAACAACTCAGAACGTACGAGCATAATCACGTCGCGCGTGTAAGAGCATCCGGGCTTTTTGTCTCTCTCTTAACGCTTCGGCGATCTACCTAGGTCGACCAGCAGGCCTATTAGGCCTGCACATTCTCCTAGTATCCACTAAAACTGCAATTTAGGTGTGTAGGATTGTCAGATTGTACTTTTACTGAAATATTTGAAAGTACTACATTGTAAAAATATTAAATATATAAACGAATGAACAATAAAAACACCTACTTGGTTTTAGCCCTACTTATGCTACAGCACCTACTTATTTATTACTTTCCTATATTGTCTTTTTCTCTCTGGAGCAGTTTTCTTAGCATACTTTCTACTATTTTGATAGAAAATTTTGGAATATGGATTGCTTTAATGGAAAGTGATTAGTCTGTTTTGATATTTGTTTTGTGCTGAACTTGTCAAAATGTAAAAAAGACTGTATGTTTCACTACACACTACAGAAGTGAAACTTACTTAACAAAAAGTTTTTTGTTTTTCAGTGCAGGAAAACTTAATGCTTAATGAATTATAATTATAACTAACATTTGTTTGGATAAAATAATCTGTACATGCAATGTCAAATAAATGAATTATTTTATTATTATTCTTTATGATATAAGATAAGGTAAATGTCAACTGCACGGGCGATTGACATCTTAGCAACCGATCATATGTTTATTTTTTCAGTAGAAATTGATTTCACAAGTCTCGTAAAAAGTTTCACTTAAAAAAGTTTTCCCTAATTTTCTAATATATATTCAGCACACAAAAGTCTTACCAAAATTGCCTAGTCACAATGTTCACAAAATCCATCTACAGGTGTCCAATTTCTTCATGCAAAATTGTTTTTCACAGAGTAAATTTCAAGAGTATGGACGTTTTTCAGTTCCTTAAAATTTGTGTTTCAGACAGATGTAATTTCATAAACAATTCAAAACCCCAATAAGTCCATATGAAACCTTTTGCGTAGAATTACATTATCACATTAAATATAAAAGAGAAAATTCAGTAAAAAGTTTCATATGTGGATTTACTGTTTGTCGTTTAACCTATTTTGACCTTACTGTTTCTGCATTGTTTGATTTGTATTTTCGTTTATGTTTTACCGTGTTTTTTTTTAATATTTAAAAGTTTTTAAGGAATTAAAAAACACATAGGTCTTAGAATGACACTTACTTTCCAAAAAGATAATTGTGGGAATAAGTGGGATGCCCACTTTTCAAGTCTATTTTGCTAAATTGTACTTTTGTAAGATGGTAATTTTTATTTGTTAACACAACAAAGGATTATTGAGAAAACATAAATTATTAGAAAGTCATTAAAAAGCGTCATAAAACAAAAACTAAAGATCGGAAATTAAATTTGGTTTAATAATCAGCATTTTTCTAAAATTTGTTTATTTGTGAATATATAAAATAGAAAATTATCTATAATTGTTTTCTGTTATACAGGGTGTGTATAAATTGGCGGAAAAGCTACACGTGGCGGTGTTCTTCGCAAAATTCTGAGTAGACAATCTATAATCTAAAATGTTGTACCGTGCTTCTTGAGTCTTCACGAGGTCTCCAAAGTCATGATATCCGATCTCTTGAATGGTGTTATTATTTGAAATCTATTGATGGAGAAGCTGCAGTTTAGAATAAAGAACAATATTGAAAATTTTTCTTTTCCTAAATGTTATCTTTCTGCCTAAAAAGTTTGTTTTTAATTTCGGTATTTCGTTAATTTTGTCATAAAAATACATTCGGCAACACTGTAGAACATGGGTAACTTAATTTTGGCATTTGTCACTTTTGACAGTTGTATAATCAAATTAAGTAATTTGACTCGTTTGTGCTAATTTCGTCAGTTCTACCGTTCTACCGTGATTATTCCTACAGTTCATTAGTTAATTAGTTTATTAGTTATTGTATTTTACGTTATCTTTTCGTTCGTTCAACATGGAATATACGTTTAATGAGTATGCCGATATGTATATGGTATACGGACCCATTGTTTACAGTGCATAGTAACACGAACACCTGTTGGATTCAGCGTTGCCAAATCTATGTTTCTTTCAAATGGCTCCTGAGGGCACAATAATGACGCTACAACATTTTAGTATAAAGATTGTATACTCAGAATTTTACGAAGAACATCGCCACGTATAGCTTTTCCGCCAATTTATACACACCCTGTATAAATTTGTATTCATTGGATACAAACTACTTAAGTTTATTTCAAATTTTCTTTTATAAGTATGTACAGCACAGAAAGAATGTCACACATTCATAGACCATCCCTGCTACACTCGAAATTGGATGCTAACAAATTACTTACAGAACTTTGTCAAAAACTTACAAAAGCATAACCTCTAACAATAATGGACATACCTTTTTTACTATCCTTGGTTTGACAAAATTATGTTACACCACTGTTTTATTTATTTACACAACAGTATTTTTCACTAACCCAGTGTAACCAATTATTAGCTTACATTTGGTTGTCTACATCTGTAGTCATGTGGGATTGTCACAATTTATAAAGAGTTTAAAATTTTTAGATGCCGTCTACACTCATCCCCTGTCATTCTTGGACTTGAAACTGCCAGAAAGTTACACCCCACACACAAATTTGCTCGAATTGCAACCCCTGGAAATAAAATGCCTAAACAACCCGAAATACGAGTCCCTGTATCCGTTCACTCACTTCAACCCCGTCCAAACGCAGATCTTCCACTGCTTATATCACACGGACAACAACATCTTACTGGGGGCACCTACAGGCTCAGGAAAAACAATCGCCGCCGAAATTTGTATCTTTAGGTTGTTCAACAATAATCCAGAGCTAAAGGTAAGTTTTAAAAAGTTGTTTTATAATTAAAATAAAAAACATAAAGCAGACACATACTTCTAAACATTTTTTCTGAATATGGAATAATACAATTAATAGACACAAAATTACAAAAAAATTGTTAAAATGAATCAGACATATCAAAAATATTTTCTTATTTTTAGATAGTTTACATAGCACCAATGAAAGCTCTAGTCCGCGAAAGAGTGGACGATTGGAGAAAGAAATTTTGTGAAAAGTTGAAGAAGAACGTAGTGGAAATGACTGGTGATGTTACGCCGAGTCCGCATGTAATTGCCGCGGCCGATGTGATAATTACGACACCGGAAAAGTGGGATGGTATGAGCAGAGGTTGGCAGAACCGTAATTTTATCAGGGAGGTGGGATTGATGATTATTGACGAAATCCATCTGTTGGGGGAAGACCGTGGACCGGTATTGGAGGTTATAGTGTCCCGTACTAATTTCATATCGGACCGTACCGGCCGGAAGATTAGAATTGTTGGTCTTTCTACGGCTATGGCTAACGCGAAGGATTTGGCTACTTGGTTAGGTATCGGAGAGGTAAGATAAATCTACTTTTATTACTGGAAAAAATCTGTCGGTGTTTATTATTCTAGGGTAACTACAGAGTTTTTTTTTTAATATTTATATTGTCCTAAATATTATGTTCGATCATAGATTCAGAATATTTTTCTACACATACCTTTGTACCAATTGTTTTATTTTTTATAGACTTTCTTTAAACTTGACTGCTTCCTTTATGCAAACACTCTACAAAAATTTTTATTACTAACAATTTGAACCACACAACTTTTTTTCATGGCACAGTGTCACTTCAGAAATGCAAATATTGCTGTGCATATAAATAAAAAAAATCTGATGTGGCCAGCCACATGACTTTATCATACTATATACAAAATTAATAATTTAGCTGCATGAGATTCTATTTGATCGAGATCGGTCATGTCTGCATAAAAATAAAACTAGTTAGATTTGACAGATATTTTGATTCTATTGACAGTAGGTATTGTCAAAACATCAGCGTTTGACACTACCTACTGTCATTAGAATGAAAATATCTGTCAAATCCTGGCTACCTAGTTTTATATTAATGTTTTATATTTCTTTTATAACTCGACTATTGTACATATTATTCATCTCTTGTATGGAAACTTATTTCAATAAATAAACGGGTGTCCTACTCTTTTTATCGTAATTTTTCTTTTTGGCAGTAAATGTCATTCTGAGTAGCACATTCTATATGGACCTTTTTTCAAACTCTTAAAAAGACACCGACGTTTGAAATACAGGAAAATAAGGAAAATTAATTGCACAAGAAACAATGCGAAAACGTACCATTATAACTATACAAAGTATACAAATTGTTTTGTGAAAAAATAATAAAAATTAAAGGAAAAACACAAAATGGAGAAACAAATAAATACATTAAATTTTATTGATTTTTTTAGAATGTAAATTAAATTCTGAGTAGGAATTGATATCAACTTATTGGTTTGTTCAACTTCTTGAGAAGTTAGAGCCGTTTGAAATAAATAAAATAGAAATTGTTGTTTTTAGTTCTCAGAAATGCTCTGAGAAGACAATTTATGTTTTTTATTATATTTCTGAATTTTATTTTTTAAAATAGGTACATTTTATTTTTGGCTGCAAAAATTCGAAAACTGTTTTTTTAATATGGGAATTCAAAACCAGTTTTTTTTCTCAAGTAATTTTTTTGTATAAAATTACTGGGGTCTTCATAATTGGTAACTGGTAAAACAATCAAACTGATTGCTATTCAAATAAATAAATAAATAAATAAATAAAACATAAAGTGGTATTTTAGGCAGGGAACAAATACCTTTGCATGCCGCCTTCCATCAGATGAGGAAGTAAAGCCGGTGGTCCCGTGTGCTGTCATGCTGCGATGTGCACGTTAAAGAACTCTTACTAGAGGTTGGAATTGCTTCAGTTCGACAAAATTCCTGGGTGTGTATAGCCGGCCCTCAGCGTCGGTGATTGGCCTAAGTTACGGAAATAGACCGACGCAATATAAAAAAAAAATGGTCAAGAATATCAAGTATTTTATGATATATATATATATATATATATATATCTGCACTTCAGGCCGTGTGGCCTATGGCTTGTATCCTTCGTTTCCAAATCTTTCTATCCATTGCCAAATTCCTCCAATCCTCCAGTCCATAAGCCACCAAATCTCTACGCACTCCCGTCCACCTCCCGTCCACCACGTAGTTATAATATAATTGAATTTAGGGGCCAGATCCAGGTATAATTAGTCAACAGGAGGCCAAAATGTTATGAAATATAACATCTTTTCATTTAAAATGAGAATATACACAAAAATTCTGCTTTTGTAAAAAAATCTTTTTCAAGCAGCACGATCTAAAAAGTTAGTGAAGAAAAAAAGTTTTTTTTGTTTTAAAAACCGGTTTGTGGTTGCTGTAAAAAATTATAAACAAAATACTAAAAAAGGATTTTGGACTTAATAATCTATAATGTTTTGAGTGTTAGAATTTTAAAAAAGGACAAGACCACCAAAAAAGAGAACCGAACCGGACAACTGGCAATATGACAACTGATTCTTGTATGTTTTTCGAATAATCTGAATCTGAAGGCAGACAATGCATATATAATTTGTAACTTTGACAGCTAGTAGTTAATATTTTTTCAATCTAACTGATTGGAAATATTGTCAACAAATTAAACTGCTCACAATGACTTTGATATTGAAATGGAGGAGACCTGTTAAATACAAATATTCGGGAAATCATTCAAATACCATGTGCTTCTGTTTCATTTCCTACCTTAAACAAAACTGTACATTAAGATGTTAAAATGTCATTTAATGCTTCCATATTTATTTTATTTTATTTTTTTCATAATAGCTTCATTTTAAGATTAGATTGGAAGGAATAATATGCAGAGAAAAGTTCACTGTAAAACAACATTGCATGTAGAACATATAAATATTTTCTTCTGTTATATCTTCAGATGGGTTTATACAATTTCCGACCGTCAGTCCGTCCAGTTCCTCTAGAAGTTCACATATCCGGTTTCCCCGGAAAACATTACTGCCCGCGGATGATATCCATGAACAGGCCCACTTATCAGGCGATAAGACAACACGCTCCGGACAGTCCAGCTCTGGTGTTCTGCTCGTCACGTAAACAAACCCGGTTGACCGCTTTCGATCTCATAACGTACCTGGTCACGGATTCCGATCCGAAACAGTGGCTGCACTGCGACGAAGATGCGATATCTCTTATTATATCTAATACTATCGACGTGGATTTGAAGCAATTCCTCGCCTTCGGAATTGGAATTCATCACGCCGGGTTGCAGGAACGCGATAGAAAGACTGTGGAGGAATTGTTTGTGAATCAGAAGATACAAGTGCTGATTGCTACCGCTACGCTGGCTTGGGGTGTTAATTTTCCGGCACATTTAGTTGTCATTAAAGGTATGTTCGATATTGTTAGACTCATTAATCAATCAAAGTATAATTCAGGTTGTAGATTAACCACTATATCATAGAGAACCAGATATTGAAGTTTATCTATTATGCAGAAACATGTACACACAAAAAATGTGTCTGTTTCAATTTATGTATCAATAACAATCCAGGATTATTCAAATCAAATAAAAAAAAAGTACTTCTTGACAAACTACTACAGTATATCACTACACCGGAGTTTGTAGATTCAACAGTATACTGTTAAATAATTAATATTTCAGGTGCTGCAAACTGTCAATGGATATCCTTGACAGCATACTACATTATATCACTACCGCTGAGATTATAAATTCAGGAGTATATCATGTAAAAAGTACTTAAGTTTGTGATATCATGTAGAAACAAAAAAATGTGTCTGCTTAAACTAATATTTCAGGCGCTGGAAACTGTCAATGGATATTCTTGACAGCATACCATCAGCATACTACATTATATCACTACAGCTGAGTTTATAGATTCAACAGAGAGAGAATGGAGAAAAAATATTGATGTTTGTGATATCTATTATTAAGGGATATTTGTGTTTAAATTATTGTTTCAAGTGTTTTAAATAATCCATGGTTAATCAAATTAATTAAAAAAGTACTTCTTGACAAAGTACTACAGTATATCACTACACCTGAGTTTGTAAATTCAACAGTATGTCATGGCGAAAAATATTGAAGTTCGTGATGTCATGTAGAAACATAAAAATTTATCAGCCCAAATTAATGTTTCAAGTGTTTTAAACAATCTATTATTCGTATTCTTAATAAAGTACTACATTATATCACTACAGCTGAGTTTATAGATTCAACAGTATATCATGGAGAAAAAAATATTTAAGTTTGTGATATCATGTGGAAACATAAAAATTTTTCAGCTTAAATTAATGTTTCAAGTGTTTTAAACAATCTATGGTTATTCTTGATAAAGTACTACATGATATCGCTGCAGCTGAGTTGATATATTCAACAGTATATCATGTAGAAAAAATATCGAAGTTTGTGAGATGTAGAAACATAAAAAATATGTCTGCCTAATATAATGTTTCAAGTGCTTTAAACTATCTATAGTTATTCTTGCTAAAGTACTACATATCACTATGGCTGAGTTTGTAGATTCAACGGCATCATGGTGAAAAAATACTAAAGTTAGTGATATCATGTAGAAACATAAAACATGCGTCTGCCTAAATTAATGTTTAAAGTGCTGGAAACTATCAATGGTTATTTTTGACAGCATACTACATTATATCACTACTGCTGAGATTATAGATTCAGCAGTATATCATGTAAAAAAGTACTTCAGTTTGTGATATTATGTAGAAATATAAAAAATGTGTCTGCTTAAACTAATATTTCAGGCGCTGGAAACTGTCAATGGATTTTCTTGACAGCATATCATCAGCATACTACATTATATCACTACAGCTGAGTTTATAGATTCAACAGCATAACATGGAGAAAAAATATTGATGTTTGTAATGTCTATTATTAAGGGATATTTGTGTTCAAATTAATGTTTCAAGTGTTTTAAATAATCCATGGTTATTCAAATTAATTAAAAAAGTACTTCTTGACAAAGTACTACAGTATATCACTACACCTGAGTTTGTAGATTCAACAGTATGTCATGGCGAAAAATATTGAAGTTCGTGATATCATGTAGAAACATAAAAATTTATCAGCCCAAATTAATGTTTCAAGTGTTTTAAACAATCTATTGTTCGTATTCTTAATAAGGTACTACATTATATCACTACAGCTGAGTTTATAGATTCAACAGTATATCATGGAGAAAAAAATATTTAAGTTTGTGATATCATGTGGAAACATAAAAATTTGTCAGCTTAAATTAATGTTTCAAGTGTTTTAAACAATCTATGGTTATTCTTGATAAAGTACTACAAGATATCGCTGCAGCTGAGTTGATATATTCAACAGTATATCATGTAGAAAAAATATCGAACCTTGTGAGATGTAGAAACATAAAAAATATGTCTGCCTAATATAATGTTTCAAGTGCTTTAAACTATCTATAGTTATTCTTGCTAAAGTACTACATATCACTATGGCTGAGTTTGTAGATTCAACGGCATATCATGGTGAAAAAATACTAAAGTTTGTGATATCATTTAGAAACATAAAACATGTGTCTGCCTAAATTAATGTTTAACGTGCTGGAAACTATCAATGGTTATTATTGACAGCATACTACATTATATCACTAAAGCTGAGTTTGTAGATTCAACGGTGTATCATGGAGCAAACAAGGTTAAAGTTTATTATGTCTTGTGGAAACAAAATATACATAAGTTAATGTTTCAATAGCTTCAAACTATATGGTTATTCTTGATAAAGTACTACATTATAGCACTATAGCTCAGTTTGCAGATTCAACAGTATATTATGGAGAAACAATAGTGAAGTTTGTGATATAATGTAGGAAAAAAATGTGTATGCCCAAATTAATGTTTCCAGTGGTTTAAACTATTAATTGTTATTCTTGACAGA
The DNA here is from genome assembly GCA_963966075.1 of Aphodius sticticus. Lineage (NCBI taxonomy): Eukaryota > Metazoa > Arthropoda > Insecta > Coleoptera > Scarabaeidae > Aphodius > Aphodius sticticus. The sequence goes on from OZ014512.1 coordinate 14,157,335, forward strand.
GTACTACATTATATCACTATAGTAGATTCATCAGTGTAGATTGTTCAGTTTGTTGAAGATTCATATCATAGAAAAAATTATTGAAGTTTGTGATATAATGTATAAACTTAAAAAAATGTGCCTGAATTACGTTTTAAGTACTTTAAACTATCTATGGTTATTTTTGATAAAGTACTACATAATTTTACTACAGCTGAGTTGTAGATTCAACAGTATGTCATTGAGAAACAAATATTGAAGTTTGTGATAACATAGAAACATTTTCTGCCTAAATCAATGTTTCAAGAGCTTGAAAGTATCATTGTTGTTCTTTCCAGTGTACTACATTATATCACTTCACCTGAGGTTTGTAGATTAAATAGTTTATTGTGGAGGAAAATCATTGAAGGTTGTGATATCATGTAGAAACATAAAAAGAGTGTTTGTCTAAATTAATATTTGAAGTGTTTTAAAGTATCTATGGTTATGCTTGACTAAGTACTTCATTATATCACTACACCTGAGTTAGTAGATTCTACAGTATATCATGGAGAAAAAAATATTGAAGTGTGTGATATCATGTAGAAACAAAAATAATTATTTATCAAAAAATGCATTGTTTGTTAAATTTATGACACAAAAAAATTTTTTTACAGCGAACTTTCTAATGTTTTTCAAATTTCTCAGGTACCGAATATTTTGATGGTTCGATAAAACGGTACGTAGACATGCCGATAACTGACGTTCTACAGATGATGGGCAGAGCCGGTCGTCCACAGTTTGACACGAGCGGTGTAGCTTGCGTATTCGTGCATGACATCAAGAAAAACTTCTACAAGAAATTCCTCTACGAGCCATTCCCAGTCGAATCTAACCTATTGCAAGTATTGGCGGACCACGTGAACGCAGAAGTTGCTGCCGAGACAGTTCCTACAAAAATGCATTTAATGGAATACCTGACGTGGACGTATTTCTTCAGACGTCTGCTGGAAAATCCATCTTATTATAATTTAGATAATGTCGAGCCTAAACAGATTAATCAATATTTAAGCGATCTAGTCGACGCTGTTATCGTTGTTTTAGTTGATAGTAATTGCGTTGCTGTTAGTTACCAGGTAAGATTTATCAAAAAAATTTAATTATAAAAAAAGAAAACTTTTTATGTTGTCTATAAATCATTAAAATTCTCTATTGTGTGTTTGTTTAAGGATACTGGAATTTATTACGAAGCAACATTCTTCGGTCAAGTCTCTTCTTATTACTATTTATCCCATAAATCAATGTTACACTTTCAAAATACCATGAAATATGATAGCAGTATTTTGGAGCTGTTATCTGTAATGTGTCACGCTGAGGAGTATTCCCTATTTCCAGTACGACATAACGAAGATAAAATAAATATGTGAGTGATACTGTGTACAAAATTTTTGGTTCTATCTAAATCATATTTTTTTTTCACAGGGAATTAGTTAAGATTTTGGAATTTAAACTGAATGGGCTAGCTTATGATTCCCCTTACCTGAAGGTCCTGCTGTTGATACATATGTACTTAAATAATTTCGAGCTTCCTAATCAGGAGTATATAGTTGATCTAAAATCTGTGCTGGACCAAGCACTTAGGATATTACAGGTAAATATATTTTTTTATTTTCATTATACTTTCTGCATAAGAAAATAAATGCTCCTAACAAAACTGGTGACAATGCGTCAAAAGTTACACCAAAATTCCTTGTGTTTAATGATTATGGCTGTAATTTTTAATTTATTTCAAATTTACGTCCCGCCTGTTTATCACCATCTTTCTTTAGATTTGTTGTAATAATTCATCACTTTGTAAACAAATTTTGGAAAACAAGGTTAAAAAAATCTGTTCTACATTGCTTCATAGATTTGTTACATGGTTTTTCATTCCTAGTATTCAAGTTATGGTTTCATTTCTACCTACTTAGAGAATTGTAGTAGTAATTGTAAGAAGCATTATTCTTTTTGAAAAGTAAAAAAATGACGGTAATTTAGTAATTAAAATATATCAAATAATTTAATAAAAGAAAAACACGTAACAAAAATACAAAATTACAATATAGATTTTTTTTAAAAAGGTTACCTACTCCTGAATGTAGGCTTTTTTATTGTATTATTCAGAACTTAATTTAAGATGCAAATGCCGACATGTGCTAAATAGTCGTGAAATATTATAAATATTGCTAATATAATGGCGCTAATACAATGATGTTTTATTCATTTAAACTGAGTGTCCCACCTTTTTCCCAACAATTTTGTAGGTAGCAAATGTCATTACGAGTTAAAGTTTCATATGGACCTATTTGTTTTTCAAATCTTAAAAAGTTCAAAATATTTACAAAACAATTTAAAAGAAAAAATAAAATCAAACAAACCGAAAACAAAGACAGAATTGGATCAACTCATTACAGCAATACAGTAATAAATATAAATTTGGCAAAGAAACGAAGAAACAAACAAATCCATATAAAACCTTTTACTATTTTTTTTAATGTTTTTTTTTTGTTAAAGTAATTGTCATACTGAGTAAAAAGGTTTGTATGGACTTATTGGATTTTTACTTCTAAAGAAGTGTAAGAGCCATTTAAAATATGGTTTTGTTAATATTTTAAACGGCTGTAACTTTTTAAGGAATTGAAGAAACAAATACAAGTCCATATAAAACCTTTTACGTAGCATAACATTTACTATTTGAACTTTTTTTTTTTGCGATACCTGTATAACGCACATTGTTGTTATAGTATTGTTATAGTAGTCTCACTAATTTAAAATAATTACTGATTTAGTAAAGTAAAGAACAAAGTTTAAGTAAAAAAAATAGTCAGAAATTAAATTGTGTACAATGTGTATTTTGTTTATTAATAGTCGAGGATTATTGGAAACACCAAAGTTCAATTTTTAAATATTATTTTTAATTTTAATGATTTTTCTGATAACCAATAGTTTTTGAGATACTCACAAGAAACGGCCACAGGTTTGAGATAATGTTTAAAACAACAAAATAAAGACGCAAGAAACTGGCTAGTTTCTTGGGTATCATGACCTAATTTTATAATTTATCTGTTTCTCATGATTTTTTTTTGTTTTTTTTGAATTACAGAATACGCTACTGAATACTGTGATATGTGTTTTTGTAGCATGTACAGTTTTTCGTTGTTATTTTCTTTTTATCAGATGACTTTTGTGATGTTCTATTTATTTATTATCAGGTTTTTGCAAAGAAATGTATTTAAAATAGAATACATTTCAGTTGAATTGACATTAAATTTCAGGACAAATTTTCCAGTTTATGTTCTATGGAAAAGAAAACATACAGAATTGGTTCCCAGGATTATAAAATTTTAAATATTATTTTTCATTTTTTATGATCTAGTTTTATATTTTTATTTTCAGCATACCAAGAAAATAGTAGTAAAAGAACAACATTTCAAAGTAGAGTGTTTCAAAATAAGAAGAGGGTGTCACGTTGTGCCCGGCTAATGTATCCTAAAGCAGAGGTAGTGGTGATGGTGTACCCTCTTCTTATTTCGAAACATCTCTACGACATTGTATAATACCTAATTTAAATGTTTTTGGATACAAATTTTTCTTAATATTTGATACAGTCCTTTTTTAGGATGTATATTGTATTTAATATGTTTAATTAATATTATTTTTTTATGTTCTAGTTTTTAATTTTATTTCAAATTTAGTTTGAGCATACAAAGAACAAAATAGTAAAAAAAAAAAATAAAATTGTAGAAGCAAAGATTCAGAAGTATAACTTCAAATAATACCTAAATGTGTTTGGATAATTTTTTTTTTATTGTGGGAAGTACATTTTTTTAGGATGTATTTTAATTTACAATAATTTTTAAGATTTTATTATAGTACGGCTTAATCAGTAATAAAATCTCAAAATATAGGTACTTCTTTCCACTATTTACCCTCCCAATATTTTCCATCCATTTTCAACAATACCTAAGCAATAATTTACAATTTTAGGCAATGATCGACATAGCGGCAAACAGTGGCTGGCTAAGTTGCTCGATAAAGATCATCCACATAATGCAGATGATCATACAAGGACGATGGGTCTACGAACCAGACATCTTAACGATACCGGTAATATCAAAACCGACATTACCATCCCTCACCAAAGAAATAACCAAACACTCGCAACTCCGAGACTGCTCGACAGACTCCTTAGCAGGCCTAAAATACGCCCAAGTTAAGCACAATCGGCATTTAGAAGAATGCCTAATTAACGTTTTTGGTACAAAGAGGGCCCACGAGATATTCAAAAACATTTCGGTGATTCCATGGATAGAAACGAACTTAAACGTTGTGAACGTAGAAACAGGCGATAAGGTCCAAATTAAGGATAATACTGGTCCCGTTGATGTCCTTCCTGATAACGAATACGAATTCGGATTGCAAATTTTCCGGAAAGGTAGTAATGATAAAAGTGTGTTGCACTCGCCAAGGTTTCCAAAGAGAAAAGATGAAGGCTGGTTTGTGTTTCTCGGAGAGTATGAAGATGATGAGTTGTTTACGATTAAGCGGTTTAATGTTGGAAGTAAGAGTAATGTCTCTGTACGGATATCAACTCCGTCGAAATTAGGTTTGTTGTGTTTGTTTTGTTTTTGAAGTTTGTGTTTTACTTTGTTTGTTTTTGTTTTAGGGACTTATAAATATTGTTTGTATTTAATGTCGGATTCGTACGTTGGTTTGGACCAACAAGTGGAGGTGCACCTACATGTAAAACAATAAATGAGGCCGTGCTGTGATTTATGCAAAAAAAGTATTTATTTGTTGTTTATATCATATTTATACTACTGAAATATAATATATTACATATTGCTGTATGTTACTTGCATGGAGATTATTTATTTTTGACCTTAGTTTTACTACTCAAGAGTAAATTGAGACAATTTTGAGGTTATGTCTGCTTGTGCTTCTATTGACCTATTGGCTCATGACATATTCAGCCAATGTCTATTCTAAGTTCATGGCGTTTCCTTCTAGGCAGCAAAAAGAAATCTTCAGGGTTTAAAAAAAGCACGACATGATAAAAATAAAGAAAAAAAGTTCCATAATGGCCAGTAATCATTTTGGTTTGTGATTATCTCAAAACTATTCAACTATATAGACAAAAATTTGGGGGCGCATAGATTTTACTTACTCTACGGCGCCGAATATGTAGCTACGCCACTGCATATGAGATTTATTGGGGATACTAATTAATTAATTATGTTTATCTACGACACATATAAGTTCATTGCATACGTATCTATGACTATATAATCCCCATCATGATACCCGCCAATGATTATAATGACACTAGCGTTGTTTAATAATGACAGTTCGTTCAAATAATGACTTCATTATTTGAAGGAACTGTCATTATTATACGAATGTAATGTCAAAGTCAGTCTAAACCTACGTGGATGACAGTTATTCGACATTCCGCCTCGCCACCATTGACAAATACATTTAAAAAATTTGATAAATGATAAATGGAATTTATGAGTCATAGATAAAACGTCGTATTCGACTCGCACACAACTGATATAAATCGCTCGCGTATAAACTTCATTCTCGCGATTTATATCCTTAGTTACCTATGTGCTCGTCAAATAATATACTATTAACGTCAAAATAATTTTAATTTGACTACTAAAATATCTGGTGATATTTCTGGTATTTTTTTCCTAGTGTGAAGGCGTCTGATTTTATTCCTCCTATTAAATGGACTGAAGTATAAGTTAATCGATCATATCGGTCAGGTAAGTTTCCACAGCTCTATTAGTTCAGATTTAATGGTAGTCGGTATTTAGTATTTACGGTTATTAATAACCGTTTCAAAAAGCGCGCCATAATTATCTTTACAGTGTCATATCCGCATGCGTAGAAGCATACCTCTAGTTTGCCTCTAGTCATTGGCACCACTGCTTGTTCAGTGAATTTCGGTGTTCAAGTTCGGTCGTGCGTTTCTCTGTTTTAAAAGTGTTAATAACTTCTGTTTGTGGGTTATCGTCTGTAGGATAACTGTAGGATGGTGTTTATATTACCACTCATCACCTCAGCAAGATGCGTTTATACTTACAGGCCGTTATTTTACATCCATCGGTAAGTAAATGCACAGAATAAATTTTAGGTTTATGTAGGTATGTCAGACTTAAGAAGCACCGATTTTGTATGTATCGGTAAACTAGAACTTACTTAGTAAAACCTGGTGTGGTAGAGTTGTAACAAAATACGAAAAGGATGTTACGTGTTGTGCAATGTATTCTAGGGCAGAGGTAGTGGTGGGGGTACCCTCTTCTTATTTTGGAACATCTCTAAGAGTTTATTTTGCGTGTTTATGAAAAGAAAAGCAATTTGGTAGACACGCCGAGTAAAGGCGAAATGTATAGGGGATTATTGGAATAACGAACTTGCACATTTGTCTACTTTCTAATTACACTGCTCTGTCGAACTTGAAATCGGTTATGCAATCATTTTTTTTGTGTGAAAAACAGTAGTATTCAATTCAAATACAGCGGCAACCAGAAACATTTACATTAGATATCATGGCCTACTACAATCATTTATAATGACCTTTTTTTTATAAAAACAGGTATAGAAATTTTCTAAGTGCACGCATTTCTGAGAAATTCCGGAAAATCAATAATTTGACATTTTCTGGTATATAATCTGTTCTATTGCCACTGAAGCCTATAGTAAATATGATCTACACTTACTTTTCTGATGTTTTCTATCTCGGAAAGTATCTGGAAACATGAGAAAGTCTGAGACGGTTGCTTATTTTAAAAGAACTCCTCGATCTGAAAACATGAAATGATACAAGATCTGAAAAAAATGAAACCAGGTAGTTGTTTTTGAATCTCTTTATTTTTTTACTAATATTTATCAATAATTCGCTATGGTTCTCTATCCATCTCTATACTTGTAGAAATAAGCTCCTAGTAAGTAAAAATTGATTGATACATTCTTATCCATTCCAATATCTTAAAAATATTACACTAATACATGCAACTACATGCTTACTACATAAGGTTCCAACAACAGAACCTGTAGTTCATCGTCAGGAGTTATTTTCGTCTTGGAATCACTCTTTCCAGCTAGGACAGCTAATCCATGCGCACCAGCACAGCTGTTTAGCTTACTACTAACTTGATTTCCAGTTCTATGAGCTATTATCTTGTTCCCCTTTTTAGATAGGGTAACTCTCATGTATTCAGGCCTAGGATCTAGAATAATTACTTCATCCTGAAAGAAAATTGATGTAATATAAAACAAATGACTAATAAACTATTAATGAAAAAGTACTTACAAAATTTGCTTTGCTTTCTAAGAAATTGTAATTCCTGGATTGTAAGCTGTATATAGCGGGGACTACAAAAAGATAGCATGTCACAGTAGCAGAAACTGGATTTCCAGGTAACCCAAATACGTATTTCTTCTTGTTATTGTACGAACATGACGCGAATGTTGTTGGTTTTCTTAAAATGATCAAAAGGGTTAGATGCAAAATGGTAGTATATGTTATTATTTTATAAACTTACCCTGGCTTCATGTTTACACGTCCAAAGTGTATTTCGGCATTGAAATCCTGCTTCAGGACATCCTTGACAAAGTCAAACTCGCCCATGGACACACCACCGGATGTAATGATCACATCATGATTGGCAAAAGCGCTTTCAAACGCCAGTTTCAAGTCATCAGGACTGTCCGTGATAATTCCAAGATCGGTAGATTCAAACCCATATTTTCGCAGAAGATTGATCAAAGTTAATTTGTTGCTATCTCTTATGTGGCCATCGGGTACAACCGATACGTTGTAAGGGCACAACTCTTTTCCTGTTGATAGGATGCCAATTGAGGGTTGCCTGTATGGGAATTTGAAGGTGTGGATAATAGCAAGGAAGGAGACATTTTGAGGTTAACAAATACCTGTATGTCTTGATGGTCATTCTGCCAAAGGAGGCCAAAATACCTATGTGGGCTGGTGATATTACATCTCCTTGTTTGAATACAACCTCTCCAGCTTTGATGTCTGATCCAATTTCTCTGGAATGATAATTCGTGAGATTCTGTTGACCACTTTTATACCACATACCTGATATCTAAACCTTCTCGAGGAGCAATTTTAATACGAATCTTCCTTTCATCTCCCTTCTCGTCAACCTCTACCAATTCGGTGGCTTCAACTTCGACAACAGCTGTGGCTCCTTCTGGGACCATAGCTCCGGTACTGATCCTGATGACCTCACCAGGCTTCATAGGTGCTGTATTGCCCTAAAAACCATCAATCACATTGAGTAAAGTTGCATTATTTAACATGCAACGAACATTTAACCCTTGCGTGACCGTGCCTTCGAAAAAGACATTTCTGCCCGTGCGGTGTAAGCTAGGTACATTAAAATTGACTTAAACTGATAATTGAAAAAATTCAAATTAAAATTCATAAATAATTTTTGTTTAATAAACATAAGATGCTTAACATATTGACACTAATCTAAAATATTACCCATCAATTTAAATCTGAATTCTTAAAACTAGGTACTTGTCTCAGGCTATCCACTTATGTCCTATATTTTCTTTGTCCTAAACAAGAATCACTAACACTTCACTCACTGTGCTCTGCTTTTTACACATTTCACTGATTCACTAGTTCGAAGGGTTTAGTTCTTTTTAGTCTTCTCACTAGTTTCTGGTTGTCCAGTAGCTGCAGGGCCTCTACGTTGACGGTGATGGCTTAGGCGAGATTCATGGTTAGTGGCGAATCTTTTTAGTTATTGGATGACTTGTGTGACACCAAGATCACGGTGCAGGTCACTGTTCCGTATGTACTAAAGAGCGGTAACCATATTCCTTAGTACTTTATTTTGAAAAGTCTGGATACCTTGTATATTGGAGTTTTTCGCGCAACCCCAAAGCTGGATGCCGTATAACCAAATCGGTTATACGTGATATACAGAAGCCAGTGCAGTTCTCTGTATTTGAGGCCAAGCTATACTCTTTTCTTCTTAACGTGTTCTTTCCACCTTAGTTTTGTATCCAGAGTCATACCCAAATACTTTGCAGTGTTCGCATATGGAACTATGGCGTTGTTAATCTTGACATGAGGTATGTCCTCGATTCTTTTGTTTGTAAAGTTAATGTGGACAGATTTTAGTTCGTTGAGGGTCTTCCGGGTGTTCCATTTTATGGTCTATTTATATATTTTATTGCTAGCTTGTTGAAGATTCCAAGTAGATTCTCCAATAGTTGATTGCACTGCCATTAGAGTCGTGCCATCTGCGAGTGTGGCGACTGTTACATTTTCCAGCTGTGGTAGGTCACTTATATATAATATAGTAGATGGAGAGTTGGTCCCAATACACTACCCTAAGCTACCCCAGCTTTTACTTCTTTTAGTTCCGAGTATTCATCGATCTGTTTTATTCTGAATATTCTATCAGATATATAAGATGTTAGCAGCTCGACTTATTGTAAAGGTGGCATACTCTTTAGTTTGTGTATCAATACTTCGTGCCAAACCTTATCGAAAGCTTGTGTCACATCAGGAAAGATTGTTGAGCAAATAAGCTTTTCTTCTAATGCTTTCTCTATGATATCTGTAATTCTATGGACTTGATCTATAGTGGAATGCTTTTCTCTAAAACCAAATTGGTGATTAGGAACTAGTTCCTTTCTCTCAATGATAGGTTTCATTCTCTTTAGAAGCAGTTTTTTCAAAGAGCGACGATATCATTGGTAACAGTGGTATTGGGCGATATGATTTGGCCTCATTCAGTGGTTTGCCTAGTTTTGGTATCATGATAACTTCTGCTACTTTCCAGACATGAGGGACGTATTTTAATCTGGACGATGCATTTATTAGATACGTCAGCATAACAATACGTTTCTTAGGTAATTGATTAAGAACTTCTCCTGTGATAAGATCATATCCAGGTGCCTCCTTTGTATTCAGGTTTGTCTTGATTTCTCTGGCAACTTCCTTTGGAGTAACTAGCTGTATGGCTTCTTCTTCATAGGTTATATCTTCATTCGTGATTGGCTCTGATTCGATGTTGTGGGGCTGGAAGATTTCTGTTAGATGTTCTGCATAAATTTCAGCGTTCTCTTTATTGTCCCTTGCATTCAATCCATATATGATTAACAAAAACAAGTAAGTAATTCGTAAAAAAAACAGTTGATATATTTCTCGCAAATTTGTAGTATTTTTTTGTGCTTTATGTAAGTCTGTGTTCTACATGAAGTAAAAGAAAATTACGAGTTTTCTACAAGCTTGCATAATATTTTCCATTTTTTTGGTGACGGTTTCTGGCATAAACACTGAAAAGTTGAGTTGTATTTTGTGAAGATGCAAGAGTATCATAATAAAGCTGTCAGTGTGTACCGTTGTATGAGGTTAAACATGTTATGAGTCTGTGATGTTATGTGGATAATTTGACAATGACAAATTCAAAACGCGAAGTTAGTTACATTAGAAACGACCGATTTAGGATTCTAAGCCTATGAGGAATAATATATAACTAATTTATTTAAAAAGTTATTTGAAAAATTCGTGTTTGTGGTACCGGAGGTACCCCGCACGGTTACGCGAGAGTTAAGCTGAGTGGATTACTTTATCTCCTGCGGCCACGTAATGAGCCACAATTCTTTCTCCGGCACCATCCTGATGGTAGACTGCATAACCATCTTTCTGGGAGCTCCTAAATGGAGGATGCGGTTGATCTGATTGGACATCTTCAGCCAGAACGCGATCCAAAGAGTCTTCGATTCTAATCTCTTCGATGTCTTTGATAGATTTACATACGTCTTCTATGAGTTCATGGGCATCATCCACAGATTTCATCTTGTATGGAGATTCCCTTTCTCTGGATGCTACTTGGTCAGTGCGCACCTAAATTAATTGGAATTTACTTTTCTCTATATTAATCGTTGGACAAAAGTTTTTACCTTGCTCCTTGAACACTTTACACCACTAATATTAACAGAGCACTGACTCTCCTGCATCTTCTTGTGCTGCTTCGCAATTTCTTCCCGGTCGTTTCGAATCAATTGAATCGTATGAGGAATGACTGCCTTTACAAAATTGAAGCATTCCGAGGAAGCTTTCACACTACCTGGTAGATTTATTATTAGTGTGGTATCCCTAATTCCGGCGACAGCACGAGACACCATGGCCATATCAGTGATGGCCAAACTTTTGGCCAGTATCCCTTGCGGTATTCCTGGGATCTCTTTGTCTATGACCATTCTTGTTGCTTCGGGAGTTACGTCACGTTTAGCAACTCCTGTACCACCGGCGGTTAGGACAAGATTGATGTTTTTCGCGCATAATCGAAGAAGGGTGGATTTTATTTCGCCTATTTCGTCGGGGATGATGACCTTTTCGATTAAGTTTGCATTAAGGAAGGCTGTGGAAACTGTTGTAATAAGACGTACACCGGTACTGTCCAGGCTGCTATCTTGGGAGCATGTATCGCTGACTGAAATAAAAAACAAAAATAGTGTGGGATTAAAAGCAGAAGATTCCATTACTTGGAAGAGTGTTAACAGATGCTGTGTAACTGTCCAGAAAATGGTCAAACAAAATTTCTGGAAGCAGTGATTATCGGAGAGCCTGGCATCAGAACCATTAGAAGTATTTTGCTGGAGGACAAGACACAAATGGTAGAAAAGTCTGAATTGCAATCTATAGGAGAACAGGAGGTGACAATAATGGAAGAGGAAGCTGAAATGCAGAAGTTAGAAGAAGACATGGCAGAAATGGGGAAATGTGAAGACTCCGCAATGATTGAACTAGAAATAGTAGAAGAAGAAGCTGATAGGTCTTTCAAAGAAGATGCAACGATACAGACGGAGAGTAAACAAGACGAAGTAGAAATGGAGATGATAAAAGTAGGACAAAAACAAAACGAAGCCGACCAAAGAAGACAAACTTTCTGTGAGAAACGACACAATCATGTTAACAGATATGAGATATTAGTCTACTAATGTCATTTTAGAATTGGGTTGACAAATAATTCGCCCGCCCATAAAATATTACCAATAAGTTCAGAAAAATGTCCTGAACATAAATCAAAGTGTTTACTGAATCTTTGATGATATTATTATTGAAATTAATTAAGTGATAGAAAAATTCGTCATGCTATGTTGTCCACCTATGTTTGCATAAATATCTCCCAAGCTTAGCAAAACACATGTATCACCATATTAAAGACGAAGGATATGGTTGAATAAAAAGTAGTGTGAATGAATTTGGCCCTGTTGCATAACTACGTTTATGTACAAGATTAATGTTAAACTCGTTTGGTCAAGCTGTATATTATAAGAAGTAGAATACTGTAATTTAGCAGTTTAGTTCGAAAAAATATCAATAGCTGGCACTACTCACCCACAATAATCGCATACGTTAGCGGAAAGTCCATTGCAGAACGATTTGAGGTTATGTATGTTGTCACAAAACGTGAATTCTAATTTCTAGTTTACTGTCTCTTATCTTCTGTTGCCAACGCAGGTAACTACACAGGTAAGTAGACAGTAGACACTAAACGGAACACAAATATGCACCACAATCACAATTATTCTTAGCACAGTTTGATAGGGAGATGGACAGTGGACAGTGACCAAACTTTCGAATGCCGAGTTACCAATAAAGTAATAAACCAAGGCAGATAAAAAAATGTAAACAATTTTAATCCTCAATGTTAGCGGGAAGTACAACGATTGTGATATTTCAGACATATTCATAAACATTGATTAAATAATGTAGGTACTTATGTATTTATAAATAGCTATCTCGTGTGCGGTATATAAAAATTAAAACAAAATATCAGATTTTATTTAATATTAAAAAAAATAAAAAGTATTAAAAACAAATAAACTTAATCAATAAATTATTCTGATGTTTTGTGCACATACATGGCCGGCCAAAAGTATAGAAACACGTTCAATATGCTCTAAAATTAATTAACCTAAATATACCGCGGAGACGTTAGCCATACAAGATATCTATAATGTTTTTTATCGATTTGTTTTTAATGAAACAGACACCAAACGATAGAGCTGTTCAACTAGTATACGTAGTAAGGTGATCAGACGTCCCGCTTTTGGCGGGACATCCCCGATTTTTGTGTATAACTTTTACATGTGTATCTGATACAAGGGACATATCGATTTACCTACAGGTAACACATTCTTCAAAGTGTACATTAATTAAAAGAAATAAAATATTATAAAACTATAGACATTGCTAATGCAATATCAGGTAGGATGAAAATAACTTCACAATTTGATTTTTCGTAAATATATTTGTTGGGTTGGACCCAGAGATCAAGTCGGCAGTGTCACCTTTGTACTCCTTCACGTACCTTAATCTTAATTAATTACACTATTCAGCCCAATCAATATCAATTGACCCCCAATTGCGTTTCGTAGCCCACGTAACAATGTTAATATGTCGCTGTTTGTCTTCCCACGTCACGCTAATAGGGGTTAATAAAGTTAACGACACCGTTCAAGGAACGAATGCTCTATAATTTAATCAGGAGGGCTATAAAACATTTGGATCTATCAACAACAAAAAAATCTAAGGAAATATGGATTACATACATCTCCTTTAGTTTGTATTATGTATATTCATAACACAGAGATTGAAAGGGTACATATATTTGATCTTATTTTTTTCAAATAAGGCGATATTTTTTATAAGAATATTTTCGAGAAAATGAGTTAAACATTAGCAATATTGACAATTCTTGTTTGAATATGGAAAGCGAATAGGCGTTTTCGATTGATTTATTTGCGCTGAAGGCGAATCTGTGACCAAAAGTTGCCTATCACGTCAGGTTATTGCGTTTTTTGACGACTCCTTTATGGAACCGTCCGCACCCTACTTAGAGAATCGCTGTAAATGCTTCAAAAACATTTAGAAGGACACTTTTGGGATTTCAGGTAAAAGTGCAAAGATTAAGGTTTACTATGAGACTATTTTGAGGTTTCTAGAACAATGGATTCAGCTGGTAGGTATAAATTTGTAAAGACACCAATATAGCGTTTTTTTTGACACTTTCGCCCCACCTTGCACGATGGTAAATTTTGGAGCCCAGATTCGTTTTGAGAGCAATTAATTATACTTAAAACGCAATTTCATATTCAATAAAATATTTCCGCTACCATTTAGACAATTAGATGAACTACCAAAACCGGTAAGAAGACAATGTGGTAGCCTTTTTAAAAAAATGGTCGAAGACGTCATAAGTCAGTAACAAATGATGGTCAGTAGCTGATCTTTTTAGAGAAATGGGTATTTTAATAATTACAAATCGACGTGTTCGAGGATTTTTTAAAATAACAAACCGTCTCAGAGATTTTGTCATGTTTCCATACTTTAAGTCACTATATGTTATAATAAATGTCAAAACTTTTTGGATTTAGAAGTTGCAGGAGATTATCAGAAATTCTTCAGAACTTTATTTATTATTAGATACTTACTATTGGCATTTTTGTCTAATTTTTTGTAGAAATTAATGTTAGGTTAATATTAAAAAATCCCGTAATACATAATATGCTATATATGTTTTTTCCCGTAGAACCTAAATCTGAAGGCAATAATGTTCTTTGAAATGTAAATCGTTCTTTGAAAACCGCTGCCAGAACGTAAAAACTGTGAATTGAGTCTTGTTTTGAAAGGTCAGTCGAAGAAAACAAATGAGACAATGTCCGTTCGAATAGCAAACGTGTATTTCAATCATTTGCTGCAGAAAAATGTTTATAACTTTTGGAAAAATTGTTGCATACATTTCTATCATATCTCAAATTGTAAATAATTAAAAGCCTTAGTAGCCCGTTGACGCTCGGAGTTTTGCCCCATGCACAACAACCCCTAAATGCAAAAATGGCGATAATGTCCATTCGAATAGCAAACGTATTTCCATCAGTTGCTACAGAAAAATGTTTATAATTCTTGCATACATTGTTGGATAAATAAATAAACTAACGTAAGGACAAAAAACAAGTAATTCGTGCCAACTGCTAAAAAAAATCTGATGTGGCCAGGCACATGACTTTATCATACTATATATAAAATTAATAGTTTAGCTGCATGAGATATTATTTGATCGAGATCGGATATGTCTGCATTAAAATAAAACTAGTAGACCTCGACAGATATGTCCATTAAAGCTGCGTTCGGATATTGTACTCCGTTGATACCGGGTACACCGTCCAAATGATAAGTGTTATTGGGTGTAGAAAGTGTGAAGGTGCGTTCCGATTGGTGGCAATGGTTGGTAATGGCGGTGGTAGCAGACGAAATTATAGTGTTTCTCACATGTCGTGATGGTGACACATATTAGTTTGCATGTTCATAAACTGAGTCACTAGCAAATTCTATTAGAAATACTATAATGGCGTCTACTACCACTGCCATTAGCACTAATGAAAACGCACCTTAACGGTGTACAATATCCGAACGTAGCTTGTATTGACAGTAGTATTGTCAAAGCATTAGCGTTTGACACTATCTACACCGTCATTAAAATCACATCTGACATTTAATCTGACATATACTGGCTACTAGTTTTAATGCAGTACGACCGATCTCGATGAAATAGAATTTGCTCATACAGCTAAACTATTGATTGTACCAAAAAATGTCATAGTCATAAATTATTCAGAATTTCCTCTAGTTTTATTTATTATTTAACTATTTCGACGAAATTCCAGAAATGCCGGCTAATTTACAAAATCTTTCAAAAATGCTAACACTAAACCTCCAGTTCCTTTGGACCCTTTTTAACAGAAAGTTTTTCAGCTCTAAGTTTGGCCATGAAACTTATAAATATGAAGTTTCGTCCCGATACCTTTAGTAGTTTCTCCCGAATCGCCGCCACAAAAAACGGGTACACACACACACACACACACACCCACATCCACACACACACACACACACAGACATTTTTTTGTACCTTGGTCAAAAATGTTCAGGGGACCCAAAAAGACATATTTCCGCTAAAATCTCAAAAATTTTTTTTAGCACGATTACAATACTTTACATACTGCGTATGATAAAGTAAAAAATTGATACTCATTCATGATATGTGGACATGATTTTTAAATTGATTGAAATTGATGAGGGAGTACACACAACGAAACGTTGTCTTAATTCATAGCTACCTTTCATAATCCTAAATAACGGTTGTTTAATATGTACGCAAGAATATAATATATCGTTCATTGAAGAAAACAGTTGTTTTGACCGGTTGTCTTACTTTAAGATTGTACAATTTTAAATGGATACTATACTTATTTGACTTCATAATTTGTTCTTTTATATTAAACGGTTTGGTAGTTAGATTAATCAGCTCACATATTTTGATATGTGAGATATTTTGATTCTAATGACAGTAGGTAGTGTCAAACGCTGATGAATACCTACTGTCAATAGAATCAAAATATCTGTCAAATCTTGGCTAACTAGTTTTATTTAAATGCAGACACGACCGATCCTGATCAAATAGAAACTATTAATTTTATACTCCATGATTTTATACATAGTATAATAACGTCATGTGCCTGGCCACATCAGATTTTTTTTGTTCAGTCATCTCAGAGTTATGAGCATTCAAGCACCGGGCACAAACCTTTTGTTACCGATAAATGAGCATGTATTTCATAACTTTTTTTCTTGTTAATCTTTCCCCAGTTGCAAGTGCCCCCCCCCTCTTACCCCTCTCTGCGGGTGCCCATGCATATTTTTCATAATCTGGATGAATCTACATTACGCGAGCAAAGTTGACGTAAAATTTGAATGGTGTTTGGTTTTCATATGTACTGTTTAAAGAATTGCAAATGATTAATAAATGCTAAAAAAATGACAGTAATCCAATAATAATTTAATAATAGTTTCTGCTACAAAAATAAAAAAAAAGTACGTTGTAAATTTGGGGAAACATTTGCCTCATAGTTACGGTCCTACAGGAGAGGGTGGGGGTGTAAAACAAAAAGCGGTTGTGGATTTGTGGGGAGTTCTGTACAATTTCTGATAATCTCTCGCAACTTTTCTTCTAAATCCAAGGGGTAAAAAAAAATGTGGAATTGATTGCCAACTACTTCTTATGCTACAACGTTGAAACGCAGCAGTTTTGAATAGGTTTTGAATGGATGAAATGGGTAGATTTGACAAAGTTACCAATGACAAAGAGAGAATAAAGGATTTTTACATTTTATTTCCAATAACAGCACATGTAAAGGTGCGTATACACTATAGCGAACGAATAACACCGCACGCATTCTGTGAAATGTGCGTACGTTTGATATTCGCATAGACGACCACATATAGCAATCGGACGGATACGGGTGTCGTTCGCGGACATTCAAATGCAGTTTTAGCGTACACACTTTAGGCCGCACGTAAACAATTTCTCTTTGATGTACCGCCCGACGAGCGAACCCTGGCGCACCCGAACGCATACGTTTGGCGCCAATATTTTTGGCGTATACACTAAGCGAACGTATGCGTTCTTTATCGTGCTTTATCGTACATTCGGTAGATGTGTACGCGCCTTAATAGAAACAACAAAAATGGATGGCATACAATTAGTGCGTTTGATGCTATAACACATATGACACACATATGATAATGAAACCATCAATTGTGTATTTTGGTAATTTAAGGTGAAGTTAATACTTTAAGATGGAATCTATACTTTCAGTAGTATGTAGTATTTCCCTTTATATACCTACTAACAGTTTAAGGGAAATGATTTCTTTTCTTCTTGATGACTCCCTTCATCTTGCCTGCCTGATCTATATATCATTCCCAAATACCCAAACGGCAAACCACTCGATATTATTCTAGCATCTATTTTACGATCTTGATTGGTTCCATTCATCACATCATTTCTTCGCATGTCGTTGAATGTGAAGCATGTTTACGGTGTGTACTTCTCGATTGGCCGATCAAATATGGTGCGCGTCATCTTTGTTTCGCGCTCGTCAAATTTCTAGACTGTTGATTTTAATTCTGGCGTTGTGTTATCCGCTCACAGCTGAAAGATGCGTAAATGTTGATGTGCGTGTTTCGTTAGCGAGCTTCGATAAGTTGAAGGGTTGCCAGGTGATTGCTGGTAATCTTCAAATTGTGCTCTTCGAGAGAACGAATTTTGAAGATTTTGAAAGTCTCTCGTTTCCGGAATTGAAGGAAATAACCGGTCTTTTTCTTATGTATCGTGTGTTCGGGTTGAGAAGTATCGGAAAGCTGTTTCCTAATTTGAAGCGAGTCGTAGGAAAAGAGCTCTTTTGGAATTCTGCTTTGGTGATCGCGGATTTACCGGATCTAGTTGAGGTAGGTTTTTTTTTATCAAAATACCGATCAAAATATCTGTCAAATCCTGGTTAACAAGTTTTATTTTAATGCAGACACAATCGACCTCGATCAAATAGAATTTCATGCAGCTAAACTATTAATTTTATATATGGTATGATAAAGTCATGTGCCTGGGCACATCAGATTTTTGGTCTGTCTTTGGGAATCTGCAAAAATGAGTGAAGGGAAAAAAGTTTTTATTCCGATGAATACATTGCCGATTAATGCTTTTTGTTTGTTTTCTTATCTACTGTAATAAGTACTGGGATGGAATGCAAAAAGAAAAAATTGTCGAATACAAATTTCTGGGGTACTAAAATTTGCCTAATTACGTTAATAAGTAATGCTTAAAATATTAACTTGATCGAACCATGCCTTTTGCCCCCGAAACAAATCAAAGTTTTGCTCAAAGTTTGCAATTTTTTGTTAAAATGTCCATGTTTGTTTTGTTATCAATAAGAAATAGTAAATATTTAAAATATTTAAATGATTAACAAAGCACACGTTTTCTCATCTACGTATATTACCAATGTTATAATCTAAGAAAAATCTGGTAATCAATTTTGCTCTTTGTATATCCACCATTGTGAGACTATAATCTTTTTTTTTCATATCTCTTATGATATATGTACTTCCTAATAGAAATTTCTCAGCATGTTAGTTGGGTTGCATACGCTCAGGATTATATGCTCAAGAATTTGTTTTGATTGAATATATTGTCAATATATTCAATTATTATGACGTATGGGAAAATACTCCTCCTTTCATTTATGCACATGTCTCTGGTAATTGGGCCATCCTCATGGTGATAATTTGTAAATGTAATTTTATTTTGTTATTATTTGCGCTACTTTTTTGTTACTATTCTAAAATAAGTAAGTATAAATAAAACTGAAATGTTTTGTCCAGCACAAATTGCATTAAATCACTTTACAATACTACGAACAGATAGGGATGGAAGAGAAACTTTATTAACAAAAATATTTGTTTTTGTTGGCGCTATTACACACATACAGGGTAAGTCATTAGAGACGCAGTGGTTGATACTACATTTATCTTAAGGGATAGAAAAATATATTTTATAGAAAAGTTGTTTGGCCCAAAATAATTTTTTTTATACTGGATGTAGCATGTAGGCGTGGCAGAAAACTATACAGTTTATTTAAATGGAATGCCGTTTATATCATACCATATTATGAATACTAAAGAACTAAAATTTTTCCAACGGAATCATGATGTGCCTGTGTAGAGTAAATAGTTTCAGAAATATCCATTTGTTTGTAAAAAAAATTGCAACTATCTTAAAACCTACCTAAAACTACATTTTTGCATATATTATCTTACAACTTGTCAGACAATCACCAAAACCAGTAGGTCGATGCTGATGTTGAAACAGGCAATATATTCAATTTTAGCACTTTCAACTGTTTTTTTTTTTGTTGAGTTTTTCAATTGAACACATGTATAATACGTGTTGGTTGTAATAACAGTTTACTTCTCTTCAATTTATATCTAGTATGTCATACGCCAAATGAAAATGTTATATAAGAATAGTACTAACCTTAATATTGCTCTGCATTCAGGGCATTTGGTAGTTTAATGTAAAGTGTTTAATTTAAGGGGTCATAGAAGAAGTTATTTAAACCTATTTAAGCAGATTACCAATTTTATATGAAATTAAAGTATATTTTGCCTTATCTACATAGTAGGGCAAACGAACCCGGGACCTAAAAACTTCAAATTACTGCTAATGTAAACCAAAATCCTGTACTTACGTTAGCTATCGTGAAAATGTATTGTGATTTAAGTGATTTATGCGTACATATAGAAACCAAATATGCAAACAAAAAACTACAGATAGGCATCTTTAGGTTCAGGTTTTTATTCAGAGCAAAAGCCTTTTAAATAACCCACTTTCCGTTCATGTTATGATTATTACTCATATTATCATTCATATTAACCCAATTTTGAAATATCTGTCCAGAAGAATAACCAATTTATATCAACAGTAACAATTTATAACAACGTAGGTATATCAGATTATCACATTTATTAATCTGAGTTACTTTTTGTAAAACAATTGGAAAATGGAAAAATAATTTTTATCTACGAACATATAAGTTCATCGTATACGTATTTATGAGAGTATAATCCCGATCATGTAACACGCCCCCTGCCATTATACTTCAATTAATTTTCAATTATTTATATCCTTAATTACATGCTCGTCAAATAATATACTATAGTGCATCACGGAAAATTTAACAATCGCTATTCAGCCAATCGAAACGACAGTTCTATATTTTATCAACCTTTTCTTTTATGCTCTTGTTGATCTTGAATCATGCAATTCAATTGGTGCAGCTTTCATTACAGGTTTCATTAACGCGTGTTTCTCATCTTTTCATCTTTATGTACGTGTGCGAAATATTCAGGAAATATTTTTCCTTTGTTATTGTCACGTAAACAACGTTAAACGTGGGTAGGCGGAGCCAACTACATACAGAACAATAAAACCGTTTGATATAAAATTTACATATTTTACGCAAATTTGTCAACATAACTTCGATAATTTATCACCATAGTCACCTTGCAGCATAGAAATAGTGCGTATAGTTCAGTCATTCTAGATTTTTGATATACGTTGTAATAAAAGGATGAAATGCAGTCGATGAAACTGATACAAATCGATAGCTTATAGTTCCAGTAGTAACATATTAAAATGTTTACAATCATAGTTAGGGAAAATATGTAATTAATGAAAAACCATTGAAAAAGTGTGCTGTCAGATTTGAATGCTTCATTCCTCGAGGCTCAGTAACTTAATCGCAAAAGTAACAGAGTACCATAGTGTAGCGGAAAAAATTTACTGTCAAAATGATTATAATAATAATAATAATAATAATTCATTATTGTACCAAAAACGTAATAAACATTGCATGCCATTGCGTAAACGTAAAGCAAATGAACGGTTAATTTAGTATAGGTAAACAATTATAATTGATTCAACTAATTTTTGGCGATTCCACGTCAACCGATCGTTTGACATTAGAATGAACATTTCCAAAGCTGGGCACAGAAGCGTTAATCTGTTAATCGTTAATTAACGAAGTTAAATTTTTCGTTAACGAATTAACTTTTAAGTTAACTTTTAAGTTAACCATTAACGGACTCATAAACTTCCGCTACATTCATCATCCGTTAATTCAAGTCCGTTAAATCGAAAATATCATAAGTAAACATTTCAAATTGCTATAGACATTATGTGCAAGTGCAAGTTCTGACATGGTTTTGTTTATATGTGTGTGACGTACTATATGGGATGGGCTGTACGCGGCGTCCATGTATAAAGTATGCGCGTGAATTGTGTTGTTTTTAGCATGTTTTTAGTTACTTCCCAGTTCCCAGTCGTTCCCGGTCGGACGAAAACAGAAAAAAATAGTAAAGATTAAAAACCTATTTATTGCGTAATAATAAATATTTTGCCTTTTTTAAATTGTTATTTTTTAACAAATACCTATTGTTTCAATATATAAACCTAAACTTAAAAAGCGACCTTCTAGAAATACTAACTTCTAACTCCAGCCACCCTAGTTGAACTTTTCAATAACTTAGGTAAATCTTGCACCTCGCAATGTTGGTATTTTAGTTACCGTGGGTGGCAAATGGCCATTGTTGGACATTTGTTTGTATTGTTCACATTTTGTTGATATCTCAAACATTGAGTGTATTTTATTTATTATTGTTTTAGATACTATACTGTATGCAAATGTGCTTAATGTAGGTTAGATGATAATGTATAACTATGGCGAAAGCCATTCAGTTTTACCAAACCCACCCAAGTTTACCGGTATCGACTATATACCACTATACCTAGTTTAAGAAAAGGTAATTTAAAGTTTTTAAGTTATGAAACCAAAAGGTCCGCAGTTATTTGGGTTGCATACTCACCGGCAGATCGGCACTCAACATAACCGATATTTTTTTGTGTAAAAAGTTAACGATTAACGGTTAACTTTAACTTCCGTTACATTTGTAACAAATTAACGGATTATCGGTTAACGAAGTTAACTTTTTTGTTAACTGACTAACGATTAACGAAGTTAACTTTCTGATTAACTTTGCCCAGCTTTGAACATTTCTAATATCATCTGACCGGTTAAAGTGAAATCGCAAAAGAATACTTCAATCAATTATACAAATTTAACCGTTCATTATCTCGCATAGGTTCCCGAATCCTTTTCGATTAAGTGTGTCCGATTCGAGGAGTGAAGGATTAATGTCCGACAGGCACAATTTTTCAATGGTTTTTCGTTAATTATACATGTTCCTATTAACTATGATTCTAAACATTCTAATGTGATTTTAATATGTGACGGGAATTTGTATTATCTATTAGGTTATTTCAGAAATTTAGAAAATTATTTTCTCACGTATAATTAGGCATCAGGATTCAGTGATATGCATCTATTAAAGAATAACTGGAATTTTATTATTAAACATAATATTCTGGAATCGGGAACACTATTTTTAAATTTGTCAGGCTTGCACAATAAATATTAACAATCGATAAAGTTGTTATTACTTCGGTTTATTAAGGGTGTACATTTTAATTAAAAATTGTAATTTAATTCAATTTTGTTCATGTACATAGCGTTTTTTTTTTTTTTAATTTTGTTTTTTTGTAACTAATATTTTGTTTAAGATGACGTGATAATGGTTTTACCCAATTTTATTGAAAATTTACGGTGACTAACTACATGACATGACATAACAAATGTTCGATAAATAAATGTAAACAATTTTTGTTATCGAAATAATAAATCTTAATACCACCTATATTTCTAAATTAGATCAGAATTAAAAACCTACCCCATATTTACCCATCCGGTAGTATGTCGGGTATTTAGCCGAGTACATACCTACCTATTTATTTAATAAAATTATGTCTTGATGTATAATATTGCTCCTATTCATATTGGTTAAATATCTATTGTTGGTTAAAAAGCTATGTATTTGTATTTTTTCACGTTTATAAAAACTACGTTTCAAAACATGATGAACAACTTGGCAGTACTTAATAGTCTTAAAATAATAATTTAAAAAAATCATAATGAGGGTGATTTAAAACTGCTCGGCAGTATTCTGGGACTCCCAACTAAGTCAAAATAAGAGAAAATTTCAAATCCAACGGAATTTTTGTATACACGTTTTGTTGGGCATTACAAATAACGTCCAAAAGTCTCCATCGATATCGAACCGCATCGTGAGTTATGCACGGTCAAAGATGATCGAATTGGCGTTTTTAACAATATCTACAACAATAAAACAATAAATAGATAAACTGTTTATTCAAAAGACATAAAAAATGAGTAGAATGCGTCACCAAAATAATTTGCTACAAAAAATAACGCTAAAACCCACATGGGCGCAGAGGATAGTAGTACATAAAGACAAGACATGGTTTGAGCATTATCAGGAAATCTTTTAATTCTCTAAAAATATAAAGCAATATATTAAAAAAAGCAGTTTTGTAATCTTTGATTGTGAATACTTGGGACAGAGACACGCTATTGATGGCGACTTTGAGCACGTTGTTTGCAACGTCCAACCAGTGGTGTATGCAAAAGTCCCTCTAGGACCTAGGTTTGAAATTTTCCGAAGTGATCAGCTTTATTTGTATGTCCCTGAATACTGTATTGTCGGGATTTGTAGATAGCGCAAATATTGAAAAGATTTTGTATTAAGGCTCCCGTCTCAATTCAAATGGAGCGCTTTTCTCCAAAGCTTGATTGCTTTTTATTTGTACAAATATTCAAACTGGAGTGCATACTGGAGTGATTTTGAGTTTTCTAGTCGATGACATAGTACTTTCGCAATCGACATATCACAAGAAAGCCATGTTAGTCAAATGCGGAGTAGGCCGCGCCATCTAGTTTTTGATACGTGAACCGTCGCTATTGGGTAATTTCACGTCAAATCAACACAGTTTTATTGCTCACCACCTTGGATTTTGATGACATTTTATACAGAAAATGGTATACCACCCAAGTGAACGCAATACACTATTATTTATTTTAATACTGTTATTAATTTCAAATAAATTAGACTATAAATAACTGTTCAGTTTCAATTATCATTTCTTATCCACTATCAAACTTTGGGAATTACTAAAAAAAACTAAAAATTGTGTAAGCTGACTTTTTTTTCAAAATTTAAAAATGATCATTTGGAAATAATCAAAATTCAGCGAGGTGGCTGGCGTAGAGCGGAGGTGGCCGAGTGGATAAGGCGAGTGGCCTTCCACTCAGGGTTCAAGCCCAGGTTAGGCAGGGGATTTTTCAATTACTCCGTCTCCCCGACTGCCGTACAGACAAGCTCTGTGCATATGGCAATATCCCCCCCCCCCCCCCAAAAAAAAGAAAGAAAATTAAGAAAACAAAATTCTCCTATAAGACCTATTGTGTTGTAGATCGGGAGAAAGCTCATGGAAAAAGCTATAAAATGGCACCTATATATACCACATCTCTAGATTAATTAGGTGAGCGATAATCTGCCTTTAAATATATCTTGTCCGAACGATTTTTAAAATTTTGCATACCCATAATTTCAAAACGGGAGAGAGATGGAAGAGCCTTACAGTAATATTTAGATCAAAGCTTTCACAATATGGAACAACTACAGCAAGATCCAAAGAACGAAGGAAATATTTACCAAATATCTTGTCTTTCCGATTGGCACTTACGAGTCCGAGTTCTACACGCTTGTCGTTGCAGAATAAATTCACCTGTCAAAAAGAACTACAAAAGCTTTAACGATGTTTTTTATAGTACACTTATAGTGTACTGTGGTGGTTCATCCATGGTATTTACACATCCCATCTCTTGTTTCAAACCAAGATCAATTCGTGCCAGGGAGCATAATACAATGTCGATTGGAGTCTTGAAACAACAGGATATCTTTGTGGTCATGGCAAGAGGTCGACATTGACTTCTTGGATGAAGTATAATGAAGCCCTTGCGATGTTAGGCCGACTATCAACTTGCTGAAAAAGCGGATTTTCCCGTTCTTCCAATTGCAAGAAGGAACAGTGACAAAGGCTTTCTCCACTTCCTCAATGTAGCACAACGGTCCTTTCATCGAATGAATATCAAAGAAGATCTACTCTCATGCAGTGGCGCTTTATCCTATGAGCAAAATGGGCATTTGCCCAGCGCCCCCAACAACAGGGGGCCCCCAAACAAGTATTTTGGAGACTTGTTTCTATAATAGACAACCACACCATGCCAATCCTCATTGCCGTTGCAAGCACATCTCAGCGAGTCTCCAACTAATTTTTAACAAATTCACTACCGTGGCAAGAATATTGAATTTTATTTTTGCGCTCTTGCCATGCTAAAACAAATGTTTTATAAACTATAAATTAATTAATTAATGAATAGTCCTAGAGCCAGTTTTAGCAGTTAAACTCATTTTTTGCCATACAAGAAACATCTAATTTTGCTTGACAAAGTTGTAGAAGCGAAAATACTGTATGAATATATTGATGATTTTCAGGCTATACTTTTTCTTTTGTTATGGAAATCTAATCTGCAAAAATGAATTCTGCAAAAAGGTCTGTAAAATAACAACTCGATCTTCAAAATGCTTATCTTTAAAAATCTTTATCATTAACAGTGTGTATAAAAAGTAATGTAACTAGTCGATACTTTTCTTTCTAAAAAGTTGACAAGGAAAATATTCCAATAAAAGTTTTAGGAAATTGCTTAAGCTACAAATTTGAAATGGTTAGAAATGAATCATACTATATATTCAAAAGTATTTTCTGTTTATTGTTGATTATTTTAAATTATTTTCAAAACCAATTATTTTTTTCTTCTGAGTAGGTCGAGGTATTGACATGGTAGAAATCGTTTTAACATTTTGTAATTGCTTTCTTTTAACATTTAATCAACTTGTATCCCCTGACATTAGGGACTTTTGTACAGGAAAAATATACAGGGTGCTATATTGTAAAAAAATGAGTTTAGTCTGCTTCTTACAAATGCATAACCCTGTGTATTCAAAAGTCCCTCAAGTAGCTTAAGTCATTTCCTAAAAATTTTATTTGGTTTCTTTCTTCTAAACTTTCAGGACCAGATTTTGACACGTTACGTTTCTTCTTGCTCACTTTTTGATGATATGGAATCGGAATCTTATGCGTTAACTAAGAATAAAGATTATGAAACCGACCACGTTAGCAAATGAAAGAGGAAATTACAGTTTATTAAAAGAATCATCCCCAAAAGACTATGAAAACTGCATTACAAATTTAATAGTACATATCCAGAGGACATAGATAGTGACGATGGCGTATTTAAGGATGAACTATCGCAGTGTTTGCAATATGCAAAATATTAAAAAAGCTGTTCAAGCAGGAATATATCTAGATGCCCTAATGTGAAAAAATATTTATTTTTATTTGTTAAGAAGCCAATTTATTAATTAAGATAATATATTTTATTTGTTACGAATTTTGATTTTTAAATTATAATGCTATTTATTTGTTATTTTGTATTACTTTTGAATATTCATTTGTTGCTTTAAATAACGATGTAGGTACTTACATTAAATGTTGTTGCAAAAAAGTCAAATACCTTACTTATTATTTATGACTTTATTTAATGTTAGTTCATATTATTTTTGTAGAAAAAGTAATTCTTAATTCAAAACGGTATATGGGGGCCCCAAATTCAAAATTGCCCAGGGCCTCATGATGGCATAACGCGCCGCTTCTCTCATGCATCACCAAGTAAAACTTGGTTCATCACTGAACTTATCTGCGCTTACACCACTAATAATCTGGATGTGGGATAAAATTAGTTACATAATAGGGTATTCCGGTCATGTCAAAATTTAAGCAGATATTCGGTTTAACCTATTATACAATTTATGAGGATTCATAAAGTTAAGCTATGAGCTTTTTTTATTTAGTTTTTCTATGAGATAATTGCAATTAAAAGTGCATTTCGTTTGAATTCACCGACCACCCTCGGAAATACACGATGATTACCGATCCCTAGTAGCGGTGGCAACAGCGGACAGCTCTCGAACAGCTGATCGGCCAAGTTGACTGTTGGCGACCCTGTTGTTTGACAAGAATAATGGTATTTTTTGAGAGATGATTTGATCATTAAAACTCGAAGCCAAACATTTCTCCTCTCGCTAGTCGGCAATGTAAAGAAAATCTTATCAGGAGTTACTGTTCTCCTGCTGTTACAGCCCGGCACAGAACAATGTCGGCGTTGGAGTTTATACATTTTGAACAAGTGTTTGATATAACCTCTATAACCAAAGCATGTGTCAACAAACGAGCGATTCTAAACGTTGACACAGCAGAAGACAAAAATTTACTACGTGCACCCTAGATATAGCAACGTTGTCAAGTCGCTCACTTTGAGCGGTCTTTGTGACGTCACAAAGACCAATCCTAATTCGAACTTCAGACAACGATTTCTCTTAAATTAAAACAATGTTTGATATTTTACTTGTGAAGTAGCAAACAGTAGCACCCATACTTTGTAAAAAATGATAATTTCAAAAACACCGGAATACCCTATTCCTTATTCATTCATCGTGATGCAAGTTGATAACCACTACTCGAAGTAGTAGCGCGTTCCCGCCATTCATGGTGTACCATTCGCACCGGTACAACTATAACTAGACCAGCTGTAATGCCAGTATACCAACACCAAGCACCAGCAGCCGGTACTGGCATTTATGTACCTCCCAACTAATCTACTTCGATACCGAGAGACGACCATCGCAATCGTTTACGGAGCATAGGAGATGGAAGAAGTATCCACTCTTCATGGAGGAAGAATGACACCACGCAGCCGAAAAGCGACCGATATTCGACGACGTAGAGCTTCTCGAGTAGTAGAGGGATCAGGAACCAAAACATTCAACTTTGGACACGCGAGAGATCAGTTGCGTACGGGTCGCTGAACGTGAGGCATGCGCCCGCTAAATAGTCTGCCCGCCGGTCCAACCTGATGGCATCGACTATGTCGAACGGGTCGCTTCGCGCGAACAGCCGACTTACGAGGCTGTGGATTCTTCTGTTGATTTTGTGCTATCCACTATCAGCGGATAAAATAGACTGCATGAATATTGATATACGCGTCCGCATGGACAACTTCCAAAAGTTAAAGAATTGTAATGTGATCACCGGTTTCCTCCAAATAGTGTTGTTCGACAAGGCTAAAGTGGAGGATTTCGAAAATCTTTCCTTCCCAAATCTGACGGAGATAACTGGTCTTCTGCTTATCTACCGAGTGCGAGGCTTGACGAGTCTGGGGAAGCTCTTTCCCAATCTGAGGATCATCCATGGCAGGGAACTTATTGGTAATTCTGCGCTGGTCATCGTTAATGCTAGTGATCTAGTTCAGGTAAGCGATGATGAATGTTGGAATGGACTTTTTAGCAGAAGTTTTGAAACCTTGTTTGTAAACAAACTGTGATGGTGTAGGAGAAGTTGACAATACGCCCTAGGTGCAGGTTTTTTGTTCGCTGGTGTGAGAATCTTTGAAAGTAAACGCAAGCCCGAAGAGATTCGTCTGCGTAGTCTTTATTTTCGGTCACCAGTCGAAGAAATAAAATCCAAATTGGCAGGGCCGATCCAAGGGTGTGGGCCACCTGCGTGCGACCTAATGTACCGCCCTCTAGAGAATTTTATAGCGACAGAATACTTTAACAAAATAATAAACAAATAAAAATATTACCTTTGAAATAAAAATAGACATTTTATAATTAGAAATGCAAAACAACAAAATTTACTCTGAAAATAAATAATAAAAAGGGTAAAGCATAAATCTCGTGACACTAAAAGTATATAAATCAGTCCTTCTACAAATACTACCCAATAATTAACTAAAAAGTAACTTTTATGGCTGAAATCAATTTTTCAGAGATTTTAGATTCAATAGAGATGATGGTAAAACCTATTTCTCAAGTAATTTTTAATAATTTTTAATTTACTGAAACCTCATTCACCTGATGCCACAGAAACAGGCAAGGTTAAAAAAAATTTTTATTCCTACAGCCAAATTTGGAAAACGGGGGATGAGATAATTTTTTACTATAATTTCTAATATCTCAATTGGTCTTTAATTGGAAAAATATCTTTGATTTAAAGATTAAAGACTTGTATACCGCCTGGCGTCTATATCTTTCACAATATGTATTTCTTTGCTCCTGTACCTACCTGTAACTTAATATCTAAGTCCATGCAGGCTTTCATGTGATCTTCATTAGACATGTTGTGAAACTCACACAGAAAGCAAAATATTGAATAGCACTCAGATAATAAGATAAATCGTTCATTTACTGAAGAGATCGCGTGGTCAAGAATTGCAAAATAAAAGACAGTCTTGAATTGCTGAAAGGGATCTGAAGCTGGTTTATCACTGTCCTCGTAATCAAATAAACGGACCCTTTTTCTTAGTTTCGAGATGGGGAATTCAAGATCAATACTAAAATCTCTAGCAAGTGTCAGGGTTGTTATAAAAACATTTTTTTTTAAATTCAACTAAAGAACATGTTTTTTTTATAAATTAGGTCATTTTTAACGATACAATGTTTTCACACACACAAGGAAACATGTTTTAAACAAGGAATAAAACTCATTTTAATTATGTTTTAAATGCAATTATTTTATTTGACAGCATTTTAATCGCCGTCTTTTCATTACTTATTTTTCTTGCTACCATATGGGATAGTAATATTTTTATGAAAAACAACAAAAACTTCAAATATCGGTAGTTTAAAACACGTTTAAGACACAAGACAGTGAATAACTCGCAACCTAGACACCATATCTATGGGAAATTTTTACACGTTATTTCTAATGCCCAATCAAAGGCCTTTTTAAAAATCCAGCTGGGTTTGAATTTTTCCGAAGTAGCTTTATTTGAGACAATAAAATATGATTATTTACATTACAGTACACTGAAAATATCGCCACAAGCTCTAAATGCAGCTTGCCAACTCAAAATACGGGAATAGTAGACTATCTATTCCTGTTTTCATCCCATTTTCAGTGTACTGTAGTGTAAATAATCAAATTTTATTGTCTATAATTCCTCCTTATTTTTCGTTTTTGTTATTAATTATAGTCATTAGTAATTATTAATCTGTAAAGTTCTAAATTCTAATATCTACAAAGTTACAACTGCAATGTACAGCCGAAGAAAATAAGATCTTTACATGACCGCAGCTAGCCTACACCAAACGTAGGTCGGAGATCGTCGGTCGTCGGATACCTACCTGCTAAAGTCATAAAGCCAAAGGGTCACTTTTGTTTCGTTTCGTTTCATTTTTCTGTATGTATGGAATGAAATCGAATTTCGTCTATTTATATATGTTTCCGATATCCGAAACTGACAATAGTGCATTGTAATATTTAATGTATTTTAAAATGCACAGTAAATTAATTCTTATTTTAAGTAGGTATACACTACAGCTACAGCTACAGTCGGTATACTGCTGTTATAGTTCTAAAGGTCGCATCTGCAAATTTGTTGAATATTGTGTTAAGCACATTTTTAAGTCCTTGATCATCAGGGCGCCGCCGGCCGGCGTATGTCTGAAACACAAAACCGATCATTATATTTGGCGTAAATAATTTTTAAAAGATTTCTACAATTTTGCATGTAACTGAAAATCTTATTTGTCGCGGTTTCTACTTTGCTGCAGATATGCCCTTTAGAACTGCTTTTCAGCATTTTAGTTTAATTATAAAAATTTTGTTATTTTTTGTTTATTAAAATTATATTTTGACGTTCTATAATAGCATCCATACGCATTTTCTTATGTGTGATATGTAAGGGGAGGATATACAATCCAATATGAATGATATCACATCAGAATAATATGTCGATAACTTTCAAAAAATTGTAAAATTAAAATTTATTTAAACTTCAATCTATTATGTTACTCAATTTATTATCATTAAATTGCTATTAACCTTAATATTAATTAATCAATTGAATTTTATTATTTATTATGTAAGGTATGGAAACAAAAAAATCTCTGGAGCGGATTGCTATTTTAAAAATCCTCCAACTTGTCAATTTGTAATTATCAAAATATACATAAATATACATAGCTATATTAAATTCAATGTCCAACCTTCAATTGTTTTTACTTATGACGTCATCGATAGTTTTTTAATGGCCATTACCTTTTTTCTTACTTATTTTGATATATGTATCGCTTAATTGTCTCGATATAATACATTTATAATTTTGTGTAATAAAATTTACTCAAAATTATAAGAAATTGATAACATATTTTGTGAGTAGCCTGTGAATATGGTAAGGATTATTTGTATGTTTTATATTTGATTTTCCAAGTATTCAATTTTGATTTTTGTGGAATAGACGAGCAGTCAATTCATCGCTAATTTGATTTGTAATCATAAAAAAATTTATACTGGCTGACTCCAATATGCTAGACACCTCAAAAGGGTCCCTTGGAAACCTTGAAACATTGAACCTTTTATCTGAACATCAGAATATTGACATAAAAAACATAAAATGGTTGTATTCAAAGTTATCCGTTGCTGCATAACAATTGGTAATACAAACTCGGTTAAATTACAAAATAAAAGCCCCGGAATAATATTTTATATAAAAATTTATTTTGCTAATATTTCAAGTTTGCTGTAACTTTTTAAGGATTTGGAAAAACAATTAGGTCCATATGAAAAGTTTTACTCGGAAACATTTAGTTTCTACAAATAATGTATGCGGGAAAAAATGTGGGACATATAATAGATGTGAATGTTCCTTTATAATATATTTTAAACACTTAAGTAAATAAATGTGCAATACTGTCAAAAGCTCTATAAATTATAATGAGCAGCTAAAAGGTCGTTAAAAAATGTCCATTAGTGTAATTAAAACACCAACAAAACAAACAAGCACTTCAATTATTAATCTAGGCAGCTATTTGATTAAAAATCATAAATTTGTTGGACAGCCACAATTAAATCAATTTTGGCTGATACAACAACAAAGGATTTTGTTTGTTTTCTTAGTGCAACAAATTGACGATACATATGTTCTGTGTTTAGATTGTCATAAATGTATCATTTCCTAAAACAGCAGGTCATACCAACCTCAACAAATATGAAATAAAGGCACTCCAAATTTATATCACCTCCAACCTAACAGACCATTTTTCTTATTTAATACATGCTTATGTTATTACTATATTATTAAATGTTTGTTTCTATGTTATTACATATATTTATTTTAAGTTATTACATATTATTTTTATCTATACTATTCTCATTTTATATTTATATTATTTTTGTTGTATACATAATTATGTATATGCATAAATAAAATATATAATATCCATCTAAGTGAATTTTTTTGTAGTTTACGGAGTTTCCATTTTTTAATTACTTGTCATGACTTAAATTAAATAAATATAAAACATTTTTAGATAAAAGTATATTATCTCGGTCTGCGACGAAGTAGAAACCGAGTTAGATTTTATTTACTTACATGAAATTCCTATCTGGGATCATCTTCCTTTAAAAATTATTGACAGCGGATATCCGATGTAGTAATCGGTTTGCCTTTAGGCGACGTAGCCATGATGATAAATCATTTTAATATGTGCCTAATTCAAATTTTTATAATTATAACTAACGTTACTATGTATTTGAGTATAAATGAAATAATATTGCAATTGCAAATCGAAACAAAAAAATTAACGAATAACAATCTTTAGCTACGAGCGGCAGTTTCGCTCGTTCCAAATATCGAAAATATATTATATTAATGCGAAACTCAATTTCATACCATCTATATACCATATATATATACTATATATACATCTATATACAAAGACTTAAAATGAAATGAAACAGAAGTGACCCTTCGGTTTTATGGCTTTAGCAGGTATATACGACGACCGACAATCTCCGACCTACGCTTGGTGTAGGCTTGCCGCGCTCATGTAAAGATCTTTTTTTCTTCGGCTGTACAAGCGCAATAAAATAAAATTAAAAACAACTTACAACCTTGAAAACATTTTCACAGTTCAGGTGAAGGTTGATTGAGATGCCACAGTACGCATTTCTAACCAGGGCTGTGGAGTCGGAGTCGGAGTTCAGACAAATTTCAGAGGAGTCGGAGTCGGAGTCGGAAAAAATGTACCGACTCCGAGTCGAGGTTTAATTGTTGTAGAAAAAGAAAAATATGCGAGATGGATGTTGCCTCAGTAGACAGTAAACGAATAAAACTTAACATTCTATTAGGTCTTTGACAAAGTACCTACCTACATACGTATGTAAATAATAAAATTACAAAACACAGTGTTCAAACGAAAGTGAAAACGATTAACAAAAGTAATCCGGCAGAAATTTGAAAAAGGTAATTTGAACAAAAGATTTTAAATGAGATTGACAAAGTAGGGCCGTAGTTCAATGTAGTAATAATCATTTATCCAGATTACCTGTTGCAGCCATAAATATGGTGCGTTGACGTCAGCTTTGAAAATAATTAAAAATTATGTCCGACATCCTTGCAGGATGGTTGGAGCTATTCTGTTCCTCACAACAATTTTATAAACGTATTTTGCATTTATTTCAATTTTTATTAAAATAAATTTTATTTTGTATTATACACTATGTCTTATGGGTGATTTTGTTATTATTAGAGATAGAAAGTCGGTTAAATGGACAAAGTGCCGATTTGTATTTTCTCTAGAGAAAACTGTTAAATACTTAATGATGTCAGAGATATTTTTAATAAACAAATTACAGAAAGAAATTATTTTTTATAATTACATATGTGATCATAACTTTTTCATTTGTGGTCCAATCAGTAGGCCTTTTTGCATCTTATAGGCCGTTTTTATTTACAATTATATTATCAGTTTAAATAAACAAATTCAACATATTCGCTGGACACAAATAAAACTTCTGTTTTGCTTATAGTTTTCGCATTTGTTTGAGAGTAATTTGATATGTACATTATGTTTAATACAATCAGATATAATACTAGAATATAAATTTAATTTATTAAATTTGTTTAATTTTTCCTGGTAGTGCTTTTGTTTTCATAGCAAATTTAATGTTGCTCGGTTGTATTACTCTGCGTCAAATTTGTGATTATTTACATATGTAAGATTTTAATTACACATAATCATTTGAACATATTTTTGTATGAAATTTTTCTGGAGTCGGGGTCGGTCCACGAAAAATATTTGGAGTCGGAGTCGGAGCCGAGAACTTTTTTACCGACTCCGCGGCCCTGTTTCTAACCCCATTCCAATGATGTTTAGGGACATTTTTTCAAGTTTTTTAGAGATTTTTTTTTATTTTAATCAAAATTATTTGTAAGAAAGCGTTTTAGGCAATTGAAACTTTTACCTACCACTACAATTTTGGGTTGACAATTTCTTTCTTTTAAAATAAGTATCATTATGTGTTTCATATTAACAAGAAAATAGTAAAAACCACTTACATTCTTATAAGTTTATGAATAAAAAACACCAATTTGCAAAAATAATAGCCATTTAATATAGGTATGAAATGTTCCACCCTCTCCATATTCAGAATCGAAGTAGAATAAAAGACGTATGGCCATATTTCCATATTCCATACGTCTGTTATTCTACGGGTATTTAATAGTCATAACAGTCATTTAAACGGAACAATAAACTACAATAGTACACTCAATAAGTAAATAAATATGAAAGGCGCTTGCTTAAGAAAACGAACATTTACATAAATGATATATGTATAAATACAACACACCAATCTATAAATCAAAATTATGATAATTAAGTCAAGATCAGAAAACATTTAAGACCTTAGAGTTTAATTTAGAAGATCATACCAATAGAATTTTTTACACAAAAGTTTTTTTATTGCCCTTCCAATGTTGCGCCCCCTATACTCGTGCGCCTGGAGCAGTTTGCTCCCACTGCTCCCCGTAGCTACGCCCCTGCCTCCGAGGTGCTCAATTTATCACTACCTGCGTATAATAAGCGAACAATTTTTTTAAATTAAATATAAAGCGTTTACTTATTGTGTATAGTTTATTTCTATTGTTAAGTATCAATTTCCTCCGTTATACCAATGTTTTTTGTATGATGTGTATGTGCTAATAAAGACATACCTAATACAAGGTATACGTATTCTTATAACGCTTTTTTGTGCTTTTTTCTTATTTTTCGCGCTTATTTTCCAAAAATAAATGCTTATAGTTCCGCACTCTAGGAATTACTAATCTGGCTGCGCGATAAGTAGAGTTAAATAATTGCTTGTTCATTCATCGTCATAGTTGACAACCACCACTCCAAGTAGTAGCGCGTTCCCGCCATTCACTGTTTACGCACACTATAATAGGACTAGACTAACTGCCGGCATGCCAACGCCATGCACCGGCAGGCGGCACCGGCATTTATATAACTCCCAACTAATATATTTCGATACCGAAAAAATATCATCACAATCAGTTACGTTGCAGAAAAGATAGGGAGAAAAATCTCCAAGGAGGAAGACTTGACCGTCACGTTGGCCCCACGCAGCCGAAAAGCCCACCGAGATTCAACGGCGTAGACGTTGAATCTCGACGTTCGTGGAGAACATACGCGAGCTGCGAGGAAGTTCAGTTGCGTACGGGTCGCCGAACGTGAGGCATGCGCTCGCTAAATAGTCCGCCCGCCGCGCCGGTCTAACCTGATGGCATCGAGTACGCCGTCGAACGGTTCGCTACGCGCGAACAGCCGATTTACGAGGCTGTGGATTCTCCTGTTGGTGTTGTGCTATCCGCTATCAGCGGATAAAATCTGCACGAATGTTGATGTGCGCGTCAGCATGGACAAGTTCCAAAAGTTGAAGGATTGCAAAGTGGTCACTGGTTACCTCCAAATAGTGTTGTTCGACAAGGCTAAAGTGGAGGATTTCGAAAACCTTTCCTTCCCAAATCTGACGGAGATAATGGGTCTTCTGCTTATCTACCGAGTGCGAGGCTTGACCAGTCTGGGGAAGCTCTTTCCCAATCTGAGGATCATCCATGGCAAGGAACTTATTGGTAATTCTGCGCTGGTCATCGTTAATGCTGGTGATCTAGTTGAGGTAAGCGCTGATGAATGTTGGGTTGGACTTTTTAGCAGAAGTTTTGAGACCTTATTTCTAAACAAACTATGATGGTGTAGCAGAAGTTGACAATACGGCCTATGGGCAGATTTTTCTTCTCTGGTTCGAGAATCCTTGAAAGTAAACGCAAGCCTTAAGAGATTTGATTTGTTTAGAAATGTTTAGAATAAGGATTTAAACCGCTTCTCAAAACTACCCAAGTAGTCATAAGTTGGGCCATCATTTGCTGGTACATATGTGTATCGTAAAACTTTAGGTAATATTAAAAGTTCGTAAAAATATCAAAAAAATAGATACTAAACCAGAATACGAAGTTATTTTCGTTGAGGTTCGAGTTTTACTATAACAGTGGAAACTAAAAACAACCCAATTGAAATCAACCGCTCAAATTTAAAGGTGTCCTTCATAACAAGTTACATCTTCATATTTTGCTGAAGAGACTTATGGTGTATGGCATCAATCTCTACATGGATTCCTCTCTCTGTCCTCACTTCGTCAGTATGCGACACTGAAAACTTCATTGCCAAGTTCGTGCTGGCGTGAACAGCTCGCTCGTGTTTAATTATATTGTGCCGTCAATGAAATAACTTTATGTCAATGAAACAACTTAATCTGTAGGTACAAACTTATTTCTTTTATCTTTGGTGTTAAACTATCTACTGACATTTGATAAAATGCAGTAGTGCAGTGGTGTTGCTCAGGCAACACAATGGGACATTTAAGATCGCAAAGACGTTGACTTTTGTTGCATTATGAACTTTAAATATTTGATGTCTATGTAATGTCGCATACAGGTTCAATGCAGACCAAATTGGTCATTTTGGTGACATTAAAGTTCTAAAAGTAACGTTTCAGTGGGAACTATGTAATGTTGCATGGATGTTTGATGCAACTATTTAACGTTACATTTTATTCCTTTGGTAATGTTCGTGATCAATGTACTTTGAAAATTAAAATCTATGACAAAGTTAGGAAGTAATTTGTACCCATTGGTACCTTGTCGCGACTAGAAACAACAGGAAAGACCGGAAGAAAGCGGAAGTAGCGGCTAATGGCGATGGTTGCCATAGTGGCCGATTAAGGATACCAGGCTTTAATAAAATTTTTGCGTATGCCAGCGTATGCCATAGAATATTGAAAAACCCAACATATTACTCTTACTATTAGTAAGAGTGTGAGTCTGTGTTCACATTATGATTCGCAGTGAATATAAACCAGAGTACCTCCATCACCATATTGCTCAATTAAACATCTATGAGAAGGTGGGAAGTGATTTGTACCTATTGGTATCCTATTTGGTGCGACTGGAAACACGGTTTCCAGATTGGAGAATTTTCCCCCAAAAATACTACCTTAGGGGAACTTTTGGGGGTAAACTAAAGTTACCAAAATACACCAACACTGACTGAAAAGACTGAAAGGAATGATTCATATCTAATCTTCTTGCTGTAGAATGTTTTTTAGTGACAAATTGTTTATTAGACACTACCTCAGACCAATGATAATAAAGGAGACCTATTTATTTAAGATATAGGTACTAATTAAAAAAAAATTAAGAACTGTTTTAATCTGTTTCACAATTAATGAATTAACATGAAGAATCTTTGCTTCATGTCATAGACAGCAGTAGACAAAGTGACAACTTGACTAGTGTCAATTTTTGACTTTTAATTTGACTAAGGGCCGTTTTCACAATGCTAGTATAAAGTCAAGAATTACTATTCTAGGAATAGCTTATACGAAACGTCGCAGTATAACAGCGTGCGCGTTTTACATTGACATTTGTCAGTGGATTACGTATACTCGGATTAACGGAGAAGGTCTAGGAACTTTTTGTCAGGTAGATTTTGGTTGGTGCGACAACCTAGTTATATAACCAACATGCAGGTGCGTGTACACAGGTGTTCCTGTGACTATTTGTCAAATGTCAGTTTTAGTCAAATGAAATTGAGTATGGTTACATTGCCTATTTTTTAATCACAAGATCATGGTAAAATTTCGCATTACGTGGAAGACATAATGCAAAAACGAATAAGCTCAATCATGTTATTATTTAAACGTGGTTTAATAAATGGTAATTCTTTAATGATTTATATTATATTTCATGTATTTTTTCTTCTTTTGTATATTTCTACTAGCCTCCAAGAATTTTCCAAACAGCTCTATTTCGTCTATTTAATGTAATATAGAACTCG
The DNA here is from genome assembly GCA_963966075.1 of Aphodius sticticus. Taxonomy (NCBI): domain Eukaryota; kingdom Metazoa; phylum Arthropoda; class Insecta; order Coleoptera; family Scarabaeidae; genus Aphodius; species Aphodius sticticus. The sequence continues at coordinate 14,196,060 of OZ014512.1, forward strand.
TGTTCTATTAATGGCATTTTCTTTATATTATATTAGAAAAGCAGTTAACTGGTACTGTCGGGCAAGGAAATTTAAAGAGAATTAGTTGCTGTAGAATGCTTCTTGCTGTAGAATGTTTTTCAGGTGCGACAAATTGTTTATTAGACTACCTGAGAACAATGATAATAAAGGAAACCTATTTATTTAAGATATACTATAAAAAAATTTAAAGCCGTTTTAATCTGTTTCACAACAGATGAATTAAGATGAAGAATCTTTGCTTCATGTTATTACAACAAAATAATAGACAGCACTAGACAAAGTGCCAACTTGACTTGTGTCAATTTTCGACTTTTAATTTGATCAATAAGAACAAGGAATAAGTCCAGTATTTCTGCTATGTCACCGAAGTATGCCACATAATTTTATCGGTATAAGATAATCCAAGTATATACCGAGTATACGCTATTCGGGTGTTATTCCATTGATGTAAAATGCATATCTCAAACTTAAGGACCAAGTATAGTGACATGACCGCACCGTAAAAACGTAGCGTAAAAAGATCAATGTACATAATTTCCACTCCGCGATTATAGTGACGCGCCGTAAACCATAAAGTTCGTTCTCGACCGCAACGAATTTCATCTCCTGCGTGTTATGTCTTACGTTTTCCGGCGTATGCGCGCGTATGGCGCCATCTGTACGTGTACCGGCGAGTGAATAGCAGTTTCCAGTAAGTTGTAGGTTAACTGATAGCATTTTGATAGTTTGTGGCAACGAGAACACAGAACGAGGACGACTTCAGAATGAATTGTTGCTGCAACAAGCCCTGCGTCCATAATTTATTATATCTACCACGATCTACCACTCATTAATACAATCAACAATAACACTGACATATGAGGTTATGTGCCATTGTGTATATACTTGTCCACTAGATGGTGCTCAATTTGTTTGCGATCATTGCGGCACTATAAATACTAATTTCGTCGTCCGGAACGGCATGCGGTACGGCAAGTTATGGATTGCGTTTTTGTGGCACTATACTTGGTCCCTTATTCTCGGAATAATGTTATTCCAGGTATATACCACTATTGTATAAGATAATCCAAGTATGTATATACCGACTATATGGTATTCGGGTGTTATTCCATTGATGTAAAATGGCACTATTGTCAAAACGGCCCTTAGTCATCTGTCATCAACAAACCCTAATGTCAGGGCTCAGAACATTTCATAATTCTCTACATTCGTAGGGTTTCCATCCGTATCGATATATCGAGACTGCCACCGATATTGGCTTACTTGTTCCGACGCCGACGATTCGCCGACGGCGACGTCACGTTTGGAATAGTTTCGTAATTTTAAACGATAATTGGGACAACTTTCACCGTGCATAACAGAGGCCCTCTCTCTGCACATGGAGATCTACTCAGAAGAAACTGATAAAAGGCGCAAATCATTAACCAGTCCGCGTTGAATTACCATTCTTATAGTTGAACGAGGTTGCAGACGGCTCAGTACCAGTATTATTACCAGTATTAATATAAATAATTACTAATTTTTATGTATTGTAATATATTATGACATTAAAATCCAAAAAGATTATGGATTGTTGGAAAGAGTACTTTCGTAAATAATTAATTTTGATACAATTGGTTATTAAGTTACCAGAGATTCGTAACCAAAAAGTTTACTCCATATCTATATGGAGAAGGATGACCAAGAAGGCACGCAAATCATGCTTACCACACCAACAAAAGTACAGAACTTCAGATTAAAGCCCATTCGTGAGTACTCGGTAGAAATCGACAAAATAGCGCGTGGATTTTAAAATCAGCTGTTCTCCTAACCGGCAACTCTAACCTCAAACAACACTTGTTTTGACGTTAACATTTGTTGGTTATCTGATCGGTATTTATTGCGATTTTTCTTTTCGTGTTTTCAAGTAGTTAGTCGGTCTGGAACTTGAACAGCATTAGACCAGTGAGTACGTCACTTATTTCAATGATTATAATTGACATTTGAATATCAAAACAATATACTTAAAATAACTCATTCAAACTGAAAGCTAAACCAAATTAAAGGGACAACGGTTCCAGGTCCCTGAGCGGCAGGTCATAAAGATCAAAGGATTTGCGCGGAGTGGCCAGTCTTATATGTCTAGTCTTTGCCTTCACTGTGGTTGTTTGACCTTTTGGGAGATCAAGAGACTCCGAGAAGTTCATCGTCCAACCACTCTTTCAAGATTGACTCCTTTATAGACAAAAAAACCATTATGACAAAAATCTTTGAATATTACTCAATAGATTGAAGCCATTAATTGAGAGCAAAAGGTACACCGAATAACCAACATAATCGAAAAAGTCTGGCATAAAGGACTATACGATAAATCAGGAAGAATGCTCCCCAAACAGTTCGCAAAAATAAAATGTTAGTTGACTGAGAGATACTTTAGAGTCGCATAAGGTGATGTGTGCTCTGTCCTTAGGAAAGGACAGGTAGTGTTTTAGGGCCAGTATTTTACATCCTCCTCACCAGCGACCTCCTAGCATTAGAAAATAATACTGTAGAAACCTGCTGTTCGGAACAGCAATGAATAAACAACAAGAAAACTCCAAACAACTCTAGTTCATTTTCAGGTTTAAAGAAAGAAAAAATGATTCAACTGAACGAAGTCTAGTCAGTACAGGTTGACTTCACCAACAAGAAAATATAACACATCCCGGTTATTATTAAGAACCAAATAGTACCGTACTTTGCTGGAAAGCCCATGTCAACAGGAGAGATTATTGGCTGCTGGGAAGAAACTCCACGCAGTCAGTACATAATAAGCTTCTCTTGTACCAGCAAATTCTGGGATGCACAACATTAAAATTGTCCAGACCTTCCAAAATAAAGTATTAAGATGCATGGTCACTGCGCCTTGGTACATTAGGAATGCTGATCTCCACAAGGACCTCAAAATGGAGTTTGTACCTATACAAAGAAAGACAAAAAAATGTAAGAAGTGAAAAAGGCTTCATCAGGTAAACGTTGAGGCCATCCAGCTCCTCGACAACACTGGATTGGGCATAAGACTCACGAGAAAGAAGCGTTTTGAGTTAGTGTAAATGAGAGTTAGCGACAAAAGCAGAGAAGTAGTGGTTGCTAGTGCTGAATAAGTTAGAATTAAGTTACTCATTAGTTAGTTATGACTAGATTGTAATGCACTTATTGAATAATAAAAAAACATCATATTGGTATTCAACTCCTACATAAGAACTCTATTAGTAGTTCATATGGATGAATATCCGATGTCTTCCACCTTCTTTCAAGTATCGTGCATCACCAAGCAGAACCCCAGTTCTGCTTAATCCCAATTAATCACTGAAAATGTACGAAAAGACTGACTTGTCTACACCTACACTATAATAAACCGCCGGTAGCATAACAGTACTTCTTCGAAAGAACACCAAATGATACCGACTTTCATTGACAAATAAGATATCCCCATACCATAAGCCATGGGCGTATCCAGGGGGGGGGGGCAAGGGGTGCAGCTGCTCCCCCTTCCATATTTTGGTATTATGTTTATTACATAGCACTCTTTCCTCTATGAACACTAGGGTGGTTATTTTTATGTAGAAAACAACGATCCCCCCAAATAGTTTCCAAATCTAAAAAAAGTGGACTAGTATTTTTTTTCGATATTTTGATTTGTAATGGTGCCTATCGATGCCTCAAACTTACATGGGAAAAATACTTTTTTCTGTATTTTTTAAATAATTGTTCGGTGTTTGGGAAAATTTATGGTAAAGTTATAGGACTTGCAGAGGACTTTCCAGTTTCCAAAGAATAATTTACCCTATTTGTCGCCCCAACCCATACCCCCACAGCGCCCTGAAAACTACCCAAATGAAAAAATGTACATTCTTCAGAAAATAAACCGTTCTAATCATTTAATTCTCTTTTTTTTTCATAGAAATCATTACTATAAGTCTAGTGAAATGTTTATAAATAAACATTTATCAGTTAATTTCTATTTGCTTAAACAAATTATATTTGTTGAAATAATTGGTTTTTCTCGAAAATCCGTCTGAATTCTGTTTTCTGAGTTCAAAATGACGGTTTATTATCTTAGAGTCACATTATTCATTAAAAAATTTCTTCCTATTGTTTAAACAATCAATTATTATTCATTTTCAACTTTTTCTAATTATGATAGGAACGTCAGCTTTTTTGTGAAATTAACTTATTAATTTCACGTTCGAGGTATCTTGCCTATATTGTCTAATAAACCCACATTTGTTTAATCAAATGCCATTTGCTTACACAATTTTTTTGCATGTCACCTAAAATTATTTTTTTTAGATCTGTTTGGCCAACTGTTATTCTCAAGTGACATCATTTATATTTTGGGATGATTTCCATTGTTTAAATAATAAAATATTATTCGTTTTCAATATTTCATCAAATTAGAGTACAGGGAACAGTTTCCAGACAGCAACAAATTAACATTATCTTGCGACACACAGTGGTAGGAAATCTGACTGGGAAATGGAGAAATAAATGTGATTAATATAATTGGTTGAGATTAGGAAATTTAATATTTTGAAAAGAAATGTAACTCCGAATTTCCCGAAAAAAGGATTTTAATCAGATAATTTTTTTGAATAACTGATATTAAAAAGAATAATATTTTATTATTTAAACAATGGAAATCATCCCACAATATAAATGATATCACTTGGGATTTCTTTTAACAAAAAGGTTGGGATTTTCTACCAGATTTAGAAAAAAGGTGAAAATGAATTGATTGTTTAAACAGTAGGAAGAATTTTTTAATGAATAATGTCACTCTAAGATATTAATTTGCCATTTCGAACTGGTTTCTATTATTACAAATTTTTTTATTTGCATTTTTGAACCACCCTCATGAACACCTTTCCCTCATACAGCCAGTTAAATTTATAAAACTGCCCCCCCCCCCCCTTCCGATTTGAGCTGGATACGCCTATGCCATAAGCCCATAGTTGAGTTCACGCAGATGGTTTACAAGTCAACGATTACGCATCACCAAGTTGAAATAGGATTCACAACAGAACGTATCTGCGCCTATGTAATTAGTGTAATTACTAATCTGGATGCGGGATACGTCGAATTAACAAATTTCTTATTCATTCATCATGATGCAAGTTGATAACCAACACTCAAAGTAGTAGCGCGTTCCCGCCATTCGCGGCTTACGCACACCGGTACAACTACTACATATAATAAAACTAGACCAACTGCCGGCATGCCAACGTCACGCACCGGCAGCCGGCACTGACATCTCCCAACTAATATACTTCGATACGGAAAGAGTACCATCGCAATCTGTTACGTAGCTAGGAGACGCGGAGAGAAGCCTCCAAGGAGGAAGAATGACCCTCACGTAGGCCCGACGCAGCCGAAATGCGACCATGCTTCGACGACGTAGACGTTCTCGAGTAGTAGAGGGACTCAAACATTCAACTTTGAGCACGCGGAGTTCAGTTGCGTACGGATCGCCGAACGTGAGGCATGCGCTCGCTAAATAGTCTGCCCGCCGGTCTAACCTGATGGCATCGACTATGACGACGAACGGTCCGCTACGCGCGGACAGCCGACTTACGAGGCTGTGGATTCTTCTGTTGGTGTTGTGCTATCCCGTATCAGCGGTTAATATCTGCATGAATGTTGATGTGCGCGTCCGCATGGACAACTTTCAAAAGTTGAAGGATTGCAATGTGGTGACTGGTCACCTCCAAATAGTGTTATTCGACATGGCGAAAGTGGAGGATTTCGAAAACCTTTCCTTCCCAAATCTGACGGAGATAATGGGTCTTCTGCTTATCTACCGAGTGCGAGGCTTGACCAGTCTGGGGAAGCTCTTTCCCAATCTGAGGATCATCCATGGCAGAGAACTTATTGGTAATTCTGCGCTGGTCATCGTTAATGCTGGTGATCTAGTTGAGGTGAGCGATGATGAATGTTGGGATGGACTTTTTAGCAGAAGCTTTGAGACCTTATTTGTAAACAAACTATGACGGTGTAGGAGAAGTTGATAATACGGCCTAGGTGTAGATTTTTCTTCTCTGGTTTTAGAATCCTTGAAAGTAAAGGCAAGCCTGAAGAGATTCGTCTGCTTAGTCTTCATGTTGGGTCACCAATCAGGGAAATAAAATCCAAATTGGTAGATTGTTGATAACTTACACAACCTTCCTGTAAACATTTTCCTTTAGAAATGGTTAGACTAAAGATTTAAACCGATTCTCAAAACTACCCATCAAAATAACAAAAAAGAAAAAGTAAACCAGAATACGAAGTTATTTTCGATGATGCTGATCAGGTTTATCATAGTAGTAAAACTAAAAACATTTTTAAATATTTTCTTGTACATTTTAGTGCTAACCTTGAGATTCCTAGCCATAAAAATCTTGAAAAACTAAAAAAAACGTAAAAGCAAAACCTTTACATATTATTGACAGTCGTTTCCTTCATAAGAACTTGTAGTTGAAATCTCCTGTAATGATATATAAATCCAAGGAATCAAAATCAGGGAACCTACTGTCATGCATGTTGTCCAACTCCCTGGGCATTTTGAGGATAAGAGGATTAAACAATTTCCTCGGTAGCAGAAGCCCTCGCTTCAGATTTAACTCTGCACATTTGTTTCGTTCGGTTGAGTTAAATTAATCGGGAATGTTACCTCCCACTGGAATTCGTTGCTCATTTGGCAGATTAAGTGGGTTGGATGTCAACTTGCTCAAGCGATGCTAAACCTGAAGATACTTCGGTATGACTATAATATTTATAAATACACCGGCCAAAGAAATTAGCGCTCCACTAAGAATTAGTCACATATCTTAAGTTGATTGTCTTTCGGAATTATGTCAGAAATTCAATTGCAAGTTACGCTTTTATGCCATTATTGCGAAAACGAATATTATACATTCGATACACTTGGTCGTAAAAACGACTCAGTTTCAGTGACTATCCATCAAGGTATAAATCTCAATAAAACGCCTTCTAATTTACAAGAAAGAGATAATAATACTTGATGAGTAAATAATCTTACATCTTACATCTTAAATAATCTTACACTTGATAGAAAGAAACACGAAACGGAATGTTGTTCCATGTCTTCCAACTCCTAACAGTCCCATATGTTATTTTGACAATTCTTGAATGTCTCATACCTACCCACAATTATTTCCCTTTCCTTGCCATAGTTTTCAAGTTCTTCACGATCTACTAGACCATAAAACTTAAAATGGTTCTTTATTCAAATGCTGAATATGCTAACATACTATTTATTTACGGGAACTGTGTTGGAATTGTTCTGAAGCTCAAAGAAATTAATATCGTCGCTTCCAGGCAGGCCCGGCGCGTGATATTTTTCCTGTGTGTGCGTAAAAAATTCTGGCGCTTTTCGGAAAAAAATCAGCTGCCAATCCACCGGTTTATTGGCACGATTAAAATACTTAAAATATAAAATACAATTTTATAATTTGCATGTAGAATTGAAATACTACAAGGCAATATCATAAAATTGGTTTTTTAAATAAACATCAGATGTCACAAAATAACGTAAAACTCCCTTAAAAACTTCAGTATATTTTTTATTCCATGGCGTAGTTTTATCTTTTAACTTCGGAGTTTTGCTGTGCTGTCCTAGAAAAACAGAGCAGGGCTGTGCTTGAAAAACTACCATCAAAATTTTGGTCAAATAGTTATTTAGAACTTCTTTTTCATAGATTTTTATAATTTTCTAAAATTAAAAATACCAGGTTGGCATCTTGTGATGTCATAATATCTACATATAATTACGAAATTGTGTGACATTGTCAGGTAGTACTTTGATTGTAAATCCCATTATTGTTATTAACGTCTTCGACAAGATTACTGGCTATTTATATGCTACTACACAGAGGAACAAATTTCTTTGACAGTAAGAAACTTTATTTAAGTCAAATATACATGACTGTTGAATATCAGCAAAGAAACTTTAGTTTGAAGTAAACATTTTTGGCTAGTTATATCAAAGCAGAAATTTGCTTGACACAGCAAAATATTTATTTGTTATTAACATATATTGTTTTAGGATAAAGAAATATTATATTGTATATAAAATTAGTTGTATCAAAGTTCCAATTCGTTTGATACAGCAAACTATTCATTCGTTACTAACATATTTATTGTTCTACTCTAAAGAAATATTCCACTGTAAGTGAAATTAGAAATTATTAAATTAATTGTTTATATACTTAATGTTTTCATACATTTGTAAAATTTAAAAATTTAAGTTTGTTACACCCAACAAATATATGGTGAAATCAAATATAACTTCTTTCCATTCAAATGCAAAAATTTCCTTCGATTTTATATTCACAAATTTATACATGTCTTTGATATAAACCATTACATGTATAGAAAGAATTAGTCATGTTGTTGACTTTATTAAATATGATACTCAATTTAAATAAATATACGCTATAATTTAAACAAGCGTTCTAATACATTTTTTTCCATCAATATTAGAGCTGTTGGACATTTCTACGTCAGGTACATTGATGATATAATGGCACAATCACTGATGCTGCATAGACATGTATGCGCTTATATACCCTCTAGGGGACCTCTCTTACGACGAGAAACTAAAGCGCCATCTATCGGCATCCTTCACATTATTTTCAAAACAACTACTTTCTTAAATCAAAACAATCGTTTGATTAAAGCAAATATTTAGGTTGTTTTATATTAAGGAACTATCAATTAAAGTTTCAAACAAACAAACATTTTGTTGTTGTTAGCAAATCATCCAAAAAATGTGTGTATTTGCCTCAAAACATGTAAGAAACAGAATTCTTTCTTATAAATAAAAATCTATTCACGTCAATAAAATATCTCTTCAGGGCCAATATATTTGTTTAAGAAATGGATTCTTTGATTCAACACTGTTTTTTTCTCTCTGTGTACACATGATGCAATCAATATAATAGTAGCTGGCCTAAATTTCACATAAAAACTAGAATTATTTATTAACTTTATTAGAATAGAAACTTTACACTAGGGTCATTCTGCGAATTTTTAATTTATGATTACCAAAACCAAGAGATCACTGTGCTGGTAACGACCGTCACGGCTATTTAAAAAGGTTTTTCATAAAACTTATGAGTTTCAACATCTCAACAACAATTCTAAAAGATGAGTCGTCTTTTTGTTATAATGTTGCATCAAAATAATAATAAAAGCCCCGATTGCTTATGTATAGTCGTTAAACGGGCGTGATGGGTTAACTGCGGAATAACCCACAACTAGGAGTTTGGCATTTTTTGGAAAATCACAATAAAAAATTGTTTCCACTGTGTACCTCAATCGTTGGAGATATACTGCATATTTATTTGTAAGGAACACATCCAGCTTTAATTTTTAAAATTTCGATGGTAGGTGGTTTGTCATTTTTATTTGATTCTGCAATCGCCTTTTCAACTGAAATAATTGCCGTAACTATTCTGCCTCGTCCATTTACGTCATTTTTAAATTAGGAACAGTTTCTATTGCTCTTAAGGTGCTCTTACACGACGCCACTTTTCGTATTGCGCAAGGTAAAAAATGGCGCAATTCTTGTATTGCAATGTGTGAACAACGCTGCAACTATAAATATTGCGACACTTTCAGTACAGCGCGCAATTTTTTAAAGTTGCGTACAGCTAAAATGTTGCTGCGTGTAAACAGGTACAAACACGGTACTAGCGCCACACAGAAATGGACCGACGTGTTGGTCCACTTCCACTTTAGTGGCGCAACATTTAGTAGATGTATATACGGTAGTGTTGGTTAAACATCGATCGTTGGCGTGTCCGATAGTTATCGTTAAAACTATCGATAACTATCGATCTTCAACAAAGTAAAAAACTTATTAAATTCATATTTTGTAAATAAAGGATGCTAACCGATAAATACTAATTCTCTAAACAGAAAAGAACATAAATAAATATTTATTGTTTCAACATACAATGTTAACAACAGAAACAAGTTAAAATAGATCCTTCTTCTCTAAAAAGAATTTCAAATAAACATGTCATTCTAAAAAAAACAGATAAATAAATATTACATAAATATTCCAACTAAAGTCCTCGTAAATAAACAACTGATTTTATATTTTCCGCATAATGCACATTTAGCAAAATTTTCTTTCTACTTGTTAAAGTAATTCCCAAACCAACCAAAGACGAGACTTTTTGTTCGAATAATTTTTTTACGATCGTAAAAATTGACATTGATGGGAATGTTAGGTTACACTTAAAATGAAATTTCTCTACATTTAGATCCTCCTATCATTCTTGGGGACTTTCTCCTGTAGGTTCGACAAAATATGCAATAATACGCGGCAAAGTTAAAATTTCAATAAGAGCCTTTTCCTACAAAAGCGGCCTTGAATAGCTCATTAACATTAGCTCATAACACGCAGTTGCTCTAGTCCTCTCATCGGAATCATAATCTGAATCCATTTTTTATGGAATACACAACAACACAGTATCACTATCGCCGCTTAAAACTTAATGAGGCAGAATATAAACACAACCACTACAAGTACGAGGGTGCGCATTAGTTCCTTGACCAATTCTTGACATTCGACGTGCCACTTTTACAAGTTGCAGCAATGAAAAGTGGCGTGTACTGTGTGAATAGCATCGCAACTTTAAAATGTGTGGCTGCCACTTGGCGCTGGCGCTAGTCGAAAGTGGCGCAACTTTTGACTGATTTTCTCTCACGTGTGAACACAACATGCCATTTCATAGTGTCGCAATAGAATCTCGCGCAACAAAAGTGGCTACGTGTAAGAGCACCTTAGCCCAGACGCCACTTGTCTTTTCCCCTACAGCCATTTTTTATCCGCCGTGTGTTTCACGGTTTGTAAAGAACTGCGCCCATATAAGTGGTGCAAATTTTTATCCGCGGCGATAAAAAATTTCTTACTGGGCTTTGCAACTAAAACAGGCAAAGTCAGTACAAGTCTGAATTTGGGAAAATCATTATTGTTTAATCATCATCATTGATTTTTAATCTAAATTCGTTTCTCACTTATTAAGATCTCTTGGACTGGGGTTTTTAATGCCAATTTTGTATATTTGAACTCAGTTTATGGTTTAAACTGGCATTGAAAAATCTAGCCTTTAGCGCCCTTTTATTATGACGCCTGTGTGTCTCGCACGGTTTACACACGCCCCCCGTTGGCCTCCAGGATAGGCACGTTTCGCACGTTCGTGTTTTTGGGGGTACGCACAGACGTATGGCAGAAACTGGTACTGCTCAACGACACATAGGGCCTGGTCCAGCCTACACCTTCCACTGCGACATACCAACCTGTAAAGCTCCTTTATTCGTGCTGATAGTTAGGTTTTCTTTGAACTACAGTAGAATGCTTTGCTCGCCATCTTCGTCGTCATTGGGTCTCCTGGCTGCACCAGACTCTATGTGTCGTTGAACAGTATTATTTTCTGGCATACGACTTATGTTGCCTAAAAATACTATCGAGCAGAACACGCCTATCCCGGAAGCGACTATGGTATTCTCTTTGAGCTTCAGCTATACGTCCACAGTACCCTTAAATGTATATCGGCATATTCAGTAATTGAATAGAGAATCATTTTAGAAGTTCTATGATCGATTAGATTGTGAAGAAGTTAAAGACACTGGCTTACCACGGAAAAGAAAACACTTGTGTCAAAATAACTGCTTTAAGACGAACATATGCGCATGCGCACGGCTTATCAAATGTATTGGAACTTTTTTTTTCTACTTTGCATTCACAATGCACACATTGTAACACAGTTTTCAGTGTTACAATTAACACATTGTAATACCGAAAACAGTAACATTTTTGTCTGATTGGTACACAGTGATATCAAATGCCATATGTCAAATGTACAATACATAACCCAACATAACCACACACTGCATCTTCTTAATCGCTTGCAATCACATAAACTGCGAAATATCAATATTCTATACATATTTAAACATGGATGTAGCCTGCTATCGTATGGCCAAAGGATTGGGGCTTTCTTAGTTTTGCTGTGTTCATCAAAATACGCCAGCATGACGTTTACGGTGATGTTTTATGACACTAGTAAGTGATCGTTATCATTCTTTTCAACTAAACATCAAATCCCCTTTTCAGATATAATTCAAGGACCACATTTACTTTAATAAGGTATTATGCGAAGATCAAACCTACATCGTAGATACGAACGACTTTAATTACTGCTGCGAGATTGTATATGCGCAATAAATGGGTTATCAGCATACACGTACGAAGCTATAGTACATTTAAAGTGTAGAAGATTTCTTAGTTTATGTAACGTATAAGTTTTCGGTAATATTTTGGACGCTTGGATGCTCGGTTCAATTCATATTCGTTTTTGTCTGTCGCTTTCGACTTCGCCTTAGTTCTGGTTGTGTGCAACGTATTTGTATTACCTCCATCACATGTAATTTTACTAAGTCTAATTTATTCTAATAAACTACTTTGCCGAAATTAGAATTGGGTTTCAATTATAAGTGCTTGTAAATATATAAGCCGCAACGGCTACGTAGCGGAATTAGGTAGACCCCGCTATTAAACGTTAAGCGTTATAACAATTCTTTAGTAAGTTCTTGTTCTTCGAAGTAACTAATCAGTCACCGCCAAACACTTCTATTCTGATTATTATACTTATGAAATCACTATTTTAAAGTTATTAACTTTTTAGGTTAAGTTTCATGTATTTATCACAGTAGGGTTAAAAGTGTTGCCCCAAGCTCCATTATGATCATCGTTGCGACCTCACTGAATATTTATTCAAACTTGTAGGCTAAAGTAGAGTAAAATTATTTACAATTAGATTTTGTCATGATTTTATCTCATCGATCTCAATTCTCAATCTCATCCTTAACGAAGTTGACAGTGGTTGACAGTTACTACAGTGCTGCCACGTGGTACCCGCAAAATACCCTAGATTCTAATTTAGCGCGATATAGTAACCACAATTTCTAAACTTATATAAAATTAATGACGCAAAGTAGAAAAAATAGTATATTACACTCGTATTGGCGCACTCGTTCCATTTGGGCACTCCTCGCTACGCTCGTCGTGCCCAAAACAACTCGTGCGCCAATTTGACGTCTTATAAAACTTGTATAATAATATACTATTTTAGCATTATTGCATGCCATTATTGGCATGAATGCTAAAGCATGAAGCATTTGAATTTCTGAAATAATTCTTAAGTCTTAAAATGAATAGTTTCTGGGATATGGTAGGAAATGTGGTAACGTCAAACCGCAAATGATGAGGTCACAAAAAAGTCCTTTTATTTATTTTAAAGATCTGTGTATCTTATTCTTATAGAATTTATTATTCCTTCATAAGCTCATATTCGAAAACATAATTTGTGTTATGTGGGAGTACTTCAATTTAATGACAACTTCTTGATCAATTCTCAAAACCCAACACAACATGCATTAGATAACCATTAAAAGTATGATGATTCAGTGCAAAATGCAATGTTTAAATTTGGCACTGCAACATGATCCACCGGTAGCAACAATATGAATATCGTTCTTAAGCTGACAACACAATGAAACGGCACGTACTCATTTCTGCTGATCTATACAGAAATTGATATTAATTCCATGTATAAAGATACTACGAGTAACAATAGCCGCACAGTAAAGAGAGTCAGAAGAGAATAACGAGAAAAAACACTTAAAAGTAGCGGAAGTTTCAGACACAAACGGAATAATCTTTTTATTAACGCTGAAATTATAAAATACAGCATTAATGCTGCTAATGAATACCCTTAGAATTCACATCATGCGGTACGCTAGAGGACAAATTCCACGAAAAAAGAAATAAAAAAAATGGTAAAACAGCTGCCATAGTGTAGGGTGAGTTTAGGTCGTAGGGGAAGTAGATTATCTGTAAGGCTGAGGGGTGTAGAATATTGAACCCGCGTCATAGGCGTGGCATCCCTTTAAATTTTACACCATTAGTCGAACCTTTGAAGAATCGATTCTACGCATTTCTATAAATGACAAGACACAAATTTACGAAATATATAAGCAGCAAATGCGTCAATATCCACCATAAATGAAATCTAACGTAGTTAATGATTGCTTTCTGTTTATAATTTATAAGTATGATGATGTATGTAAAACACTCATCAGTCAGTATTAAATTTATGTAGAATGGTTTTATAGGTTGTTGACATATTCGACATTCGTCAATAATGTATGTTAAGCGTTTTTAACATCTATTTTGCAGAATGGTGGTAATTTTTTTTCTTCGACTCAGCAGAATATGTTCGCTGTGGATGTTTGAAAAAAGTTTATGACGCCGACAGCGCGATATTTGAACATGTTTAAACATTATTTTACTGTTTTACTGTTACGAAATTATAACATTTCCCACAACAGGTTTTATCAGATGCTACAGCGTATTATTTTTATATTTATTATTTATTTCCGTTTATTTGAACACTTTGAAAAATTGATAATCTCTTGAAACACCGGTTCATTGTAGTGATTGTTTTAAACAATGAACTTTTAATGTGAGTAGGCGTTTTCGATAGATTTTCTTTTGCGCTGAATATGAATCCTCAAAATGTTATTTCAAATCCAATTATTTCGAATCAAATTTATTTATACATGTTTTAATAACGTAAACTAACAATATGTATGTAGTTGTATACTTATTTACACCAGACAATCAAAATCTAGTCTAGACTATCTGTTCTCAGAAAACAGAAAGTAAACACGCTTTGTTATTAAGTGAATGTGAAATACCTACCTCGTGTGTGCATGAATAGTAATTTCGTAAAATATTTCACATAAAAAAAAAACCAACAAAATCTCAGGTATTTCGACTGACATTCACGCTAATATCCTATTACTTATAGGTTATGTATTGCCAAGGCCAGACATCTGTAGATCTGTTTTGATTATAATGTCACCTTCACCTTTTAAAATGGTAAATTTGTCAACAGTTTAGCATGGTAGGATAGGGAAATTTGGAAATAACATTTTATTAACAATATTATTTAGTTTTGATTATTGCATTTTCGACAAATTAAGTAAATGCATCTGGGAAATGCTCTGATATCTAAACTTAAAAGTATTTTTGAGATAATAATTGTGAAAATCAAATAAAGCAAAAGAATTAAATATAGTTTTCATGTAACATTATGAAACGGCGTGGCCTTGATGAAATGTATTGTGATGAAGTGCAATAGACCTACAATTAATCGTTGGAAATCAAATCTGATTTTTATTCTTCAAGCTTGATGAAAAGATTTTTTTTACATTTAAATCAATTTCTTCTTCCAAATAATGTATCATGTCCCGCATTCCCGTTCGGGAAATATGGCCACCCTAGCATTGGTGTAATTTTCATTATTTTTCTGTTCCCTATTCTCTTTAAATTTTCGCCTCAGTTGTTCTTTCTGCATGGCGTACCGTACTATTGTAATTATGTTATTACAAATTGTGTTCCCCTGAGAATAAACTACAAAACAAATATTAATTAATTCATAAACTGTAAAGCGGTACTCCAGTGTTGTCTCTGGAATTAAGATTAAGATATTTTTTTAAACTTAGCTTTATGTAACATAACATACAACAATTTTGGATTACTGAAACGTACAATTTATGATCATCCAAGAATTAGTTTTTTTAAGTACCAGTCAAAAATATTGTAAAATTTTTATTTATTTACGTAGTGTTCTAAATTATTTAAAGAATATTATTGAATCATTTAAATTGCCAGTTATATTTTCATTTCGGGACATGTGATGGAAGAAGTTTATGGGTACATTCCAATTACTACAGATAACAAAAACAAGGAGTGCTTTGGTGAAAATCTGGTTTTCTTTAGAAATTCTAATATTTCTGCACACAAAACACAGTGTCAGTAATACTCTCATAAAAAAAATCTGATGTGGCCAGGCACATGACTTTATCATACTATGTATAAAATTAATAGTTTAGCTGCATGAGATTCTATTTGATCGAGATCGGCTATGTCTGCATTAAAATAAAACTAGTAGAACTAGACAGATACCTATCTCGATTAAAGCTGCGTTCGGGTATTGTACTCCGTTGACACCGGGTGCACAGTCCAAATGACACTTACGTGTTATTAGGTGTAAAGGTGTAACGGTGTTCAATATCCGAACGCAGCCTATATTGACAGTAGTATTTTCAAAACATTAGCGTTTGACACTAGCTAGAATAAAAAAATCTGACATCCCGGCTACTAGTTTTAATGCAGTACGACCGATCTCGATGAAATAGAATTTGCTCATGCAGCTAAACTATAAATTCTACCAAAAAATGGCATATACATAAATTATAGAAAATTTCCTCTCCTTTAATTTATTATTTAACTATTTTGACGACATTATACAAATAGCGGCTCATTGCAATCTTCAAAAAATGCTAAGAGTAAACCACCAGTTCCTTTGGACCCTTTTCAACAGAAAGCTTTTCAGCTCTAAGTTTGGTTATGAAACTTCTAAATATGAAGTTTCGTCCCGATACCTTTGGTAGTTTCTCCGGAATCGTCGCCACAAAAACGGGTACACACACACACAGACATTTTTTTGCACCTTGGTCAAAAATGTTCAGGGGACCCAAGAAGACATATTTCCGCTAAAATGTCTTTTTTTTGCACGATTACAATACTTTACATACTGCGTATGATAAAGTAATAAATAATTAAATAAATTAATAATGAAATTGTCAAGTGAATAAATAGTAATTATTTCAGTACGATTTTCATGACAGCACATATTAGCTCTCTCAGCTGAATGCGTTTAATTCTTTGAATGCGTTTCTCCAAAAATATTTTGAAAACGCCCTTTTGTTCTTTTCTGCATATTTATGCATCCACAGTAAGTATCAAATGGGGTTAAATCAGGCGATCTAATTTGTCAAAGCGTTGGACCATCATGAACAATTTAATGTCTGATGATAAATATTATTTAAGTAATGTTGTAGTGGTACATAAATTACTAATTCTTTGAATTAGAATTCTTGAAGAACATCAATATCACAAATTATACGTTTGTATAATACAGTTGTAGGATGTCATTACTAAAAGCTACATGAAGGGAAGAATTATTACTACATTTCTGAGATTGTTGAATTACCTCGTACCATCTAGATATTTAATAATAATTTATTGTGCATAACTTATAAAGGTCATATGAGATGCTTAATTACTTTAGCAGTTATCCATTTAAAATTGTTAAGTTATTTGACATTTATTAAACCTCCAGTTATTTGGGATAAGTCATATAGGAATCGCAAATCAATAAACTACCGAAAAGTCCGATGGTTTTACTATCTAAAATGAGTTCTTTTGTTTCTTTATCATTGTTAGTTACCCCAGAACAATGTTTTAAAAAATACACTTTTTTAACGTTAATTTCACAATATCACACAACAGTTGATCAAAAACTGCAATAATATACTTAGTGTAGGCCATCAATGTACTTTTCATCTTGCGTGGGACATCCTGTATACAGTGGAAATAAAACAAAATTGTACATACAAGTCTTCTATACAAGTGTTCATATTTCAAGGGTGTGCAGAGGAGTCATAGTAGACCAACGTTTGATAAGCAATATTTGTCGGTCATTTGTTTGATAACTTGCTGTGATTTTACAGAAATTGTTTTCAATGTAAGCGTTTAGTTTATCTCAAACGTTTTTACACTAATGAAATGCATAAAGTCGATAGTACGTACAACTTTGACAGAGTAATGACTACGATTATCTAATCTAATAACCATAACTAAGTTAATTAAGAAACTTAAGTTTTTAAATGGGATTATTTTTATTGGAACTAGCATGCATACAATATAGCTCGTACATTTATGATTATTTATTTTTAGAAAAGGTTAATAATGTATACGATTTTAAAATTTAAAAATGAATGTCGCACATTAATTTATCGTCGATTTTCACTGTTTGTTTACTACTTTATTTGTCATTGATTCACACAACGTAATAATAGATGAGATAACACATAGCTGCCCTTACTCAACATACCAAAATCAAGTCAATAATAACATTCCATGTAAGTACTACGTAATATATGTTTTGTGATCAGTAGATAACAAACCTTGTTGACTCGGTTACATTGTCACCATAAAATCGCTTTATTTGGGTTCCATATATTTTTGATAAAGTTGTTCGTTATTATACTCACATTAAATACCGCCATATTAATGAATTTAGTGATAAGCAGACGGTATTAAGAAAAATAACCGCTATCATTTGAGCTGCTGAATAATAACTTCAACTAAATTTGACTTGCAGTGATAACGTATATTATATTTAAATATTATGCTATCTTCATTTAATATGTGTATCTAGACTACATATTTTGTATTTATAGTGGTAAACACGGTTGTATAATAAACCAAATTTTAACGAAAATATAAATAATGGAACACAAAGCGTTTTCCAAGTTTTCTTGTTATTATTAATGGCTCCTAAATACGTAATAAGTGACAAAAGTCTGTTACACATACAGTTACACATCTTATAAGACGTCAAATGAGTTGTTGTTGAACGAATGCGCCAACGTGTCTTATATAAATCGAGTGTAATATACTATTTTTCCTACTTTGTGTCATTAATTTTGTATAAATTTAGACATTGTGGTTACTATATTTAGAATCTAGGAATTAGGGTAGTTTGCAGGTACAGGTTGTAGTACTGTTGGTACTGTAGTAAACTGCCAACTTCGAATATTTGGGATAAAATCATGACATAATCTTATTGTGGATAATTTTACTCTACTTTAGCCTACAAGTTACTATGAGTTACTATGATCACAATAGAGCTTGGGGCAACACTATCAACCCGCAACGGCTACTGTGATAAAAACTTATATGACAACCAGTGAATAAAGGATATAGATATAGAAAGCTAACCTAAAAAGTTCACTTAAAAATAATTACTAATAATTATAAGTCAGAATAGAAGTGTTTGGCGGTGACAGATTAGTAACTTCGAAGAACAAGAACTTACTAAAAAATTGTTATAACGCTGAACGTTTAATAGCCGCCGTGTCTACTGTCTACCTAATTCCGCTAGGTAGCCGTTGAGGTTTGTACATTTACACGCACTTATAGTTGAAACCAAATTTTAATTTCGGTGAAGTAGTTTATTAGAATAAATTATACTAAAAAAAGTTACTGGCGATGGAGGTAACACAAAAAGTTGCACACAACTAGAACTAAGACGAAGTTGGAAGTGACGTACAAAAGAAGTACGGTATTGGCACGACCAAAATTCTGTCCATTAATAATTATTTTCCAGTAATGATCTTTTATTTAGAATAGTTCCTGATCAACAGGGCCGATGCCATACGTTTCTAGAAAAGTGAAAAAGTGTGACAGCTGATTATATTTTTGTTCGAGACATCCTGCGGGGTAAATAAGGAAGTTGTGCAGGTTCTCAAGTACTTGGTTACAAAGCTATATCAATTCTCAACATTCTGTTCTTTTTAAGTTATCCCAATATCAGAATGTTTGTACAAGGTATACAGTTTCAAGTAAAATTTTGTGTTGTTTTTAAACCAGAAAAACTAGTTAAACGGATTTTGCAATAAAGGCTTAAATATGCCGCAATTATTTTGTACAGAGTACTTCAGAAGTAATCAGAACTTTCCATTTTCTCACTGTATTATCTAAGGAAATTTATTTTAGGTAAACTATTCCTTATATTTTTGGAATGTGTCCATATCGACAAAGGTTTATATAATAAAATAAAATACGGAACAAAAACCTCTTTTCCTTTGTAATAAGTTTTAATTGCTTATGTACCGGTTTCGTTTTTTATAAAAACATCGTCAGCCTAAATCTACAAAACGAATAGTGGTGGTAATGTAATATATAAATAATTTAACAGAATACGTACAGTCAGATAATTAAAAACATTAAAAGCAATAAAGAACACGTGTGCCATGTGTGAAACACGGAGGGCATTTGACATACGGCTGGAAGTTAGCAAGAGGGATGGCTTAAGATACAAAAATTTCAAAATTATTGTAAAGTGAACATGAATAAAGGTTTTTGTTGAAAGTCTAATTGATCATTTAGTAAGGTGATATTGGGGTTTCTTCTATGCTTTTCTATTTCAAGTTGTTCAAATTTATCTAATTTGTAGTTTTCATTACATTTGTGAAGTAATGTAGGTTAATTGTATTTTATACAAAACGTTTTACTGAAATAAAATTGTCTGAAAAGTTGATAATTAAAATTGTTCCCATGTGTGTCTAAGTTACTGACGTACACTGTATATTTTTGATCGAAAATTGAAAACTCGATCGATTTAGCTATGTCCGTCTGTCTGTCCGTTTGTCTGTCTGTATACAATAACTGCTGAAATTTTAGAGCAATTGTTCTGAAATTTGGTATACAAGCATATCTCTTAAAAAGAAAGGACAAATTTGTGAATGGACAAATTCAATTTACTCAGGGGTATTTTAACTTCGGCCCGGCTGAAGATATTTTTCTTACTAGGTTTTTTTTCTTATTGTTGCAATGGTATTTTATTTCTTCAACTTTTTAAAAAGTTGAAGTAATCATGAATAGGTCCATATGAAATGTGTTACTTAGAATAACATTCACTGGCAGAAAAAAAGGCAAGGAAGAAAGTGGGACACTCATATATTTAATGAAATCGGTTTCCATACAAGACATGAATAAATAATAAAATATGTGCGTTATGTTATGTATTCATTCTACTAGTTTAAACAGAAAAAAGCAATTTTTAATTAAATACATCATTATTTTTATATTTTATTTTAGTATCAAACCCTTATCTTTTCAGCTTTCTGAAGTCTGTTTAAACTTCACAGTCCGTTGTTAAAACTTTGCCATACTTAGTTTCGACCTAATTCCTGGCATTTCCTCGAGGATTGCCTTTTATGGGATCTTGTTGGTATTGCAATTCTGAAAGAACAAATAACAATTCAAATTCTGTAGATGATTGTAACTTGAGTTCTTGCAAGCAGTTCAGACTAGAAAGCCCATAGTTTATAGGGTTTCTCTGTAGTGCTTTTGAAGGGACAATGTAGATGGCAGAATTACGACGGCTTATTGTCTTAGATCAAACAGCTTTCCAACTTTCAACACAATTAATCACCGGAATGTATATGTAGACGTGAAGGATATTCTTATTAAATATCATACAATTCAAAATGTATTTTATTGAGTACAAACTATAATCTGAATGTATAACTAAAAAGTTTGGTATTATAACTGTTCCAATTTTGCGTAATGAAATGATTTTTTATGGAAATCTCACATTAACCGTACTATTGAGCACCATGTGGTATGCGTGTCAGGAATTTGTTTAATACTACTTTCGCTGAACGTTGACTTTGGTTAAGTGGACCAATACCTTGACCTTACAAGTCACAAGCACTTTCGCACTTTACATTTCTTTTCCGTCTACGTGATTTGTTTGATTTGAATTTTTCTGTAATTTAACAAAGCACTGTTATCAAATTACTCCAAGTTTCATTTATAAATTGATGGTTTATTTACTCCAAACAGCAAAGAGATGTTACATACACATCTAGCAATAAGGAATTTCAATAATTCCATAAATTCCCATTATTTCTTGGAATGCAGCTTGTATGTAAATATCTAGCGTCTATTTTTATACGTAATATGTAGTTGTCTTAACTGACATTGACAGAAAAATTTATAACGAAGGAAATAAGGACATACAATCATAAATACTGCGTGTACTGTTTTCTCTGTCACTAAGTATAATAATACGTGCTTATATATTACGCAAACAATTGCAATTATAGATGCAAGGTGAACGAACGCTAGACATATACAAATATGCATTAGGTAGGTTCTGTAATACTTACATTGTATGATACTAGAAAGAAGGGAGATTATGTAAACATTCGTAATGGCTGTAAAAATAAACAAATAAATTATTAAACACTGTGCTTCTCTCTCGGTCTTTATGATACTAAATACGATGATAAATTGCTTTAGAGGTCACACACATTTATTATCACACACAGTATCTTAAACTGTCATATTTATTGAAAGTAATATACTGGCATTCGAAGTACATCAATATTCCATGAAATAACGTTTATTTTCTTCATGTGTGCGTTTTTTTATAAAAAAAAACTCATCTCAATATTACTACGTAATATTGATACTACGTAGTACGTATAAGAAGAATTTGATATTAAACTCGCAGCTTTGTGATGTTATTGGAATACCATAGCACGGAAAAAACATGAAAAGAGTGACTTTTTACCGTGTGGTTGGTACGCTTTGTGTTATGTAATGCCACCTGCGTAGGTTTCCTCGGACCTATAGGTATCACTAAAATGTTTTAAATTGAAATTATATTTACTTGTGTTTATTTAGGTATTTAATGCAAGTTATCTTGCTTACTTTAAATATGTGAATATTACATATATAATTTAGTTTGTTATTCTTTCGTATAATTGTGTTTCCTCGTACGTATTTTTACTTAAAATTGGATGCTGAATCTCCATTTAGTTGTTCGCTTCTAGATTTTTCAAACGCGAAAAACATGGGTTGTCTAATCGTAACGCAATAGGTGTCAAATCTACTTATTAAGGCTCCCGTCTCATTTCAAATACCGAACTGGAGCGAACTTCTCTCCAAAGCTTCGAAATAAAAAAAAAACACCAGATGTAGATGGCGCTACTATAAACATGTTTGTTTTTATTTCATATTTATTACATTTGACGTATGTTATAATCTAAATAAATAAATGTATTGCTTTCTGTTTTGTTGTATAACCTGTTTGGTTATATTATTGATACCGCGTGCTGTGTTTAATCGTTCGATTAAACGGTCCTTTTCCTGGTCACTTCTTCTTCGTGCTTGGTAATAATACGACGAAGTGGTTTTAAATGGTATATTTAAAATAATAACAACCGACGCTGACAACGATAGATACTGGATATGGATACGAATTAGCTGTTACGGCGCGGTTGCTGCTGTTTGCAAAGATGGACGCTTCAACCCTGGATGCGGCTTGTAGAATTTGGAGGGTTGTTGAACGTAGCGTCACGACAGACACGTCCACTTCGTAAGGTGGTCTGTAGGCAAAGAGACCTGTGTAAAGGGTTGAGCGTTGGTAGTTGACCCGAGCTTGTTGGGGGTAGTTTCCGGTACCGCGCGAGTCAAACTGGATAGTACCAAGCTAAATACAAATACTAGGAAACCATTGTGAGCGTCATACAAATACAAACATATTTACAATATTGATACGAATAACATTTATTAACTAATCTAACACAAAACACATGAAATGGCACTAATTCTGGATGGGGGTATACAACAGTTTGTAAAAATATTCAAACTGGACTGTGTTTGAGTTTTCTAGTCGATGATATACTACTTTCACAATCGGCGCTATTGAAAACATGGTTGCCAACTCACTACAAACACGCACTACAATACTCCAGAGTGCAAGTCTAGAGAAGTTCAGAAGAAAATAACTTGTGCTCTTATAGTTAACATTTAATTATATTTTATAATGTATTACAGCCCTTCATGATTACAGCAGACACCACATTTTACATAAATAATTTTCATAAATATTGAAATTTCTTTCCGATGGCAGTTGCGTAAGGACCTTCGGAATCGAATGGTAGCGAGCATTCCACGATTGGCGCAATAATTATGACGTGGATTATTTTCATGTTTTGGGGGTCGGAGACGGGAGCCTTAATATCAACAAGGAACGATAATTTGTTAAGTTTTTCGCTAAATAAGTTTTGTCCTCTAAAGTAAACCTAAAAATCATATTTTAGTGAAATCTTTCGCCAAGTTTGGACCCACATTTTATTATCCGATCGACATTTTTACCGTTTCTTATTGATCTTAATACACTCATTTGGACACCTGACACGTTTCAGTCAACTTTTGTTTATCGCTTTTGACAGATTGGAGTAAGTATTATTTTGTTAACTGCAGAGTTCTTAAAGATTATCAGTAGATATTTTAGCCAACAAAGCAAATACTTGATTGTTTATATTTATCTAACAAATCGAGATAATAAAGAAGAAAATGATATTAGATTAGGTAGGTACATATAATGTATTTTTACAGGATCTATAAATACAAAATTATCCGATTGATGTGAACCAGAAGGCAAATTGTAGGCTTATTTTATAGTGAGGGGAGCCCAGCCTTGCCAATGGCTCGGCCTTGATACACAATACAATATTTTTCCAAAATTTTGAGTATTTACTTCTGAATTCACTGATGTTCAAAAATATGTTGAACATTGTCGAGATAAACACAATTGAAAATTGTAAATTATTGATAACTCTGGGTATAGTTGATTTATTTTTCTAAATGACAGTAAGGTAAGTAAGTCTGTTCATGTTTCAAGCTCACAATTATTTTGTGAATAATTTGTCTATTAATAGTTCACTAGGCCGAAGGGATTAGGTATTGTCTATATTCTCATTAGATTCTGGTTGTCTAGGAGAATCTTTTGATCCCTTTGATGACTTGTGGCACACCAAGATACTAAATCCTACACGTGTGGGATATTTTATCGGCCGCAATGTACACACCGTTCCATTATTTATGTTCCAAGATTTTCAGGGCGTAAAAATGTTGGCTCTAATTCAAGAAAATCTCACCGAATATTTATCTCCATGGTTAGTAATATTTCCGTGTTTAAGTGTCTAGACAGACAGAAAATATCTTTTTTTTAAAGATATATTAAGCCACGCGAATGAAATTGGAGGGTTGTTAGATACCAACACAAAAAAAATAAAAAATTTAAAGTAGGTACCTACATATTTAGATTAGTTTGATGTTGGCATGACAAAATTTTAAATTACACCTTATACGTCTAGTTTCATGATACACAGAACCCTATCGATTATCAACTTTGATCCCCAAGACAACAACAAAACTTAGTTTGTTATTCATTAATTTACGTGACTAAAAAATGATTAAAATAATCGAAATTGTAAATAACTATAATTACACGAATTGGGACCGATATCTTTTTTTCGTTTCTAATTCGTACGACGGAACGCAATGGAATCAAACAAAGCAACGGTATTCACGAATTCACGGAATTCACTAAGTAAGTATATTGGAATGAAAGCTCAAACCGTGAACTTTAACATTATTAGGAGAAAAATATTGTGAAAACTGATATCAACGTAACATGAAATCCTTAGGACAACTCTGTGTTTGGGTGTATTCTTACTGTAGAACGCGACAATAAAATTGACAAGCGTTCATTTAAAGAAAACGTGTTCTGCATTACTTCCCAAGAAAAGTCATTTTTCAACTCCTCAATTAATGAGTGCATACATTATCATGGCAATTTATGATAAGTAATATGTTATTCCCTACATACATGGCAAATACTTCATTCCTGTCTCTTTATACTCCGCGAGTCGTGTTATTAAAGTCGTTAACAAGGTATTTAACGAAAGTTGCTAACGTAGTTGCTACGTAGCAAGTTGCTACCTTTGGTTGCTACATAACAATTGCGGTACAGAATTGGCCTGATTGTCAAGGCATTGACAACGTCGCTAAGTGACAAGCGCAACAATTTTAATCTGTCAAAATACTGTATGCATGGTCGTAGACTCACTCGAATGTTTTCGTTCTCGTGAATAATTGCTTACATTACTTGCTCATAAAATAATATACTATTTATACCTCCGTAGTTAGATCCACAAAATGAATGTGCCCGTACTTCATAAGGTCCCTTTCGTCGGAGCGGGTCACATGTTTTTAGTGTTTTACACAAAAACATAAACATAGCTTGTTACGATAAGTCATCAACATGTGCTTTTAAAAATAACTGCACCAAATTCCAAACAAACCATACGAACACAGCCGCGGGCACAGCTGAAGACAAAACCGGACTAAAAGTAGACCCCTCAGGAACACATAAGGTGACACCATAATATGATTTCGATTTAGAACCAATTTAGGCATGTTGACGTATATCCCCAAGAAAAGAATTTCATTTTGTAAATTGCATTGTCTCTCTGGGAACTGTAATCGTGACAATATAAAAACGCTTACTGTCTGTTTACATTTGAAGCCCCGGCGGCTATTCTAAAAATAGTTACTTCGTCTTTAGTGCTTGTTCTCCATTTGTCTCCTACGTGGACATACTGCCAGACGGGTGGTGTCAGATAACCTTGATTATGTATGTATTATGTAACATGTGGCGCATGGGCCAACACCCTGACACACTATCGACAAATATTTGACATCAGGTAGTCTGGTAGTAAGAAAATTCTATCCGGATAGACGGATGTTCTATTCGCTTTGAATTCTGGTTACATTTCTGTTTGTTAAATTGGAGACATCGGCTTCCCCTTCCCTTCTTATGTCCGGAGTAATGAACTCGATCTTTCATCCGCTTCATTAACGTCAGTATAACTCTACTCTGCTCTGGAGTTGATGAAAATGTAAGGTATTCCAATTATAATGGTTTAGGGATGATTAATGTGATCAAAGAAAAGAAGCCAGCTTTAAACGGAAATGATATAGCACGTGCCAGTTGCATAAATTATGGATTTAGAACTTGAACTGCCTGCGCTGTGCATACAATGTCATGTCGAACGAAGAAATGAGTCGCTTTTATGTTATGACAGCAAACACTTTATAATCCGGATACTAGGCTGAACTATGTACCAAACCTAGGCATTTGATCACACAAGCACAAATTCAATATAAATTAGTGCAGTATTAAATTAAACATGTAAGGCAAACGCCCCAAGTTCAGACAGACAGGAATTTTTGTTACATTTGTAACTGTAGAATTTATATACATGTGGTGCTAATGACTGTGTTAACTTTTTTTAAACAAATATTTCCTTCTAAAGATGTCTGGCTATTCAGTTTTAAAGACAATTGATAATAGTTATGGATTTTATACTGTATTTTATAAGTTTAACAATTGCCCCTAATTCCGACACTAAGCGTATATTTTGATCCGAAATCCGACACCTCAGTGAACCTAATTCAGACAGTCATCCTAAATCACACTTGTGGTACATTATTCTGACAAATATAAACATTCAAGTAAATATTAAGTGTTTTAAATATTGTTAAATAAGATTTATTATTAAGGAATGTTGAACATTTATGTTTGACCATTTCTAATTAAACACAGTATAAAATAAGTCCTTAGTCTTCTTCAATCTGCCCTCTTTACCTCATCTGTATTTTAATGTTTCTTGCATCTGGAATTTTTAGTGTTCTCCTTTTCTTGGTGCAGCTTTTTGTTCTGTTCCTTTTTCGCTTCCTTTCCAATTTCTCTAGAATTATTTTCTTTTGTGCTACCTTATTTTGTATTAACAAATATTCTGTCCAAGCATTAGAGGTAGTGTTACAGAAGAACAGTTTCTTTTTACTTTATTTGGGTGTTTCAGGCCAGAATAATGATTTTTTTAATGGAGATGGCGTCAGTTCATTGTTATCTCCAAAGGTGGTGTATCAATGCCAAAGTCGCTACTCTCTGCTGCTAGTGTTGCTTCATTCTGTCTTATTTCATGATCTCCTATGATGCCTGTCGATATTTATGACGGAATTAGGGATGATCGTAACTCCGACACCCTGTAATAATTAGGAATTATTGATGTCCGTAATTCAGGCACTCGTGTCGGAATTTGGACAAAATGCGTACAATTAATTTTAATATAGCAAACGATGTAAAATATGTAAAATGGCAATTGAGCCATTTGTATTACTTCTAACTATGTCCACAATTCCGACACACATGTCTGATTTACGGACGTGCTATATTTACATGTACCTAATTCCGACACCCGTAAATTTGTAAATAATAGTGGTTAAAATAGTAGTACACCATATTATTATGAAAATATAAAGAATTTTTAGTCAGCCTATTTAGGCCAGAATTAGATATTATTAGAATTTTCTTAATTACTTTTATCCTGTAGCGATTTAAAAAGTCGAATTGCAGTTGCCTTATAAGGAAAAACCCAACTTTTAGCATAACACTCAATTATCAAGAACAGTCAAACTCCTAGGTTATATTCTGACTGTTAGAACATAGAACATTGGTAGAATAAGAAACGATTGTGGGTTGATAAGTGTAATGTCAAATCAACAAACCTGATGTCCTAAAATAAAGTTCAATGTTATAGATGTCTTATTTTATCCAACTAATGGTGAGTTTACTCAGCATTTCGTCGCCGCAACGCAATTTAACGTCTTAACTTAACAACTTAAAACATAGGGAAACCGTATATTGGTTTAGACAGCACTGGGATTAAATTAATATTCCCTAGAAAAGGACGTAATGTTTTAACTTTTAGGTCCTTCCCTAATTTGGAGCCATTTATGGGAGGATCATTAAACTACTAACAATATTGTATCAATGAATTATTTACAATGAAAATGAAGATGCATTTCACAGGGATAAAACCGGGCGTCGCGAAGACACCAATAATATTACATTAATAACGTCCGGAAGGAAAGACAAGACCATGTACCACCAAGCTTTTCGTGCAAATCACAAGATGGCAAATCCTATTCAAACAGATTTTGTTTCGTATGAAATATTTGTTTGACAAAACAAACATACAAAATACACCGAGATACAATTTTATTTGAAGGATCACCGTTGAGGATGGTTTTTGTCGCCATTCAGTATCAAATGTAGTTTCAAAACAAACATTTTGGGGGTTATATCTGACAGTTTCTACTACGCACCCACCTGCGCATCGTGACGCTAATGAATTCTTAATTTCTCTGTATAAACGGCGAAATATTTTCCTGAGGCCTGCATTGATTGTAGGGTTAAATTTCGGCTATTTTGCAACTACGGAAAGCTGACTAAACCCACCATAACAGAAATGTGTCGGATTTAGGACAGTGTCTAAATTTGGGACGTTTACCTTAGATTATTAAGCGAAAACTTCGCCTAGTCTTACCGTAATCTAAACATAGAATGTAGTGTTTTCACTCGTCATTCCTCAGTATTTCAAGGTTGCGCATAGCAACCACATAATTTCCCGCGTTGTTTCTGTAACCTAGAGTGCGTACGTTGAACTCATATTTCCTAGAATTAAACGAAAGATACCTTACAATTTCAAGAACGCACACATTATCACTATAATTTTGTCGAAAAGTTTCTAAAACATCAATTCGTGATGATGACTACGGGTTTCTACATAGTACATCCCTAAACAAAACCTTTTGTTATTGGATTTTTTTTGTGGTTTGACGTAACGTTGTTAGAAGTATTCGTGCTTTGTTGACTTGGTACGCGTTTCGGCTTTGCTTCCGTCTTTAGGTCAAGGTCTTGAAAATTAAAAGTTACTGCGCACCAATGATCTCGGCTGCCTAAATATACGCTCTTACGTTTCACATACAATGAAGCCGGCCTTCATAATAACAGATTTGAATGAAGATGTAATATTATTGGGTACATACGTCGAATGATACGCATTGTATAAATTTGAATGGGTAAATGTCGTTTCAAGGAAGGTTTGGGAGGCCACACAGAAAAAAATACGGAGTTGATTTCAACTCCCTTTCAACTCTTTTTGTGTTTCCCTCGCGTCCAGAGTGAAATCACGCAAAGTTGTTGATTCCAGAGTTAATATAAATACATTAGGAGTTTAATTAACTCCTTCCAACTCCCAACTCGGAATTGAAAAATATTCACGGAAAGTAGTTCAATTAACTCCATTTTGGATGTAAATCAACTTCGAAAGGAACTGACTTATTAAATACAAATTGTGAGTTGATTAAACTCTCAACAGTGTTGAAATAACTCTGGAGTTATTTAAAAATTTACATTTAATAAGAGTTGAATTAACTCCTTGTAGAGTTAACAATGACGTTAAATTAACACTGGCGAGAATGTGAATTAACTCTGTATGGGAGTTGGGTCAACTCCTTGTGGGATTTGAATTAAATCCGTTAGGATTAGATATTAACTATTTTATGGATTTATAATTAGCAAAGGTTTTCAAAAAAATACTGGTTCCATGATTATATTTTTTTTTATTCAAATAACATTATTTTATAAAAATAAACAAAACTATAACATAAAACATATTGCCTATAGTAAATCGTATTTAAGAACTATATACAACTCATTTGGCTTATTAAACATAGTCTGACATTCGTATGACAACAAATGAGATAGTTCTTCCAAGCATATTAACGTCTCATTATCTTCTATATTTGTACAAATTTGATATGCTTGCAAAAACTCAATAAACTTAACTGTTTTCCAACTGTGACACACAAAATAATATTTTTTATTACAATGAAATAAATGTTTAATTTTGTAAAATACTGGTAAATTGTTGTTGCATTTACCATGCACCAAATAAAAACCTACATGATACTTAATGCCGTTTATTGCTGCCCATTTAATAAAAGTTAGGTTATTGGGATGTGTAACATTTAAACCGAGAAACCATTCTTTATTACCAAAATCATTAATACTTTTAACAGGACCGAAAACTAAATCCTCTTGTACTTTATTATGCCATATATGTGACCAATGAAGTTGATGTTTATTGCACAACGTCTTGCAAATATTTTTATAGCAACTATTTTGACCAAGGAGTCTTTTAAAAAAATTATGTTTTGCTTCATAACGTATCGCTGACATTTGATAAAGTGGTCCCATCATAGTTATAATCCTAGGATAATGCACCATCATGTGTTGTTTTGGTATCAAATCTGCTTTATATTCTGCAATAAAAGATTCATGATGTGCTTGTATTAATGTTTTTAACTTACTTGTTGTCAATTGAAAAGTATTCTTGTATTCTTCTAAAATTTGTTGTCCGATGGGATGTTGCTTTAAATTTTGTTCAAATGCCTACAAACAAATTTATTAAGTATAATTATCTGAAGACAAACAAAAATTTGGTTCAATAATATCACAGATAGTATGTAGGTACTTACTTGTAATAACGAAGTCTCTTTACTCGATTGAGGTTTTGGAGACAACGACTGGCTGAGAATGATGCTTAAAGGTACATCGCTTACATCACCTGATGTGTTTGTTACAGTACTTGAAGTAGGGGGTGCTAAGGAAATAAATTTAATAACTACATTGTAATAATTAAATATATGTTTGATTGCTTACACAACGGTAAAGATTCCTCTAGAAAGTTTTCGTTCTTAAGCTTTACTTCAATAATGACGCCTCTTTGGCTACACCTAACAAAATCTAGAAGAATATCCTTAGCGATTGTCCCAATCGTTTGGATCTATACCAAAACTCTGTCCAACTAATTAACAGAAAATGTCAGTATTACAAAAATATGCATCTAAATATTTTATTGGTTAGAATAGATTTTAATTGAACAAGCTGCAATCCTTAACCTATACATATAATACAGTAAACAGTCGGTACATATTTACCTTAGGGCCCTTTCAAAGCGTTGCGTACCATCCGTGCGGACGCGGACGGTACGCGCGTACCGCTATGTCTACAGAGATCTATGGCGGCTTTCATCCACGTTGCTCTGAAAGCTGCCATACATACATATATCCCACTAGTTATAGCTGTACGCGCGTACCGTCCGCACGGATGGTACGCAACGCTCTGAAAGAGCCCTTACACAGAACTTAAAGTACATATTTAGGTTTATAATAAAATTGTTAATTACATATTACATGTAACTAACAATTATAAATTTTTTTGGTCAAGCCGTTTTGAAGTTATCAGTTTTCAAATACGTCGCTATACGTCCGGCAAGACCAATCTATCGGGTATTAAACAATTTCTACTTACTTACCGGCACTAATTATTGATTCCAAGCATAAACTTTCTGAAGGAAACTTTATCCACTTTTTACTTCCGTTGAATTTTCCTCGTATAAATAGGAACTCCATTCTCACGTGGTATAAAAACAAATGACTTTCTTCAAACTCGACACTGCACTGCTCGACACCCTATGGTAACCCCCTCCAGTCCGTTATCCACCAAGCTGGCGCCTTTTCTCGCATCACAACAATTTGCAATCCTTTACGGATTTGATTTAACACATTAACAGAGTTTAATGTAATATGGTAACGGAGTTGTAAAATGGTAACTATCGAGAGATTTATTATTTTGCTGCACAGAGTTGATTCAACAATTTCGTGAAGTTAAAAGACAAATCATTCCGAAGGGAGTTATATCAACTCCGAAAAATATTTATTGCAACTCTTGATGGTGTTGTTTTTGTTAAATACGAAGAAACATTTATGATAACTCCTAACAGAGTAAAAATTTAACAATTTTCGGCGAATAATCAACTCTGTTCACTCCTTTTTAACTACGTGAACCACAACTCCGTCATATTTTTTTCTGTGCATATGCTACTGAAATAAAATATTGAAATCGTTAATTTATGGAATAATTGGAATTGAATAAAGTAAGTTCGGATAATAAGGCCCGCCTAAGAAATGATGTTGAACAAAAAGCAAATGGCTAAATGTTTCATAAACTATATAATATAAATAAATGAGGTATTGTCTATAAAAATAAAAAATCATTCAAAAACAAAAAACAAAATATTGATTTAATAAAAGATGGCAATTGGTCTTATTTTAGACGGTGCGGGTAATAGGTGCGGGTAATAATGCTCATTGAATATTTTCAGACAATTTAACTCATTTTCGAGACAATTTTGGTTATATAATGTTTATATTAAGCTAATATACTAACAACAATATATAATTAGATGACTAACGTAGTATGATTTAATATGCTGTTTGTCGTGTTAAATTCATGTCTGATTAACTGTGACGGTCGAGACATGCACTAACATATTAATACTACATTGAAATTCTGTCAAACTAACACTATAAAAAACTGAATTATTGTTATGTTACCTTGTAAAGTCGTGGAGGTTGTGACGGTTGGGTAAAATAAGAAATCCAGTCATTTAAATTGAAGTAAAATATGGTTTTATTAAAGATCAACTTCCCTGGCATGCTTTTAGAACTACATAATAAAATGATAAACTTAAATAAAAGAAAAGTAAGAAACTAAATATTATACTTTATCTTCTTCTTATTATACTTCATCAAAATAAATATTTAGATTTTTCTGGATATATACACGTTATTCTAAGATGAATTGTATCTCTGAATGTTAAATGTTTATAAACAAATACTATGCACAGTAAACCTCACAAGATAACCGAATTGTTGCTAGTCGCAATCAACCTTTCTACTTTATCATACGTAGTATGTAAAGTATTGTAATCGTGCCAAAAAAAAATTTTGAGATTTTAGCGGAAATATGTCTTTTTGGGTCCCCTGAACATTTTTGACCAAGGTACAAAAAAATGTCTGTGTGTTTGTGTGTGTATGTCTGTGTGTGTGTACCCGTTTTTGTGGCGACGATTCCGGCGAAACTACTAAAGGTATCGGGACGAAACTTCATATTTAGAAATTTCATAACCAAACTTAGAGCTGAAAATCTTTCTGTTGAAAAGGGTCCAAAGGAACTGGAGGTTTAGTCTTAGCATTTTTGAAAGATTTTGCAAATAAGCCGCCATTTCTGGAATTTGGTCGAAATAGTTAAATAATAAATTAAAGTAGAGTAAATTCTGAATAATTTATGACTATGACATTTTTTTGGTACAATTAATTGTTTTGCTGCATGAGCAAATTCTATTTAATCGAGATCGGTCGTACTGCATTAAAATTAGTAGCCAGGATATGTCAGATATTTTGATTCTAATGACAGTAGGTAGTGTCAAACGCTAACGTTTTGACAATACCTACTGTTAATATAAGCTGCGTTCGGATATTGTACACCGTTACACTTTTTACACCCAATAACGCATAAGTGTCATTTGGACGGTGTACCCGGTGTCAACGGAGTACAATATCCGAACGCAGTTTTAATCGACATATCTGCCTAGATCTACTAGTTTTATTTTAATGCCAACATAACCGATCTCGATCCAATAGAATCTCATGCAGCCAAACTATTAATTGTATATATAGTATGATAAAGTCATGTTCCTGGCCATATCAGATTTTTATGGAATGGAACTAAATTATAAAAAATAGAGAAATTGTGATTCTGGTATAACATTTTGAAAAGGTGCTGCGTAATAACACTATATCTTTACAAAATATAGAAATTATGAAAAAATATTTTTCAGATATTTCTACACTGTGTGTGTGTGTATAGCTCATCAAAATAAGCGAAACAGTTTGTATAAATACGGGGATACCAAATTAGTCTATCAAATTGCCTAACTCCGTAAAGTTAATCTTAAAACACAATAGACGAAGTAAATAAATAGTAAGCAGACTACTTTTGATGAGTAGGTATATCTGCTGTTAAAACAGTAGTCCATGTGGTATTACTTCTAGTGACTTTTGCATAACAATAGCTGCTCTCAAAAGGCACTCTAAAATGAACTAAATGCAAAAACTTTTTCGTTTTTACTTGAAATGGCAATAGGGGTCTTGCACTAAGTCTGAAAATACGCTCTATTAGTGCCAAACGTATACCAGAACCGCAAACTTTTTTTAAGAAAAAAATTAGGTATTAAAATCGGTCTCGTCCCTTTAAATATGAGTCAGACCAGAACCAGAATTGGTTGAAGCGATTGCCATGCCAAGATTCCTTGACCCAACTATACTTATTCGTTATCAGAACGCACCAAACGTCCTCAAGATGCTATACATTCAAATCAATGCCGTTCTCGTGCCCGTAGGTCCTATTTTTTTCGGCCGCTCTCTACGGCGTATGCTCGCTGAACTTCTCACCAATCTTATGACGTCACGGAGCGTTTTGGCGCGCTCTTAGACCGGTTTAAACTTTGATGTTCAATAACAATTGAGTGCAACTATATTAAGCGAAAAAAATTTACACACGGTTTTCTTACCATCTTTTTTTGCTAAGTTTGTTAGTTATGCAAGACCCCTATTGAGTTTTTAACAGTAGTAGTGAATCACCATTTATAATTACTATATATTGCGGGATCAGTACTTGACTTGAGTGGTTATTTTTGGTTGGTTTTTCATTGTTTGCGTAAATACTTGTTTTACTTCTTTTATTGATACATAAACATAACTGTTTATTTGACTAATGTGTGTTTGTGGTGATATTAGCAATTAATGTATACTTATTGATAAATATTTTAAAATAAACGCTCAGTTTGTATTGTTATAAAAAACTTTTAGAAAATAAACAACTTCTAGAAACCCCCTAATAATGTTTGCATGTAACGTTTCTTTTTATTATCATTAAAACTCAGTCTATTTTATATCGCTACAGTAGAAAGATTTATTCTTTTCATTTTTATGTATTTGGCTCCATTTCAAGAAATTCGATTAAATGGAAATAGTGCAGTGATCAGTTTCTGTCAGTTTTATTTTGTTTTTCTCTCTAATAAATTCACTGGAAACAAATAAAGCTTTTGTTTTTCTTATGGACGCAATTAGTTTATCATATTTGGATTGAGTGTTTTATCTTGAGTGATTTTATATAGCACAAGCCATATTTGTAATAAAATTAAAAATTATATTTATGCCGTAATTTTATTATTTGTAGTCGTGTTAAGGAAGTTCGACTTTTTATGTAGAATTGTAGAATTACGTACGTTTTGAGTCAATTCACTTAAAAATCAAACTTTAGCCTAAAGGTGGGAAAAAATTTGTCAACACTGAGTCTAGACTAGACTAGACAAACAATATGTTTTTCGCTGGTCGTCTAGTGCTAGTGCACCCAGTGCTGCCTGGAAGTATTTATTTGCACAATATATCAGTTGGTAAACTGAATAAGTCTTCACTGAACTGCGCTTTAACTTTAATCAATAGTTTATGCAGATTGTTGATGTATGTAATTCAATAATGCTTAAGTTCATGCATAAGACGCCTATTTTAAGACTTTTAAGCATATTTAAGCGTACTGGGTACTGATCAGCGAATGTTTTGTAGTAAATGCGCATGACCATCAACAGTTAACAACTGTTGTTACCGCAAGATTTGTAGCAAGTGGTCCATTTTTACAATAAGAATGCGAAGTCATATGAAAGTCGTTAACAGGGTGGTTAACGAAAGTTGTTAACGTAGTTGCTACGTAGCAACTTGCTACGTAACAAGTGCGTTACAGAATTGGCCTGATTAACTACTGTCGTCAAAAACACGTGAAGTTTTATTATAAGGATTTCATTACACCTATATTTTCAGAAATAATTTTACATGAGGATTGTCTTTTATCTATGTTGAAATAAGAAATTCAAATAGACACACTACAATTAAATCATTAGCTTTTAAATCCCTAATATTGCTAATTAAATCAAAAGTTGCATAACAATTTCAAACTTAATACGGGTTATTAATAAACAAAACGTTAACCGTAGTAATTTTAAATGTGCATTATTCATTCTTTACATATTAGTATTTATTACGAATAAGCACCTTGACATCCGAATCACTCGCGTGGATTTTTGAATTTACGTTTTATTTTCAGTCCATTACAGTATTTCTGCCCTCCGTCGCCCTTACAAAAGGACGTATGGCAAACAGGGTTTACATTAACTGAGGGAGAATCATTCATTAAGGGCGTTAATGTAAGCGGCAAGTGGGGATTTCCCCAAATAATTACACTGGGAAACATCGATTTTCCAAACGGAAAAACACCGAGCGTTTTGCTATATTTTGAAATAAACCTCTCTGTTACCTATATAACCTTGTTTAAATAATGGACACACAACTGCAAAGAAACGCTGATAGTACTTCAAATAAACATGGGAATGGTTATTCACCACATTTCTTAGAGTGCGAATAGAAAAATGTTCAAGAGAATATTTGCGACAATCCATTTAATTTTGTAATCTAATTTTACCAAAAGTGTACCTCTTAAAATCTTGGACCGCCAATCCGAATAATTTGGTTCAAATCCAAAACGGGGCAGTAGTTTTTTAATTTAAAAATTTCTGCCCTCTAGTATTAACTATTTCATATTTGATATCAGTATACTCGCCTTTGTGAAATAAACTAAATGTAATTAATTTTATTAATCTTTAAATCCATCATAAAGCAACGTCTGCTCGTCTCATTTTAGAGGTGTTAACCAGACGACGAAGGATATTATTTCGAGCTTGATTGAGTACCACCACTTCCATGGTAATGTGAGGGCTTATCTTGATGAAAATCTGCTTATCAGATGGATTGGGGTGTGAGGTATTAGATATTCTCTACCCCTCGATGTTCTTGTTTTAAAGCTGCTGTCACCAACCCCACAAAATCAATGAATTTAGGGCTTGAAATGGTTTGATTTTTTTCTCGTAAAATACTGTCGAATGGCGTTTGCGTTCAATCTCATTTTCTTTATGTGGCAATGTGGGTAGAATAGTTGGATAAGAGGTCGACAAATAAAGAATTTGCAATTTTATAGGGAACGAGATAACGGCCTTATTCAATTGTTGGTGGAACGGGATCGTTGTCGATGTATACATGGTTTTATATATATATATATATATATATATATATATATATATATATATATATATAGGAGAAAAGTATTATATATATATATATATATATATAGGAGAAAAGTATATATATATATATATATCAAAATAAATTATATATGGAAAATGCAGACAGACTAACAAAAGGACATCTTCTAATTCAACATTTTTATGATAAAACTTATCCTCATTGTATGAAATCGACCTCTTCTATAAGGAGGTAAAATTATATAAGGTTTCGAAAGTTAACAGACAGCTGATATGTTATGAAAGCGTCTTATTCATAAATCTTCAGGAGTTGACAATAACAGGTTTGGTAGTAGAACGCAATGCGCTGTTAGCGCATCGCCTTTAAACTGTCACTTCAGTTCAGTTTTCATGCAAACGACGTACATAAACTTATGCAAATAGTTTATAAGCGATGTATCGCTTCATAATATTGAAAGTTATTAGAACGAAGAAATTACAAATAGTGCAAGTCCGATATCTATTCAAAAAAGAGATCTTATAGTATTTCGGGGTTTGCAAATTAATAATGCACTGCTCAAATAAATTAGGAGAACACTTTCTTCGAAATCTGTAACTTTTTAAATAATAGTTCTAGGCAAATCAAATTTGGTATGCTTTAAAGGCATGTGTTTAACTAAAGAAAATTATAAAAACAACGTTACAACTCTTAGTTACTTCTAAGTTACACTTAATAATGTAAATTAATAACGCAAAACAAAATTGAAAAAGTCAAGTATGCTTAGAATTCACGTACTGCCTACTAAAGATGACAAACGAATTCAGTTGTCAATTTTCGTTGATTAGAAATGTCATTAGAAGTAACATTATTCAGCATGGCCGCTCTATTCGACATGTTAGCGTGAGTTTCCCTTAATGTTATTCAGCGTTTATGGAATCAGTTTCGGGAGACTGGCCAAAATGTTAGCAGAGCTGTCCTTTCCTTTCTACGGCAGCGTACTGCCACAGCACGAGACCTCCTAAACGACAAGAAGAGCACATGGAATAGAAATTTCTGATCAAACTGTTAGAAACAGATTAAAAGAAGCGAATTTGAAACCAAGAAGACCTGTCCGTGCACCACGCCTAACGCAGCATCACAAAGCAGCGCGAATGAGGTTTGCTCTGGATAACAGAGAATGGCAACGTCGTCACTGAACGCCATTACTGTTTACAGACGAGTTCAGATTTCGTTTAACTCGTTGCGACGCCGACGGTCGAGTACGTGTATATAGACGTACTGGTGCTACTGGTACTATACAGGAAGTGGATAGATTTGATCGTGGATCTGCGATTGTTTGGGCTGGAATCAGTATAGACAACAGAAATGATCTTGTTGTGGTTCCTTGTAGACTAAATGCCATGAATTACATCGAAAACATCTTGAAGGACTATGTGGTGCCTGCTGCATATGGCGTCTGTCAAAATTTCATCCTAATGCAGGCCAATGCCAAGGTCTATAAAGAGAGAGGTTATCCAGTTTGCTATCTTTCCTATAGTACACTTTATATACCCCCCTCAGATCCCTATATGCTCTACTTTCGTGACGTCACTAGAGTCCCGGCACACTTCGCATCACGTCGCATACATCGCTCGTTTAGTTTGTTCAAAGATACGTTTAATTATTGCCAGCTCAGATCGTTATAGGTTTTTTAGTGAATTAGAAAGGTTGCTTTTGTTCGTGTTTAATCGTTATTCTGCGTTTATATTGTTATATTCAATAGTTGATAGTTTTACGTTATTGGTTGTTTTATTAGTGTAGTATTTTATGAAGTAATTAAGTTAGTAAAGGTAAGATATTAATTTATATTGGAAATTACATTATTCTAAATCATGTATCAATTCTAGATGCCTATGGTTTGCTCCGTACCGGGTTGCGGTATGAGGTATAACATTTCAACAGTGATTGGATTAACATTATCATATTTTACTTTTCCACGTGATCAAAGTTTAAAGCAGAACTCGTCCACAATTGGGACATTACTCATACGAAGACCAGCAAGAGCACCCA
Organism: Aphodius sticticus; assembly: GCA_963966075.1. Taxonomy (NCBI): domain Eukaryota; kingdom Metazoa; phylum Arthropoda; class Insecta; order Coleoptera; family Scarabaeidae; genus Aphodius; species Aphodius sticticus. The sequence goes on from OZ014512.1 coordinate 14,235,610, forward strand.
TACTCCCTTCCGTCCTGGATACGTCATTTATCTTTTGACGGCCTAAGAAATCCGTCGGAAGAATTTAAACGCTTGTTTAATAAAATGAATTAGCAAGTTCGAAAGACTTACGGGGGATGGGATTAATAATTCGAAAAGAATTAGCAGTAAATTAAGAAGAGAACTTTTAAAACAAGATCCAATTATTGATACCATAGTTTTGAAAGCTTTTGTCGAGCAAAGAATATATGTACGGATAAATTTTTTTAAATTTTACTTTTCAACAGCAAAAAAATCTAAATATTTAACGAAGAGTAGCTGATATTAAAAATAAAATTACAACAAAGATGAGAAAATTTGTACAATAAAGCTTCTTACTGATTTTTTATTTTTTCTTTGTACGTATGTTCTAACCAAATATTGTAATCAGGACAAGCCAATGAGTGGTTTAATAAGCAAGTTGTACCAATACTACCAATACTGATTTAGTTATAGTTTTTCTATTTATTTATCTGTAGAGTCGGTAAACCAAACATTCGACTTCAATTCCTGATAATTTTAGTGTTTCAACCCCCAATTTGCATGGTTGCAAAAATATGTGGTTGCCGTTATACCACCTTCGACTCCGGCTCTTGATTTTGTTTGTAGGTTGACTCCACTCACTGAATTTCTGCTAAATTTTGATTCCAACTGCAGAGACCTGGTTTAGCACAACACATTTCTTTAATCGGACATACATTACATACTAATGTACTTATTCAGCATTATTAACAAATTATTGAAATAGCATGTTGTGATAATCACATTCATCATTTTTTTTTCATCCTAATCATTTAAAAATGATCACAATAAAGATGCATTTATTTTTTGAATATAATTATGCACCTACTTAACCTAAATCATACAACGAAATAAGCATTCAAATTGGTGGCAGCGCACGACTCTAGTGACGTCACGATCTCCCTTTACCCCTCAAACTGAGAAATCTCGTACTTGGATAACCTTACTACTTTATAGACCTTGGGCCAATGCAAAGCCACATACCGCCGGCATCACCTTTTATTCCTTTTACAAGAACGTGAAATTGATTGAGGAATGGGAAATCATACTCCAAGAATCTCTTCCCAGACTAGTGCGAAGCATGCCACGCAGGTGTGAGGAAGTGATTCGTGCTCGTGGAGAGCATACACTGTATTAAACCTTACCAGTCATCGATACTATGATAGTCATTTCCATATTGCTTTGCGTTATTAATTTCCATTTTTAAGTGTAACTTAGAAGTAACTAAGAGTTGTAGCATTGTTTTTGTAATTTTATTTAGTTAAGTATATGCCGTTGAAGTACACCAAATTTGATTTGTCTAGAACTATTATTTAAAAAGTTACAGGTTTCGAAAAAAGTGTGCCTCCAATTTTGTTGAGCAATGTATTTGTATTTGTATTTTCAGTGCATTTGTACTATACGTATTTCCTCTATTCTGTTTTTAAATTGTGTACAGTGTTAAATTGTTAATTGTTTTTAAACAAAAATCATGCAATGTGAGGAATTAGTAAAGAAAATTAAATGTGTGGTCAACAACAATTTAAGAAAACAAATTATTGGTTGGTAATCATTGACAAAAAAAAAACAGTCGGATCTAATATCGGACAGCTTTCTATTGCCAAAGGCAAAAATATAATTAACATTATAATATATCATCTAATAAGCACAAAGAATGCTTCGACACTGCAAGTTCTTGAAAACTGATAATATTCTCGATTGGAAAAATTGATGAAATTGAAAGAAAAGAATATAATTTACAGTGTCATTTGCGTATTATTCATTAGACCAGAATCATAGTTTTAGATCAATTTGCTGTAAGTACATCAAACTTCTTAAAACAAAGTAAAAAAGAAACATCAGAAATTACAACAGAAACTGTGGCACCAGGTCCTTGGGAATCGTGGAAGGTGGACCTGTGGATCATCGTTAATTTTTAATCGATTTATATTGGACAAATGCAAATGTAGGCTTCAGAATACTGACAACGATCCCTAATATTGATAATTAATTTCACATCATAACTTCTTCCACTTCCCCGCAATTGTAAACGCTCGCGCCTGCTTGCATAATTGGCAATTAGTAGCCATATTAATGAAATCTTGTTCCTTTCTGCACAACAGATGGCGCTCCGGAAACAAACGTTTTTATTTGCCACTACTTTTTAGTTCACGATCAATTCAAACTCCTCTTTAACAGTGATAGACAGACTCGTGCAAAAAGAAAACTATCTTGGAGACATTTAGGCCAATTCTGTAACGCAGTTGTTACGTAGCAAGTGGTTAAATTTCTTAGCAACGTTGTTAAAATATAAAATGTTATTCTGTAATGTATCCAATGCTTAAATAGTTTTCCACCAGTTGAGTGGCGAACTGAGTGACTACGAACTACGTAGCAACTGATAGGGAGAGGGACTTGCTGCTAAACACTCTTTAAGTCTTGAACCTTAAAATAAAAACGAATTGTTGGGCTTATGGTATATATATCGTAAATAGACAAGTGGTAAATGAAATAGAAGATTTACATGAAAGGTGGTTGATTTTGTTATTACTATTAAATAAGTATTATAGGAATTTTGATTTAATTTATATTTTTAATTGAGAAGTTACCTAACAATTGCCAGAAGGAATTTAGGGGATACTTCCTTTGGATTTACCTAGGATGTATATCTATACAAGTAAAAAAATAATGTTATAGTCAAATAGAATTTTGTATTCGTCGACTATTAAAACAACTTTGTTAAATTTATTAAATGTACAGTGAAAAGATTACCATAGTTAAATTAAATTATCGTTGTTAAATAATTAAATTAGTATCCAATAAACGAGAAAACCTTTAAAACTTTCAACCACAACTACTAGAAGTTAACCGTATTAATGAACACCCAACTTGTGGTTATACATATCCGATTAACCTAACCTCACTATTCAGAAATGCACTCAGACGCGAAGTCTCAGAAGAATAAGAATAACAACAAGATTAATTCATTTTACGCGATTTTACTGAGCAGCTATCTTCTGTGGACCTTTGCACAAATTTAATTTTGCCGTAAATTGTTCCACAATTCTTCGACGTTACGAGCTTCCGTAAACGGAGTTGAGTGCGTCTCAAAAGAAATATTTTTGTTAATAAACTTAACCATGACGGCTTAAATATGGATTTTATGTAGTTCTACTCTCGCAGATACTCATATTCACTATTAATTTGCATATTTTTAACTTCTGTGCATACAGCACATCGAAGGGTACTGATCAGCAGATTGAATGTTTTGTACTGAATGCGCATGGCCATCAACAGTTGACCACTGTTGTTAACCGCATGATTTAACAGGTGGTTAATTTTTCCAATATAGAATGCGAAATCTTATTAAAGTCGTTAACACTCTCGAATTAAATAACTTTTTCCGTCGATCGTTTATTTATGAGTCGGTTTAGTGAATAGGAAATCGTTTATTAAACAACTCTATTAATGCACGATTTCTATTAATGCATGATCTGTTATAGCTAATCACACGACGTAAAGACGTCGTTTGATTGGCCAATCGAACATACAGTGAAATGAAACCTTCCAATTAAAACATACCGCCCTCAAGAACTCTCAGTGTCAAATTACAAAAATTGTCATTTAACCTAAAAAGACATTGGCGAAGAAAAATCTATGTAGACGACGCTAGAAGAATACGATCGACGAAAAAATTTTGTAACCAGCTCGAATATTAAACGGCGATTAATATACTCGACAATTAACGCTCTCGCTATGCTCGAGCGTTAAACAGTCTCGATCAGTAATCGCTCTTTTTAATATACTTGTTGGTTAAATAACTATAAATTCGACTTGAGAATCAAATTAAGTATAATTATATCACACTCGGTTTTGTATAATTCTATCACAATGATTTTGTGGAAACGTTTCGTATAACGCGATCAACCTGTTCGATTTAAGAAAAGCCATTTAATCTAAAATCGATGTTTTGACGCTGGGCCATAAATTCCAATTACTCCGACGAAAATATATCCGTTACAAGAATGATCGATCAGCTTTTGCGTCTGGCGATAGTGCTGACAGTCGCTTAGCACTTCATTCCATCAATTGTTTTTCAATTTATCGGCGAAAGATGAAACGATTGAAACGGCCGCTTTGTCCACACGCAAGTAGACGGGAAAACTTATTACAATAGGAATGAATAAGGTTTCTGTTTATTTCTCGGTTTATTTATTTCCACAGTTTATATTGAGTGTCTTGAGATATATTACTACACGGGTATAGGCTGTCTTGGTCGGTATTATAATTAAAATTTATTTTACGAAATGAAAATCTTATCGCGTCGTAATGGAAACCTGCGGTTTTATCCGGTAGGAGATTTAATTACAAATAGGTAACTTTTTTAATCTCTTTTTTACGATGTTCTCTGTGGCTGTCGTGAAACTGTTTAAATCCATTTGCCAAGTTTGTATTTTATCTGCGAATATTACACGGCTTTATAAAGGAGATAAAGAGTATCTATATGGGACAGCAGTTTATAATTATAAATTGAACGTTTATCTTGGCAGATGTATGAATTCTGTTTTGTTACGACTACGATGTTAAAATAATGTTTTTTCAGGAATTTTCTCGGAATTATTAGTTTGTGATGCGATTTTGGAAAAGGTTTGTTATTCTGTAGGTTGTGAAAAATTATTAAAAAATATACAGCTAAATTTGATAAACATTGAGGAATATATGAACGTCTCAAAATTATCTTCACACATTCAAGTTCTGAGAAAAACGACTTTAAAGAGTACTTTTCAAATTAGTGTTAGTGTCCCACAGCTATCAAAAAGCGTTTTAAAAATTATCGATGTTAAGGATCATTTTAATTTGACCAATATGAGGTCAAACTTTTTTTTATTAACATGAGTCTGAAGATGAATCGGGTTACAGGCTGTCCATTTTTTCTGTGAATGTAATATCTCGTTTATTTCAAGTGATACAAAATCAGTTAACAGTCGATAAGGTTGCGCATTTGTATGTTGATTAATGTTCTGAAACGAAATTTCGTCCAACTTTTGCAATTTTGAAGATATCAACAAAACCTCAAATATGTATTGAGCTTTGTCAGTTGGAGAGTTGTCTTAATCTGATTGCGCTAAGAAATTCTTTGCAGAACCGTGTCTTTGATTTCAGAATTGGAAACAACAATTCCTTTGTTTATCATTGACTTCTTCTAAACTTTTCTAGTTTAGAAATTCTGTTTTAGCAAACTGATTAGAATGCAAATGCGAATGAAAGCATTTATCCTATTTAATCGTTTTCAAATAACCAAATCACTAACTATAATCTCCAGAAAACTCACACTGTGTATAGAAAAACACCAATTAGGAAAAAAGACAGTTATCTGAGAACGGTATGGGTAAAAATTGCAGTAATTATAATTATTTGCAATTTTGACAATTTTTTTAAACTTTGCTTGTAAATGTAATAATAAGCAACTAATGTTTTTGGGTTACATTTTAACTAAAAACGCGTAGGAATTAGTGACCTGTGACAGTTTTTTGTAACTGTTGTTTTTACGATAAATCTAATAATGTATTGGATTTATGATAACCTTAAAGATGGAAAAATATCCATGTGCACTTGTGTTGTCTCGATCTTTGGGTGTAGTTTTTACTCGTTTTGTTTTTATTACTACAGATTCAGATATTTCAGTTCTGCAATTATTTTGACATCTACAATTTTTATTGATTATTTTTTTAAATTTAAGTTTTGCAAATTTATAAATATCTGTAGACAACAAATATTCTATCGTTAACTGCAAATTTAATTAGGTTTAATTAAGTTTGACGTCGGGTAAAATTGTGAAAAAAAATACTGTAAAGTGAAGAAAAAATCAACCAAATAAGGACTACCTGACTCTTCAAGATTGATTAAATTGTATTACAATGAAGATAACCATATTAAAATAAACAAAAACAAATAAATCTACAAGCCAATCTTACAGCAAAAAACTAGTGTTGATTCTCTCTACATTTTTAATTAGAAAATGCAACTTTTAAGTAAAAAAAAACACAACCGTGGTTAAACAGTTTCAACCAAAATCATTTTGCTTCAAATGTGATTCTTAATATCTAATCCAAGCCTATTCGAATCGAAAAAAAAATCTGATGTGGCCAGACACATTACTTTATCATACTATACAGCAGTGACAAACTGTGTCAAACTTGGATGTTTTGACAATACTGTCAATAGAATCACAATATCTGTCAAATCCTGGCTAACTAGTTTTTATGCAGTACGAGCGATCACTATGAAATTGAAATAGAATTTGCTGATGCAGCTAAACTATTAACTTTAATAAAAAATTTCACAAAAATGTCTAAATTATTCAGAATTTCGTTTAGTTTAATTTATTATTTAACTATTTTGACTAAATTACAGAAATGGCGGCTCATTTGCAATCGTTGAAACATGCTAAGAGTAAATATTCAGTTCCTTTGGACCTTTTTGAACAAAAAGCTTTTCAGCTCTAAGTTTGGTCTTCTATATATTAAGTTTTGTCCCGATGCCTTTGGTAGTTTCTCCAGAATCGTCGCCACAAAAACCGTTACACACAGACATTTTTTGTACCTTGGTCAAGAATGTCCAGGGGACCCAAAAAGACATATTTCCGCTAAAATCTCATTTTTTTGGCACGGTTGTCATTCTACGTATGATAAAGTAATAAAAAACTCCATATGGGAATATCAATATTAAAAACGGTGAACCATCGGTTTTTGAGTAGAAAAAGTATAATTCAAGTATCGGATTTGTTTGTCATAAGTTAGCTATGTATAGAAGTCTATTCAAAATGTCAAAATACCTTTCAACATTAGTATAGTATCACGAAAATATTGAAGAAAAGCAGTGGCTTAAAAATAAAACATTCAACGTTTTATTTTATTGTTTGACATTCTCGTTGGGCTAATATGGTCACCCTGGTCTGACCATATCTTAAGATTCTATGGATTATGATTTCGTAATTATTTTTCCCGATACGTGAAGTAACAAGGTTAGATATGTGTTAATAAAATCAGAATTAAATCGTCGCGTATTTTTATTAATAAATAACAAATGTTTTCTTTTTGTTTTCAGGTAAGGTGTTCACGTGTTTCTTGGGTGTTTCATGGGTTCCTTGTAGGTAAGCGACATACTAGTAGGATGTAATTGCTGATATTAAAAGAATACATAAATAATATGCCTTCATAATATCATATAAGCACTATTATTACTTAATATAACATTGCAGTGACAGATATGTTTATATACACAAACAACATCGCAATAATCTAAAAATACTTCATTAGATCTTGAACTTGATAGCGGATAAATACATAATTATTTAAATGTAAGCTTCCAGACATATTTATCACACAATTTATTACACATACAAAAATCACTGACATCTGGAATTGTCTATAATATAAAATAGTGCATTATAAAGGATCATTCCTGGTCGAATATAGAAGATTATTAAAATTATTTACATATTTGTAAACGTTCAGGTCCTCAGCAACAACACCATATATACACACTGATAAACTAGTAGTAAGAATTTGCCAAGGTTGCATAAATATCCATCATATTTTACCTAATATGTGTATAATTATGTAAGTCCGAGTTTTTGTTTGAAAAAATGTCTCCTTACATGCACATCAAGAACATCTATTATAAGTTATAACTGTATTGGAATAACGGTGCTTACTTTCTTAGAGCCCTGTAGTACTCCCGTATTCAGCACTCACCAATTGCACCAATTTACATGTTATAAATTAGCTCACGAGAGGTAATGAAATCCTTTATTATTTTAATCGATATAGAATCGATGCTCTTTGAGCTTTTTTACTTATTATATAATTTTTACGACTTAGTAATGATGTTGACCACTAATTGGCTGAACTGAAATTGTTTTAAGTGCTACGATTTATTTGAAATTGGGTTGCTGATGGTGTTAGAATTGAGCTATTTATGATTATGATCTAACATAATTATCGTGATTGGCATGTGGAACTGTTATTAGCAAACGTGAAATTCCCTAGACGGTTTTTTTTCTTCAAAATATTCGAAACGAGAAAAGTTGGTTAAAATTATATTTGAATTACTGATGTACTCTGTACTCTTTTACATACTACCTATACGTTTAATGAATTATGCATGAAATACGAACAAGAGTGATGAATTTCAGTTCGAACAGTTTGAATTTGATGTTGGCTAAAGAAAAAAGTTTATTCGCCTTTTTATCCTGCCTGTCATTAAACTAGCATTATGGTTTATGCTTCGTTTCACAGTCAACACAAATGATAAATTAATAACATATTGAACAAATGACAAGAACATGAATTGTTCATTAGTTGCTCCTATATAATGTGCTATTTTGATGACTGGTATCAATTTACAGTGGTGGTGTATGTATCCATATTTCCTCATTTTCAGTCAACATGTGACATGTGCATCTGCACAGCAAACAATATCAATGATTATTTAATTATTTAATTAAATAAATATCCATTTAAAAACACTAGGTATAGCACCTCAATGTTTATTTTAAATATGCTCTTTGTTAAATTAGGGTGATTGAAGATGATACACATTAATTAATTAATACACATCCAAGCTAAAAACGTTAAGTCCAATATGAAAATTTTAAATAGTTAATACAAGATGGCGGTAATATTTTAAGTTAAAAAACTACAGCCACGCCTGGGATCCCAGGCGTGGCTGCAGTTTTTTAACTTAAAATATTACCGCCATCTTGTATTAACTATTTCAAATTTTCATATCAATATATGCAGGTTTCTGCAAGAATTAACATCCGTTAAATCCAATGTTTTACATATTTTTTCTAATAGTGCTTGCATAGAAAAGTACCAGAGTTTGTTATAATATAGTACGTTTTTACGACAATATCTACATTCCAAAAATGTAAAGATATACAGGGTGTTGCAATAAGGAAATGGATTTTCTTAGAATGGAAATTGTTTTGTAGATGTAGTCAAATATTGTGAACACGCTCTATGCAAACTTGTCCTATGTCTTCAAATTGCTAGAACTTTCCGTTCTAAATATAATTTTGTCACGAATCACGTAAACAAATTTCTTGTAGTTGGGACATAATTTGTTTTTTTAATATGATGTTTTTTTCTATTGCCACATAAGGCAATAACTCAAAAACTGCAAGTATTAGAGTAGAACTACATTAGTACTTTTAAATAGAATTTTTTTTTAGTCGAATTGTCCAAGCATATACAAAAACATAGGCCATTCCATTTGATCTCCTTTGGATGACACTAGGGCCATCTATTACCAAACCAGCAACTTTCCTTGTCTTCATGCAAGGAAAGCTTTGTATTTCTTTTTTATTTGTTTTTACGGCAGAAATGAGGCACAGCCAACTTTTTATGGCCATAGTCTCAGTCTACGTCCAACTTAACAGAAAAAAATGTATAATTAATTGACTTAGTGACTTAAATTTATTGTTAGTGTTCGAAAAATCTGTTAAAATTTGGTGGTTATTATCATCTCCGACCTATGAAACAACCTTTCGCGCAATAAAATGCTGAGAAAGTTTCTGGGAATTTACTGCTTAAGTTTTTGGTGATTTGTGACGTAGTGGATTTGATTTATCAGGGTCTGCATATTTGCTCATCAACTGTCCAATTAAAAACATTCTCAGGTGAACCATAAGCGAAATTACATCAATCTGGTGTCCTTTTTGGTCATTGTATACAAACGTTCTTCGCTAACAATCGTTAATTTATATTTTTTTAACCATTTAGTAATTTCGGCGCATTTTATTCTCGAATACGTTGCAGTAGATCTTCCAGGTTATCTAAGTGGTTGTCAATGTATGGAATCCTTTTGATATTGACCGCAAAAGATAATCACAGATCAGTAAATCGCATGCTTATGGAGGCCATTGAATATATTTCTGTATTTTAAAGTTAATTGATTAGTTAGGTAGTCTGTAGCACGCTGTATAACCAGCAAGTGTAAGAAGACTTTGGAAAGTCACAAAATTATCAACAAGTAACTAACTTAATATCAACAACACCGCAATATCATTTTGTAAAGTTATAGGATGTTACAGAATTCCTGAGATCAATGTATTTCAAGTTTCAACAAAACTAGCTAATTGGAAGGTGACCCGCATACCAAACACGTTCAAAGTTTATGGAACTGATCGTAACTGTGTTTAATCGAACTTTGTTCTTAATTGAATTGGAATTTTAATACGTCATGAGAAGAGAATAGGCAGCTTCACCGAATGAACTAAGTATGAATAATAATACTAATAAATACGATAGGTAACAATTGAAATTCTTTCATTTACTAATTGGTTAATTGCATTTCGTGTGATATAATTGTTACCCGTGCCTGTACAAATATTATAAATGTCGTGGTATATTAATAAATCTAGAAGCAAATAAATTAAAGCAAATAAACGAAATTTCGATTTCGTTACCTTGAAAATACAATGAGGAGTCGTTGCTCTCGAGATAAGGATGTCAGAGGAAGTGATATTACAACATCCTGTTCTCGAATTTTTCTGTCAACTGTTCAGTTATTATCAAAGTTATTGAGTCGTAGCTGTTGAGTTGTTTTTCATGCCCTTGACATACAAACATTACATGTTATTTATATGTTTTGCGTTTTATTTCTATTTTAGCTCTTTATTTTGTATTATTCATCAATTAAAATTCAAAAATGTTATTAGAAGATGTGCGTTTCAAGCTCAAGGTGGTCGAGTAACAAGTAAATAAGAAAATCCGTACCTAATAAAAAATGTGCTAAATGGTTTCATATTCGCTAACAGATTTTGTAAATAAACAAAAATATCGGAGATATGACGTCTATTCATGGGCGTTAAATAAGAAAAAGTTTCATAAAAATGTGCTAATTGAAAATTGTAAAATACTAAACAACTTGGAGTTTGTGAATTGAATATAAGGTTGTGTTTTCGGTGAAATTATTGGTCTTGAAAAGGAATCCATGCTTAAGGTTTTCGAAAAAAAAATTGATTACAATGTCAAAAAAGGGTAAAAACTATAAGTACAAATAATATGAGGTTTGTATTAGAAAAAGGTGTCGGTGGCATTATAGGTCGGAATTTAAGTTTGAGGATTTTTTTCAAAAAATAAACCGTTTCAGTTCGATTCCGGTCGGCAATTATATTGCAATTATGTTGAAAATGTCAATCTGTTAAACTGACATGCGTACTTAGTGCTCAAGATGTTTGAGAATAGTAATTAAGGTAAACGTACCAAATTCATACACTGTCCTAAATTCCGACATATTTCTGTTTAGTTGGATAAAATAAGAAATCTACAGCATTGAACTTTATTTTAGGACATACGGTTTGTTGATTTCACATTACAATTATCAACCCGCAATCGTTTCTTATTCTACCAATGTTCTAACGGTCAGAATATAACCCAGAAGTTTGATTGATCTTGATAATTGAGTGTTATGCTAAAAGTTGATTTTTTCCTTATAAGGTAAATGCAATTCGACTTCTTTTTACATCGCTACATGATAACAGTGTTTAAGAAAATTCTGATATCTATTTACGCTGACTAAAAATGCTTTACATTTTCATCATAATACGGTGTACTACTCTTTTAACCAATATTATTTACAAATTTAGGGGTGTCGGAATTAGGTACATGTAAATATAGCACGTCCGTAAATCAGACATGTGTGTCGGAATTGTGTACATGGTTAGAAATAATACATATGGCTCTATTGCTGTCTTTACACAAGAAAATAACTTATTGTACATCGTTTGCTATATTACAATTAATTGTACGCATTTTGTCCAACACGAGTGTCGGGATTACGGACATCAATAATTTCTAATTATTACAGGGTGTCGGAGTTACGATCATCAATAGTCCCTAATTCCGTTTTAGATATCCACAGGCATCATAGGAGATGATGAAACAAGACAGAATGATACAACACTAGTAGCAGAGAGTAGCGATTTTGGCATCTCTTGTGCTTGGAGAGAATATGCGTTAATAAGAAATAAGGAAGCACAAAAGAAAATCATTCTAGAGAAGTAAGAACGGAAGCGAAAAGGGAACAGAATAAAAACACCAAGAAAAAGAGAAAATTAAAAATTCCAGATGCAAGAAACATTAAAATAGAGATGAGGTACAGAGGGCAGACTGAAGAAGACTAAGGACTTATTTTATACTGTGTTGCATTACAAATGGTAAAACAAAAAATGTTAACAATTTTTTAATAGTAAATCTTATTTAACAATATTTAAAACACTTAATATTTACTTGAATGTTTATATTGGTCGCAATAAGGTACCACAAGTGTCTGATTTAGGATCACTGTCTGAATTAGGTTCACTGAGGTGTCTGATTTCGGATCAAAATATACGCTTGTGTCAGAATTGGGGGCAATTGTTAAACATAAAATATAATATAAATTACATAACTATTATCAATTTTCTTTCAAAATGAATAGCCAGACATCTTTAGAAAGAAATATTTGTTTAAAATAAGTTAACATAGTCATTAGCACCACAAATATCAGTTCTACAGCTATAAATATAACAAAAGAATCCTTAACCTGTCTGAATTTTTGGGAGTTTGTGAAGCGTGTTTTTAGGAATTTATGTATGATAGAGGGAGTTTAATGATCATTAATCTTCACTTTATTGACGGTGCAGCAAACTGCAATAATTAAGGTTAACTACGCTTAAAATTTAAGTGTCAGCGGTGAAGTTGGGCTAACATCATTAAAAATCAATTTTAAGCCGAGGTAATGTAATTGATCGATCTCATAAAACTCGCAAGAATTAAGTATGGGTATAAAGCAACCAATTGAGAAAGGGACCTCAAAATGACGACTATGGTCAATACTACCCATTCAAATCGAAATATTTCAACATAGGATTTCTTTGAGTCAGTGCGTTTTTGAATTAAACATTACACCCTTTATTATTAATTACATTTTCATTATAACTAAACGTAAAACAAACGTGGAATTTAAAGTGTAATAATATGATAATCTAATAATGCTAACTAATTTGGACAATACTTAAATACCTACGTCACAAAAATTGAGATTATATGACACTTCATCCACTCAAATTATACTTGAGAATAATTTGAAGATGATACAATAAACAGTTGAGGGCAAATGAAGAGTTGAAGTAAATAACGAACTAAGTGCCAAAAACATTATTCCGAGATATTTAGAAAATAGTGTGCAGCAAGATAAATATTTTATAGAAACCCATCCCTAATTTTTAGTGCATATTTAAACAGATTGTACATCATATGTTGGTGTTGTTTTTTTGCCGAGGTCTTGTATCGCAAGAACAAATCTAAAGCAAATTCAAATATTCGTAGAAGGTGCCATGATATTTATTTATACATATTTTAAGCTAAGTTGATATGTTTTTATACTAGAAAGTAAAACTTAATAAAAATAAGTTGCTAGACCAAGTATACTTCATACAGTGTCCGTTGTTCGAAAAAATACATGGGGACCTCGTTTACTGAAAGCCATGCAAAATTTGATAGTTCAGCTCAATTTTATAGTCATTAATTTTCTTTAAAAATGCGCTTATTTGTTATTTTGCAAATGTACTGAAAAACTATTGTTTTTTGTGCAATCTTTCTAATCTAAACATGTTTATATAAAGTTTACATTGAAAATGACCTATTTTAGTAACTTCCTTGAGAAAAAGTAAGGACCAGAAATCAAAATCCACTCAACGTTTTCCTTTTATTTTGAATTATTATTTTAGAAAAAACAAAGGCAAGCTTTAATATTTTTTTTCACAGACTACTCAAGGTATCACACTGTATTGATACTAACAATATCGTACATTTTCTTTTTATTAAAAATCAAAATAAACAGTAATTCTAAAATAAAAAACAGAATTAACATGAACTCTTTTGTAATGATAAAATTACCAGAACACGCAAATAAATCGCCAGCCGTAAAAATTTAAAAAAAAATCAAACAAAACTTTTTTTGGCATGAAACAAGCTATCGTTTAATTATATTGTAATATGGAAATTTAGTAACTTTTCCTTTTTTTCAAATAAACCCTGTGTATTTTTAAATTTTTTAATTCTAAGATTAATTCTAAGAATAGTTTGTAGGAATCATTATTTTTATAAAATCCTTCATTTTTGAGTTAAAAGTATACAAAATTTATACCGGGTGGTCTTTTTAACTTGAGACTCCTCAATATCTCGAGAAATATACATGGTACGACAAAAGTGTCTTAAATAAACTTGTAGGACGCAAACGGGGAAATGAGATGGCGATATCAGTTTCATTGCAGATTATACATTGCAGAAAATTACCGGAGCACCTAAATAACTCCCCAACCGTAAATAGTTTAAAAAAATGCTTCAAATAAAAGTTTTTTGGGGTTAAAGAACGTCTTGTTTAATATATTATTCTTATGGAAGTTTGCAAACCTTTTCTTTTTCTAATAGAACATCCTGTATATTTACTTTTTTTTAATTCTAGGTTTTTTTTGTAGGAATTTTTTTATAAAATGCATAATATTTTAATTATAAGGAACTACTGACATTGACTAAAGGCACTTAGCGCGCTATTTACGAAAATACGCCGAAAGTTAACTCATGCGAGATCGAGCGGTCAAGTTTGTTAGGCATTTCACGACATATTTTTACGTAGCTCGTTATTTACATTAAAGCCAGTGATATCCAGCCCACTTTAATGTAATAAAACCAATTTTTCAATTTTTGGCACTTAGCCCATTATTTACTTCAACTCTTCAAATACAATAAGTAGTTGCTTACTGTGTAGCGGATCGTAATTTGGGATAAAAGCGTAGTTATTCGTTAGTCTGTTATTTTGGACGTGAGTCGCGAAAAATACGCAACCGAACGCGATGACCCCCGAAATTTGTCACTTCAGCAATATTGTGCTGCTATCGCTAATGCAAATGACGATTTAAACATTTCGATAATGCTATCATGTTTTGCTGTCCAATTTGCGAAACGCCATACGGTTACTACATTTCATATTACTTCTATTAGTTAGAAATTCATTCAAAATAGTTAAATTATTATACAAGTTTTATACGACGTCAAAATATCGCATTAGTTGTTTGCCCTAAATGAAGGAATGCGCCAAGATGTCTTATAAAACGAGTGTAATATCCTATTTTTCTAGTTTGCGTCATTAATTTTATATAAATTTAGAAAATCTGGCTACCGTATTGAGTTAAAGGGTAATATCTAGTCTGAATTTTTGCTTTTTATTTGCTTAAATGGCGTAAAAACATATCAGTAATAATGTCCATTGTTGAAAACAAAATTTAAGTGCTCGTAAATGACGAACTTTCGAAGCAAGTGCGAGCGCTTCAAATGACAAATTGAGTTTCGGGGTGAGTTTCGCCCCTTTTACTCATTACTACCGGTGCGAAGGTACACTATATAGTTTCTAAATGAGGTACAGATAGAGTTAGTTGGTAGTTTGAAGCAAATATTGAACATATGTTGCCTGTGTAATCATTTTAGCCATAGGTATAGACCTGCGAACGTGCGTTGTCAGCGTTGCGTGGGCAGTTTTCTCGAAACTATGTTTTCAAAAACGGCTACCAGTAGAAGTCGAGTAGTTTTTATCCGATTGACTTGAAATTTTGGTTGTACCTTCTTAGATAGATTATCTATAGAAATACACACGATTTTTGAGTTTGATAAACAATTACGGTTTTTATAGACAAATGAAGGCCGATTGTTAGTCGAAAGTGCTTCAAAATTTGCAAAAATTAAGATTTCTGAATATCCATGTATACTTCTGTAGCTATACTCGTGTAATATATAAAAAAAAATCGTTGCGCCTCAAGACAAGTGTAATTAGCCCTCAAGATTTCACATTGGCGGATTCATTAGTAAAGTCACGCGTAAAGTGCGCTTCTAAATTTGACGTTTGACATCAATGCCTCCAATTTTACAAACCTAAAAGTTACTAACAACAGTGTTACAATTTGCTAATTGCAATACCGAAAAAAATTTTTCCATAGGACTGCTAATTATAACTATTGTATTAGACAAATACATTCTACAAATCATCTAAAAACAAAAAAAAGCAAACTCATACTACGTTTATTTATTGTTATAAACTATGCATTTTTTTACTTTATCATACGCAGTATGTAAAGTATTGTAATCATGCCAAAAAAATTTTTTTAGATTTTAGCGGAAATATGTCTTTTTGGGTCCCCTGAACATTTTTGACCAAGGTACAAAAAAATGTCTGTGTGTGTGTGTGTGTGTGTGTGTGTGTGTGTGTGTGTGTGTGTGTGTGTGTGTGTGTGTGTGTGTGTGTGTGTGTGTGTGTGTGTGTGTGTGTGTGTGTGTGTGTGTGTGTGTGTGTGTGTGTGTGTGTGTGTATGTGTGTGTGTGTGTACCCGTTTTTGTGGAGACGATTCCGGAGAAACTACTAATGGTATCGGGACGAAACTTCATATTTAGAAGTTTTATAACCAAACTTAGAGCTGAAAAGCTTTCTGTTGAAAAGGGTCCAAAGGAACTGGTGGTTTACTCATAGCATTTTTCGAAGATTTTGCAAATGAGCCGCTATTTGTGTAATGTCGTCAAAATATTTAAATAATAAATTAAAGGAGAGGAAATTTACCATAATTTATGTATATGACATTTTTTGGTAGAATTTATAGTTTAGCCGCATGAGCAAATTCAATTTCATCGAGATCGGGCGTACTGCATTAAAACTAGTAGCCAGGATATGTCAGATTATTTTGATTCTAATGACAGTAGCTAGTGTCAAACGCTAATGTCTTGAAAATGCTACTGTCAATATAGGCTGCGTTCGGATATTGAACACCGTTACACTTTTTACACCCAATAACACGTAAGTGTCATTTGGACGGTGTACCCGCTGTCAACGGAGTACAATATCCGAACGCAGCTTTAATAGAGATATTTGTCTAGTTCTACTAGTTTTATTTTAATGCAGACATAGCCGATCTCGATCAAATAGAATCTCATGCAGCTAAACTATTAATTTTATATATAGTATGATAAAGTCATGTGCCTGGCCACATCAGATTTTTTTGCTAAGAACCGCATGATATATTATGGTTACCGTACCTGTTTTAATAGAAAAATATGAATCGATTTTTATTGTTGTTATACGATTGACTTCGAGATTCTGATAACGATTAGTACTGTAAATAGAACACATTATTTTTGTTACATCCGGGCCAAATGGAACGATACGACCTTCACTGCTGTTTTACATGTACACATAAATCATTAGATATGTACACTGTACGGTGTGCATGTAAAAAGCGAACCCTTTCTACATGTGTGATTAATAAAATATGTCTTATAATGCGGGCGTATGGTAATATTTGTAACGAACTTCTGCCGTCTTCATGATTAAATTACAGTGTGTTTAGGGCTTTTTCTAGTCGCTAGTGACACAACAATGATGTGTATGATGATTGATATAATAAATTGTAACACCGCCTCATTGTATTGCAAATTTAATATATTTTACTTGATAGATGAAAGAAAGTCGTATAAATAAAATAAAATAGTAGATTGGTAGACGTTCGATAAACGTCAACCAGCATAAGATTGAAATTTTATTGAATTGTTAAAATTGTTAGTTATCATCCAAAAAAAACGAATGTTTCTGTAATTTGATTGGGTATGGAGATACGGTAAAAATTTACGTTGAAAACGTTGTTTAGTTGAATTGTTCACAATTGTCAAAAGTTTTACTTTTTATAAATTAGAAATAAACAAATGTTTTTCAGAAGCAAATGTTGGCATTTATAGCTATATCAACTCACACCTATTTTTTTTTGTACAACACCACAAAATTTAATACCATCGGGTTGAGCCCAGTGCAAGTGCACTGTATAATCATATATCGAAAAATACATACATACATAATAATTCAAAAACGATTTAATTTTTCGTCATATATTGAAAATCTACTTTCCTCCTTCATTGTTATAAATGAACAAAAAGAGTGTACTGAAAATTTGCATCTCTTCTTGCATGGAATTTTTGAAGTTTGAAACAGTAATACTTGAATTAAACATTTTGAAGATCCTATACATTAATGGCCACAACATAATAATTTTATTTCTCCACTTTTAAGATATGTAGGGTAGAGTGGAGAATATTTAGACAATTAAAATTGTAAAACACATTTTCCGAGCATTTAATGACTAGAATCTGATAAAATTTTAATTAGGTAACTTCTAGGTAGCCATAGTACACTTTCTGCAATATTCTCCAAGGTAAAAATATTGACTAAAGTAAAGTAAAAGAGCCATTTCCTACTTTATTACGTTTGGTGTTTGATGTAAAATAAAACTTTTGTCGTACTTCTACTATTCTTGGGCCGGTTTCACTGAGTTTCGTATCCTGCAGACCCTGGATAATTTTAGTTTCCAGAGTTTTCACGACCTCCTACGCGCCATCTTCCGGTGGTTTTATTGTTCAACCATGATAGATGTGGCCCCTAATGACGCTAGTCTCGAGCTTTCTGTACCATCTCTACCTGGAAACTCACTCCGTTTTTTATAAAAATTTACTTTTCAGGTCAATTGATAAGCAATTATTGTTTCAGTACATCAACATTACTTAATAAGTAGGACAGATATTTTAGTTTGAAATAATATAATAAATAATAACTAACACTGTTATGTATATGTTCTTTTATGCACCCATACAATATAGCGCATGTGCGAATGTATGACGACGACCAGTGCGGTCTTCAATACCAGACGAACACATGTCATTGAGAGAACATGTTGTACTTATATTCAATGTTGCAATAAGAATAAATACTCAGTTTATTACGACGATGTGTGGTTTTAATATATACACCTATGATATATAACATGGTGTCAGGTGTAATAATACATACGAAACACGCGTAGATGACGAAGAAAGTGAGAAAGGAAGAAAAAGTTGAGGAAACCACGTGCGAAAGGAATAAAGAAGAAAACCTCGATAAGATGGATGGTTTTCGTTCACCAGCAGTAATGGATTTCAATTGTGGAAATCTGGCAGAGAAATGGAAAAAATGGGAGCAACAATTCCAAATTTATATGGATGCTGCATGCACGACGGAAGACGAAAAAAGAAAAGTAGCCATTTTGCTGAACTTGGTTGGAGAGAAAGGTCAGGACATTTATAATACCTTCAAGGTCGATAGAAAGAAAGCCAAATTGCAAGAAACGTTGAGGCTGTTCACTGATTATTGTCAACCCAAGAAAAACGTAATTTTCGAGCGCTACAAATTCTATTCAGTGAAGCAGGAGCCATATCAGTTGATTGAAAACTTTATTACCGAGGTCAAGACGTTAGCTGCGAGTTGCGAGTTTGGAGAGGAAGACGATATGGTGCGAGACAAGCTGGTGATGGGAATCGAAAACAATACGATGAGGGAAAGGCTGCTGATGGAGTCCAATTTAACATTAAAGAGATGCGAGGAGATGATCAGGATGTTTGAAGTCAGTAAGGAGCAGGTGAAGACGATGTCTCATGAAAGAAGTAATCCGGAAGTAGCCGTGGATAAAATTAAGATAAGTAACAGAGATTTTAAAGATTTTAAGAATAGAAAAGATGGAAAATTTAAAAATGAAAATCAATTTAGACGAGATACTTCAGACAGTTTTAGAGGAAGAAATTGTAACAAGTGTGGAAAAAAACATGCCATAAGAAATTGTTTTGCATATGGAAAAAAATGTAATTTTTGTAAAAAATTTAATCATTTTGAAACTTGTTGTTTAATAAAAAGAAATATGAAGACTATGAATAAAAATGTAAATGAGTTGATAAATAATAATGTTGATGATGGGCATTTTTATCTCAATATTGCAGAGTTGAGTTCTAAGATAAAAAATGAAAATGAATGGTTGGAATATGTACTAATAAATAAAACGAATTTTAGGTTCAAGTTAGACACTGGGGCACAGTGTAACGTCCTCCCAGCCAGACTCCTTGCGATGTGTAGCAACAGTGAAGAATTACAACCCAGTAAAGCAAGTATTGTGACGTACGATGGCAATAAAATGAAAGCAGAAGGGACAATATTACTTAAGTGTGAAGTCCGAGGTAAAATACATGAAATTATGTTCTATGTTGTCAATCATAACGCTCAACCGATATTAGGGTTAAATACTTGTGTGCAATTAAACTTAGTAAAAAGAGTAGATGAAATAGAATTGAATAGAGATAAATTTTCCCAAAAAGAGGCTTTAATTAATAAATATAAATGTGTTTTTGAAGGACTGGGTAAGTTTCCAGGCCCGCCATGTAAGTTAGAATTAAATAAAGATGCCAAAGCTAGAGTATTTCCGCCTAGACGTATTCCGAAGAATTTAGCTCCAAAAGTAACACTAGCACTTGATAGACTAATAGCACAAAATGTAATTAGAAAAGTAGAGGGACCAACACAGTGG
The DNA here is from genome assembly GCA_963966075.1 of Aphodius sticticus. Taxonomy (NCBI): domain Eukaryota; kingdom Metazoa; phylum Arthropoda; class Insecta; order Coleoptera; family Scarabaeidae; genus Aphodius; species Aphodius sticticus. The sequence goes on from OZ014512.1 coordinate 14,256,095, forward strand.
GTAAACAATGTAGTTATAGTAGAAAAGCCCAATTCACAACAAGTACGGATATGTTTAGATCCGATTCACTTAAATAGAGAAATCCAACGGGATCATTACGCTATTCCTACTGCTGACGAAATTCTTTCAGATTTGGCAAATATGTCTTATTTTTCAGTGTTGGATCTTAAGGATAGTTTTTATCAGATAGTGTTAGATGAGGAATCCTCAAAAGTTTGTACGTTTGCACTAAACTGTGGAAAATACCAGTTTTTACGGTTGCCTTTTGGTATAAATACAAGTGCAGAACTATTTCAAAGAAAAAATTCAGAGATTTTTGGTAGCATAGAAGGAGTAAAAATATATATTGATGACTTGGTCATAGCGGCACCTGATGAAGTAATTCATGACAAAATATTGCTTGAAGTGTTAAAGACAGCTCAGAATGCGGGTGTAACATTTAATAAAGCTAAATTTCAGCATAAAAAACGAGAAATAAAATTGTTAGGTTTTCATATATCAAAGGATGGTGTGTCAATAGATAAAAAGCGTATAGAATCAATAGTAAAATTAGAAGCACCAAAGAACAAAAAAGAGTTGATGAGATTGTTAGGGTTAGTAAAATATTTAACTAAATTTATTCCGAATATGACTAAGATCACAGCTAATTTAAGAGAATTAACTAAAGAAAATAGTTCATGGTCATGGGAACAGACTCATACTGATGAGTTAAATAATATAAAACAAATTTTGACTAAGGCACCAGTGTTAGCACATTATGATGCATCTAAAGAAATGATAGTTCAAACAGACGCCAGTAAAGATGGGTTAGGTTGTGTTGTTTTACAAGAAGGTCGTCCATTGGCTTACGCGTCAAGAGCATTGACAGATTGTGAAAAGAGATATGCACCTATTGAAAGAGAGCTTCTCGCAATACTGTTTGCAGTAGAAAGGTTTAATTATTACACTTATGGAAGAAAAGTTTTGGTACAAACTGATCATAAACCGCTTGTAAGTATTTTTCAAAAAGATCTTAATAAAATATCTACTAGGTTGCAGAGAATGATTCTCAGATTGATGAAGTATGATTTAAGTGTTAATTATATACCAGGCAAGGAATTAAATATCCCTGATACACTTTCTAGATCATTTGTGAAAGATAAAGTTCAAGATGATAGTGAAATTAATTTGATAGTCCATGAATTGTTAAAAAACTTGCCCATATCTGAAGACAAGAAGGAGATGTTTAAAAAACTAACTGCATCTGACGAAGCTTTAAGCTTGGTAAAACAATATATTTATACGGAGTGGCCAAAGAATGTTAAATCTGTGCCAATTGTAGCAAAGAAGTACTTTCTTATAAAAGACCAATTGAATGAATGTGAAGGGTTATTGTTTTTCCAAGACAGATTAATAATACCTAATAAAGCTAGAGAATATGTGTTAAAACTGATCCACGAAGGACATTTAGGGATTGTTAAGTGTAAGAGTAGAGCTAGAGAATCATTATATTGGCCCGGAATTAATAGAGATATAGAAGTAGTTGTGAATAATTGTGAAATATGTGAAAATTTCAGAAGCCAGAATGCAAAGTTGCCTCTAATGTCACATCAGGTTCCAAGTAGACCGTGGGAAAAGTTGGGAATGGATATTGCTGAACTGTTTGGACGGACGTATTTGGTGGTAGTTGATTATTATTCTAAATGGTTAGAAATACGACAGTTACGTAATAAAACTTGTGGAGAAATTATAAAGAAATTTAAGTCAATTTGTTCTTGTCATGGATTTCCAGATGTCATTATTTCCGATAATTCGCCTTTTAATGCACATGAATTTAAGACTTACTTGAATACGAATAATGTTAAACTTATCACAATTAGCCCATTGCATAGTCAAAGTAATGGACAGGCAGAATCAGCAGTACGAGTAGCAAAGATCATGATAAAAAAGGCATACATAGAACATAAAAGTATAGATGAATATCTTCTGCATTATAGGAACTGTCAATTACCTAATTTGAATTTATCCCCTGCTCAACTGTTATTTTCAAGAAGATTAAAAGACAATCTTCCTTGTATAGAAAAATTATTAATGCCAAAAGTTTTAAATAGAAAGCTTGTGAATACACAGTTTATAAGTAAACAAAAGAAACAACAGAAATATTATAATCGCAAAACAAGGAGTCTGGTGGAAGGAGAAATAGGAGATAGAGTGTTGTTTAGAAAAAATGATAAAAAATGGCAAAAAGGAAAAATAATTGAAAAGTGTAAGCAGCCCAGATCATTCATAATTGAAAACAGTCAACAAAATAGATACAAACGAACAAGACAACATTTCATATTAAAAAATAGACATTTCAATTATGGAAAGGATCTGAACTGTACTGATAATAAAGAATTTAATTGTAATGTTAAAAATGAGCCGTATATGCAATTAAGGGACAGGAATTCATTACGAGCGCCGTTACGTTTTGGTTACTAAATTGTGTGCTTTTAATTAGTAATGGAATTACTTTTGTGTTAATCTTATAGGGAAGGATGTTATGTATATGTTCTTTTATGCACCCATACAATATAGCGCATGTGCGAATGTATGACGACGACCAGTGCGGTCTTCAATACCAGACGAACACATGTCATTGAGAGAACATGTTGTACTTATATTCAATGTTGCAATAAGAATAAATACTCAGTTTATTACGACGATGTGTGGTTTTAATATATACACCTATGATATATAACAAACACATGTAAAGCAAACTTTGTTGGACGTGAAGTAAACAAATAAAACACAAAATTCGAGTGAAATATTTACAAGATATATTTACAATACATTTATTATGACATGTATTTATGACGACTATAAAACCAACTGACATTTTGAGTGGGTGTGTGTTTTACGAACTCTGGTACAATGACAAGAACAAAGAGGGATAGTAGCTAAAATTAAACAAATTCCTATCCTATTACTGTTATCTGGCAACTACATTACGAAAAATAATACATTTCTTCACGAATTCCCATTATTTTTTACATCGTGTTGCACTTTGCGACAGGTAATAAGAGAACAATTTAAAAATCACATTCGATTTTTTACAGGGAATACTGAAGAAACTAGAAACTTTATCATAGTTGATCTTTTTGAAATAATAGTATGGAGATATGTGTTTGAAGATTCACAACAGCTCTGAAACTACTTATCGAAAGCAAATGAATTAAAGTGTGATAAACTGAAGAATAATACTCTCAATTAAAGAATCAAAATACAAAATTAAAGAATCGTTTTTATATGTAGTGTATCACTAAAAGGTACCCGATGTCAGCAATTTTAACTGTTTTAAATTAACACTCGCATTTCCGATTTTTTTCTTCTCAACCTCACACTGCAAAAATGTCAAATCTTGATCGAGTAAAATTTGGAATCTTGTCTATTGATTGGCATTTATGTTTTCTTATGTTTTTATGTAATACTGGGTGTCAACAAGTTTGTAACAATTGTGTCTAAGAGCAGTCAATTTTGATAGTTAAACATGTTTTATAAAAATGTTTTCTTAATCGATTTGCAGAATATCATATTGATGGTATTAAACAGTGAGAAGTGAAAACACACGAAAAGGGCACGCGATTTCTTAAAATTAAAAAGGTTCACAATTTGTTGATTTTAGTTTTTGACATTTTAAAAATAAACATTGCACAATTGAGTGTATGATTCTTGGGCTGGAGCATCTATAAACATAGATAAAAATCTGATGTGGCCACCCACATGATTTTATCATACTATACAGTAGTGTCAAACGCTGATGTTTTGACAATACTGTCAATAGAATCAAAATGTCTGTCAAACTTCAAAATATGAAATTTCGTCCCGATACCTTTAGTAGTTTCTCCGGCATCGTTGCCACAAAAAAAAGTATACACACACACACACACACACAGACATACATACACACACCTACACACACAGATTTTTTTTACCTTGGTAAAAAATGGTCAGGCCACCCAAAATGACGTATTTCCGCTAAAATCTCAAAACTTTTTTTTAACACGATTACAATACCATTCTATCTAGGATAAAGTAATAATATTTAAAAAGATATGCCTTATTTTAACTAGTAATTACAAGTGAATACTGTTTTTAAAATAGTTGATTCAAAGCGTGTTTTATTTTATTAATTAGTATTTTATCATATTAATTATTAGTATTAATTTTCTACTAAAACATAATTTATTATTGATTATTACAGTCATATGTCCACCATGTAGTCTAAAACTTGCCACGATAATACCACGATAGCAGTACGGCGCGGCGTAGTACCCGAAAACAGTTTTTTTTTGTGGGCAGAAGAATGTATTTTCTGTGCAGCAATACAACTTTATTCGACGTTATTTGTCTCACTTACCTAGATAAAATTCGTTGCCGAAGAATTCTCCAGTTACGAAAAGAATGTTTTTTTCTGCGTTTCGCAAACTTGAAACACTTTTTTTTTCTCGAATGTAATATTTTCTCTATATCTGGAAACGCACATGTCTGATATTTCCAAAATATTTTATTATGTCGATTTTCTTTTTGATGTTGTTGCAGTACAGTACCTTTACAATAATAAGATGTAAACTTAGCAATAATGAAACTGAAATGAATGCAACAAATTCTGAGAGAAAAAAAGAAACATTCTGAGTAAAAATGTTCATATGGAACTTTTGTTTTGCTTAAGAATACAATTTTATGCAAATAACTGTATTGAAAAAATAAATAAATTCTCTTCGTCAGATTGACATCATAGGTTCTTTTGTCTGGAAAGGATTATAGACAAGTATAATTTTGTTATTAATCTATATGTTATTAAGCATTATAAATAAAGGTGGTTTTAAAAACTTTTTTAAATAGGTATTTATTTTGTTACGAAATATCGCTTGGCCCCTGCATCTAAATATTTATTTCTGACTGTTGTATAATTGAGGATGCATAAACTTACTATTCATTTATTCTTTCAGGTTACATCTTTCATTTTATGTCGGCCCTCGTTCATTGCAAAATACTGTTCTTGTAAGACTATAAATAGTATAAATGGTATTGGCCGGGTGCGTGATGCAAGCGCCTCTCCCTGTGTAGGCGAGTACTATGTCCACGAGGCGTAAATGGAGCAGTTCGCAACTATGTTACAGTTATCTGTAGTGTTTTAGTGGTCCAATCATACTTGTGTATTATATTGTTTTTGGATAATAACTGTTAACAGTGAACTTTAAGCGTTTATATTCGTTAGATTGAATAAAAGTACGTTTTTTTATTTACGGCTGCAATCCATCTGTTCCTCTGTTCGATTTTATTTTTTTTTCTTGGAAATCTATAAAATTTGCACTTGTTGTTGTTTCTCCTATTATTTGTACAGTTTTCAACACAACACTTATAGTGTCCCCCCATTACGATGTTATCGACGAACGATCTTATGAGTTATGACAGCTAAGCAACAACATAATGCGCCTTCAACTACAGCGCAGACTGTAGGCCGATATTTCTCCGTTTCTCCGCCATGGGCGATTTTTGTCTCCCCTCCATGGGTCATGCACAGGGCCAATAATGTAGTACAACATATACCTCACATCATGTATAATTTATTTCCTCTGTTCTTCACATGTACAAGCGCAAGCGTTTTTTTGCTGTCTGCGCGATGAAATAAATAATAAAACAGTTGGAGTGCAAATTAATTTAGATACTTTTTGGCAAGTTGAACAAGCAAGGTCAAAAAATAGCCGTATTTTTCTGTACTTAATTGCATACATCGTTGTTAATTGTTTGTGTTTCTAAATTCATTGCTGTAATGAGTCAGCTCATGAAATCAATTTATATATATTGACTAATATATTTTTATTATTTTCCCTCTAGTATTTGTTCACTGATAGAATTAATTTAAATTTGTTTTTGTAGTTATGACAAACAAACTACGTTCTATGCTAATGCTCTAGTCAATAAGAACAAATTACATAAGTTTGTTGAATTTTCAAATTGTTTCTTTACGTGGTTCATGATGCTATTTTTTTCTGAACTATTCTTTTTTTAAGACGTAAATTTAAATGACCTAAATTAAAGACCTTATGTCAACTATGCTGCAGGCGCGCTACTACACAGATAGAAATTTTTGTTTAACTCAACTGAATATTTGTTTGACGAGGGGCAAAAATATATTTATTTGCTACAAAGAATGTTTATTTGAGTCAAAACAATATTACCTTACTCCAAACAAATGGTATTTGACTCAAATAAACATTCTTTGTAGCAGATACATATATATTTGTGCCTCTATTCAAACACGCATTTATTTGAGTTAAACAAAAAATTCTGTGTGTGTACTTTTGACGACAGCTTCCTAAAGAAATATATTTTGGATGACATCTTATACATACAACAAAGACATTTTATTAAAAGTTTAATTACGAATTATTCGGATGACAAATACACTTTTGAAATCATTATAATTGAAGCGTTATAGCAGCTTGTTAGGGGGAAGCCTATATATAACCTTATTAATTATTAAAACCACAGCTGGAAGTTTAGTACTAGATTTACACGAGCGTGTTGGTTAACTGTGTAACTTTACAAACCGAATTAGGAAACTTTACAAATAGAATTGGGAAATTAGGTTGTGTAATGTGGATATCTCGTTTAAAACTAAACGGCTCGCTTGAAACTTTTTTAACGTTAGTAAAGATATTTAAAGAATATGTTGATGATATTTTTATAGGTAAATGTTAGAAACAGCAGATTATCTGTGTTGTTTATCTTATAGTTTTTATTAAACATTTGAAGGGGGTACTATATCTTTATCATACTATATATATAAAATTAATAGTTTAGCTGCATGAGATTCTATTTGATCGAGATCGGTCGTGTCAGCATTAAAGTAAAACTAGTTAGCCAGGATTAGACAGATATTTTCATTCTAATGAAAGTAGCTAGTGTCAAACGCTGATGTTTTGACAATACCTACTGTCAATAAAATCAAAATATTTGTTAAATCCTGGCTAACTAGTTTTATTTTAATGCAGACATAGGCGATCTCGATCAAATAGAATCTCATGCAGCTAAGCTATTAATTATAGAGTATCATAAAATCATGTGCCTGGCCACATCAGTCATTCCGAGTAAAAGTTTCATGCACTTTTTTTTGTGGAGCAATTTTGCTTTATCTATCAAGTGAACAGTAACATGTCTGTAAAGAAATGCTTCAATTGTAGAAAAATTACTTGTACTGTTGAATTACCGTACTGTTAAATTGCAAAATGTTCTGTAAAATTACGGTTATAACGCTGTAATTTCTCAGTAATATCTCAATATCAAAGGATTCATATCACATGTAAATAATAAAGCGATATAGCTTTATCAAATAATTACAGAATTTTGACTGTAAGTTATTAGATATAATTTTCTTTAGATTTATAGTGTTATCGTTGCTTTCATAGCTTTTTTTGTAGATTATTACATTTATTTTCAGTAGATTTACTAATTTTTACTTTATTTTATTTTTTACTTTACTTTTTATATATTTTTACAACAATTCGAATGGTGGCTGTGAGAACCGGCAATTTTATGTCGTTTCCCAAAAATAGGTCGATAATTCTGGGTGCATTAGAAATTCTTCTACAATTCAAAGGAAATGAAGTTTGCCTGTTGTTCTATTTATTTTTTTTGGGGTAGGTGAATAATTTGGTGCGCCTATGGCATCTAGAGTCATGTTACGTTATACAAGACTATTGTCAAGACCATTGACATCATGCAGTCTTTACATTACATCAAGCTCAAGGAGTATTTATTCTGCGGTAAGAACAAATTTGCTCCCATAACTGCATACATAGTTAACGTGATATAGAGGAGTCGAACACAGAACTTCAGGATTACTTGAGTAATCCGTACGCAAGCCCATACAAATGTGTAAATTGCATCTCGTGTTCAAACACCCGAATCATAAACGTGTAAACTTATGGTAGAATTAACATAACCACAGGAGAGATTAATACAGTATAGAATTACTCGTCATCTAGTTGTTATTATTTAATATTATTGTGGGGAAATTCGATTGTTTGCAAGACACCTTTATTTTCTTTTTTTGTAATAGTAATTTGTAATAAATAACTTTGTAATCGAGTATATATAAATAGTAACGTAACCTGTCAATATTCTGATAATATTGACAAACAAGTCAATAAAAAAGTAAGCGATTATTGACATTTATATTTATTAATGCTCAGTAACTGGTTATTAAAATTACATAAGCCTGCACTAAAAAAGAGCAAAGTTTCTAATGGTACGTTTAAAATATTAATTAACCTTGATCGGTCCAACGTCATAGTCCAAGAGCCGATGACAAAATATATATCTTTCAATATTTTATATATACCTATCATAAAAGTATTAAGTATTTTGTTTTGTAAAGTCTGGATTCCTTGTATAGTTGCCTTTTTAGCGCAACCGCAAAGTTGGATGTGGTATAACCAAATCGGTTTTAGCACTTGGTTGTAAACTTGTAATTTGTTCTGTACTGACAACTGAGAGTTTTTTTTCCCAAAAACCAAATTAGTGGTTTGTAATTAATTTATTTATTTCAAGAGATTGTTTTAAAGATATAATAAACAAGACGGAACCTCCGGGTTTTTGTATGTTATAAACATATATTTTTACTAATTTGACAATGTTTTAACTAATAAATATATATATGGTAGTCCACTTATAACCTTGCTCGTATACCACTGCGAAAGAACCACGCATTGCTGACCGCCATCGCCGAGCAGCACTTGAATCTGAGAAAATATAATTTAAGGAAGATTCTCAAATTATAATACATCGGCTATAGCGTAGCGTAGGATTTTTTTAAATTTTGAAAAAATATGGAAATGGTTGGATTTTGAAAAAAAAACGTGGTTTACTCTTAATTACGTGCACTTAAAACGCTTATAAAAAAATCAAAAAATTATATATCGAAAAAATCCTACGCTACGCTGTAGAGAATTTATTTTCATTTACAGAAAAATGAATAAACAATTAAATATGACGAATAGTTTCATGTTCCAGTAGCGGTGAGTTTAAAAAACGTGGTCTTGAGAAAAATGGGTTTAAACATTTGCGTTATATTTACACAATGTGTTAAAGTAAAAACGTTGTTATCTAACCTTTGGTCATCAATACTGGATCTATATCAATCCCTTCAGTTTCGATAAAACTGTATTTTCATGGAGTTTTGTCACAAAACTCCATGACTTTCTTAAAGGCGATAAACATTTTTTGTGCATCTTTCGTGCTATCGTAACGTTTTACTTACGCCTTGTTGATTCGCTTTTCGTCGATGTGGTGGCATATATTACCGCTGTTTTATCTAATGTTTACGTTCATCAACTGCATCATCAACGAGATGGTGTTATACCCATCGTTGAACGAACTCACAGCGGTGTATGAGGCAAAATCAGTGGTGAGCTTTCCGCAAACCTTGTTTTCGGAGTGATCGAACATGCGACGGAATTCAGACTTGTTAATATTTTGTGTGAATCCTTTGCACCTTTTTAATAAGTCGTCCGAAGTGCGCATAACATATAAGGGTTGAATCGCATACTGAACAACTTGCGGCAAAGGATCAGGATGAGCTTAGTCTAGGGGTGGACGATCTTGGAAATTTGTGATCGATCTTCTATCACAATTGAAGATCGATCTGATCGACCAGACCGATTTTTTGATGATCGATCAGACCAATCTTTTTATGATCGATAATATCGCTCACTGATCTTTTGATGATCGATCAGATCGATCTTTTGATGATCGATCAATCGATCTTTTGATGATCGATCAGATCGATCTTTTGATGATCGATAATATCGCTCACCGATCTTTTGATGATCGATAATATCGCTCACCGATCTTTTGATGATCGATCAGATCGATCTTTTGATGATCGATCTGTTAGTTATCCCATATTCAAGTATGATACGTGTCCGGCAACGTACGTATCATCAAAAGATCGATCAAATCAATTTTTTCGATCTGATCGATTTTTCGTTCTTCAAATAGAAATGTCGAGAGATGGATCAATCGCTGTAGCATAGTCCGTCAAACCACTGGAGTCCTTTGCCTGACCATAAGAGCACCAAAAATTCTAAAGCAGTATGGCCCAGTCCCAATAACTTGAAGACAAGCCTGATTCTGCTGTTAACTTCGTAAGCATTTAAAACAATCAATGGGCTAGAATTCACACTCGTTAGTTCACAAGAATCATACTCAATCGACATTTTGAAGCCAAGACTGCAAACACTTGATCCAGAGAATCTCACATTACTACCTCAAGTTTTACATTTCCCATTCTCGGAGATGGCAACAAGTTTACACAAAATTTAAAATTATATATTCAAAGCTAAAGATTGATTGTCGTTTTCCTGACTTAGTGCCCCTTTTACAATACAATGATCCTGTATATCTCCCTGTAAAATTTGTTTCGATATGGTTGCTCTACTTTCAGCTATAACTACGTATCGAGTTGGGAATATTACAAAACCATTTCGGGACTAATTTCTAGACATAATGGGGATTAAAAAAAGAAAAACAAAAACATTTTTTTTTCAAGTTGTCAGAGTGGGGTCCCCCCTTAAGAAAACTTAAACTACCTAATATTCATCCAAATGATACGGGTTTCGACCGAATTTGCTTAACCACATCAGCAATTTCTTACTCTGCATTATTTTACATCATGTGATATTAATTTTGTTTTTTGGCTGTCGGTCTATCACCAGGGAAATGTTTCAAGTTTATCATACATTTAATTCACAGACTAAATGGAAACCCATTATCTAACTGGGAGTGAAATTTGTTCGCAATTGCCTTCGGCGTTTGTAAATAATTTCATCCGTAATGATATGCGGCAGAATGTTCCATTTAGTATGCATGTTCATGCTAATTTACATGAAAATTACTGTCTGTAGGTGGTATACTATAGAGTATCGCATTTGTAAATTTTATGCAGATTTCAGAATATGCTCGAGTTCAACACTCACTTCTCTTTATTTTCCAAGCTCGATATGAAATTGCACCATAAAATATGTGGATCTATTTATACACAGACGTTGAATCGTAAAACGAATCTATTTATTCTTGACTATAGATTTTGCTACAATGGAGAGCCAACGTGAACACAGAAGAGGAATGAATTGCGCGTCATCTTCAGATTCACATTAACTTATTACATTAGCATATCGTGTTGTAAGAAGGTTATTTTTCATCACTAGACACCGGACAGGTGCAAAAACAATGCATCAGACTCAATCCCATTGACTATAGTGAGCTGCCAACAAATTATTTATTATGAAGTATTATGTATGTTAAACAAACATGTTCATCTGTTCTCTTGATTAGTAACAGGACGTTTTAACTCACTTGTTTTGTATACATCAAATCTATATACAAGATGTGCATTAAACTTGCTATGTCAAATATTTTGAAAAGTTTGGGTAATGATCAATGTATTATTTTCAAATTAGCAGCTCTTTATTTGTATACCATCTTCATATTCTACAGAATGTAGAAAACAATTTTTGTCTATCTTTTTGTGGTATTTTATTGGCTGTTTCAAATAGTGAAATTTTCCAGGTTCTTGAAATACCCTATGAATTAGTTTTTCCGTTACTTTTCGTTTTCCCATGAGCATTTCTCTGATAATTGTTTTTTGTCTATAAGATTGTTTGTTTGTTATAATAGTGGTGCAACTCTACAAAGCAGGTAAATTTTACTGGAGAAACATTTGAGGAATATTTATATAAGTACCTATATGTTAACAAAGGAAAAAGTTATTATAAAATACGTCGTACATCGGAATTAATCATATGATGTATTAAATATTAATCATATAGGGTGAAAAATTTCATCTGGACCTACAGTAGAGCGTCGATAATCCGAACTAATTGGGACCGAAAGTGATTCGGATTATCAAATTGTTCGGATTATTAAATATTGCAGCTGAATAATAGAAAATACGAGTATTGGATAGAGGTTCAATCTTAATAAAACCAACACCATTCAATTACGCTCTTCGTAAACTATAGGAATGAAAATATAAGGATACCGAAGGGATATCGAAGAGAAACTATTGAAGCAATCTTAATGGTGCAACGGGATGAACTGTAGAGAATTAAATTACGAAGAGAATGACAGGTCAAACGATCCGATCGGATAATTAGAACCGGAGAAAAGCTGGAAAAACCAGAAAATTTAGCTTTTTTGCCATTTTTGAATATTATCAGCTGAAACTTTGCACAGTGGTAGCTATTCGCATGTACTTTAAGTGTGCAAAACCTGGATACGGTGGGATTAATAGTTTTCGCACAATCCTCATTTGATTTCTTTGGCAATATGTTTGCGGAGAGCTGGATGCCTTTGAGGTCGTCCGATTGCAATTTAAAACTAGTAAGAACATTATCTTCAGCCGTGCTGAAGTTAAAATACCCCCCACCGTAAAGTATAAAAATTCAATTTTCAATTCTGATCAAATCCATATATACAGGGTCCTGCAACTCAGCTCCCGCCTTCTGTAGCTCAGTTACTAATTAAGCTAAGAGTTTGACATTTTGCAGGCTTACCCTGTACTTCAAGGTACATTTCAAGAAATTATTTTTGATTATACAGCGTGTCCCAAAAATGTGCAACGCCATGGTAATATATTTTTTTAAATTGCATGCTATATATTTTTTTACACATTTGGAAGCCTGTTATGGTTGCCTACATACCATCAAAATTTTATTGAAATCGGTTGTGACTGCAGCGAAAAAAAAAATAAAAACAGAAAAAAATTGATTTTGCATCGTTGGCTTTAAAAATCAATAAAAACCACAAATTGCACCTCTTTAATAAAATTTTGCGACGTGCTTATTAAGTTAGATCTAGTAGTCTCGTTAACCAAGTGTCATTGATCCAAATTATCCAGGATGACCAACATCTAGTGTCAAACTTGGCAAACTTCAAAGCGTGTTATTGTTCTTATTTTAAATTGGAACCCATACATTTTTTTAGGTGAAACGATGCAGAATAAAAAAATAAACATTGTTTCTAAATACAACCCCATCACAATTCCCAATATTTTAAAAGTTATTCGCCAAAAACACATTTTTCAACGTTTCCAACGGCAATTTTAGGTAATAAATATCGTAGGTGGCGTTGAAAAACAATTTATTTCATAAAATATAACGCAGAGAGGTATTTTAGATTTGAGTGTACTTAATTAAGTAGTTGTTCAATTGACAAATCTACTGCAAAATTTACCTATAGCGGTAAGGGCGAAAATGTGGCTGCAACATGATGGAGCTCCAGCACATTACTCGTTACATGTCAGGGACCAGCTCAACGAAATCTTCCCAACTCCGTGGATTGGAAGAGGAGGACCAGTTGCTTGGCCTCCTCGATCACCGGACTTAACGAAACTGGATTTCTTCCTGTGGGGCTACGTTAAGGACATCGTTTATGCTGAACCTCCGACAGCACCAGAAAACATGCAAGAAAGATGCAATTCAAACTATGTATTACGCCCGACCTATTAAGAGCAGTGGCGAGGTCATTTGATACTCGTCTTCGTTTGTGCCTCAAAGAGCACGGAAGACATTTCGAACAACTACTTAATTAAGTACAATCAAATCTAAAATACTTCTCTGTATTATATTTTATGAAATAAATTGTTTTTCAATGCCACGTACGATATTTATTACCTAAAATTGCCGTTGAAAACGTTGAAAAATGAGTTTTTGGAATAACTTTTAAAATATTAGTGTGAAGGGGTTGTATTTAGAAACAATGTTTATTTTTTAATTCTGCATCGCTTTACCTAAAAAAATGTATGGGTCCCGATTTAAAATAAGAACAATAACACGCTTTGAAGTTTGCCAAGTTTGACACTAGATTTTGGTCATCTGTATAATTTGGATCAATGACACTTGGTTAACGAGACTACTAGATCTAACTTAATAAGCACGTCGCAAAAGTTTATTAACGAGGTGCAATTTGTGGTGCTTATTGATTTTCAAAGCCAACGATGCAAAATCAATTTTTTTTTGTTTTTATTTTTTTGCGATGCAGTCACTCAACCGATTTCAATAAAATTTTGGTGGTATGTAGGCAACCATAACAGGCTTCCAAATGTGTAAAAAAATATAGCATGCAATTTAAAAAAATATATTACCATGACGTTGCTGATTTTTGGGACACGCTGTATAATCAAAAATAATTTCTTGAAATGTACTTTGAAGTACAGGGTAAGCCTGCAAAATGTCAAACTCTTAGTTTAATTAGTAACTGAGCTACAGAAGACGGGAGCTGAGTTGCAGGACCCTGTATAACTCTATATCTGCCATGCCCCTCATTAAGGGTGTTACAAATGTTGAATCAAACTCAATATACCCTCACCACATTAAATCTGGGGGGGTATAAAAAGGATTTTGGAAACTAGACTTGAACAGCAACAAAACGTCTATTCTCATTCCAACACCATTCGATTCCGCTCTTTTTAAACTATAGGAATGAAAATTTAAGGATATCGAAGGGATATCGAAGACTTATCGAAGGGATATAGAAGATATCGAAGGGATATCGAGGGTGCCTACAAAGATGGCTTTTCCCTAGGTCAGTGATTTATTTTATTAGTATTTCTTTTTGGACGTTCGGATTAGCGAATGTTCGGATTACCGAGGTTCGGATTATCGAAGTTCTACTGTATTTGTTTTGTTTTTAATTCCTTAGAAACGTTACAGACGTTTGAAATATTAACAAAATCCTATTTTATATGCGACATCCCAAAAGGCACGTTGAGATTTTGCACTACTGTACCCTCCAAAAAGTTCTTGTCAATAATAGGTTCACATTAATTCCTTTAACAAACTAATAATTTCTTTAATCAAACAAGCATTTATGCAACCTTAAAATATCTATTATATTTTAACTCAACCAACAATTTCGTTAATTTACAAAATTATAATTCTTTCGCTCAACACTATCATAATTATTTGAGCTAAATAAATATCGTTCCTTATAATATACAAATTGTAAATTATATTTGAACACATAAGTTGTTTGATACAAATAAAAATGTTTTTTCTACCAAACAAATATATCAAACAAATGCGTTTTTATCCGTAAGGACACATTTCTTTGCCTCTTTTGAAACACCAGATTTGTTTGAGTCGAATGCATATTTATTTGAATTAAACAAAATTTTCTATCTGTGTATTTAACGGTAAACTAAAGTATTTGAAAACGTACAAAAAAGTAGATGCATTTATGCATGTTTTTGATAATGGTTGGACAAACTAAAAAAGCTTTCTATACAAAAAATGAATAATGTATACTTACAATATTCTGAAGTTATAATCAAATTCCTCATTCGTTTTACGTATGAATTAATAATTGTAAACTAGTCTCTAAAGCCGTTTTTTTTTTTAATATAAAAATCAGCTTGCGGTAAAAAACCTTAATAAAATAAGTTGTAAGACAAGATTTGCCGATTTTACGTTTTTTTTTGTAAATATCTCAGAAGCTATGAACTTGTGAAAATTATTTCAAAATTCTGATATTTCATGTGCATAAAACATTCCTTATTTTTGAATCTACATAAATGAACTAGTAGGTTCTAATGAGCCCACTCATTCTGGACAAATTTTACATTTTGATCCCAAAATAATCTACATTTGATGAAATTCAATTTGACTCATCCAATTGAAACAAAAAACCGGCTTGTAGAGGAGCAAACTCTCTACAAATTTGAAGCGGGATCATATTATAATCTATAATTAGTTTTTGTGTAATTAATTATTGTATTCGTTTTTTTTTTCAACCATTTAAAACCATTTGTGATGATCTGGAGAATTTTCTGAATCTATATACATTTGTTTCATCAAAGCAGAGATTATTTTCCAGACAAATATCTAGATTGGCTGGCCTATAATACATATGTATGTAGTGGTGTGAATGTAACATTTGGTATTGGTGCCTTGAGAATGAACCACGTAACAATTTATTGTTGTATAGTTTCTTCTTTCAAGCATTGCTAACTGCTCTGAAAAGACCAGTCCCTGGTAAACACGAACATATTCGAGTAACCGGCAGCACCGTCTGGTCGTGAATAATAAATTATTTCCAGCCATTTCATCTAGCATGTAGTCTTCTTTCTACTTAGTGTTTGCCGGCCGTCTAAAACCGCGAGTCATTGATAGAACTGAAAGGTGTGGGCGGCCTCAGACGAAATTTATGGAGCGTGCCCCTCGAAATTTACGTCAATTTAAGTCAAGGATATGCTGAAATTTTCATGAAAACATCCGGTGTCAAGGAACTTTAATTAATAATACATGAACTCGTTTATTACGCCGCCATAATTAATTTGCAAATTGCTACAAGAATTGTCTGAGGAATCTTAGTAAATATTCAGAGAGTTGAATAATTGATTACGTAATGGGGTAAGTACCTATTTTCATGGTACGATCGTTGAGCAAAATAAACACTTTCACAGGCACTACTGGGGTTTGTTTACGCTGCTCTGGTAAACTTTGTAAGGACTTTTAGTACTACCCTTTTTGGGTGAATGTGTGTTCAGTGTTGTTGAAGGGTGTAACATTATAGTCCTGTGACCCTTCACAGTATAACCTCACATAAACCCAAAGTTTATGAGTTATAGAATTAGTTTAGATTTATATAATTATTACATTAATTTAGAGTGAGGATTTCAGGTTTATGTCGAGTTTCAACAGCCACAACCAAACAGTAAGGCACCCCATCTAAGGCAAAACTGTGAAAATGTTATATTAGGGTGACCAACTATTTAATACTCCAACGCGGGAGGCCTAGATCCGAGGGGGAGGGGGTACATGACTGTTTTCAGTAACTAAATTTTTCATCGTCAACATTGCAAAAACTAACTCCGACTCCAGATATTTTTCGTGGTCCGACTCCGACTGTGCGGTCCGACTCTGACCGGGAAAAAATGTATACCAAAATATTTTATAAAATACTTGTGTGTAATAAAAATCTTACATATATACCTAAATAAAAACAAATTTGACGCAGTATAATACTACCGAGCAAAATTAAATTTGCGATGAAATCAAAAGCACTACCAGGAAAAGAAGAAACAAATTTAATAAATTACATTGTATTCAATTCTTGTATTCTAGTATCTGATTATAAAGGGTCATTATAAATGATTGTAGTCAAAGTAGGCCTTGATATCAAATGTAACGATTTCTGGTTGCCGCTCTATTTGAATGGAATACCACTGTTCTACACGCAAAAGTTAAATTGGTTGCATAACCTATTTCAAGTTTGACAGTTGTTTGAGTAAAGCCGCAAACATTTTCTAACATGGGCATGGCTTACTTCGACTACAATCATTTATAATGACCCTGTATTCAACATATGGCTTGTGCCATATTAAATTAGTCACAAACAAATGCTGAACCCATAAGAACAACTACAGTTTTCTTTGTGTCCAGAAAATTTGTTCGCGAACAGAATTTAAACTGACATATAATTGTAATTATGTATACAGCGTGTCTCAACAGTGCAATCTCGGAAGATTGTGCCTCTGTTAATGAAGATATTTTAAAACTGATTTAAGTCATATATACAGAACGCTGAGGCGCACATTTTAAAATTATTGGCGTATATACAGGGTGTTCCATAAGGTAATACCAATCCAAACTTATGTTCTTTTAAATGGAACAACCTATATTTTGGCACAATTTTGAATTCCTCGGAAAATTTTAGGACAATGAAAAATAACATTACCTACCCTAAACTTTTTGATTTATACTTTATACTTTTTGATTTATTGCCATTTTTATGGAAAAACAGCAGTCTAAGAATAATTGTATATCTCAATACCTGTTTTTAATTTTATTGCGTACGCTTAGATTATGATTATGTAAGAAGCGTTCTATTAGCGTGATTACCTACCATATCCAAATTGTGCACAGAGTGGTCATAATCTACAACAAAATCAATAAATAGTTTTTCGTAAGAGATTTATTTTTTTTAAATGGAACACCATGTATCTAATTAATGTTTTTAATTCTACGTGTCGTTCTGCACTAAAAAGTACTGGCACATACCTGTGCTAAAATAAACAATTGCAGAGATAACTAGTCTTCTTCATAAAAAGAAATCGATTTTCTATCAATAACTGCTTCTTGAATTTGTATTACGGCAAAGTTGTAGAGACTTGTTTCTACTAAAACTATCTTTATAAACGCCCAAAATTCAGACAGGTTACGGAATTTTTGTTACATTTGTAACTGTAGAATTTATATTTATGTGGTGCTAATGACTATGTCAACGTTTTTTAAACAAATATTTCCTTCTAAAGATATCTTTTTATTTATTTTTAAAGCAAATGGATAATACCTAGTTATGTAATTTATTTTATAAGTTTAACAATTGTCCCTAATTGCGACACTAAGCGTATATTTTGATCCAAAATCCGACAACTCAGTGAAACTAATTCAGACAGTGATCCCAAATCAGACACGTGGTACATTATTCCAACAAATATAATTTAAATATTGTTAAATAAGATTTATTATTAAGAAATGTTAAGCATTTATGTTTTACCATTTTCTATCAAACACAGTATAAAATAAGACCTTAGTCTTCTTCAGTCTGCCCTCTCTACCTCATCTGTATTTTATGTTTCTTGCATCTGGAATTTTTAGTGATCTCTTTTTCTTGGCGCAGGTTTTTATTCTGTTCGCCTTTCGCTTCTCTTATTATTTTTTTAGAATGATTTTCTTTCGTGCTTCTTTCTTTTTATTAACAAATATTCTCCCCAAGTATTAGAGATAGTGTTACAGAAGAACAGTTTCTTTTTACTTTAATAAAGTGTTTCAGGCCAGAAATGGGCCAGAATAATGATTATGAAGATGGAGTTCAACTGTTGTTTAACTCCAAAGGTGGTGTATTAATGCCAAAATCGCGACTCTGCTTATTTCATCATATCCTATGATGCCTGTCGATATTTATGACGAAATTAGGGACCATTGATGATCGTAATTCCGAGAACCTGTAATAATTAGGGATTATAGATGTCCGTAATTCCGATACTCGAGTCGGACTGTAGACAAAATGCGCACAATTAATTGTAATATAGCAAACGAAGTAAAATATGTTATTTTCTTGTGTAAAGACAGCAATCGAGCCATATGTATTACTTCTAACCATATACACAATTCCTACACACATGTCTGACTTACGGACGTGCTATTAGGTGCATGTATATACATGTACCTAATTCCGACACCCCTAAATTTGTAAATAATTGTGGTTAAAACAGTAGTACACCGTATTATTATGAAAATATAAAGCATTTTTAGTCAGCCTAAATAGAATTTGGACTATCTTACAATTCCATATTGCCTAAAGTAATGAATCAAATCTGACATTCTTGACGTTTATTATCTTTTCGTGTAGTCACGTAGTGGCTTATGAGTTGGTGTGGACCTTAAGTAGGTCAATGAAGTTGATAAGGTACCAAGTCCAATAGATAACAGCCCAAATGCTAAATTTAACTGTATAAATTGTACGAATTCAAAGTTTCCCGTATTACATAAACCGATTTATGACTACTAGAAACCGACTTGAAGTACCTTCCAGTTTACGAGTTACGAGTATAATTGAGGATGTAAGCGACGAAGATATACCTCGAGGACTTGCTCTGAAATTCCATACGATTTTCTGTGAAAACGTAGTTTCCACCGTGTGGAGTCTGAAAATCTACAAGATCGATTGGGATTTATACCAATGGAGGAGAAAGTCGCTGTAGATAAATCTCACTAAATCCACATTAAAAATCAAACAATAAAATAAATAGGTTTCAATAAAAGGAAAGCCTGGAGATGTAGTCGTTTATTCAAACGTTATTATGAGACGATCGATTTCGACATGTCGAGTAAATAAAATAAAAACAAAACTGCAAAAATGGGGTTCCTGAATTCGTGGTTTGAGTTACTTTTTTTTAATTTTAGCTGGCTCTCAAAGTTACAGTTGTCCTTTCATATGCTCCTGAAAGCCAGTAACGTTCAGGTGAATCTAAAGAGCTAAAGCACAAATGTCACTATCAAAGTTTTGACAAGTTTAATTGTTAAGTTCTTCGTAAAGTGTATTTGACACGTCCTTCATGAACTGCCAATAACCATAACACGAAAAAGTCAACTTTTTGTCAAGGATTTTTGTCAAAACTTCGGTAACAAAATAAAAGACTGGACTTCAATTAGTACTGAACTATAAACTGTAAAAAATTTGGTACATCATGGGATAGAGGAAATATTAAAGTTTGGAGACCTACCTCGAGGGTGTTCTTTCGAAAGTTTGAAAGTATCAGGAAAAGTTTGCCAATATGAATTCAGTTTCTGCGACTTGCTTTGTGTCGTTGCCATTAACCTATAAACACTCTGCGCGGCATTACATACAACATAAATAGAACTTTGTTCCGTTCGATACGAACTAGCAATATCTTTATAGTATTAGTTGCATACTGTGACATATTTGATATGTACGAGTTTATTGTAAAAAAATGGTAATATTTTTAATAATTATTATCAACACTACTAAAATGTTGCACATTTTTAGTTGTATCATTAGTTGTACAGACCAAAAAAGTTTAAAACACACAAAATGCTAAGACATTTTAAAATTGTTGGTAACGCGTGGAACAATATTCGTAATTAATTTGGAATTCAGGCAAGGAGCAAGCTAATTATTTTTTTGCGTATTAACTACATACTTTAAAAATACTATATTCACAGTTTGCGTGAAAGAATGTACCTACATTTTTCAACTATCAACTTATCGGACCATATGGTTAACTATTTTTCGTGTTCACATACATGACAAAAACATGATAATAAATACGGAATATGTACACACTGCAGTCATAAACACAGCAACTGTTTGATCCGTACCTATTTTCACACTTTGATAAAAATTTCGTTGCCTAAAATACAAACATAAAAATTTTCGATAATATTATATCTAATTCATTCAACAAGGCACTTCTAAAATTAGGTTTATTAACCCTATCATTCCTGCTAGTATTACGTAGATTGTATACAGGTATTATAATAGGTATTTAGTGTGATGTTAGTTAAGATAAGTAAAATAAATATATAAGGTCACTGTTGTATGTTTGCAGTAGATAAAACATCTATTGATAATGTCTCTCAGAATAGTTACTGAATTGATATGTCAGTTTATGCATTCAAAAATGTTTTTATCAATTCAGCGACTAAATTAGTATTATTCTTTTTACCGAGGAGAGGATGTCTTAAATGATAGTAACAATTGGTTTAGTTCGATTTTGTTGAATGAAACTTACACCAAACGATAGGGATATTAAACAGTTAGAAATAATTACATACTTGTAACGTCATGGCTACCGCTGATGTTCAAATTCGCTACTTGGGTACCTACCGATATTAGGTCTGAATATTCATATTATCATAATGAATCATGAAACTAACTCACATGCATATATGACTGTCATAATGGTGCGTATTGTCTGGCGTTATCCCTGAATAATATTTACATTATTCGCTGAGTAATAGATATAGAAGAATCTGCGGTGTGATTGAATTCTCCAAATAATCTTATTATCGTATTGTGTTGTGGATGAATGCACATATTGTTTACGTATTACACAGTTCTGATTACAAGCAAGGCGAAATAAAGCAAACTACCGTATCTAATGATATCCTGTTATCGACAATATAGCTCTTTGTCCAAGTTTAAACTGCCCAAAATCGTTGTAAATATGGTTCAAACGGTATTTTCCGTTTGATACCGTTACATACCTTTGTATTATTTGTGAGAGTACGCATTAGTTGGTGCTCAGTTTTTAGTACTTTTCTAATGATTTCTTATTTCTATAATCGTATGTAGGTATAGTGTATTAAGATATTTTTTTGTATTAGGTATTATTAAGGTTAGATATACCGACATATTTATTCATAGAGTCAGTATATTCACCTAATCACAAAGCGCTGGATCGCTTATCTATCAGATACGTCCATTGGTCGCCGTGTTACTTATCTGTTGATTAAGCTATCAGATACTTAACGAGAGATGAAAAGAACCGGCCCTTAATGTTCGTTCATTAATCCCCTGAAATCCTAATTTTACTGCGTTACATGGTTGGTGAATTATAAACGTTGATTCCTTGAGGCATTGAAACGAAACAAACTGTCAGAATTTCAGGTGCCACAGCACGAGACCTCCTTAACGACCTAAAACGAGCACATGGAATAGAAATTTCTGATCAAACTGTTAGTTACAAGAAGCGAATTTGAAACTAAGAAGACCTGTCCGCGCACCACACCTTACGCAGCATCACGAGGCAGCGCGAATGAGGTTTGCTCTGGATCACAGAGATTAGCAACTTCGTCACAGGACGCCTCTACTGTTTACAGACGAATTCAGATTTCGTTTAAGTCGTTACGACGGTCGAGTACGTGTATATAGGTCCTGGTGAACGCTACGCAGCCGCTACTATACAGAAAGTGGATAGAATTGGTAGTAGATCTGTGATGGTTTGGGCTGGAATGAGTATAGACAACAGAACTGATCTTGTTGTGGTTCCTCGTAGACTAAA
Source organism: Aphodius sticticus (assembly GCA_963966075.1). NCBI lineage: Eukaryota > Metazoa > Arthropoda > Insecta > Coleoptera > Scarabaeidae > Aphodius > Aphodius sticticus. The sequence continues at coordinate 14,278,710 of OZ014512.1, forward strand.
TGCCATAAATTACATCGAAAACATCTTGGAGGACCATGTGGTGCCTGCTGCATATGGCGTTGGTCAAAATTTCATCCTAATGCAGAACAATGCAAAGCCACATACCACCGGCACCACCAGAAACTTTACAAGAATGTGGAATTCATGGCATGGAATGGCCGGCGTTAAGTCCTGACCTGAATCCTATTAAACACGTGTGGGATCAGCTTGACCGACGGGGACTGACAAGCCCTGATTGAGGAATGGGAAATCATACGCCAACAATCTCTTCGCAGACTAGTGCGAAGCATGCCACGCAGGTGTGAGGAAGTGATTCGTGCTCGTTGAGGGCATACACTGTAATAAACCTTACCAATCCACAGAAAACCATACTGTCATCGATACTATGACAGTCATTTCCATTTTGTTTTGCGTTATTAATTTACATTTTTAAGTGTAACTTAGAAGTAACTAAGAGTTGTAACATTGTTTTTGTAATTTTCTTTAGTTAAATATATGCCGTTGATGTATACTAAATTTGATTTTCCCTGACTATTATTTAAAAAGTTACAGGTTTCGAAAAGAGTGTTCCCCTATTTTTTTTTAGCAGTGTCTTTGAGCTACATAATATTTGTCAAATAAGTCAAGATATTTCATCAAATATTCCTTTTTGCAGCCTTGTCATAAATGATTTTTATTTTTACCAATGGTATACTATACAATATACATAAAATGGCACTTTAGTGTAGGTATACTAGGAGAATGTGCAGGCCTAATAGGCCTGCTGGTCGACCTAGGTAGATCGCCGAAGCGTTAATGCTCGTACGTTCGAAGCGGTTACGGGCGCGCCATCTATTGCTTCGTAGCGTAACCTCAATAGCGACATGATGTGTCGCCGTCTGGTGACCGCGTCGCGAAGCGCGCGGCCGTTGCCTAGCAACCGCGATCGATTGGCATGACTACACGCTGGCGAGGACAGTCCCAAACGATACTCCATAAATTTAGCCTAATCGAGTTAAAAAATAACGAGAACTGGCCGGAAATTGGACGAAATCGAAAGCCTAAGCGCTGTACAATCCAATTTTAGGCGGAAAATCGGCGCATTCGGCGCCGATTTTCGCTTCTCCGAGGAGCAGACCCTTCCCCCGATTCGCCGATTTTCGTAAACTTCTTGCGCGGACTGTGTTAGACTTTTAGTATATAGTAGGGATAGGGATAGGGATAGTAGGGATAGGGACATATATCTGCTGACTGGGCTTTGTATTTTAACTGTAACATAAATAATTTAATTAGTCGATTATTTTGAGTGTTGAAATTCCATCTCAAAACTATTTTTATTGGACTTCCATTTCTGCCAAAACTCCCACGTATATTTATTATGTGTGATAGTTGTATTGCCAAAGGTGTTGAAACCTACTTTTTCCTTACATCCGCGTGCCGTTATTCGATCGATATTGGCGAAAACAGGTGAAAGGTGTACGCATTCATTTGTACGGGATGTATTTGTATTGATTAATTTTTTGCTAGACTACACTTTTTGACAATGGTCTTTGTCTTGTAAATAATATAATTAATAGTATAAAAAAGTGTATTAGTTATATTGTATACCTTTTTAACGTTAGATTAGGTATACAATTTTATTCGAAGTAAACCATATTTCCTGTAATAATATATGCATGTAAGTAAGTAATACATGCACGTTAGGATTGTCCTTATTTTCAAATTTTGATTTTTTTTATGCGGGATCCTTAGATTCGACGGAAAAAAGCATACCAGAAGCAGTTTCCACTTGTTTGATTTGGTAATTGCTGGTCAAGATACGCACTAGATAGATTTTGTTTATTGTTGCTCAAGATAGTAAAAGTAGCTTAGATTATAATTTATTGTATTTTTTTACTAAGTAAGTACTTGGAAAAATGTGAAATTTCAATTTCATATATGGCTATAAATGAACACATTGAGCGCGTCCTGCATGACAACATAAAAAAAGTAAAAATTGCGCATGTTAGATAATTAAATATTGTCACATCGAACGCGTGTTGGTCAGAACATTATAGGACAGTCAGATTATTTTTAATGGATTTTATATGCCATTAAAAAAATGTGATTGACGTTAACCTTTGCTTGTCTTTTTAGAAAATTGACATAGGTGTATTTGATTTATAAAATGAATATAAGAAATTTTTATAATCTTACGGTTTAATTTATGTTATATAATTAATTCTGTCCATCGTTTATTTGATATTGTTTGTATTATTCGTCGTTGACAGTTTTAACCTTCATTTTAACTTAACTTCAAAATTTGAATTTTAAATTAGAAATTTTTATACAACAATAAATGCCATCAACGGCAATAATTATTATTTATGCATTTATGCATGCGCCAACTATAAAATGTTCATTCAATATTTTTATGAACGATAAACTTTACGTATAATAAATATTACGTTACGCTAAAGTAATAAAAATGTTTACCGTTTTTTAATGCTATATTTAATATCGAACAACTATTAACTGTTTTAGATATGCACACGTTTTCTGTTTACGATTATGCCAGGCTCAGGGATATTTATTTTCAAATCCGATATTACATTGTTGCACTTATTTGCTGTTACATCCTTTTGTATATTATGATTGTGGGGTGTAGGTATTTATAAATTTATGCGCAACAGAGAGTTCAGTGAGAGTATGAAATTTTGAATGAAATTTTGTACAGGCCGGATAACAGCGCATTTATTTATTTTTGTTATGTAGTTTGTTTTCATTGTTTTCAAAAATAGTGTTGATATGGAAAGAATTTAGTTTTTTTTGATTATTTTATTATTATTTTGGAAAAAATGGGTATTTCAGCTCATATTGTTATTTTTTATTAATTAACAGCACTTGTATAAAACCTTCATTATCACTCACATAACACAGTGCTCTCTGTTGTCATATCACTTCACCAACTTAAAATCTTTAGTCCTATTCACTATGTTAATATTGTCAAGGAGCTGGATTGCCTCGACATTTGTATGCAGAAGAAATATGTTCTGATGTTTCTTTCCAAACTATTAACCAATTTAATTGGTTACTAATTCCATCTCAAGATCTCTGTGGAGATTGCTATTTCTGATATACCTACATGTACCTGAATGTAGGTGCACCTACATTCAGGCCAATGCTGTAACGCAGTTGTCACGTAGCAAGTTGCTACGTAGCAACTATGTTAGCAAATTTCGTTAAATACCTTGTTAACGACTCTAATAAGATATCGCATTCTATATTGGAAAAATTAACCACTTGTTAAGGATCATGCGGTTAACAACAGTGGTTAACTGTTGACGGTCATGCGCATTCAGTACAAAACATTCAATCACCTGATCAGTACCCTTCGATGTGCTGTGTACACAGAAGTTAAAAATATGCAAATTTATTATGAATTGGAGTATCTGCAAGAGTACAAATACACAAAATCCATATTTATGTCGTCATGATTAATTTTATTCACAAAAATAAAGTTCTTTTGCGACGCACTCAACTCCGTTTACGGAAGCCCGCAACGTCGAAGAATTGTGGAAACAATTGACGGAAAAATTAAATTTGGCAAAGGTCCACAGAAAATAGCTGCTCAGTAAAATCGCGTAAAATGAATTATTCTTGTTGATATTCTTACTCTTCTGAGACTTCGCGTCTGCGTGCATTTCTGAATTGTGAGGTTAGGTTATTCGAATATGTATAACCACAAGTTTCAATTAAGGGCTTCATTAATACGACATCTGGTTAAATTCTAGTAGTTGCGGTTAAAAGTTTTAAAGGTTTTCTCGTTTATTGGATACTAATTTAATTCTTTAACAATGATCATTTAATTTAACTTTGGTAATATTTCCACTGTACATTTAAGACCCAGTTCTACCTCTCCTAAAACGCGTCTGCAAATAAAAGCGTTATTTATTGTTCAAAGTTTATGAAATTTTTTATGTAACTTCTTAGATAAATAACGAGTTGGGCTGGATGAAAAAAAAATTTTTTTAAAGATAAAAATCAATTTTACTTCTACATCTTTGGTTTTTTTCAAATATAAAACATTTAGCCCAACTCATGATACAAAAATAGATTTTTTATTTAAGTACAATTTTAATCTAAACATTATAATTGCGATAACAAAGCGTAATTGCCAAAAATGTATGTAATTTGCCTATATTACGGGCCCGGTGTAGACAGCAGACGTTAGGAATTTTAAACACCGCCTATAACTACGCCACGCCTACTGCTATTGTTGGACTGTTCACAAGTACGACCGTAGCGTATATTGAATCGGGAGAACAGAGTTCTCGCATTTCACATTTATACGCACGGTCTACAAATTTAACACACGATAAAAGTCATATACTGTATGATATTATACTTAGTGTAGTTATACCTGCTAGGTGTTAGGTACATTTGTTTAATAATGGGTAGAAGTCGTGGCAAAATACCTAAACATCCGCGTCTGTCCTCTAGACGAATTAGTAAAAGACGACTACGTACCACCGAAGTTAAAATATATGTATAGATAATCTAAAAGAACAATATTGTAATTATTTAATTACAAATGAGACAAGGAGACCAGAACAGGACTCAAATGAACATTTTATTTAAAATGTCGGTTTTGTGGACCGGAAGAGACAATTAGCAGTGACGAACTTGGGTCGGCTCTAATGGATATTAGTTCAGCGACTGTATTGGGCAGTATTACAGCGGGAATTGGATATAGCCAATGCCAGAATTTGTTTTCATTCATGAATCTTGCATTCATGGCGCCCAAAACGTTTATAAAATATAGCGAACTTGTAGGTGACAAAATATTTGGGATTTATATAAATGGTTTGGGGAACTTTGGACTATGTACTATGATTTTACTTTATCATACGTAGTATGTAAAGTATTGTAATCGTGCCAAACAATATTTTTGAGGTTTTAACGGAAATGTCTTTTTGGATCCCTTGAACATTTTTGACCCAGGTAAAAAAAAAATTCTGTGTATGTGTGTGTTTTTTTTTTGTGGCGACGATTCCGGAGAAACTACTAAGGTATCGGGACGAAACTTCATATTTAGAAGTTTCATAACCAAACTTAGAGCTGAAAAGCTTTCTTTTGAAAAGGATCCAAAGGAACTGGAGGTTTAATCTTATAGCATTTTTGAAAGATTTTGCAAATAAGCCGCCATTTCTGGAAATTTGTCGAAATAGTTAAATAATAAATTAAAGTACAGGAAATTCTGAACAATTTATGACTATGGCATTTTTTGGTAAAATGAATAGTTTAGCTGCATGAGCAAATTCTATTTTATCGAGATCGCTGCATTAAAACTAGTTAGCCAGGATTTGTCAGATATTGTGATTCTAATGACAGTAGGTAGTGTCAAACGCTGGTGCTTAGACAATACCTACTGTCAATATAATCAAAATATCCGTCTAGTTCCAGTAGTTTTATTTTAATGCAGACATGGCCGATCTCGATCAAATAGAATCTCATGCAGCTAAACTATTAATTTTATATATGGTATGATAAAGTAATGTGCCTGAACGCATCAGATTAATTTTTTTTATTTTTGTCTTCGTGTCACTGCCGTGCGTTCGTTCGATATCCAGCATGTTTATAGATGTATTGGGTCCTCATTGCATTGCTCGATTTTAATTAATTCCTTTCTAAATTGAAGTCCATAATTCACCGATAAGTTATCATGAGTTAATACATTTTTGGCAATTTACTATACAGTATGTATGTCACCCTGTTAAAAAGATTAAATATTGTAATAGCAAGGGCGCTCTCTCTAACTTAAATCAATATATTTTCTTTTACCGCCTGGCGGCCGCCAGCCAGCTGTATGCAGTCCGGGATGCAGTGATGAGTGAGAACACTAATACATTGTAACTTGAGCGAAAGCGAAAGCGCCGACGCGCGGCGACAAACTGGCTGAGTACTTCCCCTTCGAATGTACTCGCGTCGACTATGCTCCGCCTTTGCCTGCTTCCTCTAAACCCCCAACTTCCCCTTATCGTAAAACTGTGGCCTGGTTGACGTTGGTGGGGGCCAGGCAGACCACTCCCAGCAAAAAAAAACATCGCAACGAAATATTTCGTTTGGAAGTTGCGATGTTTTTAAAACGGAGCCTTAAGAAATATAACAAACTTGTTTTACTAGTCGACGAATACAAAATTGTATTTGACTATAACATTATTTTTACTTGTATAGATATACATTCTAGGTAAAAGTATCCCCAAAGTTCCTTCTGGCAATTGTTAGATAACCTCTAAAATAAAACTATAAATTAAATCAACATACCTACTCATACTTATGTAATAGTAAAAACAAAATCAATCACCTTTCATGTAAATCTTCTATTTCATTTACCATTTGTTTATTTACGATAGATATACCATAAACCAAACAATTCGTTTTTATTTTATGGTTAAGGACTTGAAGAGTGTTTAGCATCACGTCCCTCTCCCTATCGGTTGCTACGTAGATCGTAGTCACTCAGTTCGCCACTCAATTGCTGGCATACTATTTAACCACTGGATATGTTACAGAATACCATTTTATATTTTAACAACGTTGCTAAGAAATTTAACCACTTGCTACGTAACAACTGTGTTATAGAATTGGCCTGATTGTCTCTTAACACCTTATTCCGGAAGCGTTGCATGATTCTGATATAGCTTGCTTAGTGCAGACCCAGAGTTGGATACCATAGGTCCACACAGGTTTGAGAACTGCTGGTAAAGTAGGAGCTTATTATATGTCGACATAACCGACTTCCGTTCCTACCAATACGCCAGGCAAAGCTTTGTCGAAGGCTTTTGCCACATCCAGGAAGATAGAGAATCATACCTGTTTTTCCTCTAAAGTTCTTTTTATTATCGTTGTTATTCTGTGGACCTGTTGACCGACCCGTATACATCATACAAATACAATTTCCGTCCTTCAATTGTTTTGACTTCCGGCGCAATCGACATTTTCGTTTAAAGGCAACCAGCTATTATCTGTACTGATTTTGATAGATTTATTTTAATGGTAGCATACCAATTTTATGGCCTTACATAATAAAATTTTCTAGAAAAGATGATGGAAAATTGGGGTAATATTTATAACTCTTGTTAAGTTAAGTTTAGGATCTAATATGAACATCTTTTGAAATTTCAGGGATAGGGTTCAGTTAATTCATAACAAAAATTAAAAATAAATTAATTTGTAAAAATTGTCTAACTCGCATTTTTTTTACATTTTAACCTTATTTATTTTTTAAAAACCTTACGCGATAGGATATTTGTGAGTCCGGATTTGTCTTCAGGACAAATAATTCTATCCAAAAAGCATTTTCATATTCTATTTACAAAATCCATGTTTCTCAGAATTCCAGATTTCACAATTTTCAATTTATTGTCTTTTTATCGACAATTTTCTCATGTAAGGCCATATACAATGTTTCTGCTACCGTTAAGACAACTAAACGATCTATCACAATCAGTAAGAAAAATATGGGGTTTAGATTTATAAACATGTCTATGACGGCATAACTCAGTAACAATTGAAGATCAAAAGTACAATTTGACACCAAAATGTGTATTTTGATAATTAAAAATCGACGTGAATTTTGATAATAACAAACCGTCTCTGAGATTTTCTATTGTTTCCGTACATTACGCTCTCACTGTATATTTTATAGTTTTTAACAGGATTAGTTCACTGCACACAGAAAAGTAAATACTTCACTCAAAGCAATATACTTTCATCCAAGTAAATGATGAGTTTGCTATAGCCGCAAGTAGATATTTTCTCAAGTTAAGAATAAAGAGATATTGTTGAATTGAAATGATCATAAGCTCGTATATCTGAGAAAATATTTTCTTGCAATGAGTATAGATATTATTCATTCAAGAAAACTATTCTCACGTTGAGAATAATGGAATTTTCTTAAAGTGAATATATATGCTTGACAATGAGAAAATATTTTCTTGAAATGAGTATAGATATTATTAGTTCAAGAACATTATCATAATGTATTGAATAGAAATTACTATTTTAGTTTGTTTTTAAAAAGGGTAAGGAATTGTGTGAAATAAGTAGACAATAACTTAGCGAATGATATTTGTTTTATTGTATGAAATTTTTTTGCTTAATTACATATATCCTTACCTATTTATAAATTATCACTACCTTCAATATCTAAGGCATGAAAAAAAACACCATATTCTATTAGACATCAAATTGTTTCCATTATATTACACAAGTAAGTTTTCTGTGACATGTATGTTGATTTGGTGACCACTATATGGCTAGGCAAAACTTACGTACCGTGTGCGTCACAAGTCACAACTACGAACTGCGTTGCAAATACGTTGAACATAAGTACTGTAGGCTATTCACGCAAAATTAGAACTATATACTTTCATAATATTATAGATCGCGTAGTTATTGCGTACAGTACCTACAAAATTAGTAGAGATAATATACCTACTTACATATTGAACTCTTCTCGGACAATACTCGCTAGTCAGCGAACACGACGCCATAGCAGACCCCAACTAACTGAAGGCAAAGGCCGATGCGAAAAATCTTAAATCTCGGCAACGTTCGTGCACGTTTGAGTGTAAATGCGCAAGCGCGTTGCAAGCAATGGCTTACTTGATTCAAGAATTGATCAACTTCTTGAATTGAGAATTTAAACTACATGGTTTGAAAATTATATACTTAACCGAAATTAATAACTCTGAGATCGGGATATTCTTGAATTGTGAGAACAAGGAATTCTTAAATGAAAGAAATTGTTTAAAACCAAGTAAATATTAACTTTCATCTAAAGCAATAACCGCAAGTAAATAATTTTCTCACGTTTTGAGAATATACTTCGCTGTGTGTATTCACTCGGTTTAGAAATTTTCTATTGTGATTTTGTCAATTTTTTCTCTATATTTTCGGCTTCAATCATTGAATCTCAATAACTACGCGTATTCAAATAGGCCGATTTAGTTGTCTTATGATAATTGTTCAAATTCCAACTAAACTAAACTAATTCCCCAGTAAAATAATAATAATTTGAAATACGCTAAAACTTCCATTTTATTTGTTTTGTCAAAAATCATTAAAATGCTACTACTACCTCTTATCGTAGAATCACCATTTTACCTAAAACAAAATGAGAGGGTTTTGTCTAATATATTCTTCCAATATATTCCAACTAATGTTGTCACCGTCTTATTATTTATTAATTTGATATTAACAATTGTTATGGCAGCCTCTATGAACACCATTCTAGAATTGTGGATTTTGTCACATATTACTAATCGTTACAGCATTTTACGTCGTACCTAAACACCACATACGTGACGACGTGTCGAGCATTTACAAAAACATGCTAAAAATAGTCACAAAAGTATCGCAATGATAAACCCAAATCAGCTTATTTTTTTATTAACGTACGCGCGATATAAATAAAATGGACGCCGCACGTAACTCAATAAATTATATCAGATTAAATATAAAAAGCGTATATTTATGTGTTCCATTTTTAATGAAACACGCCGCTCGCCGAACGTGGGAGTAAGGACAGTTTTTATAAACTTGTAACTGGCGTCAACAGAAAACAAAGGATCCCACATAGGGTTACGTCAGGCAGGGCGTCCGTCGGTTAGGAAGACGCACAGTGGTAGATAATGCGAATCTAGGCGTTCAAAATATAGAAACATAACCTAAAAAGTTAACTTAAAAATAGTATCTAATGATTATAATACTCAGAATAGAAGTGTTTGGCGGCGACTGATTAGTTACTTCGAAAAACAAGAACTTACTAAAGAATTGTTACAACTCTTAACGTTTAATAGCGGCGCCACAGTGGCGAAAAATCCCGAAAACATGGCCAAAACTCGTAATAAGCTTGGGCTTCTGAAACACATGTGTTAAACATGCTCATAAGAGGTTTTTGGGGTCTCTAATTCCAAATATGATGTCAGATTTTGAAAATTCAAAATGGCGGAACCAAGATGGCTACAAAAAATGATAAAATCTATCCGATTTGCATGAAACTTATTTCCTGCGATAATGCTACTCTCCCCATTCCTAACAGATTTTTGAAATTCAAAATAGCGGAGTCAATATGGCGACCAAAAATGTAAACTTATATCCTGCAATATTACAAGACTTCTGATTCCAAATCTGACATCAGATGTCCAAACTCAGAAGAGCGGAACCAACATGGTGACCGAAAATGTAAAAATATATCCAATTTGCATAAAACTTTCCCGTAATATTACAGGTCTCCTGATTCTCAATCTTATATAGGAATTTTCAAATTCAAACTGGCGGATTCAATATGGCGACCAAAAATTTTCGGTTTGCATAAAACTTATTTTCTGCAATATTACAAGACTTTGCTGTTGGGGCTGATATGAACATGCGAAAAAGGTTAAAATGATATGTACCTGTATGTATTGATTGCTGAAAAAATGAATGTAAAAAATCACCCTGTATATTGTTGCATTTTATGAATTTACTATAGGTTTCAAACAAGCAAGTACTATTGTATTATTGTGCGGTTTACCAATTTTTTTTCTAAATGCTTGTAAAAGTAAATTCAATTTGATTTATCAGCCTGTGAATTATGTTGAAAATTTGACGTCAGATTTGAAATCGACAGCTGGAGTATCACAGGAAATAAGTTTCAATTATATCCGACAGTTTCTAGACTTTGGTTTGCAATATTGAATCCGCCATTTTGAATTTTGAAAATCTGACAACAGATTTGGAATTACCCTCAAATGTCGCAGGAAAAAAATTTCATGTGATTCTGAATATATTTTGATTTTGAGTCCGCCATATGAAATACGCCATTCTCAATTTACAAAATCTGACATGAGATTTGGAATCAGGAAGCAAAAATATGATAGGAAATAAGTATCATGCGAATCGATAGCTTTCACATTTTTGGTCGTCATATTTAATCCGCCATTTTGAATTGTTTAAATCTGACATATTTGGAATCACGGAGCTTGAGGTATCACAGGACCCAGGTTACGCACGAAGTCGCGAGATTTTGGTCGCCATATAGACTCCGCCATTTTGAATTTGAAAAAAAAAATAATGGTACAGATTTAGAATCAGTGATACCAAAAAACCTTTTGGCCCAACAAGGTGAATTTTGCCACATTATTCAGTCTCCGGGTTGATACTGCGATGTATATTAGTTTGCAACTCATTAGAAAAATATTGCATTTCATATAAAGTCGGGTGACATTTTCATACTATCTGAAAGGTAAAGGTACTACCTATGTAGTAGTATGCACCACTCGGCAGGATTGAGTAGAATATGTAACTTTTCCACTACTTAAAGTCAAATAAACGCAACGAATACTAAAAACACGAACCACCCATTTTCCAATTTAAAATATATCGAAATGTTTTATGTTTTTCATCATTATTAAAGCGCATTAAGTAAGTACAAATCTCCAGGAATCCATTGCGAAAAAACTATCTACATAACCATGAATACAAAGAAAATTGCACTTAGGCTTGCACATATAGGCAGTATTGAATTATTGTACTTACAGTAAAGAATGATTCTCCCGCGCAACAAGTCGACTTTGGGGCTAATTCACGAACTAGTTTCAACTAGAAATCAAGTTTTGTTGTGTTCCACATATGTGGAATTTTTATTATATTCGGTTTTGGCCAGCTTTTCGGGTATTTTCGCCATAGTGCGGCGACCTAATTCCGCCCTTATAATTGAAACCAAATTCTAATTTCGGTGAAGTAGTTTATTAGAATAAACTATACTTAGTAAAATTACATGCGATAGAGGTAACACAAATAGTTGCACACAACTACAACTAAGACAAAGTTGGAAGCGACGTACAAAAAGGAGCTTGCTACGTGCATGCTGGAATTCAATAAACTATTTGTTGCGCATGTACAAAACCCGCGGCAATATTTGAACCCGATCATATCTACGATGTAGGGTTGATCTTCGCATAACTCCTTATTCAGGTAAATGTGGTCCTTGTTTTGTATCTGAAAGGCGGATTTGATGTTTAGTTGACGAGAATGATGCACGATCACTTACTAGAGTCGCAAAACATTACCGAAAACGTCATGCTGGCGTATTTTAATGAACAGAGCAAAACTAAAATAGCCCCAACCCTTTGGCCATACCATAGCATGCTACACGCATGTTTAAATATGTATAGAATATAGATATTTCGCAGTTATGCGATTGCCAGCGATTATGAAAAGGCAGTTTGTGGTTATGTGTATTTATTTTTGACATATGGCATTTGATATCAATGTGACCAATCTTAGAAAAAAGTTACTAAAAACGGTATATATAAGTATATGCTTTAAGTTCATTTACAAAAAAAGAAAAATAAGTTTGGTCAGCTAAATTTGCAAAATCAACCACTGTGCGACTGCTGCTGAACTGAAATCGCGCGTCAGTCTTACAAATTCTGAAGGAGGGCGTCATTGATAGAAGGGGAAAAACACTCGCCGTGGTTTCGATTGGCGAACGATGTAAAACGGAGAGAAGTCAATTATGTTTCGGTAACAGGCGACGATGGCGTCGAAGTTTGTTAAATATTTACGAATTGCTGGAGCTACGGTGAAGATTCTGTTTCACTGTAAACGTAATATCTTCTAATGGAATAAAGACCGAACGTGATAATTTCTGGAAGACGAAATGCGACTGTCAGGAGATCGTGGAATTTTTAGTATTCTTAGTACGTTTCGTTTCCTTCAGATTATTTTGCTGTATTGATTAACGTTCCGCTAACATTGTTGTTGGCTCCTTCAGATTTCAGGAAATACAGTAAAAACAGTAGATACAATTTAAACGCGCAATATACTAAATAAAATTCACTACAATCAGTCCCGAAAAGAATGTTTCGAGAAAAGCGCGTTTAAAGTTTGAAGTCCAGTTAACGTGGGTACATCGAGTACTTGTAGCATTTTTCTGCTAATCTGCTATACCAGGGCCATACAGTTTTCCTTCCTCTGCTTCGGGGAAACGTTTTGAGAAATGTGCTCGTTTCTGTGTCTTGTAAGAGGCTCTTTGATGTCTCGAGTGTGCATCTCGAAGACGTCGCCAGACGCTGTTTGTTGCGCACATTTGCAAATGTTTTTGCTTGTTGGCCATTCCTGTCGTTGTTATCGTTTTAAAGAAGACCGAAAAGCGTTCATTACATTCCTGATGCTAAGAGCCACAGGCAACATGTTTGGAAGTTAGATGCCAGACAGTAGACTTGGAGATGTTTTTTTTTTTTTGGAGTCTTGATGACAAATCGTTGTAAATTGACATTTACGACACTTTCATCAAGTGGCGTTTTGTATTGACTTCGTCTAGAAACATATGCTGAGTCCCATGACTTCTGATGGCAAAACCACTGAACGTTGTCGATTCTTTTATCAATGTATCGGTCAATTTTCCCGCTCATCCAAGTTTTTTTCCCTTTTCTTCATATTTCTCGATAGACTTACTTCGTACTTCGCCGCACTTTCACCTCTCTTTTTGCAAGTTCCATTTGCAGACTCCAATATATCTCTAAATGTGTGTATTTTCAGCATCCTTTACTTTTCTTTTGGTTGATGCTTTTTTTGTCAACATATCGTAACTGCTTTAGCTCCAGAGTACATATTTTCCATAAAAGCAATAATAGATAAAGTGCGACCAGCCGTCAACATTATTTCCAGAAAATTGTTCTTTTTTTAGCTAAAACTGAATATATTACGCCAAACGGGCTATCCGAGCAGATTTCTCATATGTTCTCAAGACCTCAAATTATAAAATAACGTACAAAACAAAATCGTTTTTTTTTTTCACATAAATTTGAGCAGTGTTTCAAATAAAATGGCATTAGAATAAATGCTCTTATTAATGTTAATGTTGCTTTTATGATACCTAAATGCTTTTTGAAAAAAATGCGCAGTACAATCGTAACCTGTATAAAAAAAATTAATGGGAAATCTTATTTTTTATTATTTGTCTTGTTATGGTTTGGACAGAAAAGTAAATACCTAACATTTTATACTGTTATCCATTCCGAAAGTATGGAAGTGCGAAGGGAATGGGTTCATGTTTTATATTCATTCATTACCTTTTCCAGAAAATAAAGTATTAATTAAGGTTGGGTCGGTTCATGTCTTAATAAACGTTTATATTCATAACCTTTTTCAGAAAATTAATTAAGGTTTTTGGCGTTTATTTCAGTGACTATAAGCTTTTTGGAAAAAAATAGGTACAATCAAAACATTTGCTTGAAATTTTCGCTCTCAGAAGGACGCTGGTTTTTTTTATCCTAGAACAAACAATTTCAAATGTAGGTAATAGGTGTCTGAATATAGGCATAAAAATAATCACCCTATGGACTATACAAGATTAGATTTTAGATTTTTTTATACAGTTCTATTTTCATGTTCGAAAATACGTCACGAGCTCTAATTTAAATGTCACCGCAAAATAACTAAAAGTGCAAATAAAATTAATAATTAAAGACTATTTTGTATTTTGCACGAAGATGTAAATGAGAAATGCAAATGTAAGATAGGTATATAGATAGGTAAGCGTATTTGTTTTCAATTCTTTAAGGAGTTACAGCCCTTTGAAACATTAGCAAAAAAAGGAAAAATTAATTATTTATCAAACAATGCAAACCCAGAAATGTAAAAATAGTTTTCTCTGTTCCTTTAGAAGTTGGAGCAAATGGTTGTAACTTTTTAATGAATTTACTTTCTGAAAAAATGTTTTGCGGGAGAAACGTGGGACACCTGTATATTATTGCTATAATTACCATTGTAATGATGCCTTCATACAAAATACATGCGTATTCCTAAATATAAATTTAAATGAAATTTAGAGAATTTTTTTCTATTTAGTGAATATATTTTAATATTACAATTCTGAAATAGTCTACCTTCAATGATAAATGATAAATCATTGGCAACAAGTTGATTTATGCATTTACTTACGTGATTAATATATTAATATATGTATTAGGTGAAATAAATTTATGTAAATTTATAAAATGATATTTTCGTATCATTATCAAAAACTTTCATGTTTATTAATATAAAGAGAATTCTATATTTATGTAAATGCATTACTCGTATAATTAACTTTAGCGGTCATATTACATTTATTTGCAATGAAAGTATTACATTAAGTTAAATAGACTAAATCCCGTTACATTACATCTATCGAAAAAGCCGCCTCATAACTGGTCCATGACTGGTCATATGGCGCCACGGAGGAAAAGGTATACCTACCATAAATAGGATTTTTTGATTTTTTTAATATTAAACTTTTGTGTTTTTTATTCAAATTAATAACACCGTTTGTATCTAAAAATGGGACTTACTGGAACCATAATGTTATTTTATTAAACCAATGCGAGTGTGTTCCCAGATTGATCTAACCGTTCATGTTATCGACATATGCTTTGTTATTATTTCTGTATTATTATTCTCGAGAAAAGATCATTTCTTTATACGAAAATATTTTTAAATACTGTTCTACAATGTCGATTTCCATAGTCAGAATTGCGATCTTACATAAAGGCTGGTCAAAAACGAGTTATTGTTAAATTTGCGATAGAGTAAACTAGCAATTTAACTAAAAATGTCTTAGGAAAACAGTTGTTTTAACCATGCTCAAATATCAAACTGAAATGTTGTATCTCAAATTTCAGATATTAGGCAACTTCAGAGCAAGTATATGAAGCGATAGTTCGATAATAATTAAAAAATTACTGGTAATTAATTATCGGTAATTAATTAATTAAAAACGATTTGAAATCCGAAATTAGAAGCAATTTACAACAAGGCTATGCTATAGTTGTCAACTTGATTTTTTTTATAAACATCCAAATTCCTTAATAAAGAATGTCTTTTTCTCGACATATATAAATTTGTATGTCCAACATGATCATAAAGTGACATTGTACATCCTAGATACCGATAATAATAGCGAAAACGGATACTTATGCCCGCAAGGGCATTAAGGATTCTTAACGCCCGCGCGGGCATGAACCGTTGCCATGGTTTATATGTCAGATACATCAAATATTTGACATACAAATTGTAAATTTTAAATCGTCAATGTCAATTATTGGCGATTAGGGTTATTCTGTTTGACAATTAATTGTCTGCCTTGTCACTCAACTCCGAATTGTTTGTATTGTTATTCAACTCCGTAGGTACGCATGTCACTCGATTACGGCAAAATATTTATTAATATTATTCAAACGGAGGAACAAAACCATTGTAGGACATAACATCTTTTATGTATAACGAGCATTACTTGATGATTACTTGACTCCTGACTCATATAGGCAAAGTCTTGCTTTTTATTTCTACTATTTCTAGTGTATACTGGGCATTTGTGAAGGCAATTTCTATATTTCAGGGAGAAGTTGTTGAATATAAAATCTGCCTACCTTTTTACTTACGGTATATTGTACGTAAATGAATAGTAAAATATTTTCGTAATTTTAGAAGAATAGGCGACCTACACAACATAATTTTAATGATATGATATATCATTTAAGGCAGTTTCCTTAAACCTGAAATGTTTCTGATATTATGTTTACAGCTGCATCTCAAAAAATTGTTTTTTTTTATATTTATTTTTTGGTAGGTTCCAATTACTGAATTTGTCAAAAATAAAAAATTGTAGGTATCTAAATGACTACTCTATCCAACAACAAATGTTATAATGCGATAAGCAAAAAACTGCTATCGGTAACCGGACAGTTCTGTGAGATCGAAACTTGATTCGAAACTATCTTACATCTTCCACATTCGCTAACAATAGGGTTATATACTTAGGGAGAAAATCAAAGGTTCTTCACTGTTCAAGTAGTATGTTGGGCAATTAGTTAACAACCGTTATTTTAATAGGGTTATAGTCAGGCTTATTTGCTACTATATAAAGGTGACTAAACACACCATAACAATTAAGTCAAGACATCACGAGCGATCGACCAAAATTGACTTCGCGATAGACCGGTCACCACCCTTGACCTAGATGACACCTGCCCTAAATCCTGTCTAACGCCATAAATCATAACCTATTAAATCACTTTTCGTCAATTTGTACCAAGTCCGAACATGGTATAATCGAGCGCGCTCCGAGCGTTTACTCCTGTCGTTTCTGAACGACAGGGAGTAACTGCTCTGTTTGAAGTTTTGGCGTTTCTGAACGGAAGTGGAGCAACTAGAGCGCGCTCCATCTACTCCGAGTGTTGTTCCTGAACGCAGTCCGGGAGGGCCAATAGGCCCGAGTCGCTTTAACTCCGTAGATACGCATGTCACTCGATAACGTCAAAATATTTATTAATATTATTCCAACAGAGGAACAAAACCATTGTAGGACATAACATTTTTTATGTACCACGAGCATTACTTGATGTTTATACCCTCGGGCGACTTAAAAAGCTGGAGGGCCAATAGGCCCGAGTCACGGTCACCCTCTGGGCATAAACATCCGTTTAATGCGCTTGATACATAAATAACTATTATATTTTTATTTATTATTCTCTTATTATCGGTATAGCTAGTTCCATTTGGGAACACACTGTATGCAGTATAAATCATAATTATATTTTTTTATTGCAACAACACGCAGAGTGAGATTTTTTCGAAACCTTTGGGCATTTTCTAAATTATTAACAAATCTTTCCTTTTTGTTTTCAGGTAAGCACGAAACTCCAATGACAATTACATTCGTAAGTAGGTAAGCTAGAGATTAAGGAAGTCATGTGCAGAGCTTTTAGTTTACTCCGAGACTTTTCAGTTCGTTTAAGTTTAATTAGTCTCATTACCCTTTTGTTAATGTTTTCATTTGAAATTTCTAGTACATTTACGCCTTTTACACCAAGCGAGCTTTACACCAAGCGAGCTTTTCGGAATAACTGGATATCTGTCACAAAAAGTTGTTGAGCTTTAATATTCTATTTTAATTTAATTTTATTTCTGTTTGAATTGAAACCATTATTACGTATTTATAATTTCCATATCAAATATGAGTATAAACAGTATGTAGGGCCCGGACATTTTAATCCATCGCATTTCAGCTTCAAAGTGGCGTAAGCCACTTTGAAGCTGCCAATTTGGAGGATTAAAATTCCCGGAAATTTAAATGCGAAGAAACAAATCCAGTTATATAACTGAAGTTGCGCATTCGTACCAACACAAAATATATGTATGTTCATAATATGTAAAATTCTGTCATGGTTTCACAACTCGGCTGGACGAGTTTGGGAACATTGTTAGGCAATTCAATTTTTAGGAAAACCCAAAACAATTTTGCATATTGTATTAAAAAGGCTACCCGTGATTTTGTTTACTTGTACTACTGTTATACCGTATACATCAAAGGTATAGAATAAAATCATTTTAACTGAGACTAATTGGCATTTTACAAATCAAAATAGACTAAATTTCTGTATGAAATTCAAATGATTAATCCACTGAAAAAAAAATAGATTATTTTTATATGAAGATTTGGTAAATTCTACCAAATTTTAATTTCATTATCGGAAATGTACAAGTGCTCCTGATTGAGGGACTGGAAGGGAAATACTGAGAGGGAGGGGGAGGAAAGGGGCGTGACGTTAACAAACCACCAAAAATATCGTGTCAGTTTGTACTTTGACTCTAAACGTGCGTATTAAATTATAACAAGCATTGTTAACGAAACAATTGAGGCTGTACGAAAACAGCGATAAAAAATGGCCTTGGAGTAAAAATAACACGAAATAAAATCGGCATGTTTGCCCATTAATTAGAAGCACGTTTTTTTTTGTGCGTACCTATCGTCATGTTTGGTTTAATGTGGCTCCTGCCATTCATAACGCCAGGGTAAACATGATTGTAATATTCGAAGTTTATGTGAACGCGAATTGCCGATTATAGCATTGAACGAGTCAAACTGAAAAATCGAAAACAATTGATCACTCATTGTTTAACCATTTTTAACGATCATTTCTGTTACGTAAGTGTATGTGCGTATGTACGTTCTGTTTTTAATGTTTACGTTTCTTTATTTAACGATTTACTCGTGTACCCGGTCATACAGAACTGTGTGTTGATTACTGTAACAGAGATTGTCATTCTTGTAAACAGCATGAATGATACGATTAAAACTTGAAAACTACTACAATATTATTTATTATACAGTGACTCAAGAGAGTCGATGCATTGTGCGGAAAACATTGAAAGAAACATATATTATTAAGCTATTTTTGGAGTGTTCACTATTTTTAATACTTAGTATTTGGCTGTTTCTATGATAAGTAATTTGTTTTTTAATTAAGGTTAGAATTACTACACCAATATCATTGTACACGTTACATCTCCTTATTTGTCGTTAAATTTCTATTCATGTCATAAGTTCTAAGTTTTAATAACTATAAATACCTATATTATATTGAATAGAATTAAATGATAAAATAAAATGTTTTTAAAAATAGAATGGTTTCTATAAACAATTAAAATAAATTAAGGTAA
Organism: Aphodius sticticus; assembly: GCA_963966075.1. NCBI lineage: Eukaryota > Metazoa > Arthropoda > Insecta > Coleoptera > Scarabaeidae > Aphodius > Aphodius sticticus. The sequence continues at coordinate 14,298,204 of OZ014512.1, forward strand.
AGGTGTCATCGCATAATATAAAAAGTAAATTGGTAAAAAGAATATAAGACGAACTTATAGGTTTTATATTATTGAATACTTTTATAAAAAAAGATAATATTAAAAACATGCTAGAAGATTACGTAGAACGATATTTTGTAATAAAAACTATAACGAAAAAAACTTCGTATTTAGAAGTTTCATGACCAAACTTAGAGCTGAAAAGCTTTTTGTTTAAAAGGGTCCAAAGGAACTGGATGTTTACTCTAAGCATTTATGAAGGATTTTGCAAATGAGCCGCCGTTTCTGTAATTTCGTCAAAATAGTTAAATATAAATTAAAGTAGAGGAAATTTTGTATGATTTATGTATGTGACATTTTTTGGTAAAATTAATAGTGTGGCTGCATGTATTTGATTGAGATTGGTAGTGTCTGCATTAATATAAAACTAGTTAGACAGATATATTCATTCTAATGACAGTAGGTAGCGTCAAACGGTGATGTTTTGACATGTTTTGAATACCTACTGTCAATAGAATCTGTCAAATCTTGGCTAACTAGTTTTATTTTAATGCAGACACGATCGATCTCGATCAAATAGCATCCATATAATCCTCATGCAGCTAAACTATTAATTTTATAAGTAGTATGTCAAAGTCATGTGCCTGGCCACATGTTTATTATTATTTTGTTACTTAGAGCCGTTTTACACTACCGAGAATTCTAACGAAAATAATAGCGAAAATTATCACTATAATTATGGTGAGAATTATTGACATTTGACACATTTGACAAAAGCAATTAATTCCGCTACAATTCTAGTCATGTGCGTGCGTACTAGCGCGATTTTCTCAGGTTCATAACATCTGACATCTTCGTATCCTAAAATTACATACGTATATGCAATACATAATAATTTCGCTCTTATTTTCGTTAGAATTCGCGGTCGTGTAAAACGGCTCTTATTAATTAATTTACTTTCTAATTACTAATTATTGTACGAGTATTTTTTTCTGTGTTGTTTTGCCAATATTTTAAACAAGTGTACCTTTTTAACGAATTGAAGTCCGTATGAAATCTCTGTATAATGTATATACTATCAGTGTTAATATTTTCTAACAATGATTTCCATTAAAAATATGTTGCTGGTAGTAATCTATGGTGGTTTTGTTTTCAAACGTTTTAGTGAGGTACTCTTCCATTTATCATAGTTTGTAATGTATCAAGTTGCCAATGTAAAAATCCCACTGTATATAACAAATTATTTTAAACCCAGAGAGATTTACATGGATACAATTTACAAGAAATACTATTCAAGAAAATGATTGGAGTAACCAATTTCTTGAGATATTTCACGTTAATTAATATCATTCTCAAAATATTCTTACGGTATCATTACAGTGACAGTTTTTATATCTGTATTTCTATTTTTCGAATAATAATTAATTGGTTCATCGGATCGCACACACCAGCATAGAGTCGGCGCGGCCCTGTAAATGATTGTAGTCGAAGTAGGCCATGCCCATGTTAATACATTTTTACCGCTTAACAGAAACAAGTATCAAACTTACCGTAGGTTATGCAACCCGTTTAACAAATTCTGTACAGAACAGAAGTATTAATTTACCTATATGCAGCGGCAAACACAAATTTTTACATATGATTTCCCCGCCTACTTCGACTACAATCTTCTATAATCTTATTTTATACACTTCAAGGTTCCAAAATATGAAAGAAATAATATGATTTTCCAACCGATTACATGACAATTAAGTAATTTACTCATAATCTGTTTCCATGATAGCTGCACGTCTAGCTGATGTTTTTTCCATCTGTAATTTCAAATTATGACTTTCTAAAAATGCCTTATATCAGTAAATATATTAAATGAACTTAGGTACTTAATTCCCATTCTTGAAGAAATTTCGCATTGAAGATACACCTTAAGTAAATCCAATGTCTACATAAAGATAAACATGAAACAACTAAAAATCGATCCTGAAAAACATTCTATAAACGCATTCCAATTTGTCAAAATATTTTTTTTAGCATCAATACCTGCAGAAGGAGTTATTTTTTCTAATTTTGGTTAAGAGATTTGTAATCTACGAGGACATCTTTAACTTTGCGGTAAGAGATGCTCGCAACTTTATAAACGTTTACAGACAAATATTTCTTAAGGAATTCAAATATTGCTTTCTAAGTTTTCCTTTATAACTTTTATACACTCTCCGATCTTGATACATAGCGGAAACAGTTACAAAACCTCTATAAGATTGACAAAAGGTGTACGTACGAACGCTCTCGACATCAAGAATACAGAAAGGTGAATTTAATACTTCAGTATTCTACAGGAATGAGATTTCAGAATGCGACATGCATTATGTCACGTGTAGACGCGACTGAATAAAATCGTATCTGCAAAGGGATTGCTTTCTTCGAATGGCAGAGGAGATTTCTATCGAATGTTACGATTGATCGACGCCTTATGCGCGGGCAGTGTACACAAAAGTTGACAGCTAGGGGAATTGCTAGAATGTGATATATCAGGGTCGAAACATTTCCCGATCTAATTGTCCAAGATGGCTCTTTGATAAAGGTCGCTCTTTTATTGCTGTTGACGTTTTGTATTGAAGGTGATTGGTTATTTCTGCTGGTTTTATTTGAACTGCCATTCGGAAATATGTGAGGAAACTCGGTTAAGTTTGGGAAACTTTTTTTTCTTGTTTTCTATGGTCATTCCTACTCATAATCAACATGTGATCTTTGCAGATACGAATAATCGAAATAATAAATAAATGAATTAAATATATGCATTTTTGGAAGTTTATTTGAGTAAAAATAGAGGTAGTTATGTCATATAGCAGTTTTACTTGTTTATTTTGAATTCCTGCAGGTGCTGTTGGCATGATGATACCATAGGTACTATAGTTACTGCATAGTTGTGTTCATCACAGAAATACATAATCAATAATATTCATAGATGTCAGAGTACATCGATCGTCGAAATAACATGCAATGCTTGTATGTTGTGTATTGAGCTTGTTAAATTAGTTCATATGAAATCGACAAATATTTGCGGCTACTGAATATTGCAATAAATGTGGTAAATTGCAACATAAATAAAGAAACACTTATATACATAAATTTGTCACACAAAATAAATACAGTTTTATTGACTAAATTTTGTGTAATTGTTGTCTTCATGTTGTTGTAGAAGATTACCAAATTTTATGATATTATGTTTTGGATCCCGTTTTGGAATTATGGGTACCTATGCAAAATTTTAAAAATAGTCCGGATAAGATATATTTAAGGGCCGATTATCGCTCACCTAATTAATCTAGAGAGGTGGTATAGGTGCCATTTGATAGCTTTTTCCATGCGCTCTCCTGATATACAACACAATAGGGCAAGTGGGGAAATGTTTCTTAATAAAAATTAAATGTTTAATTTTGATTATTTCAAATCGCTCATTTTTTAAAATTTTGAACCAAAAAATCAGATAATAGTTTTTACTGTTTTCACTTAATTCCCACAGTTTGATAGTGGGACGGAAATGGGTTCATGTCTTAAAAAAAATAAATGTTTACAAACAAAGTATTTAGAAGGAGAATTCAACTATAACATCAAATTGTATGGAAACTGAACAGTTATTTATAGTCTAATAGTACCACTATGATTTAAAATTATTAACAGTATTAAAATAAATAATAGTGTATTGTGTTCACTTGATCACAACTTTGGGAATTAACTAAAAACAGTGTAAGCTATTCTGATTTTTACAAAATTTTAAGATGGAGCATTTTGAAATAATCAATTTTTGTTTGGTTTTTTTCTATATCTTCATGAACAACAATTGTACAAAATTTCATCAAAGTCCAAGGTGATGAGGAATAAAATTGAGTTGATTTGATTTTTTGTTGATTTAAATACGGGATACGTATTTAAAAAATCTCGGTATCTATGGGGTGTTTATTGGGTAGTTTAGATATAAATCTACAATAAGTTTATTCAAAAATTTATGCAGTTTAGTTTTAATATGTTTATTTCAATTTGTTTAGTTGTTATTATTGAAATGGGCACTGATTGTAAGTTTTTTTCGGTTTCTCATTGTTTATTGATAAGTATTTTACTTACAACATTTTAGTCAGAATGACATTTGCTTTCTAAAAAAGACTTAAAACAAATAACAAATTATTTCTAGTTATTGTTCTTATTGATCATTGTAAAGTGTTAATAAAAGATCTTTCGGAGAAACTCTTTTTGAAAAACATATATAGACATTTTGTATAAATTCGCAATAATATTTGCAAATACTTATTTGCTCTATTTTATTATCTGCTATGACTTTACTTGAAACACATTTTATTTTAATTAGTTCTCCTAATTTGGACTCTACTAACAATATTCTAAAAACAAATGTGTAATTTTTAAATTGTTTGGTTAAAAAATGATGCTAATAGAGGTACATCAAGTGTGATACACTGTTGATTGTGTAACTTATACTCATTTGTAATCATTCATAATCATTGTGATAATCTCTTTCGTTTTTTTTTTGTTTTGAAAAATTTTTGAAACCGATTTTGAAAAGTAACAAGATACTGGATAATATACTTGTTAATATTCGACTCGGAATCGCTTTTCGTAATAGAGATGGATGGCCTCCGCAAGGCAATAGCCCTATCTAATGAGAATCAGCTTGGGGTAAACTGGGCAGCGTAGCTCGGTAATAACAGATGACAGCCAGAGTCGACTGGCCGGTCGAGATTGCAAAAAAAAACCAGCTGCGGCCTCGACTGTACTCATTAAATCCACAACGATGACCAAAAAGGGAGATTTTCGGTTCCAATGAGGTAGATTTGACCACATAAAAAGACCAACCTTCCTTTTATGCAATGAAAATTTATTACCGTTCATGCAGCAAATTTCTATTCTACACTTTTAGCTGCCATCGTACTATTTATCATTTTGGTGGAGGAGACGGAGTAGTTCGTAGGTCGTATCGAAACTATTATTTTACACAATTGTTTCCCTTTCCGTGTTATGTCATAGTTTTCAACTTCTTCACGATCTAAGCGACCATAAAACTTTTAAAAAGATTATCTATTCAATTGCTGAATATGCTGACATACTATTTATTTACGACAATGTGATAGAATAGCTGCTGAAGCTCAAAGAGAATACCATCGTTGCTTCTAGGATAGTGTTTTTGGAACTACGTACAGACGTATGGCAGAAAATGGTACTATTCAACGAGACATGGAGCCTGGTGCAGCCAGAAGACCCAATGACGACGAAGGTGGCGAGGAGGATATTCTAATGTTGTTCGAAGAAAATCCAACTATTAGCAAGAATAAAGGAGCTTTACCACTTGGTATGTCGCAGTGGAAGGTGTTGCTTGGACCAGACTCTATCTCTCGTTGAACTGTAGCAGTTTCTGCCATAAGTCTGTATGTAGCCCCAAAAACACTAACGTGCAAAACATGTCTATCCTGGGAGCGACGATGGTATTCTCTCTGAGCTTCAGCAGCAATTCCATCACATTACCCTTAAATACACAGTAGGTATATCAGCATATTTAGCACTTGAACAGAGAACCATTTTAAAAGTTTTGTGATTGATTAGATCGTGAAAAAGTTGAAAACTTGACTTAACACGGAACGGGAAACAATTGTATCAAAATAATAGTGTTGATACGAACATGTGCGTATAATAAATACACTTGCATTTGAATTTCTAAAATAATTCTAAGTATTTAGCCCATTATTCATTTGTAGATGATTTTTCTTTAGGAACTTTTGATGTACATATTAATTGTTACATGCTAAAGACAGCATTGACACAGAAAAAAATAAACATTACTTAGTTTTTGTGTGTCTGGTTATGACTTCATAGGTACCGATTTCTTCAAAAATCGAAAGAATTAAAATACCTCTAAAACTGTTAACATTTGGATCATGCATTTGGCGTGAAATAACTTGCAAAAGACGTCTACTATAACGTGTTTAAAGGAATACATTTACTCACCAAAAAGCCTGTATATAAGCGGTTATAGCCTATAGAAAAATAAAATAAATCTGCAAATTAGTAAATACCTTCTTAGTAAATACTGTATGACCCTGGTATAACAGATTAGCTGAAAAATGCTATAAGTACTCGATATACTTCCGTAAACTGGATTTAAAACTTTAAACGCGTTTTCCTCAATACTGGTTTGACATTTTTGAAACAGTTGTTTTTTTTGCGACAGTTTGGCATGCTGATTCAGCATCTATTGGTCCGATCAACTTGAAATGTTTACTACATTTTCTAATTTTTTAGCGTTTTATTTGCGAACTGGTATTTATTGGTCGCTTGGGTAATTTAGTCTTATCTTTATGACAGTCCACATTAAAACATCGACCCGGTTTACAGAGGTATACTAAACATGAACTCTGTGTTGTTTTCGTTCGGTTTTATAGGTCCCCACTCCCTATTTCAATTGAATTTACTTAAATTATCATTGTTGAATTCAAGCAAATCGTAAATATACTCGGGCACGGTAAGGTCAACAATTTAAGCGATGGAAAATGTGGCCGACACTGTTCTCTATAATTAAAGTAGGTACGACATGCACAGGCTTTAAGTTTTCCATTCTCGTTTACTCAACTATCGATTCCAAGATATACAAGTTGTTCCGTTTTGCGTCGACTGTATTTGAACAAGTGATATAGCAACAAGAGTTGAGAGTGGAAAGAAAAAAAATAGTAAACATATAGCCTAGATATGCAATAGTTTGTAGCGTGATGTAGTTCCTGCGAAAATGAGTTTCTACCTATGATACTTGAGCAACTGAAGAATCTATAAACTCATAAAAAGTAGTTAAAACTGTTTAAAAGATATGCTGTATTTGAAATGGGAATAACAAGTAAAAACTGTTTTTGAAACTAGTTAAAATTACGTTTACATTGAATCAGTATACAGGGTTAGCCAAAATTACCGGAACACCCAAATAATTCCACAACGGTAAAAAATTTCAAAAAAAAAATCAAACAAAAGTTTTTAGACTTTAAACAATCCATCGTTCAAATATATTTTGAATATACAGGGTGTTCATTTTATTATAGAAATCGCGTAAATTTTTTTTTTCAAATGGAACACCCTGTATCTTTTTACATTTTATAATTTTAGGACTAATTCTGGACATTGTTTATTAAAATAATTTTTTTATAAAATGCATCATTTTTTAGTTTTAAGCAATTAATTAAAATTAGTCAAAATTACCGGAATACCCAAATAATTCTCCATCGGTAAAAAAAATTCAAAAAACATTCAAACAAAAGTTTTTGACATTAAACAAGCTATCATTAAAATATATTTTTAATACACAGGCTGTTCATTTTTTATGCAAATTTGGTTAACTTTTTTTTTCAAATGGAATACCCTGTATATTTTTACATTTTATAATTCTAAGACTAATTCTAATAATTTTTTATTGGAATAATTTGTTTAAAAATTTCATAATTTTTTAGTTATAAGCAATTAGATGAAGTAATACCTCATCTCCTAGTTATATTCAACGAAGATCTGAATAATATTTGGTTTCAACAAGATGGTGCACCGCCGCATTACGGTGTCCAAGTTCCGAATTATTTAAATTCAATTTTCCCGCAGAGGTGGATTGGAAGGAGATGATCCATTGAATGGCCACCTAGGTCGCCGGATTTACAAATACTGGATTTTTCTATTTGCGGCCACCTAAAGTCCAAGGTTTACACCAATAGGCCGCAAAATATTGATGCGTTGAAGCAGAGGATAGTGGACGAAGTTCAGAGTATTACTATCGATCATTTAGACAACTGTTTACGGGAATTTGTTGATAGGTTGGGGCATTGCCAAGCCGCTCAGGGATGGCAGTTTGAAAATTTAATTTAATTGTTTTGTTATTTTTTCTTCACATTATTATTATTTATCCGTTCGGCTAAAATAAATGTTTTGGAGTTTTGATTAATTGCTGATAATTAAATAATGAATCAATTTAAAAAAACCTTCTTGAAAAAAATTCTTAGAATTAAAAAATAAAAATGTACAGGATGTTTAATGAGAAAAAGGAAAAGTTTTCCATACTTCCATAATAAAATAAACAGCCTGTATATTAAAAATATATTTGAACGATAGCTTGCTTAAAGTAAACAATTTTTGTTTGAATGTTTTTTGACATTTTTTTACCGATGAAGAATTATTTAGGTGTTGCGGTAATTTTGACTAATTTTAATTAATTGCTTAAAACTCAAAAATGATGCATTTTATAAGAAAATTATTTTAATAAACAATGTCCAGAATTAGTCCTAAAATTATAAAATCTAAAAAGATACAGGGTGTTCCATTTGAAAAAAAAAAATTACGCGATTTCTATATTAAAATGAACACCCTGTATATTTAAAATATATTTGAACGATGGATTGTTTAAAGTCTAAAAGCTTTTGTTTGAATTTTTTTACCGTTGTAGAATTATTTGGGTGTTCCGGTAATTTTGGCTAACCCTGTATATGTTGTGTTACCACAATAATTTATTATTGATTTTATGATTATTCCTGTCATATACAGGCTGTTCTAGAAATAACGGCTAACCTTGAAGGAGCATATTATGCCCAAGGACGTAATAAGCAAGTTTTGTCAAATAACGTATGATCTAACTTAACGCATTCTTGAGAAAATTAATTCTGTCCCTGATCGGTGCAAGAAAATCGACAACACTCCACCACAGTTGTAGTGCAACTGGTGGCACATCAACGGCACCGGCAACATATCGGTCTCCCTCCACCTTGGCGTGACGGCTACGGCGACTTGATCTACGTTCGCCAGGCTCATATGTGGCCCTGGCTATTTACCAGGGCCGGCCTTAGACGATTTCTTCAATACAATTTTGTTAGTACGTAAAACTTTTAAATAGACTACAGGTTATTTAACCAAAATTGCTTCTCTGTCCTTAGTGGATATACCCCTTCAAGGTTAGCCGTTATTTCTACAACATCATGTATAGTCGAAAACTTACCACGATAATATCTCGTTGGGAGTACGGCGTACGTGCTCGAAACCAATTTTTTTTTATGGTCAAAAGAAACTATTCTTCTGTGCAGCATTTACAACGTTATTCGACGCTATTTAGCGTACATATTTTCATAAAACTTGTAGACGAAGAACTTCTCCAGCTGTGGAATGAATGTTTTTTTTTCTTCTTCTGCGTTTGGCAAATTTGAAACCTTTTTCTGCTCGAATATAATGTTTTCAACTCTATATCTAGAAACGCATATGTCTGATGATTGGAAATATGTTATTATGTCGAATTCTTATAGATATTGTGCAGTTTATGAATTGTTCATGCGTGTTTTATAAGAATTAACTTAAGAATACGGTTTTGTTAATATTTCAAACGGTTGTATTTTTTCAAGGGATTGAAAAATGATTAAATTCTTTACATTCAAATTCAGATTGATTTCATAGGTTTATTTGTGTCACACATTTGTGTGGAATTAGGGAAATATTGAAAATAAATGTTAGATTTTGAAACTAATCTAAAAGATTAACCATCAATTTAAATCTCAATTCTTGAAAATAGCTACTTGTCTCTAATAGGCTATCCACTGATGTCCTATATTTACTTTGTCGAAAATAGGAAGCACTAATACTTCACTCACTGTGTTCTGCTTTTTACATATTTCACTGATTTACTAGTTGGACGGGTTTAGTTCTTTTTAGACCTCTCACTAGATTCTGGTTGTCCAGTAGCTGCAGGGCCTCTACATTGACGTGATGGCTTAGGCGAGATCCATGCTTAGTGGCGAATATTTTTATTTCTTGGATGACTTGTGGGACCCCAAGATCACGGTGCAGGTCACTGTTCCGGATGTGGTACTAGGGAGCGTTATCCATATTCCTTAGTAATTTATTTTGGAACGTCTAGATTCCTTGTATATTGGAGTTTTTCGCGCAACCCCAAAGTTTTAGTACTTGATTGTAAACTTGTAGTTTGTTCTTTACTGACTGAGAGTTTTTTCCCAGAAGCCAGTACAGTTCTCTGTATTTGAGGCCAAGCTCTACTCTTTTTTTCTCCAGCTTAGTTTTGTATCCAGAGTCATACCCAAATACTTTGCAGTGTTCGCATATGGGACTATGGCGTCGGTAATCTTAACATGAGGATGTCCTCGATTCCTTTGTTTGTAAAGTTAATGTGGACAGATTTCAGTTTGTTGAGCTTGGTCTTCCATTTTTTGGTCCATTTATATATTTTATTACTAGCTTGTTGAGGATTCCTAGTAGATTCTCCAATAGTTGATCCCACTGCCATTAGAGCCGTGTCATCTGCGCATGTGGCGACTGTTACATTTTCCAGCTGTGGTAGGTCACTTGTATAAAGTAGATAGAGAATTGGTCCCAATACACTACCCTGAGGTACCCCAGCTTATTTTTTTAGTTCCGAGTATTCATCGATCTGTTTTATTCTGAATAGTCTATCAGATATATAGGATGTTAGCAGCTCGACGTATTGTAAAGGTAGCATACTCTTTAGTTTGTGTATCAATCCTTCGTGCCAAACCTTATCGAATGGATAACAACTTATTTTTAATAAAAAATATCATCCCTAAAACAGTCATCCACAGGCTGGATGGAAGTATGTAGAGATGATTTAAACTAAGAAGAGGGTCTAACGTAATTTGCCGTCTAGGGGCATAGTCGTCCAGGTTTCGTTCAGTGGCGTGGATATTTCTAATATATTGACAAATTTTACATATACATATGTATTATTACGACAAGTTCGCATCAACATTGTAAGATTTTGTAAAGGTAAAGGTTACATTTTATATTATAATTAGTGAGCATAAAAATGTGCTTGTCGGTTTTGTATCTTTTCAGAACTTTATCAGTCTTTATAGTTTCAGACTGAACGGAAAATCTACTTTTATTGGTTGTTTTCCATGTTTGAATCAATAATTCGTTAGTTAAAATGTGTGGACCTCGCTTTTTTATATAAACAGAACTGTATTTCTATTATTTGCAATTCAGTCTCATCTGACAAAAGTCGTATTTTATTACATCGCTATGTGATTTTCGGGCCATTCTGCAAATTATGGACTTTATCATACTTTATAATTGCGAAACGGCGTAGCCCGCCTAAACTTATTGGCGTATCTCCTCTGAACTGGCGAAACGTACGGCGAAGCGAGAACCACCAAAATGAGCGTCGTTCTTTTTCGAATCACATGAATGTATTTTGGAAACGGTCATCCACGCGCGTGTGCCCCAAAAACTCGCCCGAATGGGGTAGTGCAGATCCCCCGAGCAAATATGGCGGCGTGTGACGTCAGAGTCTCTGAGAGTCTCGCGCTCCGAGAAACGTCAGATTAATTTGTCAAAACTTACAGTTGCACCTTTGCGTTCACATGTGTAATGTGTATGTACTGTGTATGTATAGGTTAACTGACGCCGCAATCGGCATAATTATGACCGGAAAACTGAGAAAACGGAGGAAAATTGCCATGTTTCATGTAAGCGCGATAACATTGCTCCATATGTGTGCCGAGATCGTCAAATTCCCATGGTGTTACGCGATGCGACCGACGTAACGCAGGTAATAGGTGTCCAAGTGGCCATTGGCCATGTTTAGTGAAGTTTGCATCGATTCAACGCAAGCAAATCAGGTGCTATGCAATTTTCATTAGAAAAAACGACACGGACAGACAATTTTCTAGATGTTAATCATTAGAGGTTAGGAGACAGGTCATATACGTGAAATTATAACATTTGGCCAAGTGGTGCCGTGGCCGAGAGGTGTAAGGCGTTGACGTTTTGATTTTTCCAGTGGATAACTGCGATTCAAATCCAGATGACAGTTTTTTTTTAATTTTTTTTAACGCTTCATATGATTTGTTTAAAGTACATATTATGTTTTTAATGCTTTGTTTATTTTTTATTATAATATACAGGAGATAATATAAATTAAAACGACGTAATACGAATTTATATAAAAAAAGCTGCTTACTAATTTAGAATAACAGTATAAATCGATCTTGAAATTAACAACAATTATTATTTATCACTAATTAAAAATTATATTGGCAGCATATAGATATTATACCGTGTCCGGTAGAAAGTTTGATAACACTAACGGGACAAAATTATTAATATAATCTTTTCAGAAAATTGTATTCTTCATAAATGTTTCTGATTTAATTCTTCTTTCGTCTTAAACCTAAAATGCAAATATTAGAATGTAATTATCTGCGACGAAAGAAATTATAATTTCGTATTTAATGCCCGCTAATATTTCTAAACACTTTTTGCACCGGACACGGTATATACCAACATTATTAGTTTGAGCAACCTGAAAACGCTTTTCTAACCAAAGAAAGCTTATCCAAAAGTTAATTCAGAGCAGAGCAATCAATATTTTTCATGTTACTGGCATTTAAACTAATTTAAACTATAATTGAAGCTAACCAGGCGCGGGGGATTTTTTCCATCATCTAGAAACAAGCCTTCTTGCTTACAGACAAGCTTTTACGTAATGTAGAAAATGAACAGAGATTTCATTTGTCAATCTTCTTTGCGGTCATATACAATCTAAAGAAAATCCCATATATGGGGATATTTTAAACTACGAACGTTAGAATAACTGTTAAAAATGTTAAATGTTCTCGATTTCTGAAAAACTACTTTCAGTGGTGGCAAAAATGTTGAAATCTGATCTGTTCGGAGCTTTCAGTAATTTCAACCAATCAAAGTAGTGTTTCATTTGATTTTCTTTTGTATTTTAAATATTTAGAGTATGATCGATGGAAATTTAACCGATGTGGCCGTCATTCTGCTCGGTCAAGATGTTCTACAATGACCCCTGGTAACTCCAGAACGTTATAATAATTTCGGCTGCTGGAGGGGTGTAAAGCCATTGTTTTTTTTTTTTAAATTACTGGTAATATCACGTCTTCTTCGAAAAATGTGGGTTATATATTACGGTTCAATGCATGAACACGTTTTTCAATTTCAATTATCAACTTGGCGACAAGTCAAGAGATCTAAATTTTAAAAAATTTTGTGCACCTTCGCCTTGAAAAGCTCCATTTTAAATTTTGATCTATTGGCTAAGGAGAAATTTCTTTTGTGCATAAATTTTATATCTAGGATCTTAACACCTCACTGCCATTAACATCGATATCCAATCCAATTTTAAGCAACAATTATTGTCTATTATTATTGCATATGTATTCCATTATTTCTTTCAAAGTGTTAATGTCGGTAAAAGGTACGGTAGCATTATTTTCATTAAATTACATATAATATACCTACCTACCTATTCAAATAAACGCTTTGCTAAATAATTGTTTTGAAATAGTGTCATAAAGTTGTAAATTGCTCAGTTTTTGTCGAAGTAAATTTTCCGATAAATGCCATTTTAATATAATAGAGAGATAAATACAGTGTCCGGAACTAAGTTGGACAAAAATGGGAAAAATGTGTATTATAAATTTTTCAGGTAATTTTATTTCAGTTAAAAGTTTCCGTATTGTCTTAAACCTAAAATGCAATATTAGAAATTAGAATGTATTATCTGCTTGCATTGCGTTAACAAAACTGTGAAAACTATTCTTAAGACCAAAGTACCTCTGTTTTAAAAGCGTGCAAAAATGTTATTTGAAAATTGTATTTCAAAGTACAGTAAAGCGTCGATAATCCGAACTAATTGGGACCGAAGGTGGTTCGGATTATCGAATTGTTCGGATTATCAAACATTGCACCTAAATAGAAGAAAATAGGAGTATTGGATACAAGATATAAAACAAAAGCAATATTTCTGTAAACAGAAATCGACAAAAATGGCTTTTTACTCAGTTACTCAGTGATTAAATTGTTTATTATTTGATTTTTGGGCGTTCGGATTAGCGAACGTTCGGATTACCGAGGTTCGGATTATCGACGCACTACTGTATTAGTGGTCATCCAATACGAAATTATAATCACCTTCTCCGTTGCATACACTGCATGTTGCTAAAGAAATAAAAATGACATAAGACTCAAGTATGTACCTTCATCTTCAAAGCTATGCAAAAATATTACTCGAAAAAGTACGTCAAAATATGCATTAAATATGAAATTATAGTCATCTTTGACGTTCCGGGTGATCATGCAACGACAAAGGATATTATAATTTCTTATTTAATATCCTAATATTTCTAAACAATTTTTTCAAATAACATTTTTGCATTGTTTTTCGAAGAAAGGAACTTTACTCTTAAGAGTTGTTCATAGTTTTGGTGACACCCAGTATATGCAAGCAGATAATTACATTCTAATAGTTGCATTTTAGGTTTAAGTCAATCTAGAAACTTTATTGAATAATAAAATTTTCTGAAGAATTAGTGCCGGACACGGTGTGTATGTACATAAAATTTAGTAGAGCTTTTGGTAAATTTGGAATTTGAAATTCTTGAAGGTAAAGCGCTTATGTATCATTACTACTACTACTGTATTGATATTATTACTACTACTTATTATGGTTTTTCTGCTTTACAATTATAATAAATACTTTAATATTAATAAAGAAAGGCTTAATAATTACAGCTTACTTATTTTTTTATAAAGTGCAGTTCTCGAAAAAAGAAAAAACAATCATTGCATTTCATTTGAGGGTACTCCATCATGCAAAAGAAAAATTAAATTTTACTGATACATACTTGCAAAATATATTTATACAAATTTACAAATGGTTCTCTCAAAATTTTTTTCTACACATATTACCTAAAAATAATAATAGACTATATTGAAACAAAAGATAATTCAAATTATTACAGCAAAAAATATGTGAACATATTTTCTAACTGCGGTATTTTGAACTAAAAGAAGACGCACTACTAGGTACTGGGCCCGCGATAATCAGCACGTTATTGTACCACGCCATAATCACTTGCGGTTTGGTTTTAATGTATGGTGCGGTATAGTGGCTAACCGATTAATCGGGCCAATTTTGTGTAACAAAAATTTAACTTCGAAGAGGTATCGGCAATATTGGTCTCTGAGGATGTGGAAGAAAGAATGAACGATATACCGTTTGCCTTACGCTAAGATATGTAGTTCCAACAAGACCTGCACATAATGCCCGAATTGTGAGGAACTATTTAGATATAAAACGTTGGGGAGTTACGTGACACCGTCATCGCCGCTTTCAATTCGATTGACAGAAGAACCCTCGGTAAGGTCACCGTATTACGGAATGCTGTGAAAAATCCCTCCACGAAAATGGCGAGATTTTTGAAAACATTATTTAGTTTGTTAAAATATTGTTGCTTTTTTATGTTGTGTAGTTAGTACAAATAAATGCATTCCAAAATTGTACTGTAGCTTGACTATGGGCACATAAATACTGTATCAGTCAAATGTGCTTTTCATTGCACCATGCGATTTTCAGCTACTAAAAAAACTTCAATTTTGTCGGCTTATTGTGTTCTAAATATGGCATGTGGCACCAAATTACTCAGAAAAATATTCTGAATCCAAACATGCATAAAACCAATATGGCGTCCAAAAGAAAAACAAAAGTTTCGTTTGTTTCTGACAGATTCATTGGCGAAAAAAATTTTAAAATGACATAATCAAATTGTAGACAAAAAAGTGCCTTTATAATGTCAAAACGCTTTTTTGATGAGACCACAAATAAAGAAGCCAAAAGTGCATATACACTTTTTGGATGGCAGTGACGTCCTCTATCAGCTCCCTAATTTTCGGAACACCTTTACCGGACATCCTGTATATGACCCTATTCTGCCCTCCATTAGTAAAGTGCCGTATGTACAAAAATGACATTCATTTGAAATATTTTCCGTTTTCTCGAAAATCTGACGTTACCAGTTAAAACAAATTAGCCTGTTTAACGTACAAATTCCTAGGTGACATGCTACACTAAGGTAAATTCTTTAAAATGTAAAGCGTGGTTTTTGCATTCAAACAGAAAAATTCTAGCGATTTTTTTATGGAGATGCGGCGTTTTACCGTTGGACGGCGGAATTGTTTAATAGCATTCAAATTTTTTCTATTTGTTTTTGATGCATGATTACATCTTAGCACCCATTTAGACCAATCTTACGCAGGGGTGTAAGGGGAGAGGTCGAGGGGGTATGTAGTATGTACATGATGGGGAGTCATATGGAATAGCAGTCTATCGATTTCAGCGGCCCATCGACTTCGTTCTTCTGCTCATGTTTGTGGTCTATTGACTTCACTGGACTACCGAATTATGCGGTCTACCTAAATAGGCGGTCTATCGACTTCGCTGGTCTACCTATCTATTCGGTCCAAACGTCAACTAGTTTAGTTATAAATTGCATACAAATAAGGTGAAGTGGGGTAAGTGCATAAACGGGGTAAGTGCATAAACGGGCTATTATTAATATAATATGAGCACAATTGCAATACCTAATATGTAGGAATCTACTCAAACTTAATACCATCCTATCCACGTAGATTGCGGAAAAGTAATGAGGGGCATCCCCGATTTATGCCAACCACTTGAAAAGCACCACATGTAAAGTGCATATCAACTTTGAGGTTATCATAAACGTGCTGGATTTTTAAAGAAAATAGTGTGTTCTGTGTTATTATTTTTTGTAGGTAATAAAAAAAATTGTTTATATTTTACTTTAAATAAATAATTTCTGTTGAATTATTGAAATTTATTGAGAAAAGCGCTAGTGTGCTCTTACCTCGTAAATATTGAGACCCGGGGCAAGTGCATCCGTTATGGTGGGGTAAGAGCATAGCACATGCCCCAGAAACTGTCGTGCTTGATTAGGGTTACCAGACGTCCTCATTTAACAGGACAAGTTCTATTTTTTAACAAAATCATAAAATAACGGACAAAGGAATAAGGTAATGTATATAGTTTCATTCCACAATTAATTATTTTCTAGGGCGCATTCAGAGAAGCGGCGTAAAAAAATTGTTCTTCCTAAACAACCTTTCTAGGAAGTGAATATCCGCAAAAACTCTACTGCCGGAGCGATGTTCGCACGAACAATTTCTGAGAATTATTGATTTTTGTTCGTCAATTTCTTATGTGCACTGTTGAGTGTTTGCAATTTCTGGATGTATGAGTTCCTAGGGAAGTATTTTAAAAAATTTTGTCATGGTTGTTTTAAGTCGTCAGAGAGGACGGTAGTTGTTGTGCATCCCGAGGCTATTCTTTAGTGTTTGATTACTGTGATATCAGGTAAGAATGTGTTTTCTGATATTAGTTGTCTTAATATTTTGAAGTTGTAATTACTATTAATTGAACGGAGATCATTATCTTTCCTTGTCGTAATCTTCTCTTTGACTTCTGATTACTGAATTTACATTGAAATTTGTAAGTGATAACTAATAACCATTTTCAAGTTAAGTATGTTTTTTTACGAGTACCAATATAAATATTTTTTTGCAATTTTAATTAGTGCATTACTTTAAATGATCCTTTGATATTTGTTATTATTCGTTAACAAATTTATTTCAAATTTGTAAAATTAGATGTACACTTTCTTAGTTTAATAGCATTTTTTCCTCATAAAATGTTTTTATCTGACTATATTTCCATTGATAAACACCCCCTCCACCCCCTGCTTTCCAAACTTTCGGTGTCCTCTTTTTTACTCGAAGAAATATGGTCACCCTATGCTTAATTATTTCTTGTTTTACATTTCTGAATAGTATGCTTATACTTATAAAAGAATTCGCTAAAATGATTGGGGAGGTTTGGAGTGAAAGCTGGCATCCATTCACTGTCGAGGAATGTTATTCCAGATTCAATGTACAGCGCGATTTCCCTTAAACAGTGGAATGATGCGATAGCCGAAATAGCCGAAAAGGATAATTCTATACAAATAGCTCAGAACGAGGACCCAATGACTGCACTCATTGTAGAGGCTACTTTGCACCCACCTATAATATTAGAAGTTCCTCCTAAAGATTCAGTGGACGTCGTGCTTGACCATATTGCTGAAACACCTGTAAAAAGATCTGACATTGAAGAAACATCTCCAGAAAAATTAACACAATGTTCCACAAATAGAGAACCTGGCCCTTCATTGATACCGCAAGAAATAAAAACTTTTGAAGATCTTCTTTTGGACACCATAAAAGAACATGCACCCAAATCTACGAATAGAAGGAGGAGAGTTGCGAGAGGAGCGGAAGTCATTACACCAGAAGAAGTGAAGTCGAGAATGGTTGCCGAAAAAAGGTTGAAGGAAAAAGATAATACCGTATTAGACAAAATAACCACTTCCTCCAAGGATGATGATACTAATTTGTGTTCGATCTGCAAGTGCGATTTCCGGCATTACCGTAAGAAGAAAGACTGGATTCAGTGCGTAACTTGTATGCAGTGGGTGTGCGGCATATGCAACAAAGATTCTAAAAAACGACGATATGAATGTGAACGCTGTCAGGATTCTGATTAATACACATGTTCAAAAATATCATTATTTAACATTGTACTATTAGATACTATTAATATATTTTAAACCCTTTTATATTTAGCTTATTTTATTTCACTAATCCGTTTCTATTTATTAATTTTTTTTATTTTTGATTTACTCCAAAGCGAAACAACATATTTGAATGCGGTAAAAAGCATTTTATAACAGACATATGAATAGTTATGCTTTTGCCTCGTTGCATATGATATAATGCTTCAAATTGTCGGTTGTACACTTGCCCCGTTTTCGGGGTAAGTGCACAGCTGTTGCAATTTTTAGCAATTTTCTAAAAAAATTAAATATACTAGTAAACTTGGCGTTTTTGTCAATGTTAATTAAAGAGTATTAACTCAAGTATTCGTTGATATCAATAAATGCTAAGGTATTATAAAACAAATTAAAGATATATGGCTTTAAAGTCAAACTTACTAAAAACTGTTGTGCACTTACCCCACTCCACCTTATAAAAATTGTAATTGGTCAGTGTTCAATTTAATTCTGTTGTATACTAAAAGGGAATTATACAAGCTCGTTGTTAATTCCAGTGCGATATATATGCAATCTAATTTAACTTTATACCAACTTTTGATTGGAGGTATGATGAGTTTTAGTATGTGCTTCAGGATGAGTATCCTCTCGACATGTAGTTATGCAAATCCATTTTAAAGGACGTGTCCTCTGTCATGACTCATGTGTCAATATTATAACATGTACAGTCATAGACAAAATAATAAAATCGTATCACGTGCCATCACTTGATCAGAAACTTTCTGATTGTGAATTATGTCGATTCTGTATTACGCATTTTGCGTTATGCGGGTACTTATAATGCAATTTTCAACGGGCACGTGTAGCTGTGACTGTTGTTCTAATGAACATAAAAAAAGTTATAGCGCGACAACAAGGCGTACGAAACTCGCGGCTGACAGAAAATTTGCATCGTAAATTCAGTTGGCAGTAGCTAGAATCGCGATACCCATTCTAACTGCAGCTATAAAAGATTGGACTTCATATGGGTGTATTCATAAACATGTTTACCTCCACGGTCATTTCGAAGGACACTTAAAAGTGTTCAATGCTATTATAGTTGCATGATTTGGTGGACTTCCTCATAACCATTGCTCGAACAATTCTTACTGTAATATTTAAGTTGATATGCGAGTGGGGCACCAGAATCAGATTATAGGAAAGTTAGGAAGGTGAAGTGCTTGTGGTTGTGTTCGGTTCTAGATACAGGCAACCTTCTGAAATAGTTTTTCGTTTTCACAGTTCTTTCATTAAAACAAACAATAAATAATAATAAAGTCATTTAATCATGCTATAAACTTAGTGGTCGTCTGGACTGCAGAAGCCGATAGACCGCATACATTATTAGGCAAAACCAGTATCTTTTAAGGGACAACAACCATATTGTAATAAAGTTTTCACATGTGCTCCTGAAATTTTCATAATTTCGTTGATAGTTCAAGAATGCCACAGTATTGTTTTGGAAACGGGCCTCGGTGCTTATGCCTATGCCAATTTTAATATTTTGAATGTCGTTTGCAGCCTGTATGTTTATTTTCAATAGGTCGATATTTGATATTGGTTATCTGTACGATGACAGTACGTATATGGCGTATATGACAGTAGGAATAGTGAATACCAACAATTTAGAATGCAAATGCTATTCATCATCTTCTTCATACGTCGACCATACTTACTATACAGAAAAGAGCGATAAGAACAATTCAGCAGGTCCACCAAACAACACACTGCAGATGTTTAAAAAGTACAAAGTTCTTATTTTATGGGGCCTACATTTACCAACAACTTCTACAAGTTGGGAAGAGCTCTCAGCTCAGACATGAACGCAGAAGATATTACAATACCGTACCATTGAACCAAAACAATGCCAACCAAGAACAAATCATCAGCTCCTTAATAAGCTTCTAAAGAACAGGCTACAAAAGAACCTTGGGACCTTCAAAAAAAAGTTGAAGCATATGCTGGTGAGGGAGAGTTTCTATGGGATTGAAGAATTTGAAACATACTGAAAAAATAACCATCAGTAACAGAATGCTATATTTTGCTGAAGTGTTTTGCAATTCCTTAAGTTTTATTATGTAATACTTGGTATTTAGCAAATAAAGATTTTTTTAATGTTTGATACAAAGTTGGAAATTCTATTAAAATTAATATTATAATTCGACAAAACAATGGAAAAGAAGTGTTTTTATTTATACTACTGATTTTTGTTACTAAATCTTGCATAAAATGCATACAGCCCTGCGCTTGCTTTTTAAATAAATACTATAATATTAAATTTGTATACCAGTATCTGTTGAATCATATTTGAATGATTCAATGCCAGATGTTTACCTTAGCTAACAAATGGATATGATTGAAATCTGCATTTTCTTCTAGGGGTAGTACGTAATACTTTTGTTCTTGGGTACGTAATACCCAAAAGTCACGTAATTTTTAATTTAATTAATGCAATATTACCGACTTAAACTCTAATGTGATTAAAAGCCTTTAAACCCATTAAATTGCTTAGTTAATTGCTTATTTTGCTTAGAGTGCGTGGACAAAGAGAATTTGATTGCCGTGACTACATGGACTTTCTAAATATAAGTAAAACTTAAGGTAGGTATCTCTTTATTGTCAACAATTATTATCGTCGGTTATGAATAAAGATCTCGTATTTACCCGAAAATGCCCTTTCTGGTTGTGAAATGATTATTGATAACGGGTGAATTCACTGTATTACAAAATAACAAAATAATTTTTCTGAAAAAAGGTATTTTCAATGTTATTTTTCACATCTAAGACCGTCGTACATTTTCAGATTTCATAGCAATAAAATATGCATTTTCGAAAATATTTGTGGTTATCCGGTATTTAGTGTGCCGTTTTGCATTAAAATATTCGTGAGCGTTCTAAACTATTTGCGCAATGCATCTCTCTCGTTCCAGAAGGCCTTAGCACCTATATTCTTCGCAGCACTGTTAGCAGGGCACGTCGTAGTAACCCAGTGGCAGATCCCGGTGTCTCTCATTGCGATCAATGGTTATACAGGATGCTCAAAAAACAAATATCTGGGGAATATTTGGGGAACATATTTAAAATAAAATAAAATAATTCGAAAATATTAATCCATATTGAACATGGAAATAAATCGTTTAGAATGAATGCTTTGAAAATTTTGTTTAATTCAATTATTATGCATTGACTCAAACAAATCTAGTGAGTCAATAGAAAGAAGTAATCGTTCTTTGCGGAAAAAATGATGCAATTGTTCGAAATATTCGTATGGTAGAAAGAAAATTTAATTGTGTCAAACAACACACTAAAAATATAATTATTTGAATCACAATATGATTTCTTTGGCGGAAGTAAGTCCATTTTTTAAGCCAAAGGAAAAATATTTCTTTGTTTGAAGCAAATATTGTTGGCGTCAAAGAAATATGTTTTGATCCAAAAGAATAAATTTAAAGGAATAATTTCAAAAGAATATATTTATTAAAAGCATGAAATCTGTTCACTGGGATTTGATTTTGAATATTAAAAACGGTTATTATGTTCTAATCCAGGAGTTCCCAACATGTTTCTTCTTTAGAGCACATTGTAGAATAGTGGTAGTGCTGCGGGTACCATCAATTGTTTCAAACCAAAATAATGTATAGTTGAACATGCTTAAATAATAAAACTTACACATATAAAAAAATTCCCAAAGTGCAATTTAGACATACTCACTACATCCTGCTGATACCCACAGTCCAAAAAAATGGAATCTATCAAAATATAATCTAAAACAGTTTATTTGGTTGGTAAACATATTGGACATTAAATACCAAGTATTCAACAAAATGGACGCTTGTTCTCACGAGGGTACAAATGATTGTTCATAATTTTAGATTAAATAGGATTGAATTTGTTTTTGTTGTGAAGAAACTTTCAGCATTTCTGGTGAAAGTACAAAGTTGAACGTTTGCTATGAGAGAACCCTTTTTAAGTTTCTAGGATATTGGAATCAGCTGGCATAAGTTTTGCAAAAATTGCCTAAATCGCGCTTTTTGAAACTTTTTTTTGAAAATTTTACGGAAGAGGGAATTTTTTAGTCCGAAAGACCTCGGTTAAAGCTATCTATTGGTATCAATGATTTATGAATTACAGTATTTACGAAAATCTGATGCACAAATTGGACAAATGTCAAGAAGATATTATATTCAAAACATTATGTAGGAGTACAAGTATTTTAACATTTGTTGGCAATATGGTCCCAAATTAAAATAGTTCAAGCATCGTGGATTAGATTAAGCATCCAGGGTGTGACACAGCGCGCCAGCAAACCACCTACGCACTACTAGAGTTTACACAATTTGCCAAGTTCATTGCACTATTTACCGCGTATCTTGTACATATGTATGCACTGTGAAGTCATTTATTTAATCAAATTTCACCTACTTCACCAAATACAACGCAATATTTTCATTTTACACCAGACGCAATACATGCTGATCAAAGTGGGGTACATAAACACGAACATGTTTAGTTGTGCAGGGTAGACTGCAGTAATAAAAGTATGTGATGCGCCACACCACTATTGATTTTGTTCGGGTAAGATTTGCACAGAAGTTCACAAACCCCATTCAAGTAGGAGAGAGCATAGTGACGTAGCACTTTCACTTTCAAGGGTGAAATTCCTATGGATTACATTATACGCATGCGTCACCACTTCCAGTCCTTGGATCTATATTTGGAGTACTACGACGTCCTACGAATTGGGTGACTTCCGGTATCGTTTTTGTGTTTTTGTTGCCATCCTTCTCTTTCAGTTTTATTAGATCAACGACGATTATATTGCTTAGTTTGGGTAATTGATTGCTTTATTCCATCGTCGGGATACATGCTTACATTGTGTCTATAAAATTGTTACGTCAGTTCATTTCTGAATGGCACATTCTATGCAGGACAATCAACTATCAGGGCCACGTGTTCGAGTAACATCAATATAAACAGCGATTAGTTCAGACATAGTTATGCTAGGTATCATCGTATGAATACGTTTGGAAATTATTTGAGATGACGTATGTGTTTAAAAATATACTATTCGTTTAACTGGCTTGATACGAAACATATTTGGCGTTCTCTTTTATGGTTATATTTTTTTCGCTTATCGTTATTAATGAGTTTTACGTACATACCTACTTATGCGGTGTATGTGTTGTTTTGTTGAATAATAATGGTTGTTTTATGCTGATGTGTTTGATGTGTAAATGAAATTAGAATTGAATGGGCGTCACCTATGGATTTGACAGGTCCATAGGTAGCTGTTTATTGTAATTCAAGATGTTTAATTGTACCGCTTAGTATTGTGGATTCACGTGCGCATATTGCACTGGTTTTGTTGGTTATTTTTTTTATTTGGATGATTGTAAGGTAAACGCCTCAAATTCAGACAGTTTAAAGAATGTTTGTTACATTTGTAACTGTAGAATTTATATTTATTAGGTGGTGCTGATGACTTCGTCAACTTTTTTTAAACATATAATTCCTTCTAAAGATATCTGGCTATTCATTTTTAAAGAAAATTGGTAACAGTTATGTAATTTATATTATATTTTATAAGTTTAACAATTTCCCCTAATAGGGTATTCCGGTCATGTCAAAATTTAAGCAGATATTCGGTTTAACCTATTGTACAATTTATGAGGATTCATATAGTTAAGCTATGAGCTTTTTGATTTAGTTTTTCTATAAGATAATTGCAATTAAAAGTGCACTTCGTTTGAATTCACCGACCACCCTCGGAAATATACGATGATTACCGATCCCTAGTAGCGGTGGCAACAGCGGGCAGCTCTCGAACAGCTGATCGGCCAAGTTGACGGTTGGCGACCCTGTTGTTTGACAACGAATAAAGGTACCTTTTTTTGAGAGATGATTTGATCATTGAAACTTGAAGCCAAACATCTCTCATCTCGCTAGTCGGCAATGAAAAGAAAATCTTATCAGAAGTTACTGTTCTACTGCTGTTATAGCCCGGCACAGAACAATGTCGGCGTTGGAGTTTATACATTTTGAACAAGTGTTTGATATATATAACCTCAATAACCAAAGCAGGAGGTCAACAAACGACCGATTCTAAACGTTGACACAACAGAAGACAAAAATTTACTACGTGCACCCTAGATATAGCAACGTTGTCAAGTCGCTCACTTTGAGCGGTCTTTGTGACGTCACAAAGACCAATCCTAATTCAAACTTCAAACAACGATTTCTCTTAATTTAAAACAATGTTTGATATTTTACTTGTGAAGTAGCAAACAGTAGCACCCATACTTTGTAAAAAATGACAATTTCAAAAACACCGGAATACCCCATTCCGACACTAAGCATATATTTTGAACGGAATCCAGACACCTCAGTGAACCTAATTCAGACTGTGATCCTAAATCAGAGTTTTTAATATTGTTAAATAAGATTTATTATTAAGAAATGTTAAACATTTATGTTTTACCATTTTTAATAAAACACAGTATAAAGTAAGTCCTTACTCTTCTTTAGTCTGCCCTCTCTACCTCACCTGTATTTTAATGTTTCTTGCATCTGGAATTTTTAGTGTTCTCTTTTTCTTGGCGCAGCTTTTTATTCTGTTTCTTTTTCGTTACCTTTCGCTGCAAGCATCGGAGATAGTGTTACTGAAGAACAGTTTCTTTTTACTTTATTTGGGTGTTTCAGGCCAGAATAATGATTTTTTTAATGGAGATGGCATGAATTCAACTGTTATCTCCAAAGGTGGTGTATTAATGCCAAAATCGCTACTCTCTGCTGCTAGTGTTACATCATTCTGTCTTATTTCATCATCTCCTATGGTGCCGTCGATATTTATGACGGAATTAGGGACTATTGATGATCGTAATTCCGACACCCTGTAATAATTAGGGATTATTGATGTCCGTAATTCCGATACTCGTGTCGGAATTTGAACAAAATGCGTACAATTAATTGTAATATAGCAAACGATGTAAAATATGCTATTTTCTTGTGTAAAGACAGTAATACAGCCATATGTATTACGTCTAACCATGTACACAATTCCGACAAACGTGGCTGCTTTGCGGACGTGCTATATTTACATGTACCTAAATCTGACACCCCTAAATTTGTAAATAATAGTGGTTAAAAGAGTAGTACACCGTATTATTATGAAAATATAAAGTATTTTTAGTCGGCCTAAATAGATATTATAAGAATTTTCTTAATTGCTGCTATCCTGTAGCGATGTAAAAAGAAGTCGAATTGGAGTTACCTTTTAAGGAAAAAGAAACAACTTTTAACAAAACACTCATCAGGTCAGTCAAACTTCTAGGTTATATTCTGACCGTTAGAACATTGGTAGAATAAGAAACGATTGTGGGTAGATAAGTGTAACGTCAAATCAACAAACCGGATGTCCTAAAAAAAGTTCAATGTTGTAGATTTCTTATTTTATCCTATTAAAGAGAAATATGTCGAATTTATGACGGTCTGTATTTGGGATGTTTACCTTACCAACTTTAGAAACAGGAAGGAACGAAAAGTGTGTTTTGTGAAGTAGGATTCTTAATTTCGTTTGAAACTTTTTAAAGCGACGAGAATCCCAGCTCCGAATTGGCCATTACGTCAGGTTTTTGGAAACTTTAGGAAGCTATTAATTAAACCTAACTTTGATCTTCCACGTGCACTCTTGCTAATGACGTGATGACCAACTTTCAGTCCAGATTCGTGTTCAACACTAACAATGTTGTATCGAGTAAAGATATGTATACTGCCATAGTTAAATCAGTAAATATTCTAAATTAATCAGATTACTATAACAGCTTCGGGCTTAATACAGGATGTTCCACGTGTTTCCCCAAATTAAATCATATGGACTTACATATCTATTTTGGGTATTCAATTCCTTTAAAAGTTACAGCCGCACAGTGTTTTATAAAGCTCCATTTGTTATTGATTAAGCAAAAAATACAATATATAAAAATAAAAAAATCTGATGTGGCCAGGCACATGACTTTATCATACTATATATAAAATTAATAGTTTAGCTGCATGAGATTCTATTTCATCGAGATCGGTCATGTCCTGCAATAATAATAAATATATATAATAAATACTAACAAAACTAGTAGAACTAGACACATATGTTGATTAAAGCTGCGTTCGGATATTGTACTCCGTTGACACCGGGTACACCGTCCAAATGAGACTTACGTGTTAGTGGGTGTAAAAAGTGTAACGGTGTTCAATATCCGAACGCAGCCTATATTGACAGTAGTATTTTCAAAACATTAGCGTTTGACACTAGCTACTGTCATTAGAATCAAAAAATCTGACATATCCTGGCTACTAGTTTTAAAGCAGTACGACCGATCTCGATGAAATAGAATTTGCTCATGCAGCTAAACTATAAATTCTACCAAAAAATGTCATATACATAAATTATAGAAAATTGCCTCTCCTTTAATTTATTATTTAACTATTTTGACGACATTACACAAATAGCGGCTCACTTACAAAATCTTCGAAAAATGCTAAGAGTAAACCACCAGTTCCTTTGGACCCTTTTCAACAGAAAGCTTTTCAGCTCTAAGTTTAGTCATGAAACTTCTAAATATGAAGTTTCGTCCAGATACCTTTAGTAGTTTCTCCGGAATCGTCGCCACAAAAAACGGGTACACACACACACACACATCCACATCCACACACACAGACATTTTTTTGTACCTTGGTCAAAAATGTTCAGGGGACCCAAAAAGACATATTTCCGCTAAAATCTCAAAAAATTTTTTTGGCATGATTACAATACTTTACATACTGCGTATGATAAAGTAAAAATCTGATGTGGCCAGGCACATGACTTTATCATACTATATATAAAATTAATAGTTTAGCTGCATGAGATTCTATTTGATCGAGATCGGCTATGTCTGCATTAAAATAAAACTAGTAGAACTAGACAGATATGTCGAATAAAGCTGCGGTCGGATATTGTACTCCGCTGACACAGGGTACACTGTCCAAATGACACTTACGTGTTATTGGGTGTAAAAAGTCTATGGTATACTATATCCGAACGCAGCTTATATTGACAGTATGTTGTCAAAACATTTGCGTTTGACATTACGTACTGTCATTAGAATCATATCTGACATATAATCTGACATATCCTGGCTACTAGTTTTAAAGGAGTACGACCGATCTCGATGAAATAGAATTTGCTCATGCAGCTAAACTATTGATTGTACCAAAAAATGTCATAGTGATAAATTATTCAGAATTTCATCTTCTTTAATTTATTATTTAACTATTTCGACGAAATTCCAGAAATGGCGGCTTGTTTACAAAATGTTTCAAAAATGCTAAGACTAAACATGCAGTTCCTTTGGACAATTTTCAACAGAAAGCTTTTCAGCTCTAAATTTGGTTATGAAACTTCTAAATATGAAGTTTCGTCCCGATACCTTTAGTAGTTTCTCCGGAATCGTCGCCACAAAAACGGGTGCACACATCCACACATACACATACACACACACACACACACACACACACACACACACACACACACACACACACACACACACACACACACACACAGACATTTTTTTGTACCTTGGTCAAAAATGTTCAGGGGCCCCAAAAAGACATATTTCCGCTAAAATCTCAAAAAATTTTTTTGGCACGATTACAATACTTTACATACTGCGTATAATAAAGTAAAAAGAACGTTTGTTTTACTACAATACATTTACATATCGCAGTTATTAACTTAATAAAACTTTAAAAATCTGATGTGGCCAGGCACATGACTTTATCATACTATATATAAAATTAATAGTTAACTGCATGAGATTCTATTTGATCGAGATCGGCTATGTCTGCATTAAAATGAAACTAGTAGAACTAGACAGATATCTCGATTAAAGCTGCGTTCGGATATTGTACTCCGTTGACACCAGGTACACCGTCCAAATGACACTTACGTGTTATTGGGTGTAAAAGTGTAACGGTGTTCAATATCCGAACGCAGCCTATATTGACAGTAGTATTTTCAAAACATTAGCGTTTGACACTAGCTACTGTCATTAGAATAAAAAAATCTGACATATCCTGGCTACTAGTTTTAAAGCAATACGACCGATCTCGATGAAATAGAATTTGCTCATGCAGCTAAACTATAAATTCTACCAAAAAATGTCATATACATAAATTATAGAAAATTTCCTCTCCTTTAATTTATTATTTAACTATTTTGACGACATTACACAAATAGCGGCTCATTTGAAAAATCTTCGAAAAATGCTATGAGTAAACCACCAGTTCCTTTGGACCCTTTTCAGCAGAAAGCTTTTCAGCTGTAAGTTTGGTTATGAAACTTCTAAATATGAAGTTTTGTCCCGATACCTTTAGTAGTTTCTCCGGAATCGTCGCCACAAAACGGGTACACACACACACACACATCCACACACGGAGACATTTTTTTGTACCTTGGTCAAAAATGTTCAGGGGACCCACAAAGACATATTTCCGCTAAAATCTCAAACAATTTTTTTGGCATGATTACAATACTTTACATACTGCGTATGATAAAGTAAAAATAGTTTGGGAACCGCAATAAGTTGACATTCCAATGAAATTCATTTAAATTATAACGCAAAACGATCGTAAACACAAGATTTCACTAAAATGAAAAGCAAATAAGGACCTAACCTCAAAGCGGTATTTTAGTAGGGCACATTGGCAACTTTGTTAGCGGTGCGACATTCTACTGCAGATGTGGCCATAATATTTTAAATTCGTCGGCGAACGTTACAAAGTAAAACAATTGCATTGTAAAGTTGCTCAGGAATTTACTCGTTCGCAGGTACAAATTTCACGTAAGGTTGTGAGGCTTGCGTCTACTACAATTTTGAAATGAACAATGGATACAATTTGCGATGACGAAAAATTTAATAATATTTTCTTGGCCTTCCCGGAATTCGTATCTGCCCCTTAATATAAATGCCTCCAGGGAATAACATCCTTAAACAATAGAATTAGAAAACACAGCCCTTCGCAGTTCATTTTCATTGGATGTCAAAAACATCCAGCTGCTTCCTTCTTCGTATTTTGTAATTAATTTTCATTTCCGAACCAACCCAAACAATTTTTTAATTTAGATTGGTGTGCAATACCGTAGATACCTAGAAATATGCTTTTGTACATCAAATTACGTTGAAATTAGATCCTTGGTACATAATGACCTACCTGCGATGTAATGTATGTATAACTTTACTGAACTAATGAATTAAATTTACCGTTATTACGGTGTAAGCATCATAATTAAAATTGGTTGTGTATTAGAATAATTAAAATGTTGTCAATATCTACGCGTGCATTGCAGACGTACTTATCTATACTTAGCTATCACGTAGTATAATAGTCAACCAGAATATATGTAGGTACATTTTGCCATTATGTAGTTTGCCAATTAGAAGTTAGTTTACTTTACATCTGCTTGCTTTGCAATTTCAAACTACTTCATAATACATACCGCTGTGAGCACTGTATTTACACAGAGAGTATGTAACTTTTCATCTTTAAAGAGAGTATTTACCTACTTATACTTTTGCTTATTTGGTTTTAGAAATTAATTTATTTCGAATGTATATTTAAGTGAAATAAATTAATCGGTCGGTTCGAAAACATTACAAGTCCAAAAGGTGAAAATTAGCAAAATAATTTTGTCGGTGCAATATCTTGAAAAGTATAGTAGTTTGCTATTTTACGCCAACAGACAAAATATAAAGTAGTTCACAGAGAATTAAATGCATTACATATTTTATTTATATTTGCATTAAAAGCAGAGCTATGATGAAAACAATCATCATGGACATGTACTGTTTTTGAACTCTACGGAAAAATAGCCTACATTTTTAACAATATTTGCTTATTTACAGCATTTAAATAATATTTTTATTATGATGTATTATGATGTGTTTTTGGCGTTCTGATTCCAACCCGGTTGTCATATTTTTTAAATTCAAAATGGCGGATTCAATATTGCGACAAGAAAATTTAGAAAGATGTCGGCTTATGTAACTTATTTGCTGTCATATTTGAAGATCCTAGATTCCGAATCCAATTTTCAAAATTAAAAATGCCGGAATCAATATGGCGACCGAAAATGTAAAAATCTTGGATTTGCATGAAACTTATTTCCCGTAATATTTGAAGATTGATAATTAAAAAGGTCGTGTTAGATTTTCAAAATAAATTCAAAATGGCGGATTATACATGGTAAGTCAAAATTTAGGGGACACCTTAGTAATTCTTCAACCGTAAAGAATTTCAAAGAAAAATTCAAACAAAAGTATTTTTGGTTTTAAACAAGCTAACGTCTAAATATTGTTTCAATATACAGGATTTTCATTTTATTCTGGAAATTTGGTAAACTTTTTTTCTAATCGACCAACGTTTTCTTAATTCTAAAATTAATTCTAAAAGTTGTAAGCATCATTTTTTTTTTAAAATGCATCATCTTTGAGTTATGAGCAAATCGATCATTAACGGATAAAAAATAAAAAAAATCAAGAAAAAATAACTAAACTATGAAATAGAATTAAATTAAATATTCAAGCTGCCAAATTGTATGTATGTGGGAAAATATTCTTAATTTGAAGTTGAAGGAGTTTTAATTAATTGCTTTAACTAAAAAATGTATTGTATTTAAAAAAATCATTTCTACAAAAGAATTAGTCCTGGAATTAAAAAAATGTATAAATATACAGGGTGTGGTATCAGTTACCAAATTTTCAGAATAAACAATAGTTTGTTTAAACTAAGAAAGAAAATTTTTCCTTGGAGAATTATTTAGGTGTTTCGGTAATTTCGTCAATTTTTGATTAATTGCTCATAACTAGAAATTTATTCATTTTACAAAAAAAATCATGCAAAAGATTCTTAGAATTAACCTTAGAATTAAAAAATGTAAAATTGTACAGGATGTTCTATTTGAAAAAGGAAAGGTTACCAAATATCCAGAATAAAATGAACATGCTGTATATTAAAAATATATTTAAACGATAGATTGTTTAAAGCAAAACAACTTTTACGTGCAATTTTTTTTGAAATTGTTTACGGTTGGAAAATTTTTAAGGTGTCCCGGTAATTTTTACTAACCGTGTATATGGCCATATGATAGAGTATGATATAGAGTTTGATGATTATATACATGATAGGATTAAATTTCCTCTTCTACGGTGGTAGTCGGTCCGGATGTCACGTAGTAGTAAAATTCTAAAGTTTCACCAGTTACATACTTGAGGACTTTTTTAATATTATCTATCTTTTTGATATTGATATTCATAATGATTACTTCGGCGTACCTCAACTCAACAACGATTTGAATGCGAACTACGAAGTTCGCACTGAGTAGAAATGCGTTGCATGAGGGAGCAAAAAACACTGTTCTGGACTTGTTTATTTCGCCCAAGCATCCTCTTTAGGTCTACTCGATCGAATAAATCATAGTGAACATTTTGGATATTTCAGTTCAAAATGTCCAATTTTGGGTTTGTACTGTTTTCGAACTCGCCGATTCAAATATAGAGTGAATTTGACTGTGGCCGTGTCAGTACGCGTCGTCTCTGAATAAGTTGATACGTAGTACGAAGTAACGGCGAACATACGTGTGCCGCTGCGACCGAGAAATTCCACTCAATTTCTTCTTCGAAAATTTCCCAAGAGTGTGACTGGAGTTAACCCCATTTTTATTTTACCCGATTTTGGTTGTGGCTACGTGCGAATTCCCATCTTGCACGGTCCGATATCATCGGGATAAACATTTTGAATAATTTTTTTCACGACAGTGACTGGGAGCAAAGGAGGAATTGGCTCGAATCCCATTTTCTACCCTGCACAATAGAACGAGAAGAAGAAATAAATATATTTCTATAATTCAAACAAAAACTACGTTTCTTTAAAGCAATACTTTTGTTTTGATTTAAAAATGCGTTTACTTCCGTCAAAGATATAACTGATACCATTGTAATGGTATATTACATTACAAGAGCACGTAATATGCGTTATAGCTCGAGTATTGTACATAATTTTACCTACGACCGACAATTTCAATAAATTTTATCAAAAATGAGAAATAAAGAAAGGTAAGGATATTTGACGGTTAACCAATGTATTCGCGCTACGTCTATTGCAACTACGGAGCACTTTGTGTGAAGTGTCGACCGAAAATTCCAATACAAATTCACCATAAATTTTCACGAGCATGTAATATATGTTACAGCTCCAATATTGCTTTTACCTACGACCGAAAATTTAAATAAATATAAATTGTATCAAAAATGACAAATAAATAATCAAAATATTCGCGCGACATCTATTGTAACTACGGAGAACTGACATTATGTCGTGCGTTAAAAACACAAAAGCACAACCAAAAGGACATGTTTGTTATAAGCGATATACGAGTGAAGCAGTCCGTGACGTAAGGGACATTTATACATACGGTCGTAGGTAAAATATCACAACTTCCAAATATCAACAAAATTGGTTGAGAAGCGTCTTCATTATAACTTTAAAGATTCTGCCATCTTTCTTTCAAACCTGATATGAGGATATGATATATTTGATTAAAAAATGCCCTACAATTTGTAGGCTACAAATAAAACAAGTAGATGGATTATTATGTTAGTATTGTATTAATATATGTATTAATATAATAAGTATGTAAATATAATACAAGAAGTAAATCACCCATTGCATTAGTTTTTCTATTACCTATTTATATAGATATTTATAAAGATATAAACAATGTCATGCCATAAAAACATAGTCGTTTCGTGCAAACATTCATTGTACGTCATAACTGCTGTAACTTTGCTCTGCGAGCACTTCTGGGGAATTTCGTATTCGAAAGATGTCACCAGACAGCCAGTGCTTAGTTTTATTTGACAAATTACTATAAAAAATCAGGGTTCTGATTGAAATTCACCCACTGATATATATCGGAGATGCCACCCCTTACCGAGAGATTTGCGACTCAAATTGAAGACTTCAGCGAAAAAGAATAACGTACTCTGCTATCCATTAGTGGGTGAAATATTAGGCCAACTCATATACCCATATTTTCAGTGCATAAGCAACTTCTTCAATATCTGTCTATACTACGATTTTATAATGTTTTAGTACACTTACGGTCGTGGAGAACTTTAGTTTTCTGTGTAATATTCTGTTTTTTCTTCTTCATAACTACTACCTACATGCTTATATTTATTATTGTTCAACTCTCCAACGTTCAAATGAACTTTTACGATGCTTATTCGATTTGTAGCAAGTTTTAGATTTTTTTTACATATTTAATTACTTCATTCAATACATGCTCATGAACTTTGAAAAGGGAATAGGGGGAGAAGAATAAGCTCTTCTCTAGAAGGGCGAATTCTAATTCGTTGTCAAGGATGAATCACCCTTGAACTTGCTCTTTGGCAAGGGTGTGGTTTTCAAAGTAGATGATTGATCCCTTCTTAGAAACTTTTTAATCCTTTCAGCCTATAGGCCTTACGTAGTGATTTATGGGTTTGATACGGTCCATTAATTTTTTCTTTTGAATACAAAATACGGTGGATATGTTTTATTTCGCAGAATTGAGAGACCTCCGTATGTTTCATTTTTATGCTAATACTATTTTCAGTTTGAACGGCCCTTAAGTGCTTGAGGGTCCTACAAGTCTTACGTTCCGCTGAAAGAGAACAGTTTTGTTGATTTATTTTCAATTATAGGGTCTATTGATTGAATTCCTTGGGGTATTTGAGTTTACAATTTTCCATTCGGATTAAATTAATTCTGTAATTGGAGATTGAATTTATATAATTATAGAGAAGAGAACTTGCAAATTAGGAGTAAATTAAAAAAAAAGTGTAATCCGATTTTTAATGGGCTAAATTTCGACCATTATAATTAATTGGGTAGAGATAGCCAGAGAAAAGGGGGATTAAAAAGTGATTATCGTTTATTATGTCTCTTATTTAAGGATTTATGCGGGTTGATTTTAGCATTTTAGCACCTCTGATGTTTTTTACTGTCGTGGTTTGAAAATACCACGATGGTAGGTAATTCCGAAATTACACTTTGACATCTAATATATTTGTTTTCATTATTACCACTATATTCGACGCAATTATGAATGCCCTTTAGTTATAATTAATATATTTCACACCGATAACAGAAATTAGCGAACAATTGTTTTTTTGCTGTAATTATTTTGTCATTTTTGTGATATTCATACTACAACTGCTGTTTGGGCATTTGTGACAGTATTTACTGTAACTATTTGGGTTAATATTACTTTTTCTTGGGGGGTGGTCGTGTTAAGATTTGATTACCACAAAATTTAAAAAAAATATGTTATACAGGGTTAAGGATGAGTAAACGTATTCCTTTAAACACGTTATAGTGGATGTCATTTTAAAAGTTTTATGATCAATTAGATCGTGAAAAGTATGACTTGACACGGAAAGGGAAATAATTGTGTCAAAATAATAGTTTTGATACAACCACGTTCGCAGGCGCACTGCTTGTTATCGTAGGTGGGTATGGAACATTCAAGAATTGTCAAAATAACATTTGGGAATGCTGGGAATTGGAAGACATGGAGCAATATTCTGTTTCGTGTGTCTTTCTATCAATGTAACTGTAGGAGACTAGTTATTCGCGCAAGTATTATTATCTCTTTCGCGGAAATTTGAAGACATTTTGTTGAGATTTATACCTTGAGCGATAACTATTGAAACAGAGTAGTTTTTACGACAAAGTGCCTATCAAATGTATAATAATTTTCTTTTGCAATAATGTCATGAATGCGTATTTTGCACTTGAATTTCTGAAATAAGTCTAGGTATTTAGCCCATTATTCATTTGTAGATGATTTATTTTAGGAAATTTTGATTTATCAACGTTAGGGTATTTGACTGTATTAAAAATATGGCTTGTATTATAGTCATTCTGATAGATTAAAGTTTAATTACAGCTTTATTTCTATTAAAAACTAAAATTAAAATTAAATTTTATTCACGTCCTATCACGTGATTGAAAACGCTCTGTAATTGGCTCAGTCTCCAGTGACGTCATTTATTAGTACGCTTAGAGCGCGTTCGGTTTGTCAGGGTAGGGTATGGGGAGAGCAATGCTCAGATAACCTGAGTCGGTTGGCGCTCTCTTATATGCAGATAAACGCCGTATGACGTTAGTCCGCCTATTATGCAGCGCGTCACTCTCACCGTACAATACCGGGTTATCCGAACGCGCTCATATGCTTCTCCCGTTTGAATTTAATAGCACTAATGTGCCATGTAAGCAAAACTTTGTAGGTTAGGATAGCCCTAACCTTAAGCTGTCAGATCAGATAATACCTGGTTCGAAAATACGATAGATAACTTATTCTAGTTGGTTTTACTTATGTCGAAGTAATCTTCACAACAAAACACACTTGTATTGGCCGCTATTTATTTCATTTGGATTTCTACGAGCCAACCACTTTCTTCGCAGTTTCAAATCTTGCGGAACAGCTACAAATAGTTTATCCGGAGTTTTTCTTGACGTATTTTTGCATTGTAGAAATATACACCATTTATAACCCATTTTTATGTAGAAATTGTGAAAACAACACATCGTACCAAACGGCGACGATGCCGATGCTGACAGACCATATTGCCCGATTTGACATCTAGTAACGGGTGACGTCACACAACAGAAAGTATCGTTTTGGCGGTACTTTTTGTGATTCAATTTTTAACGCTGATTTTTATGAAATATTGAGGAAATAATTACGAAAAATAATGCATTTACAATGTAGAGTGAAGGAATAAGCACACTAAGATGGTTTTCCAATAATAGTCAAATACCCTATTGTTACGCCTTAAAGATACCATTTACACAGAAAAAACTGCGAAGACAATAGGCCTTCCTTAATCGTTCCAGTTTTTGAGTTGATAGGTGGTATGAATAAAATAAAGTTCACGCCTCCATCATCGGATGTATATTACTCCATATATTTGAAGTATTTCGTAGCTGTCACGGCGGAGTTTATGTTTAATTAGCGTTCCGTGAAATATAAACAAAGAACGACCACTTGTGCCCGAGACCATAAAGTTTCTTATAAACCAGTTTTTTTGTGAAGAGTTTTGGGAAAGAAGTTTTTAAGATCTGGGTATAGCTATTAAGCTTTGACACTTTGAAAATTATGATATTATTGGAATTGAAAGTGACTAAGCCTTTTCGATACATTTTCTGTCCTGGATATGATTCCGGTCAAAAAGTTGAAAAATATTTATTTATTTTGTTTCTGAAAGCGCGTGCAGTACCTAGTACAAAGAGCGTGTACTTATCTAAGCTAATTTGCTTAAACTTATACAAACAGGAGCATAAACTCGCATTTTATGCTCATGAGTACATACTCGGATTCATATCACCCATTGTCTCATTTTCTAATCAAAGAACACAACTTTAAGAAACAAGTTATATCTTTAATAATTTAAATTTGTTCGAAGTCAATTTCTAAGGTCCAGAACAACTAATTTGCATTCGGCGTCTTCATAATTTGGGCTAAATCTATGAAAAAATTCTTTTATGTAGAATGTCGATTTTTGTATTATATTTTTATTATACCTTGTATGTATTGCATTTTTAAAATCCAAATATTTGTCACTTATAAAAGGTATTAGCAAAACTATTATATCGATTGTTTTCAAACGCTGGTACCACCCATCCAAAAATGTAAGTAATAGGGTGTGAGACTATGTTAGTAAATACTTCATGCACTAAAATTTTGCGAAGAATTCATAAACATACGGAAACATAGGGCATACCGCCATAGGCCACTTCATATAAAAAACTGTGGTTGACCTCTTTTGCATTCTTCTTCATCCAAGAAATGTTTTGTGTAGTTTTGTTTTTTTTCTCTCTGGGTACGTTAAAATTAAAATAGCGCACCCAGTATATCACGATTTTAAGTTAGGTATTTCCGAAAAATAAAATGTATTATCCTATTTATTCAAGGCTTTGCAAACGCACTGGCTATTATAATATAATTTAATTGGAGCTTAATACGAAAACATTGATATTGTTGCGAATTATGAGTAATAACACAAATTGGTTTAATTGCTCATTACAATTATTAACCACTGTATAAAATCTGGTATAATTATCTGGGTTTAGTGGAAAATCGCAATAATAACAAGTATAGTGAAGGGGACACACTGTCGAATCAATTCAATTAATATATGTATACAGAGTGTCCCTAAATGGCCCTAACTATACCTATAAAGAAGTGAATATTTATTTTATTAATCAAGAAATTTGTGATCAAAGTCACAATTCAATAATCGATAGTGATCGATAGAGGGGTCTCCCCCTCTATTGAAATTCCCCTGTACCCCTCTATCGGTACTCAGATAGAAAATTTTGTTTAATTCCAATAAATATGCATTGACTCAAAGAAATCTGGTGTTTAAGGTTGCGATAAATGGTTCTTTGATTAAAGAAATTATTAGTTTGTTGAAGGAATTAATGTGGGCCTAATATTGACTAGAACTTTTCGGAGGGTACAGTAGTGAAAAATCTCCACGGGTAACCGCCTTTTGGGATGTCGCACATCCTTGACCAGTGGTTGGGTTTCCCAGACCTACATATAGTCAAGGTTAGGGTAGCAAAGTGTACGCTAATTCGGAATCGGAACTTGAACCTGCATGCACTGTGCTCTATACTGCCGATTACACAGCCTTTTATCAATTTAGGCAGACGCATGACATCAACTGAGCGGTAGGCTTTCACCGGTCTACTATTTATACTCAAGATAAGACCGAACTGCGAGGAGAGTGCTTACAGCGGCATCTAACGATACAGTTGGATGAGGTATTCAGTATTGACACTAAAAATATATTTAAGTGTTGGAAATAAAACCTCTTTGATTCTTTGATATCATTTATTTTAATAGGAACCTGTTTCGATCAGCCAAGTGATCATCATCAGCCTAAATCGATTTATGAAGCGAATAATATAAAGCAGAAATATTTCCGTTCACTCTCCAAACGAGATGCATGTTGCATCGTCGCTGCTCTTCGCTTTATATTATTTGCTTCAAAAATCGACCGTTTAGGCTGATGATGATCACTTAGCTGATCGAAACCGGATCCTATTAAAATAAATGATATCAAATGATCAAACAGGTTTTATTTCCAACACTTACATTTGAACTCACCTTTGAAAATTATGGACTCATTCAACAAAAATATATTTGTTTGAATCAAAATATGATTTCTTTGGCGGAAGTAAACCTATTTTTTAAGCTAAAGCAAAAATATTTCTTTGAGGGAAATAAATCTGTTAGTGTATACAAATATATTTGTTTGAATCAAACTTAGAATTATTTGGTGTAAAGAAAGGTCTTTTTAAATCAAAACAAAACTATTACTTTAAAGGAGAGTAATTTTTGTTTGTATCCAAATATATTTATTTGACTTAAATAAATATTTTATTTTATATGATTAAATAAATAAATCTCTTCAAGCTAATAAAGTAGAGTATTCAATAAAGTAAATATTGTTAGCGTCAAAGAAATGTTTTGATCCAAAAGAATAAATTAAAAAGAATATATTTCTTAAATACAAGAAATCGTTGATGTACCTTTTTATGGGATGTCATTATCTCAATGATTACTCAGAAGTTATAGTAAGGTATTTTTTTCATTTATTTTCAGGATAAGGGAAGGTATATTTTATAGATAGCTAAGGGCTCGGTGCATCTGAAGACGGTGAAATATTGAGCCAATAAACGTCAAAATCTATATAATATGAACGACGGGTAATCAAGTGCACGTTGGAAAATGTAATAGAGATGAGGGGTTGTAAGGTGTATAAATTAGAATTTTTTTGTATCTCTTGTTATCTTATTATGATGATGTGCTCGTTCTCCTCGAAAATGTTAAATCCGTTTTCCATCTTTACGATGGAAATTACCAGTAAAAAGTGTTCTGTACAATCTCGACATGTTCAACTTTGAACTCTGAAATCAAATTATTTCCCTGCCGTGTATCTCGTGGGCGGAAATAATGCAAAAGAATAAATTGAACTGTTGAAAATTCAAGGAAATATTTTACCTAATTTGTTTTTCTTTCTGTTTCAGGTAAGATCGCAATTTCAAGCAACTTTGATTCAGTGCTAGGTTTGATATAAAATATACATACCTACTCTTATTTGGTACACACAAAGAATTTGTTTTACAAAAAATGTCGCTGATTATCATACCGGGTTATTATAAATGATTGTAGTCGAAGTAGGCTCTGAGATCCAATGGAAAAATTTGTGTTTGTCGCGTCATCTGAACTGAATACTACTACGATACTGCTGTTGTATACGCAACTGTTAAATTGGTTGCATAACCTAATGTAAGCAGCAGAAATGTAGTAACATGGGCATGGCCTACTTCGACTACAATCATTTATAACGACCTTTTATAACAGCCTCAGCGTTAGAACGTGTACATTAGTACAAGACATTAAACTGGATAATTATGTAACTAGCCCATTAATGTCGTTATTTACCTCTTACGATGGATATCGACGATAATTGTGCATGTTTTTTTGGCAAAGAATAGGTTTAATTAAGTAAGCAACTGTTAATGCAGATTGACGATTGCCTTTTTATTATTAAAGCTTATTTATAACTAAAGTAGTAAAACCGGATCGGCAGGATCTTGTTGAGAAACTGTTGAAATATTAAACATTGTGCGGGATTACAAAAAAAACAAAAAAAAATACTTTGTATTTAAAGTTGTTAGATCTCAAATATTTTATGAGTCTCATATATTTTAGAAGTATCTCATACCTCATATTAAGTTACCAAAATATCATATATTTTAAGGACGCCTTTTTAAACTACTCCTGAAACGTTTTCGTTTGTTTACCTATGTTGTATGATGCTCTTCAAAAATTGAGGCCAGTTTGGTATTTTTTAAACTACAACGTTTTAATTCAATGTACTACGATACAAATGTCTTATACCGAAACTTGAAACAAAAAGAATAGATACTTGATAAGGATGAATCATCATTAAAAAATTGGCAAAAGCGAAACTACTGTATGTTGGAATTTATAAGTCAAGTGTTTAGCATTTTATTAGGTTTTATTTTATTAGAATTCCTGAAGAATGTAGGCTTACATAGCTTTTAAATCATTCCATCATATAATGAATCTAGGACGAAAATTCTAAATCCAACTTTCGCCAAAATGGATTTTGTGTCACATAACTAATAAATGCCTCATCGATTGAAGGACGCAAAATTATAATAATAAATAAATAAAGCAGCTGATCTCCATCTGGTTCTATGCAAATCTAAGCCGTTGTTTGGTTTAATTATTTTGGCTGTAAGCCATTAGTAAAAGGCTGACAGTGTTCAATTCTCGAACACGTTGATTTTTAATTATCAAAATAGGCATTTTTATGTAAATTTCAATATTTCCCCTTCAGTTATGGCTTATGAAATCAACAAGTGGCAATCCCAGTTTTTCTTAATATGTTTGGTGGAGCGTTTGTTTGTCTTAATGGTTAATGGTATTAGAAACTTTTTTAGCCTTACACGTTTTGAGATGAAATAATTGAAAAATATTGATAACTATGGAAAACTTGGGTATTCTGAATGAAATATGAAATTGCGTTTTGGTTAGAATTAAAATCTGTACCCAATGTCCTAGAAACCTTAAAAGGGTCTCATAGTAAACCGTGAACTTTTTACTTTCACCTGAAATCCTGAAATTTTCTTCACAAATATTTTTGAATTATTTGCAATAAAAGAAACAACGAAAATGTGACATGATACCGAAAGCGTATTTTCCATTTCATTTACAAACAAAAGTTATCTGTATTCCCTAATATTTAACTGTCATAAAGTTTGTAAGCTACCATTAAGAAATTTGATAGATATATTATAATCAACAAAAAACTATGGGATTGCCATTTAAAAAAAGTCGGAACAATTTTTAATAACTATTTCAGATCACAAAACAAACTAATTCTTGATTGGTTTCCTTGTATTTTGGGCGCTTTGCATTTGAAGTGGTCGGACGTTTTTGCAAATAAGTTAAATTTCTGTAACAGAAGAATAATTACATGGGATAAACACAAACACAAAAGATATAGGGATGTCTGATTTTTTGTGGACGATACAAAATTTCATATAAACCTTTGAAATTTGAAATGCTGTTAAACCTTGCAGAAAATCTTACTTGATTGAGACTATTAGACTATTGTTTTTAATACCAGCAATGATTTCACTTAAAGATAATGACCAGAAATCAACATATTTAATAAGTGTAAGTTTCACTTATTAAAATGTAATTTTCGTGTACTTGATACCTACTTTAATAACGTGTATGTCTCCCTCTTATTGAAATTGCACCACGCAGTCAATTTGGCATCGAATGGATACGTTTAATGTTTGATCCTAAGGGATTCCGGAATATTTAGCCTGAAACGCAAAATTCAATTTTCCGCGTTGCTGGTGAACTATGTGTCTTCTACAAAAATTCAGATCTTGGGATGAATAAAAAATCAAAATGTTAAGAATTGATATGGCTTTCTAAATGAGTACTTGAAAACCGCCAGAAGGTGTTCAGTTACCACACAGGGTGTTTCAAACTTAAACCAAAACCAACGTTTTGTTTCTCCCAGTACATATATCAACTGTAACATTTATTTTACAAATTATTAAAGATATATGATAATCTTGATAAATTTCTTTACACTGTCCAGAAAACATAATGAAAATCAATCAAAGATTACAAAAGTTATTGAACATCAAAGTTTAGCTAAATTGGTTTAAGTTTTTCCATCAATATCTAGCAATTATTTCAAATCACAATGCTGAAAAAGCTACGACTAGACTCAACAATACTTTATAATCATTTTACGATCTAAACGAAAGTTGTATTTGTATATTGTGCAATATAAACAAAGACCGGTCGCAATCGTTATGTGTTAATATAGATATCAGACGGTCAATTTGTCTTTTATTTAAATTTATCTGCATATCATTATTTCAGTACTACGTGCAATACATATACACATACTAATTACGCCGAATATTATTGTTTTCATATTTACTGGTATGTGATATAAGAAGATATATTTAGCTATATCGTTCGGTTTTATGCCACCCAATAAAATTTAAGGATCAACATTATCTTTCGGTTCTAAATTTTAATTGGCACTAAATAAAGCCATTATTTATTATTATTATTTAATGCCCCAGTTGCAATTTTCTTTATTGTTCTGAAATGTAATTCTGTTAATTAGTTTGTGAGTTTTTTGTGACTATCTTTTGACGTAAGTTATTATCGAATTACGGTTTTTATTTTTCCCTACAACCGTATGTATAAATGTCTCTTACGTGACGGACTGCTTCAATCGTATATCGCTTATAGCAAAAATGTGCTTTTGGTTGTGCTTTTGTGTTTTAACGCACGACATAATGTGATCACAACGCAAATGTAGATCCATATTTTCTTATTTGATTATAATTTCCCTCTTGTCAAAACAGTTCAAATGCAGTTGCCCACAGTTGAAATAGATGTCGCGCGAATAACTAGCAATAGATAAAATACATTTTTGTTGAACTGTCAAATATACTAACCTAACCTAATACATCTACTTCTGTCGCATATATTCCTTGCTCGTGAAAATTTTTGTTGAATTTGTATTGGAATTTTCGGTCGACACTTCAGACAAAGTTCTCCGTATTTGCAATAGATGTCGCGCGAATACATTGGTTAACCGTGAAATATCCTTACCTTTATTTATTTGTTATTTTTGATACAATTTATTGAAATTGTCGGTCGTAGGTAAAATTATGTACAATACTCGGGCTTTAACGCATATTACGTGCTCGTAAAAAATAACAAAACTCGCCGTGAAGCGGCTTGTATGTTAACTTTCCACTCTAACGTAAAATGCTAGTTACTTTTTTTATGCGGAAAATGGCATTAGAGAAACACGTGGAGGAAATTAGTTGCAGTTCTAAACCAGTTCACACGCAAATCGGTCATTATTAATATTCGTTATAATAATTGGAGTAAGTATAGCATGGCAAGTGATTTCAGACGTTGGCCTGGTAGAATAAACCTGTTCTACATGTCAACTGAGTGTTTGTTCTAACTTAATTTATATTCATTTGCAATTTGGATTTTATCCAATATTGACCGTATTATAATATTCTTCAATATTATTAAATGAGTGCTGACTATAAAAAGGAAAACTAATGTCACAAAAATACCTAACATAATTACTCTGCCAAAAATTTTAAAACTTATAAAATTATAAACGATTACGTAATGTGCAAGTATACTTACGTTATTTTAACAAAATTATATATGTTATATGTTACTTATTTTTGATGATATTATCAAGAATATTTTACATTTTGACTCTCCGTAAGTAATAATTTGTGGTCCAACCATTTCTATAACAACTTTTTTTTTTACTAGTAATGTAATAACGTATTTTGTTTTAACATAACCTTAACGATGAGAGACCCCATCAGTTGACTACTTAGTTTTTATCCATTCATGTTTATTATTTCACTATGTTATATAATATTGCGATGATTCTTGTTGTTTGAAGTGAAAGTGTGGCTTCAGGCTGACAGTTGTTTGAATCAGATCATAGTTTCTAGAAAGTCGACAAGCCCGTTATTTAACATTTCTTTATGGGAGTGTTTGAAACCTCAGCATATTTGCATAATTT
Organism: Aphodius sticticus; assembly: GCA_963966075.1. Lineage (NCBI taxonomy): Eukaryota > Metazoa > Arthropoda > Insecta > Coleoptera > Scarabaeidae > Aphodius > Aphodius sticticus. The sequence continues at coordinate 14,342,479 of OZ014512.1, forward strand.
TAAAAGAATATTTAGATGTTGCTAGAAGCTGTCAAACTTCATTTATTTAAAGAAAATAAAAAAATATATATGTTTTTGTTTGTTAATTTCATAGAAAATATCTGATAAAGACTTTGGTGTAAGCAAATGCTTAAGACCCAGTTCTACCTCTCCTAAAACGCGTTTGCAAATAAAAGCGTTATTTATTGTTCAAAGTTTATGAAATTTTTTATGTAACTTCTTAGATAAATAACGAGTTGGGCTGGATGAAAAAAAAAAATTTTTAAAGATAATAATCAATTTTACTTCTACATCTTTGGTTTTTTTCAAATATAAAACATTTAGCCCAACTCATGATACAAAAATAGATTTTTTATTTAAGTACAATTTTAATCTAAACATTATAATTGCGATAACAAAGCGTAATTGCCAGAAATGTATGTAATTTGCCTATATTACGGGCCCGGTGTAGACAGCAGACGTTAGGAGTTTTAAACACCGCCTATAACTACGCCACGCCTACTGCTATTTTTAGATTAGACTGTTCACAAGTTATGAGTGTTATGACCGTAGCGTATATTGAATCGGGAGAACAGAGTTCTCGCATTTCACATTTATACGCACGGTTTACAAATTTAACACACGATAAAAGTCATATACTGTATGATATTATACTTAGTGTAGTTATACCTGCTAGGTGTTAGGTACATTTGTTTAATAATGGGTAGAAGTCGTGGCAAAATACCTAAAGATCCGCGGCTGTCCTTTAGACGAATTAGTAAAAGACGACTACGTACCACCTAAGTTAAAATATTGCATAGATAATCTAAAAGAACAATATTGTAATTATTTAATTACAAATGAGACAAAGAGACCAGAACAGGACTCAAATGAACATTTTATTTAAAATGTCGGCTTTATGGACAGGAAGAGACAATTATCAATGACGAACTTGGGTCGGCTCTAATGAATGTTCAGCGACTGTATTGGGCAGTATTACAGCGGGAATTGGATATAGCCAATGCCAGAATTTGTTTTCATTCATGAATCTTGCATTCATGGCGCCCAGAACGTTTATAAAATATAGCGAACTTGTAGGTGACAAAATATTTGGGATTTATATAACTGGTTTGGGGAACTTTGGACTATGTGCTATGATTTTACTTTATCATACGTAGTATGTAAGTATTGTAATCGTGCCAAACAAAATTTTTGAGGTTTTAGCGGAAATGTCTTTTTGGATCCCTTGAACATTTTTGACCCAGGTAAAAAAAAAATTCTGTGTATGTGTGTGTGCCTTTTTTGTGGCGACGATTCCGGAGAAACTACTAAGGTATCGGGACGAAACTTCATATTTAGAAGTTTCATAACCAAACTTAGAGCCGAAAAGCTTTCTGTTGAAAAGGATCCAAAGAAACTGGAGGTTTAGTCTTATAGCATTTTTGAAAGATTTTGCAAATAAGCCGCCATTTCTGGAAATTTGTCGAAATAGTTAAATAATAAATTAAAGTACAGGAAATTTTGAACAATTTATGACTATGGCATTTTTTGGTAAAATGAATAGTTTAGCTGCATGAGCAAATTCTATTTTATCGAGATCGCTGCATTAAAACTAGTTAGCCAGGATTTGTCAGATATTGTGATTCTAATGACAGTAGGTAGTGTCAAACGCTGATGTTTTGACAATACCTACTGTCAATATAATCAAAATATCCGTCTAGTTCCAGTAGTTTTATTTTAATACAGACATGGCCGATCTCGATCAAATAGAATCTCATGCAGCTAAACTATTAATTTTATATATGGTATGATAAAGTAATGTGCCTGAACGCATCAGATTATTTTTTTTTTATTTTTGTCTTCGTGTGTCACTACCGTGCGTCCGTTCGATATCCAGCATGTTTATAGATGTATTGGGTCCTCATTGCTCGATTTTAATTAATTCCTTTCTAAATTGAAGTCCATAATTCACCGATGAGTTATCATGAGTTAGGTAATACATTTTTGTCAATTTACTATACAGTATGTATGTCACCCTGTTAAAAAGTTAAATATTATAATAGCAAGCGCGCTCTCTCTAACTTAAATCAATATATTTTCTTTTACCGCCTGGCGGCCGCCAGCCAGCTGTATGCAGTCCGGTATGCATATGCGACCGTGATGAGTGAGAACACTAATACATTGTAACTTGAGCGAAAGCGAAAGCACCGACGCGCGGCGACAAACTGGCTGAGTACTTCCCCTTCGAATGTACACGCGTCGACTATGCTCCGCCTTTGCCTGCTTCCTCTAAACCCCCCAACTTCCCCTTATCATAAAACTGTGGCCTGGTTGACGTTGGTGGGGGCCAGGCAGACCACTCCCAGCAAAAAAAAACATCGCAACGAAATATTTCGTTTGGAAGTTGCGATGTTTTTAAAACGGAGCCTTAAACGCTGAAACAATTGACTCAGCTAAATATGCTTACGAATCAAGTAAATAAAGTCAAGAAATAAAATTTTCTGGTTTCAAGTAATAACTTTTCTGTGTGTGTAGACGTGGCGCTTCACTTTCGGATACTGTGCAAATATTTTGCTTTGTCAGTATACGTTTGGATAGAAAATATTTGCCAAATACACGAATATGAAGCGCCGCCAAGTCAAGCAGAGTTTTTAATACTAACAGAAAAACATACTTCATCTGGATTGTTTAATCTGTACGTTTTCAACAGCTCTCTTAAGAGTATAAGTGGAAAAAGATTATACATTTGCCTGGTAATTTGTACACATACGTCAGGCTTATTTTGTATGCAGCACTACACCTGCTATGTGTAATTTGTTAATTTATAATCATGATTTGCTCTAGCTTCCGTCAACCGTGAAGTTGATTTTAATGATTGTTAACAATGATTTATTTTAACAATGGAGAGCATTGTCATCGGATTATTTCAACGTTTTGTGTTTGGAATCAGGGGAATCATCACCTAACTTTGCTCTAAACATTTTCTTTCCGTGATTCGCGTCATTATATTTACAACTAAAGGAGATACAACATGGTTTTTCCTATATATAGGCTCTAACCGACGCATATGGGTTCTCCAACGTCCATATGAACATCTTTCACAGTTAAATAGGGTATTTGACTGTATTAAAAATATGGCATGTATTATAGTCATCCTAATAGATTACAGTTTAAGAAAACTATTTGTTATTACTTTTCAAAAAAAAAATGCTTTATTTCTATGAAAAACCAAAATTAAAATTGAATTTTATTCACGTCCTATCACGTGATTGAAAACGCTCTGTGATTGGGTCAGTCTCCAGTGATGTCATTCGTTAGTCCGCCTTAGAGCGCGTTCGGTTTGTCAGGGTATGGTATGGGGAGAGCAATGCTCAGATAACTTGGGTCGGCTGTCTCTCTCTTATATGCAGATAAACGCCGTATGACGTTAGTCCGCCTATTATGCAGCGCGTCACTCTCACCGTAAAATACCGGGTTATCCGAACGCGCTTTTATGCTTCTCCCGTTTGAATTTAATAGCACGAAAGCGTCATGTAAGCATCACTTTGTAGGTTAGGATAGCCCTAACCTTCAGCTGTCAGATCAGATAATACCTTTCGAAAATACGATAGATAACTTATTCTAGTCAGTTTTACTTATGTCGAAGTAATCTTCACAACAGAAAACACTTGTATTGGCGGCTATTTATTTCATTTGGATTTCTACGAGCCAACCACTTTCTTCGCAGTTTCAAATCTTGCGGAACAGCTACAAATAGTTTATCCGGAGTTTTTCTTGACGTATCTCTGCATTGTGGATTTGTACACCATTTATAACCCATTTTTATGTAGAAATTGTGAAAACAACACATCATACAACACAATTACCAAACGGCGACGATGCCGATGCTGACAGACCATATGGGCCGATTTGACATCTTGACCAATCTTGACATCACTTCATCTTGACATCACTAACCGGTGACGTCACACAACAGAAAGTATCGTTTTGGCGGGACTTTTTGTGATTCAATTTTTAACGCTGATTTTTATGAAATATTGAGGAAATAATTACAAAAAATAATTCATTTACAATGTAGAGTGAAGGAATAAACACATTAAGATGGTTTTCCAAAAATAGTCAAATACCCTATTGCTTTATTTGATGGATCGCATCGTTGAAAAAATGTACTTATTGACGTCAGTACAAAATGGTAAAGCATTTAACACCGCACAATATCTTTTGTCACTGAACGTTGTTAAAAAGAACTACTTAAATAAAAAACAACTTTTCTCAATGACGGCATCGAATTGCAATATAAGGGTTATGTTATGAAACATGTTTAAATAAAAGTATATTGGTATACTGCTGCAAATTATAAATAAAACACAAATGCCAAAACTTATTACAAACTGCGTTATAAATGTTGCAAAATTACCCAAAATATAATTTATTTGGTTTTTCTATTTTTTTTACGACGAGAATTTCTTAACCAGACAGCGCAAAGAGTTACTACCGGTATGTGGCTTGTAAATGCTCAAACCTGAAGCTTGAATCTAAACTTGAATGAAACTATCACAACATTTTTTCCTTCAACCTACAACTGAATGAAGAAATCCAAAATCGGACTAAATATCAGTGATGTGTTAATTTCTTTCGTGTATTTGTATCTTCAGTTGGTCGAAACGCCTTGCTGACTTCGGCGAATTACTGAATTTCAGCTAAACCGAAATTATTTTCAGGGACTTACACTGCTATATAGGATACGTTATTTTGTTTTCTTAATTTATAACGTAAAATGTTTTGTTTTTTTTTTATTTTTTCGTTTCGTTGAATTACAATTTCAGCTAAATACAGCTTTGGATTTGAAATCAGCTACGCCAGCAACGTGAGAGTTATTAGATTCACTTGAATTGGAAATGCTTTCGCCATTTGGTCACCTGTTTTGAATTTTTACTGTGTGGGAGGGCCACAATAGTGGTAGTATACATGGTTCAATTGTATTTGAGCCATTTTAATGCTTTAATAATAACCAAGATATTTAATTGGAAACTATACCGCAAAAATCAACAAAAAGTAATCAAAATAACAGCTCAACTCATCAAAATTGCGGGATTTTTGGTTTATTTTTATACATGGCAACAAAGTTCATATCTACTTCCGGTATACTGGACGTGGCAGTAATTTTAAGTGTATTTTGAATGAAAACTTCGGATCAAATAGATCCTGATTTCAAACTTCAAGAAATAGTGGAACATCAAAAACTTTTAATGGAATAGTTTCGTGAGACACCTGTATATACACTCTCCTCTGCCAATTTTTCGCAAAAGTTTTCGTCCTTCTTTAATGCTCTAAAAAATAGTGAATAGAAATGAATAGAAAATAATTAGAAATGAAAAATAATGTTAATAAATAAAAAACATTTTGAAAAATAAAAATCTGCTGTGCAACAAATTTGTTATAGTGATAAATAATGTAAATATAAACATCCTGAAGAACGACACAAACTTAATTTTAATTAATAAGTTAATTAAATTAAACTGGTTTTCTATTAATTACTTTACTCTATTATTTTACCTACTTACATATAAATGATTTAATGTCACTTAAGTCGTGGAGATCCTGCACATATTTAATCCGCTTACAATGTAACATTGCAAGCAAAATGCATATAATCTTCTCTTTTAGCAAAATCCACCACTTTAATTTGAGTTCTGTTTACGTTCAGTTTTCTCGTAACAAAACAAATCCTCATCTGGAATTGTCTAGTTATTTCCACATAAATATATAATAGGAAATATATGTGTTTCCTATAGGCCCTCCTTAAACTCTTCTGATTTATTAGAACTAAGAAGATTTAAAAGATTTACAAAGGAATTGAGGTAAACGCCCCAAATTCACACTGGTTAAGAAATTTTTATTACATTTGTAACTGTAAAATTTATATTTATGTGGTGCTAATGACATGTAAACTGTTTTTAACATTCTATATTTCTTTCTAAATATATCTGGCTATTTATTTTAAAAGAAAATTAAAAATCCCGATACTAAGCGCGTATATTTTAATCCGAAATCCGACACCTCCAAATTCAGACAGTGATCCTAAATCAGATATTTGTGGTACATTATTCCGACAAATATAAATATTCAAGTAAATATTAAGTGTTTTAAATATTGTTACATAAGATCTATTATTAAGAAATGTTAAACATTTATGTTTTACAATTTTTAATGAAACACGGTATAAAATAAGTCCTTAGTCTTCTTCAGTCTGCCCTCTTTGCCTTATCTGTATTTTAATGTCTTGCATCTGGAATTTTTTAGTGTTTTCTTTTTCTTGGCGCAGTTTTTTATTCTGTTCCTTTTTCGCTTCCTTTCTTATTTATCTAGAATGACTTTCTTTTGTGCTTCCTTTTTTTATTAACAAATATTCTCTCCAATCATTAGAGATTGTGTTGCAGAAGAACAGTTTCTTTTTGCTTTATTTGGGTGTTTTAGGCCAGAATAATGATTTTTAATGGCGATGGCATCAGTTCAACTGTTATCTCCAAAGGTGGTGTATCAATGCCAAAATCACTGCTCTCTGCTGTTAGCGTTGCATCTTTCTGTCTTATTTCATCATCGCCTATGCTATCAACTTTTAGCATAAGTCTCAATTATCCAGATAAGTCAAACTTCTAGGTTATATTCTGACCGTTAGAACATTGGTGGAATAAGAAACGATTGTGGGTCGATAAGTATAATGTCAAATCAATAAACCGGATATCCTAAAATAAAGCACAATTTTAAATTTATCGCAAATAAGCTAAAAACTGGTCACCTCTATTCCAGGAGAGAATGTTTTTTTCATGTCAGCAGAAAGAGACGTGATTAAATATAATACAACAGAATTTTACCATCTGTCTATTCTTTACGGATTTACGGATAAATAAGGTTTATATTCGGTTGTATCAGCTTTAAACCTCATTACAGTTAATTAACTGATTGAATTTCCTATTTACACCCACTATAATCGAATCGTATCATCTTAATGACTTGCCTTGACCCAGTCGATGTAATGGGGATCTCATAATCGTAAGGATTTGAACATTAAATTGGAGGAGTGTGATGGCAAACGTAAACAACATGAATTGGAGGTTTATTTCTGTGCACGCAGCAATGCGGCGGTTGCTCCTACGATCCTCATAAACTTGCCATATTTTTCTTATATACGAGTTGGCAAGTACTGACTTTACATATCATATACATACCTACCACGTACATACATAACTCGTTACTCATGTTTTGAGTAATATACTTGTTGCGTTGTTCAACGAGGTTCGTTGTTTGGACGAATTGTTTTTTATAGCGATTCGTTTCGGTCTGAAGTGAAAATAATTTTAGAGTTAATTTAGTTTTTTTATGGGTCTACGTATTGAAATTTGTACAGTGAAGAAGAAACCGTATTCTGTTACGTTTAGAAATAGAAATTACGTGTAGAAGAGAACTTCGTTTTTTTATAGGTATAACAAAAGTTTTTAGGAGGGAAAAACACATTCCGGTTTGAAGAGCGTTCGATTATTGCGTTTGTGGTAATAATTGTTTGCGACCTTGTCGTTTTTTTGCATCGTAATTTGTTTTAAATACGATGAACTTTAAGTACATCTTTTTTACAGCACTTTTGCTGTAACGTATGATCTCTCTCTCTCTCTCTCTCTCTCTCTCTCTCTCTCTCTCTCTCTCTTTCTCTCTCCCTCTCTCTCTCTCTCTCTCTCTCCCCCCCCCTGAATCTAAACTTATTTCTGTTTTTTTCCATTTCCTAAAGTTACAACTGTTTCAAATATTACCAAAAAAAATTTAATATTTGTATTCAGTACTTATTACTAAATTCATAAAATGCGTCAACCATCATAGGGCTATTCCAATATCAACATTTCCTTTAGTTAATGATTTTATATTTATATTTAATTGCATCAATGATTATAGGGTGTGTTAAATATTCCAACAAAATTCAACAAAAACGTGTGTCCAACTCTTTTTGAGAACTCATAAACTTATTGCCGCGATAGTGAGCAAAATTAGAAAAATAAGCACCCATATATTGGGGTGCTCGTAGTTTGAGAACCACTTTATTTATACAAGAAAGAGTAAGTACATACCTTTTTAGTGCAGAATTTTATAAGCATTATTTTTGTACAGGAGATAAAATTACGAAATTGAGACCGTTTTGCGGTAGAATGCAAACAACCGCTAACGTGCACGTTCAGAAGCTTTTAAGGGTGCCAGACGCTAATTAAATTTGTGAACACCATAGAATATTGAAACCTAATAGGCTATCCTTTTTATTATCCACAGCGGTTCCCAAACTACGAGCGCCCAAACAAAAGGGCATTTTTTACTTTTTTCTTGAAGTTTATGAGTTCTCAAAAAAATTGGATAGAGTTTTGTCGAATAATTAATAAAAAACTATAATTATTGACTGAATTAATTGTAAACAGAATTAGAATTCTGTGTGGTTCTTAAACTGGAAGCCGCTATATTGGGGCGCTGCCAATTTAAAGACCACTGAATTTAGGAAAAAGTGGAATACACATTTTTTAGTGTTGAATATTATAAGGATTAGTTTTGTACAGAGGCTAAAATTGAAAAATCGTGGCCATTTTGCGGTAAAATGCGAAAAACTGCGTGCACGGTAGGGATGGTTTGGAGAGTGCCATGTTCTAGTTAAAATTACGGACGCCATAAAATATTGAAACTCAAGACTTTCCACGTCGGATTCCAAAACTGAAATCAAATTGAATGTCTTTTTGCTTTTGTAGCTCATTTTTTCGAATTTGAATGTATTATAAACACGACCTATGTCGTTTAAAATACGATTTGTTAATATTTCAATCGACTGTAATAATCTTTAGTTTAGGCATTGACAAAATAAATAAGTACATATGTAACATTTCACACTTTCACTCAAATGCTGGGTTCCTGGTTCAAATCCGGGAATCAATTTTTTTTTCTACAAATCATCCCCACCTGGATTAATTATCATACCCTTCTTTATTTGGTAAAAAACAATGTTTACTTAAAAATATAAATGTTGAAAACCGTCAACAACATTGACAACACCTGGTGGCCATATTTTAAAACTAAAGTAGCCACCAAAGTGGTGGATTTGCATGCAAAGAACTACTTTCGTGTCTAGCCTACAATTAGCTTTGTCGTGCGCCCATAGAAACGCGAAAGGATAAACAGATTATTTTTCTTAGAATTATTGATGATTGTTTTCACACTTCAAAGTACTCCTAATGATTGGTTGCGTCTAACCATTGCCTATTTCCACTCTCCATTCAATAATAGGTATAAGTTTAGGACATATTTTATCCTTCGACTCATTGCATGGACAATGGCGTTTGCGCAGGAATAGTGGTGATAAATAGAATTAGATTAAACTAATTTAATTTTAAATTAAGAATTTTGTTTTCTAAAAGATATTTGGCTATGTTAGTTTAAAATGTCAAATATTGGACTTCTGTGTTGTTCCACTCATCAATTCAACGGAGTAAGGCGTAAAAGTTACGAGCAGTGTAAAAATACGAATTTTGCGTTGAAACTCTGTACTCCATTAAATGAAAAATGCGCGTTCTGATTATTAATCTTTATTAGATTTTTACTACTCTAGGTTAAAATTAGTAAGGCTTGGTTCATACCTTCAGTCGAATAGGTACTCAAAAAAACCACCTCTAAAATTAAAAAATCTGATGTGTGCAGGCACATAACTTTATCATACTATATATAAAATTAATAGTTTAGCTGCATGAGATTCTATTTGATCGAGATCGATTGTGTCTGCATTAAAATAAAACTAGTTAGCCAGAATTTGACAGACATATCGATTCTATTGACAGTTGGTTTTGTCAAAACATCAGCGTTTGACACTTGTACTGTGATTGTACTGTCATTAGAATGAAAATATCTGTCCAACCCTGGCTAACTAATTTTATATTAATGCAGACACAACCGATCTCATTCAAATACAATTTGCTCATGCATCTAAATTATTAATTTTACCAAACAATGTCAGACATAAATTACACAAAATTAATTAATTAATTAATTTATTATTTAACTATTTGGACGAAATTACAGAAATTCGGCTCATTTGCAAAATTCTTGAAAAATGCTTTGAGTAAACATCCAGTTCCTTTGGAGTTTGGACCCTTTTATACAAAAAGCTTTTCAGCTCTAAGTTTGGTCATAAAACTTCTAAATATGAAGTATCCTCTCGATACCTTTAGTAGTTTCTCCGGAATCGTCGCCACAAAAAACGGGTACACACACACACACACTCACATATACACATATACACACTCACACACACACATACATTTTTGGTACCTTAGTCAAAAATGTTCACGGCACCCAAAAGGACATTATTCCGCTAAAATCTCAATTTTTTTTTTGGGCACGATTACAATGCTTTGTCATACTACGTATGATAAAGTAAAAAGCTTTATATAAATTGAGACGAAAATCAGTTATTTTGTGAAGGTAGGTACTGATATACGCAATTTTAATCACTAATTATCTCAATTCATCTTCGTTTCGGTCAGAATTGCTTGAAGACCTGATTTTTGTGAATTCCTTTGATATTTTTTAGTGTTCATTAATTGTTATTAAAAGTTTTTATTACACGCTTGATGAACACCATTTTAGAATTTTAATTTTGACAATGTTTTCTGTGTTATTTCAGTTCTAAACGTTCTTGATAATTGAGAGGCTCTTTATAGTTTATTAGTTTGTTGGTAAGAATTACACTTATATTTTCTATAATTTCCACAAAAACATTAGTCAAATTAATAGTATATTATTCGTATTAGTAGTAGGGTGTTGTAATAAAACGTCTTTTCTTGCTAATTATAACTTACTGGGACTAGTTTCGAAGTTCACCTTCATCTTCAGCCAAATCTACAAATTTTACAACATTCGAGTATAAAATAATATTGCTTAAAATTATTGAAACTTACAGTCTGGTTTCTTGTCGTCCAACCAACATGATCAGGGACAATATATTAAAAGACTAATCCAAAAACATCGAGGAAAATTGAAACGGCGAAATAGTTGAAATCGTGGGGGTCACATACAGGTCAAACTCTGGCGTCACCAACCGGTCTTAAAGTACGAAACGTAAATCTAAAACACATACAATTATTAACAATTCTACATTTCTATATTATAAATAGCAAGAAAAGAGGTTTTATTACACCCTACTACTAATAGTATATTATTTGACGAGCACATAACTAAGGATATAAATCGCGAGCATGAAGTTTATACGTGAGCCGTAGGCGAGCGTGTAAACATGCGAGCGATTTATATCAGTTGTGTTCGAGTCGTATACGACGTTCTATCTACGACTTCCATTAACAACAATTTTCTCCTAACGTATTAAAAGGTAATAAAAAGGCTACAATATTGGTTGAAAATTATACAAAATCTTAAATTCTAGAATAAGAGTTCAATGATTCCGAAACAAAATATATTTACAAACAATTATTAATTAATAGTATATTATTTGACGAGCACATAACTAAGGATATAAATCGCGAGCATGAAGTTGCGAGCGATTTATATCAGTTGTGTGCGAATCGAATACAACGTTTTATCTACGACTCATAAATTCCATTTTATATCAAATCTTTTAAATGTATTTGTCAATGGTGGCGAGGCGAAATGTCAAATAAGTGTCATCCACGTAGGTTTAGACTGACTTTGACAGTACATTCGTATAATAATGACAGTTCCTTCAAATAATGAAGTCATTATTTGAACGAACTGTCATTATTATACAACGCTAGTGTCATTATAATCATTGGCGCGTATCATGATGGGGATTATATAGTCATAGATACGTATGCAATGAACTTATTATATGTGAGTCGTAGATAAAAAGAAATACATAAATAATCTAATCTAATATCAAATTAATTAGGTTTGAAATTGTCAAATACAAAATTATATATTTTTTTTTCATTAGAGCAAAAGGAGCAAAAAAGACTTTAAGCTGCCCCTAGCGTCAAGAACGTTAATAAAGCACGGAATTCAGAAAGATACAAAGACTCTAAGATACCAGTTAAGGCTTAACACTTTATCACTGAATAAATAATAAATTAACAACGTTTACTTTTGGTGCAATTGATCGAAAAATTTACCTCAAACCTAAAGTAAATACACGGATTACCTAAAGGTTTATTGGCACCATTAGCCCTGAAATTTATACGCAGCTGTAGGAGGGCTATTGAACCTAACCAAAACATAACGGCGTCGTTTATAAAAGTTATTTTGGCCCGCATTAGTGAAACAATTTTGCGTGCAAAATCACATAACGTTTACAAAACGAACCTTGAGTGCCTTCGCGTGTATTTTATTTTAGCAATTCAGCCAACGCTTTTGTTTTGCAAAAATAAAGGTTTTTAACGGGGATTACGCAGAAGTTAATAATACGCAAAGCTTTATTGATGTTTGGCAACCAATAAAGCTCATTTTCAGGATTACAGAATGTATTTTTGGTAGCTAAAATTCATAATAAATAATAATAATTCATTAAATACGATGAAACGTGTCTGGTTGAAAACTGTAATGCAGCACATAATGCTTGAAATAGCATGAACATGCTAATGGTCGTGAGAACCCTAATTAGACCATCTAACACCTAATAGGCTTTAGGCAGTTTATGTAGTGAGGTAATAGTATTGGTTCAGTCATGTGTTAAACAAATAACATTGACTGTCGGCTGTTCTATATTGTAGAACTCGTAGAAAATATTGTAGAAAATCACCGTTTTACGATAACAAATATTAGAAATGCAGTAATTATTTTATTTTATTGTCTTGGTATGATGTTATTAATAATAAATAACATGGGTATAAAATCATTCAAAGGCATTCAAATAATTTTATTACATTATATAATAATGGACAATTATTCTCACTATGTGTGCATATAATTGGTAAGTGGTAATTCCCAGTAATTTTGTCATTAAAAATAGTTGCATAGCTAATTACAAAGGATTTTTCATTATAGAACAGCTGACAACCATATAATAACTTTATATTCTGATTTAGAAAATGGTATCTTAATTTTTTCCTTCCGTGAGTCATATTACTTCAAGTAAACCTTTACACTTGCCCTTTACACCTTGAGTTGAATAATGTTTTTACTTATATTATTATCAAACTATAGTTTTCTATGAGGAATGTTTTATGTATAGGGTAATATACTGCAAAATTTCTTAATTTTTGTTGACTATTAAAAAGTCCTTAATCATAATTTTAATTTATATGATAACTTATAGCCCATCCATCATTTCTTGTTGGCATGTCTCGTCCTACCCGAATTGAAAAACAAAACAAAAATAGGGAAAGGCAGCAGCCTCCAGCACAGACAGGCAGAATACTGTTCCTTTATAATATAAATTTTGCAAAAAATACATATTATGTATTTTTTTGCAAAATATACCAATAAATATATTCCTGATGAATCTACACTAGTGTGCAAAGAAATGGGCCCACCCAAAATGTAAGTCAACTTTACAGCTCAGTATTTTTGAACCAATTGTTTAATTTGTATGATTGTTTCGTTTAATTGAAGTAGTTAAGAAGTAATGTATTTAAGAATTAAGGTAATTTTTCTTTTATCAGAGCGTTTGCAGCGCTCCGTGGAGTATGCCAGATACAACCATATCTATCGATTGAAATCAAACAGTAACCCCATCTTTTCTGAACGTTTTAATTTTAATGATTCACAGCATTTTCTCTTTTAATAAATAAGCTACAATTAGAACAGCAAAGACATGACGGGAACGGGTTAACAAACGTAGGAAATGAAATGCGTCAATTATTGAGATTTTCTTGCATTACCCAACTAATGAGGAACGAAATATTGACAAAGAACTTTATTTTATTATAAAAGAAGTGATATACATGTTAAGCAATGAACTTTGCAAAATCTTTTAAATAACTTGTGTGACCTCCTTGTACTCTAACGACAGCTATTATGGGGTTATTCATTGCATTAATTAAGTTAATGTTAACATTTTGTGTTGTCCCATCCTTCTGTTGCCGTCACTTTTAGCTCTGGAATGGTCCTAGCAGTAGAAACTCTGACTCGAGCTGTGCGTTTAAACTCGTCCCATAGATGCCAAATGGCATTCAAGTCGGTGACGTACGAATGCTTGAATTACCCTATCAGTAAAACAAAAAAGGTGATTCTCTTAGGACGGTTAGTGTAGCTCTGAGGTTTTTCCAATAATAAACTGATGTTGTTGTTCATATAGTTGTTTATTTATCGAAAACGACCGAATTTTCGACTTGAGTCCAAGTCATCTTCAAAGGCATGGAAATTAAACATAAAACCTCCGTAATAGGTAGGGCGGATGTCGGCAATAGTGACACGGCAGCAAAAAACAACTAATTAACCCACGGGAATGAATTAAAATCATCACACCGCTAAAACATGTGACGGATAAGGCGAACGAATACATTGAAGTTGACTTGGACTCAAGTCGAAAATTCGGCCGTTTTCGATAAATAAACAACTATATGAACAACAACATCTAGTTTATTATTGGAAAAACCTCAGAGCTACACTAACCGTCCTAAGAGAATCACCTTTTTTTATTTGCAAGTGCTCTGGTAACCACAAACAATTACCCTATCAGTGTTCTGACAAGCTTCTTTGTCAAGTTCTTTATGAAGTGTATTTGACAAGTCCTTCATGAACTGTCCAACAAGTTTCATCCAATATGAGAAAGGCATTGAAATGTAATACATACGTATAACTGGAAAGGACGCGACATGATAAACAAGTGAGGCAAATGCATTTGGCATGCAACCCGCAGTGATGTGGGCTAGACATCTCATACGGTAACCATAGCCGTATGCAGTTTGACGGTTTAACATTTTTATTTGAGATATCGTTTTCAATTAAAAAGCACTATTGCGTTCTGCTATCTAACTACGGTAGTCTGACAATGACACATACCTCACATCATCGCTCTGTTTCTTTTGCTTGCGCCTGCCTCAATTCTCGCCAGCTAACGTAAAGCGCGCGTCCCTTCCAGTTAGATTAGAGTTCAGTGGAGAAATGTGACGGAATTGTGCCAATAGCAATGCATAAATGTCACAATTTGCATGAAAACTACATTATTCAATATTTTTATCCACGTTGTTTGCAAATCTGCAGTAAACTTTCACCAGTTAAATTATTTTAAAAAGGAATGGCCCTATAATTCCGACAAGTCCTGCCCATACATTAAGCTTCTGTGGATATTGGGTACGGGTTTCCTGCATCCAGTGAGGATTTTCCTCACTGAATGCATCTGATCTAGCTTAATATCGACAATAGGGGTCTTGCACTATTGTCCGCAAACGTCTTTTTTTTAAGAAATAAAACGGTTCGTATACAATTAATAATATTACAATCGGTCTCGTCCCTTTAAATATGAACGCGCTGTGATTGGTGTGAAGTAGCATGCTTGGTCGAAGGCCACGTGACTGAGCTAGTTACGATGCGATTGTCATGCCTTCATTCTTTCTACAACATGTGAAAAGATTGATATCAACGTTGGACGTACGTCTTGTCAGTCGTCTGTCACTTTTGACAACACGCAAAGATTCCATGACCCAACTATACTTATTCCTTATCAGAACGCATACAACGTCCGCCAGATGCTATACATTTCACTCGATGCCGTTCTCGTGCCCAGAGGTCCCATTTTTTCGGCTGCTCTCTACGGCCTAGGGTCGCTGACCTTCTCACCAATCTTATGACGTCACGGAGCGTTTTGGCGCGGTTTAAACTTTGATGTTCAATAACAATTAAGTGCAACAATATTACGCGGGAAAATAATACACGTGGTTTTCTTACCACCTAAGGATTTTATTTGTTAAGTTAAAATCATGTAAGACCCCTCCGCGTAAATAAAAAGTTGCGTTATCAGAAAATATTATACGCCGCGAGAACATTGGATAGCGAGTATGTACCAATTTCCATCATTCGTTCACAGCATTCTTGTCTATCATCAAAGTCATTATCTTTAAGGACACAATTAACCTTATAGGTATAAAAAAATTCAAGAGTTTCAGTACCGAAACATCACTAAAATTATGCTCTAAAACGATGTTTCAAACATTATTGCAGATTAAATGCAGATTGCCTTCAATTTCCAGTAAGATTTTGTTAATTTTGTGTTGGGACGGCCAGTTTTTGGCAGGTTCTTCACTGTACCGTGTTCTAGAAATTTATTTTCTATTTTGCTGCCTGTGGATTGGTTTATTTGCCGATCAGGATACTTTTATCTGAAAAGTTGACATACTTCTTCATGAGTTCTAATTCGATGTCCATCCCCAATCATCAATAAAACTTCTATTCCTTGTTCTATCAGCGTTGCCATCATTTTCTTCACACCATAACCGAAATAAAGTCCGACATCTCGATCATTTATAACTACAAACGCCGACAAACAACAACTTTTATACAACTCGCAAACAATGAAGTAATAATTCCGAAAAATGCCAAACAAAACAAAATTCCAAAAACCAAATCAAAATTAAAAGTTATCCAAATCAAAACTACAAGCTGGAAACTTGGGACCTTCTTTAAAGTAGTCAATCATCTTTACTGTATTAAAACGTTTTTCTTGGTGTTTTTCTTACGTAACATCTAAACAGGTCAATATTGATCGTAGGTACAAATACAATCGTCTATATACCAGGAATTTTTATTTCATATATATAAAATTGCCGTTAAGCCGGTAAGTACATTTTCTTTCCACCTGCAAAACGGCATTTTCCAGCTTGCATACTTGGCATATTTTATTACCGTTCTAGTTTTATCACCTAGGAAAATATTACCGTTCTTTACTGCGTTAGTTCGACGGTGCAAGGCCTTACTTTACAACTGGGACATAAACTTCGAATGGACCGGCGGAAACTGCAGTAAAACTGCTTTTTTATTTTTATTTTATTTTTTAATTGTGATCCCGAATATCCTCATACCGCAATTCTGGTCACGTTCCACGCACGCGCTGGATATTTTTTGCGGGATACCGATGAATAAATAAATTATTATTCTTTTCGCATGCCACTGCGGATATTGAAGACGGCGGGAATAACTTTTGTATAAAAGGGCTGCGAAAAGTTTTGCGAAAACTTCGCGTGGGTTAAGGCTTTTAGCCTAAATTCGGGGTGATAATAAACAAATAAATATGGAGGAGGGAGTGTTTATTTATTAGTTTTATCTTTTGTGAATCTCAGTCCGGAAGTATGATAGAGATATGGGGAAAAGTATTTATACCTACACCAGGCTGTCACGCAATAATTCTGTCCAGTTTTTTCGTATATTGCGTTTTTGTAAACCATTAGCAAGCATACAGGCTATATGAGAAGGAAATGTGGACATTTATGGGGCGGTAGATAAAAATGCTAGCTTTATGTTGTACTGTGAACTACTGAGCGCGTAAAATATGGAACAAACGCATCTCTGGATCGATTAGTTGATCGACGTTTGTTTAATGGTAACTTTAATTTAATGGTAAAATTCTTCTTACTGATCTTGAACAGATCTTTTTATCAAAATAAGAAAAAACTGGGTAACATGAATTCTATGAATGGCATTTGAATATGCGTTATGTATAGAATTCTTTGCACTGAAAACAAATACAGAGTTAAAACTTCCTATTAAGGCTCCGTTGTAAAAACATCGCAACTACGAAATAAAATGTTTAGATTCGATGTTCTTCTGTCGGGGTCCGTGTCTATGCCGTGGTTTACGTATCGATTCAAGCTTTTGCTGTCTGCGATGAGCTGGCCATACGTAACATCCGAAATATGGCCATTGTTTCCATATCTGACAAATATCGCATTTTTCGGTTAGCGGAACAGTTATAATGTTTGGGCTGAAATTGTACCTAGATAAAATATCTATTATTGTATTGTGACGTTGGCTAGGGGTATTATATTTGAAAAAAGATAGAGATGTAGAAGTAACATTCATTTTTATCTTACCAAAAAATTATTTTTGACCTAGCCAAACTCCTTATTTATCTAAGAATTGACACCGAGAATTTCATCAATTTTGAACAATAAATAACGCCGTTAATAGAAAACGCGTTTTAGTACCGGTAGAACTGGGTCTTAAGACTTGTGAAAGGAACGTTGTCAAAATGTCATAAAATCGATTTTGTAATTTTATCTAAAATTCACAATTCACAACAAAATTTTCTTATTCCAGTCCATATAATTTCTATGCTACCTACCATTAAGAGAATACACCAAATACAACAAGAACCCTGACGTCAAAAAGAATTGAATGTCGAAAATAGAATCATCTGATGCAATGGCAAAAATATGAAATAAATTTATAAAAATTTAAGCTATTAATTATTTTAAAACTTGGACACGACAAGCTTTAATTATCATTTTTATATACATTTTTATATCAAATTTCCGACCATCACTTGCTTTGTATTTATGACATCATCGACAATCCCTTATTTTCTTGTTGTTTTAAATAGGTGCTTTAATTCACTTAATGGTACACATTTTATGGGTTTACATAACAAAAATTTTAGAGAAAAAGCCAATTGAAAATTAGGAAAATCACTCTGTGGAGTATCAATTTTGTGCATAGAAAGAATAAAAAGCATTGTCGATAGATTTTGGTGCGTTGAATATGAATCACAGAGTTTTTGGGGAAAACATTATGATCAAATGTGTAAAAACGTGATCGTGTTTTTGGTTTCGAAATTGAATACCAGAGACAAGTCGTAGGCTTCCCTGACATGTTTTAGGAAGTAAATATCATTCTGAGTTAAATGTTTTATTTAACCTTTTTTTTCAATTCATTAAAAATTTATAGAGTGAAATATTATCAAAACAAACGCATTATAATAATAACAAGTAAATAGTTAATAATAATTATTAATAACTGAAATAATACAAATTAAGTGTATAAATGACAAAGAAACAAATAAATCCACATGGATCTTTTACCGTTTTTTTTTTTTTAGGAAGTAGGTTATTCTGCGCGAGGATCTTCATGTGGTATAATTGCTTTTTGATTTCCTTAAGAAGTTTGAGCTGATTAAATTACGATTTTGTTAACATTTCGAGCGACTGTAATTTCAGGAATTGGGAAAACAAAATCCATGTGAAATTTATAAGTCATGACTGACATTGGTTTTATAAAAAAAATGCTGTAGAAATTGGTTACTCAAATTTACCATCAAGTATCTACTACATTCAGGAATACTAGTCAGGCATACTAGTTAGGCATATTGTCAGTTTCCAAACCGACTGCAACATCATGTATGGGACGCACATAGAAG
The DNA here is from genome assembly GCA_963966075.1 of Aphodius sticticus. Classification (NCBI taxonomy): domain Eukaryota; kingdom Metazoa; phylum Arthropoda; class Insecta; order Coleoptera; family Scarabaeidae; genus Aphodius; species Aphodius sticticus. The sequence goes on from OZ014512.1 coordinate 14,361,794, forward strand.
TATGGATGAAGATACAGCAGAATTGTCAAACCAGAGTTTCTCAGAAGAAGCGATTTCTGCCATTTCAACCAGAAATGCTACACGTCGCCACACAGCCAGAACAGTCAACAGACGTGATAGAAATAAAATTGTTGGATTGTGGTTATCAGAAGTTTTTGTTTTATTTTTGGACTTCAACTATTTTGATACCTTTGATAGGCCACTTCTGAGTTCGAATATGAGCAGTGCAAAATTATATACAGGGTTAGCCAAAATTACCGGAACACCCAAATAATTCTACAACGGTAAAAAAATTAAACAAAAAAATCAAACAAAAGTTTTTAGACTTTAAACAATCCATCGTTCAAATATATTTTGAATATACAGGGTGTTCATTTTATTATAGAAATCGCGTAAATTTTCTTTTTTCAAATGGAACACCCTGTATCTTTTTACATTTTATAATTTTAGGACTAATTCTGGACATTGTTTATTAAAATAATTTTTTTATAAATCATTTTGCATCATTTTTGAGTTTTAAGCAATTAATTTAAATTTGTCAAAATTACCGGAACACCCAAATAATTCGCCATCGGTAAAAAAATTTCAAAAAACATTCAAACAAAAGTTTTTGACATTAAACAAGCTATCATTAAAATATATTTTTAATATACAGGCTGTTCATTTTTTATGCAAATTTGGTTAACTTTTTTTTTCAAATGGAATACCCTGTATATTTTTACATTTTTTAATTCTAAGACTAATTCTAATAATTTTTTAGTTATAAGCAATTAGATGAAGTAATACCTCATCTCCTAGTTATATTCAACGAAGATCTGAATAATATTTGGTTTCAACAAGATGGTGCACCGCCGCATTACGGTGTCCAAGTTCGGAATTATTTAAATTCAATTTTCCCGCAGAGGTGGATTGGAAGGAGAGGATCCATTGAATGGCCACCTAGGTCTCCGGATTTACAAATACTGGATTTTTCTATTTGGTGCCACCTAAAGTCCAAGGTTTACACCAATAGGCCGCAAAATATTGATGCGTTGAAGCAGAGGATAGTGGACGAAGTTCAGAGTATTACTGTCGATCATTTAGACAACTGTTTACGGGAATTTGTTGATAGGTTGGGGCATTGTCAAGCCGCTCAGGGATGGCAGTTTGAATGTAATTTAATTGTTTTGTTATTTTTTCTTCACATTGTTATTATTTATCCGTTCGGCTAAAACAAATGTTTTGGAGTTTTGATTAATTGCTGATAATTAAAAAATGAATCAATTTATAAAAACCTACTTGAAAAGAAATTCTTAGAATTAAAAAATAAAAATTTACAGGACGTTTAATGAGAAAAAGGAAAAGTTTTCCATACTTCCATAATAAAATAAACACCCTGTATATTAAAAATATATTTAAACGATAGCTTGTTTAAAGTAAAAAACTTTTGTTTGAATGTTTTTTGAAATTTTTTTACCGATGAAGAATTATTTGGGTGTTGCGGTAATTATGACTAATTTTAATTAATTGCTTAAAACGCAAAAATGATGCATTTTATAAAAAAAATATTTTAGTAAACAATGTCCAGAATTAGTCCTAAAATTATAAAATGTAAAAAGATACAGGGCGTTCCATTTGAAAACAAAAGATTTACGCGATTTCTGTAATAAAATGAACACCCTGTATATTCAAATTATATTTGAACGATGGATTGTTTAAAGTCTAAAAGCTTTTGTTTGAATTTTTTTTTGAAATTTTTTACCGTTGTAGAATTATTTGGGTGTTCCGGTAATTTTGGCTAACCCCGTATAAATAGCACTGTTTCACTTCGTATTAACAAATCGATGCTCTCAGAGTTACCATTATTTCCCTAATTTTCAATTGCTTTTTGGTCAAAAATTGTAATGTAAAGCCAAAAATATTTAATCCTACCATGTTGGCTATTAAGGGATCTATCAAAATCAATACGAAAAATATGGGGTTGCCATAAAAAAAACATTGCTGATGTTTTACGGCGAGCAAAATTGACGATCAGAAATTCAATGTGTAATTCTATAAAATACAAAGGATTTTTGTTTAACAACAAACGGTTTAGATGTTATCGAGATCGAGATATCTCGATTATTATTTTTAATAATCGATTCTTAATAATAGATTTTGAATAATCGATTTTGGATAATCGATTTTGAATAATCGATTTTGAATAATCGATTTTTAATAATCGTATGTTAATAATCGATTTTTAATAATCGGTTATTAATAGTCGGTTTTACATACATTTACTTACTTAATCAGTTTTATACCCCCCCCCCCCCCCCACCGTCACAAACTTTGTCGCTCAACCCAACCCAAAATATGCTTTTACATTATTGACTCTCCCTATCCGTAATAGATTATTAATAATCGATTATTCAAAATCGATTATTAATCGAGAACAACTCGAGAACCAAATCATACGATTATGCAAATCACTCGAAGACTGAAAATTGATTCTTGAAATAATACGATTCCGCCCATCACTACACTTAAGTCTATTGGGATGGTCATGCACCTCTTTCAGCCTTGCCAGATCTTGTAAATCATAGATTGTAATTATAATGTATAGGTAGATACCTAAACAACGTAGTCTTATTATGTTTTGTTTTCAACAACTCCGTCGTTGTTTTTTTCGGTTGGTATTCGTATCTAAAACGTGCAACTTCTGAAATATTAATATCATTAATTAATCTTTTCGGAAAGGCATATATCCGAACAAAACAAATGTTGAGAGTAATAGTTAAAAAAAAACTACGATCCATGTTCTAATATTATTAGATCCACCGCCTGGGTCTCGAATTCTTGTATAAAGTTGCCATTAACGACGGTAGTAATTAAATTAAATGTCGGTATGTGTTTACAATCGCTGCGCCGTCAACACGAATTCCCTAGAATTCTAAATTTGTACAATTGCCCGCAATTGTACAAACAATTAAATTAAGCTTCGCGGGGTTATGAATATTCCCATCCTCCCACGTCGTGTTTCAACATATCATTCCACTCTGACAAAATATCTTTCAAATTAAGTCTAATTATTCACCTGACGACCTGATCCTACTAACTTTTTGATATCACACTTTTAATTTGACATTTGAATAAGTTTATTCCCTTGGCAACTTAACAGGACGACGCCAGTGGGTTGGTAAGAGTGGGTCTTAATCTTATTTAATACAATCGTCAAATATAATTTGATGTATTTATTTATATTTACCATATATTGTAAAAGTACTATTTAGAAATATGGGAACGCGATCATCATTCCCAAAACGATTTTATAGAGGATTTCATTGTTTTAAAATTGTGTTGTAAATATAAATTGTAAACATTTAGTAAATAAATTAATTTGTTTATTTTTCTTTCTGTTGCAGGTAAGGTGCTACTTGATTTCGGTCCAGAACCAGGTTTGATTCATTAACATACCTACCCTAATTATACTGTTTTTTTTTGTTAATTTGTACGTACTCTCGGTTATCGTTGTTTTTGTGTATTGATAATCAGCTGTCCGCGGTTCTCTCACTATCGACAGCTCCGCTATGACTCCCTTCCCCGCACCACACCAAAGACCGAAGAGGGTCGCAATTCACGCGGCCTGCAGCACGATCTTCTGTATGGAAAATGCAGCAGTCTTATTTTATCCAACTAAAGAGAAAATGTCGGAATTTAGAACAGTGTCTGAATTTGGGACGTTTACCTTACAATATAGCAAAAATATAACGTTGCTTGGAAGAATTTTTATTAGTTATTTGATCATATAAATAAATGATCATCTATTTCTGTTTTGCGAACACGAATAAAGTAGCTAACCCTCAGAGTTCAAATTTCTTCCCTAATGTTAAAAAAAAGTTTAATTTTTAAATGTGAATGTCACTTGATATTGCACGTGTATTAATGTTTGTTTGCATACTATTTATATTTGTATTCTGCTGTCGCTATTTACAAAATTTAAATTTTATGTGGGTATTCCGAATTTTAAATAATGCTTAAAAATAAAGTCTATTTAATATGTACATATTTATGCATGTGCCTATCATAATTGATTATTTTTTTATTCCATATTGTTCTGTTAAAAATAGATTTTTGCATACGCATTTCCTATGTACTATAAGTTCATTTCTATTACCATAATTAGTCATTACGATCATCTTTAATATTATCATACAATGTTAGAACTTTTTATGAATTATCTTTTTTTTAACTTTTTACTTTATCATACGCAGTATGTAAAGTATTGTAATCGTGCCAAAAAATTTTTTTGAGATTTTAGCGGAAATATGTCTTTTTGGGTCCCCTGAACATTTTTGACCAAGGTACAAAAAAATGTCTGTGTGTGTGTGTGTGTGTGTGTATGTGTGTGTGTACCCGTTTTTTGTGGCGACGATTCCGGAGAAACTACTAAAGGTATCGGGACGAATCTTCATATTTAGAAGTTTCATAACCAAACTTAGAGCTGAAAAGCTTTCTGTTGAAAAGGGACCAAAGGAACTGGAGGTTTAGTCTTACATTTTTGAAAGATTTTGCAAATAAGCCGCCATTTCTGGAATTTCGTCGAAATAGTTAAGTAATAAATTAAAGATGAGGAAATTCTGAATAATTTATGACTATGAAATTTTTTGGTACAATCAATAGTTTAGCTGCGTGAGCAAATTCTATTTAATCGAGATCGGTCGTACTGCATTAAAACTAGTAGCCAGGATTTGTCAGATTTTTTTGATTCTAATGACAGTAGGTAGTGTCAAACGCTAATGTGTTGACAATAACTTCTATTAATATAAACTGCGTTCGGATATTGTATTACACTTTTTAGACCAAATAACACGTAAGTGTCATTTGGACGGTGTACCCGGTGGCAACGGAGTACAATATCCGAACGCAGCTTTAATCGACATATCTGTCTCGTTCTAGTAGTTTTATTTTAATGCAGACATGGCCGATCTCGATCAAATAGAATCTCATGCACCTAAACTATTAATTTTATATATAGTATGATAAAGTCATGTGCCTGGCCACATCAGATTTTTTAATTTTTAAAACGTTTTCTTTCAATCACAAAACTAACATAGTTAATGAGAGTTTTGCAAATAGACATTCCTGGTCACGTCAGTGTCACATGGGATAACCAAAAGGCATCAAGTAAATGTGAATTCAATTTATCCCAGTATGGCGAACGGTCAACACAATAAAAGTTAACGACTATTCCAAACAGGCACACACGACGTAATTCGGTGCAACATTGTAGTGTATTTACAATTTCAACTTCCAAACGACATTATCACGTCACGTTTATCCAAACAACGAGTCCTATTTTTAAATTACTGTAACTTTAACTGACAACTTGTTTTTAAGAAGATTGGACGCATGTAACTTACAAACATGTTGGTATATACTAATTATGTATGTAACTGAAGAGTAGATTTTCGATGTTGACCTTGTCCAGCTCTTATATATTGACCAGTCTCCCGAAACCGATTCCATAAACGCTGAATAATAGAAGGGGAAACTCGAAGGTCCCTTCTAACATGTCGAATAGAGTGTCCATGCTGAATAAGGGCGACAGCACGAGCAACTTGCACTTCACTCAGATGCCTCATTTTACTTCTAATCAACGAAAATTGACATCTGAATTCATTTGTCATCTTTAGTAGGCTTTCATACGTGAATTCAAAGCATACTTGACATTTTTTCCATTTTGTTTTGCGGTATTAATTTACATTTTTAAGTGTAACTTAGAAGTAACTAAGAGTTGTAACATTGTTTTTGTAATTTTCTTTAATTAAATATATGCCCTTTAAGCATATCAAATTTGATTTGCATAGAACTATGATTTCAAAAGTTACAGGTTTCGAAAAAAGTAATTTTTTTGGGCACTGTATATTAAAACTTAGTTGAAAAACATTTTATGCATAATTTTTATTGCTAACCCAGTGAAAATCTGGTCGTGTTAGCAAGCTAGTATAGGAGCAAATTTCTTCAAGCACCTCTTTTTTTCATCAGAACTAAGGAGGAGCCACTGTATCTTCGATCCTAAATTTTAATTGGCACTAAAAACGCCGTGTTGTGTTATTTAATGTGATCCATGCACTTTTTGTTTCAGATAAACTTTCCTTAATTAGTTTTGCGACTTTTGTTATGGCCGTCATTTGGGATTAATTATAAATTACGGTCTTTTAACGATTCATGGTTTTACGTATCCATTAATTTAATAGTTTTGATATTCTTCTATGAAGGAGCCTCTAAAGCAGCGTTTCCCAACCGGGGTTCCGCCGAACCCTAGGAGCGGAGCGCACATATGCGACTTACGTGAGCGGGAGAAGGTCAGCGGAAGAAGGTTGGGAAACGCTGCTCTAAAGTAAGGTGACCAACCGTCCCGATTTGGGCGAGACGGTACCGAATTTTAACTACTTGTCCCACCTGATGTAGTGTCCCAAATTTCGTCCCGATTTTATTTATATTTATTCTAATGTCCAGTATTTCCAAAACCAGCCCTAAAACTAAGCTGTTTAAATCTGATGTGAAAAGAATTGAATTGTTCTTTAGGACGATCATGATTGACAAATGCTATAATAAATTTTTTCTACTCCTATTGAGGAATGCATTCATTATCATGGCAATTTATGATAAGTAATAGTAACCATTCCCCACACACATGGCAAATATTTCATTCCTCACTCCGCGAGCCGTGAGAAATATTTCATACCCCACGGCTTTACGAACCAATCACAGCGCGGATTTTCATTTCATCGAGTTTTTAGAGCCTGCGCCGTCTGGCGTTGACAACGTCGCTAAGCGACTAGCGCTACAAACAATTTTAATCTGTCAGATATTTTAACGAAATACACTACCACATACCACCACATACGTACAGTGTACAGTAATTACTGTAATTCGTTAATCATAATTATAAAAAAAATGTATTCTGAATGTGTACTCCACCTGATGTAATACAAGCCGCGCAAATCCGCACATTAAATTTATTGCACGAAAAATAGAGGACAAAATACGAAAAAACCTACAAACCGTTTATGGATTGGCGAATCAGAAAAAATGTAAGCTCATTTTCCGAAAATGTTTTGATAGCCTATTTTGGTGAGCTTGCCGACAAATTTAAGTCGCCCAAAAAGTGTAATAATGTGACTTATTTAATACATCAATACGCACCAACAAGGGATAATAATTATCTGTCATTTTGTAGGTTAGATACCTTGTTATCTTTTCTTCGCTGTCAATAATTGACACTTTCAGAAAAAAATCTGCAATACCGACATAATGTCATACATCAGAATACCTATACGTACCACCGCGCCACCGCCGCGCCGTCCCAATACGGACTAAATTAATTAAAAAAAAATTGTATAGTCGTAGAAAAAGTATAGTATTCCATTCGCAAGTAATGGCAATTACTCACTCGAACGTTTTGCAGCACTCGCCTACGGCTCGTGCTGCAAACTTCGTTCTCGTGAGTAATTGCTTACATTACTTGCTCATAGAATAATATACTATTTTCTACTCCTATTGATGAATGCATTCATTATCATGGCAATTTATGATAAGTAATACTAACTATTCCCCACACACATGACAAATATTTCATTCCTGGTTACTCATACCCCGCGAGCCGTGAGAAATGTTTCATTTCTCACGGCAATATTTCATTCCTCACGGCTGTAGAACCAATCATAGCGCGTATTTTCATTTCCATCGTGTTGAGAGAGACTGCTTAGCGACATTGACAACGTCGCTAAACGACGAGCGCTACAAACAACTTTAATCTGTCAGATATTTTAACGAAATACACTACCACATACCGCCACATACGTACAGTGTACAGTAATTACTGTAATTCGTTAATCATAATTATCAAAAAAATGCATTCTGAATGTGTACTCCACCTGATGTAATACAAGCCGCGCAAATCCGCTCATTAAATTTATTGCACGAACAATCGAGGACAAACAACGAAAAAACCTACAAAGCGTTTATGGATTGGCGAATCAGAAAAAAATGTAAGCTCATTTTCCGAAAATGTTTTGATAGCCTATTTTGGTGAGCTTGCCGACAAATTTAAGTCGCCCAAAAAGTGTAATAATGTGACTTATTTAATACATCAATACGCACCAACAAGGGATAATAATTATCTGTCATTTTGTAGGTTAGACACCTTGTTATTTTTTCTTCGCTGTCAATATTTGACACTTTTAGAAAAAAATCTGTAATACCGACATAATGTCATACATCAGAATACCTATACGTACCGCCGCGGCGTCCCAATACGGACCAAATTAATTTAAAAAAAATATTGTATAGTCGTAGAAAAAGTATAGTATTCCATTCGCAAGTAATGGCAATTACTCACTCGAACGAAACTTCGTTCTCGTGAGTAATTGCTTACATTACTTGCTCATAGAATAATATACTATTTTCTACTCCTATTGATGAATGCATTCATTATCATGGCAATTTATGATAAGTAATACTAACTATTCCCCACACACATGACAAATATTTCATTCCTGGCTCCTCATACCCCGCGAGCCGTGAGAAATATTTCATTTCTCACGGCAATATTTCATTTCTCACGGCTGTAGAACCAATCATAGCGCGGATTTTCATTTCCATCGTGTTTAGAGAGACTGCTTAGCGACGTTGACAACGTCGCTAAACGACGAGCGCTACAAACAATTTCAATCTGTCAGATATTTTAACGAAATACACTACCACATACCGCCACATACGTACAGTGTACAGTAATGACTGTAATTCGTTAATCATAATTATCAAAAAAATGCATTCTGAATGTGTACTCCACCTGATAATAATACAAGCCGCGCAAATCCGCACATTAAATTTATTGCACGAAAAATCGAGGACAAAATACGAAAAAAACCTAGAAAGCGTTTATGGATTGGCGAATCAGAAAAAATGTAAGCTCATTTTCCGAAAATGTTTTGATAGCCTATTTTGGTGAGCTTGCCGACAAATTTAAGTCGCCCAAAAAGTGTAATAATGAGACTTATTTAATACATCAATACGCACCAACAAGAGATAATAATTATCTGCCATTTTGTAGGTTAGATACCTTGTTGTCTTTTCTTCGCTGTCAATATTTGACACTTTAGAAAAAAATCTGTAATACCGACAATGTCATACATCAGAATACCTATGTATACGTACCACCGCGCCACAGCCGCGCCGCGCCGCGCCGTCTCAATACGGCCTAAAGTAATTTTAAAAAAATATTGTATAGTCGTAGAAAAAGTATAGTATTCCATTCGCAAGTAACAGCAATTACTCACTCGAACGTTTTGCAGCACTCGTCTACGGCTCGTGTTGCAAACTTCGTTCTCGTGAGTAATTGCTTACATTACTTGCTCATAGAATAATATACTATTGTTCACGGACAACATAGAACGTATTTTTGTCAACCTGATTTTGATTTTGTCGATACCTATTAGCTTGTAATGACTCAAGTATAAGTGTAATAAGTGTATTACTCAATACTAATTTTGTCGATTTTGTCGGTTTCTACTCAATACACTTTTTTTTTTAATTTTTGGTGCGGAGTATTGAGTATCTACTCAGTACTCAAAAATAAAAAGAAATGAGTGTTGAGTAATCTACTCAATGCTCTACTCATGAGTAGGATTTGCCCCACACCGAGCGGGAATGGCATTTGCTATCGAAAAAAAAAAATACGTGACAAAAGTTGGTACTTCTACTAGTAAATTGACAGCAAATACTCCAAAGTTCCAAAATCCTTCAATCCAATCAATACATGCCACAACAGGTGGTGTATTAAAGTCACCTCCATTTTGAATACCTCTCGGATTTCGCAGATACAATGAGTGAATATATCGGTAACCGTCATTTGCTCGTTTTGATTGATATTTTTGCAATTAGAAGCTCCGGTGTGATATATAGGAAGTTGGACGGTATTGAGTGACAAGTAATTTCAATCCATAGCCGTACGTGTAGCAAGCTTTAATTAATTCGCGGCAACTGTGTGATATTCCACGGCCGTGATAATCAGTAATTGATTATAGGACGTGATTCACCTGCAACACATCGGATTACTTAATTTAATATTGACTCAAAGCGTATCAAGCTTGGGTTTCAATCGCGGTTAATTTGTACCTATTGCCGGACAGAGGATGATGCGTTGATCGGTGTCCTACTAGGACGTGAGTCCTATCGAATTTGAGAGATATAATTTCCTAAACCGCAGATTGCATTTGGATTTGTTTGATATGTTGCAAACTAAGAAGATGGTGTCACGTGGTATCCAGGCAATTTATTCTATAGCATAGGTAGTGGTGCGGGTACCCTCTTTTTATTTTGAGACGTATTCCGATACATACTTGGTTATCCAATACTCACAGTTTTAGGATGGCTTAACCAATAGGTAAATAATTGAGCGGCCAATAGACTTCTGTTTTAGATATCAGATGGAATAATCTCAACATCTCAACATCACAAATATCCCACAAAACCTAATAAATAGATACCTTACTCAGTTTAAATCAACTCTTATATTAAACATGTAAACATATTTTACTTAAATCTGGCATACAGCAAAACAGATTTATCGAAATTAACCCAATAATTAATAATAAATTAATGCAGCTTAATAACACTATATAAACAAAAACAGATCCTTTATCACCTCTTGTAATGCTTTGGCATATAGATCGATAGGCAAAGTCAACCAAATAATTACAATACAGAATGCACTTCAAACCCAAGTATTAAATAAAAAATTCTAACGACTTCCTCAACAAAACCAAAGGTTTAAGACAACAATTATTAATTCCTGTTATTTTTTTGACATTTGCATATATTATTTAAAAAAAGGTGATCTCAATACAATTATAATACACTTATACCTAATACATTATTTACTTAGTAATTCCCAAGTTTTCTCATCATCCACATATAAGAAAAACGTCAACATTTCAACACCTTTTTGATAGACTTTATCAACCTTTATCAAAATCTACCCACATAGATATATCTCTACAGCATACCAACCGTAATGTAAGAAGCACAATAATTGCAAAATATCTTACAAAGAATACAAACAACACTGACATACTAGACAAATGCGGCATTCACATAATTATTACTATATTAAATAGGACAAACTGGAAGAAATTTAGAAATTAGGTATAAAGAACACAACTAACGGAAAACATCTACGCTTATTAAACATTTACTTTATTTAATACAATCAGAAGACAGATATAAATAATTTGAAACTATTACACAACATAAAAAAATCAACAAAGATGGACCTATACGAAATATACGAAATCAAATAGAATCAAAATATCTGTCAAATCCTGGCAAACTAGTTGTAATGCAGACACGTAGTATGACAAAGTATTGTAATTGTGTCGAAAAGAAATTGAGATTTTAGCGGAAGTATGTGCTTTAGGGTCCCCTGAAAATTTATGACCGAGGTAAAAAAAAGAATCTGTGTGTGTGTGTACCCGTTTTGTGCGGCGATTCTGGAGAAACTACTAAAGGTATCGGGACGAAACTTCATACATAGAAGTTTCATGACTAAACTTTGAGCTGAAAGAAGTCTTGTTCAAAAGGAAACAAGTTTTGGTAAAATTAATAGTTTAGCTGCATGAGCAAACTGTAACTTTGAATGTCAGGCATAGCTGTTGACACTGTTGGTCGCCTGTGCATTATGTGTATACAATAAATAGTTTAGTGAAGCGTTAGCAGTTTTTATTTGAACCAGCGCTAACCCGACTACACACATCAAAACATTGACGGCTAGGTTGCTCTTTTTGGACCGTTTCGTGAAATAAAGGAAAAAATGTCAAGATTTTGAGATATGGACATTTTCTATGAAACAATAACCTGCTTTTGGCCATTCTGTGCGAACATGGACAAAATCCATGTTCTGCAGTGATTATTTTTGTTTATTTATTGTAGGTACTACAAGTTTTGGCGTGCTGGTTTTGCTTATAACTTATTCGGGTTTGCTGCTATTTATCTATCAAAAAGAACGCTCTATAATAAAATTTGCATATTCGCAAAATCATGGACGCGCCAAATTAATATATTTGTACTGTGATATTGTGGACATAATTTGCGATGATATTCAATTCATGTCAGCATTGTCTGTAATTATATACAGTGATCTAAAATGGCGAAGGACAGGTTGAATTTCCCGCCACATTGAATTATTGTGATGTTGGTAATGGTTGCAACTGACAGCTGTTATTTTTGTTCAGTGGCGTGAGTATTCTTTCTTGTATAGGGATTCATTCTCTGATTATAATTATTAGGTATATTAAATTGAAACAATGAACGTTTGAAAGTCTTAGTTAGTCTTGGTAAAAGCATTGGACATGAATAAAACATTAACAAGACAGCATATTTTAAAACTACTGTATATTTCATAAATAGAACATAATATAAAAAATAATATACCAAATAATAAAATCCTCCTATATGCAATCAAATGAAAATAACCCTTTATCTAAATAACAAATAAAAATCATGTCTCATATCTTAAATGAAAAAAAAATAAATATAGTATTTAACAAATTAATGCCTGAAGAGATAATATTTTGTTGCAGAGGAACGAAACCCTTACTGACGAATCCACTATGGTATCTATGAATTATAATTTGAATTCTTATTCAAATTTTACGCAATTAAACGTAGTTTCATAGTAAATATTTTACCAACGCTTTTGTGAAGTGTTTGCTGATGAATGGCCAGATATGCAGCATATCAGCACTAATGGGTAATGTCTTTTATCACATGAACCATATTGACAATAGGTTAATAATATGGTGACATACAGGCGGGATGTATGTCACCATATTATTCCCTATAATATTATTATTATTATTAACTTGTTAATAATAATAATAATTGTCAATTGTCACGTGTCAATTGTATTGAGATCACCTTTTTTTTTTAATAATACCTGTAAATGTCAAAAAAAATATCAGGAATTAATTGTTGTCTTAAACCTTTGGTTTTGTTGAGGAAGTCATTTTATAATTACTTTGACATAGTTGTCGTTAAACATTTTCATATTCATATTGACAACATTAATTCATTACCTAAGTAGTGTTTTAAACCAGAAAATTCAGCAATTACATTATCTACAACCGTAATATACGTACTCAGTACATGAAGAAACTGTACAAAAATTGCATTAAACTATCTAAATCTTAAAATTTAAAATAAAAACAAAATCCTGTAATCTAAGGATTTGTATTGCCAGTTTTAAAGGGGTTTCGAGAAATGAACGATTTCTCCAAGACATTCAGAACAAATTAGTTTTATTTCTAACCTAATCAAGCAGGGAACACCACACTATTAATAGAATTCAATAAATGATCATTTTTTTCAACAGTTCTACAAAATTTGCTGGATATTCTTTCCGTTTATGGCGCTTCTACGTCGCCCAGTTATATATTTCAACGAGTCAACATGAATCTACCCCCGCGTATTACAATCATTGGATACGTTATCTCGCGTGACCACGCGGATTTCTGAGATTCTATTTCTGTATTCCTCGGTGCCTCGGTATTGTAGAGTAGGTGCTTGTTACGGCGCAATTTTATTAGCAACTCACGCAAAAGAAAATCAATTAGAGCATTAAATTGACGTTACGATGTTATCCAATTTTTCCACCATTACCCAAACAGATGTACAGAAAAAAGTTAAGTGGAAAACTTGTAGAGGAATTGGTTTACACAGAATAATTAACTTCCAATTACAATTTCAGCTAAAATTACAGTAAATAGGTTTTTTTGTCAATCGAAGATTGCGTTTAAAATGATGAAGTTACGCAATCATTTATTTCAAATGCCTTCGATTCGTGCTTTATTTAATACTCGTATGAAGAATATTGAAGTATTCAATAACAGTTTTATTATTTTAGGTGGGTGGTCGCCATGGTGTTGTTATTGGAGATTTTGTTATTTTCTATTTGCGGCAATAACAACTTAGTTGGTGACATTTCGATACGGATGGTATTGTGCTAAAATTTAATAGTAAAGATAACGCGCTTGTGTGACCTTTTATATGACGTGGCTTTGTGTTTTTAACACGAAAATACGTACATAAAATCTGATAGTTTATATAAAGTATTTGTGCCATGTGTTTAGAGATGTTTGTCCGTTGTAGGTATTGGAAAAGTCTACGACGCCATCGCCCCCTACCGGTCGAACATTAGTTTTCTATCAAACTGATATTTTAAATTAAACAACTTGACCACTTGCTGTGGTCCATTTTAATGCATTTGCAAAAGTGGGTAAATGTATATTTAACAGATTGTAACATAAAAATATTAAACGAAATAAATACATTTACAATTTGTATATAATAGTTAGTTCAAATGATGATTAGTGAAAGAATCGTGCTTTCTTTGAAATAATAAAATCGTTAGTACAAATGTTGCAGGTACTTTAAACTGCTTTAGGATTCAACACGTTTCTTTTTATATGTGCCTTTGGGAAGGTTATGCTAATAAAAAATATAATAAAAAGATTTAAGATTAAACTTATTTTGTTTTAAAATACCTTTCCTATGATACGGTACAATTTTTTTTTTAATTTAAAAAAAAATTTAATTTTTTATTTTAAAATATGACGGCCAAAAGTAAAATAAACTCGGATTCACATGATACATATTTCCTTGTTTTTATATTTGAAACTCTGATTTCATTGTCTGATTTTCAAATTTCATAGTGGCGGTTTGCATGATTCTTTTTTTGTTACTGTTGATATTTCAGAACCATGATGTCCAATTTAATCCATTGTGACATAAACATGTTCTTGGAGTACCAAATGACTTATCGGCTTGTTACCCTGGAAAATTTAGATTAGAATATACACTGATGGACAATGGTCCGATTTAGATTTTGTACTAATTTTTAATTTCCGCATCAATTCTTGATAGTTGTGTTGAACAATTTGTTACCAAGTGATTGTGAATATCGTTGGTTTAAAATTTATAATGGCCGGATTGTCTGAGCATGAGACTTTATATTAAATATTCATAAATGAATATTTTGAAATTTAATTAGCAGTTTTTCCAATAACTAGAAGCCGATTTTGCAAAGTTTTCCTTGGTTGGTTACATAACCGCGTAGTCATAATATATCATACTATATGTGCTTTAAATATTTGCTGAATGTGTGGTAGTTATTAAGTTCGTCGACATAGAGGCATTTTTATTCGTTATATGACGTCATAGAGGCTCAGGAAAATAATTGGCATAACATAAGCCTATCTGATGTATTTAATGGTTTTGATTTACAGAATATACCTACCTAAAGTAGTGATAACTGCATTGGGTGGAATTTCAAACCAGACCCTAGGACGTGAGTGGTATCATTGGATAGATATCAGCTATAATCGACCACAGTGCAACATTGCTTTTGCAATATCTTTTAATGACGTTATGCCACATTTTTTGGTATCTGGCCCATTGTGAGTTACTCGAACATACCTTATATTAATTTATTTTTATAGAATCAATAACCGTCAATATACGACATTCTTTTTAAGAAAAACATGCTCGTCGATTGTAAACTTTCAAAAAACTATGAAAGCACGACCAATGCTTCGTAACTTTGCTTCGACCTGCCTCTATCCTGGGTGTACCTCCTAAATACTTTGATCTAGTTTTGTCTTCCGACAAACTTTCCTAATTCCAGATACGATATTTTGCGACATTTCTGTGTTTTCTAATCTATAATCTTATGAATAAAAGATGTACATGCATATCGTCCACTCTTATCTTTATTATCTTTCTATTTATTGTCTAATTTTGTTTGACAATAATACGGTTTGTTCAAGACTTCTTATGATCAAATATACAGGGTGTCCCACTTTTTTTCCAACGCTGGTTGTAATGGTTATTTAACCAGTACCTCACCTGTCTTGCGTAATGAATTGGAGCGCCATCCAACTGAAACCATCCATTTTGTCAGTAATTAATTGGCACATCTTCCAAATAATCTATCAAACTATTCTCTAAGAATAACAGAAAACTATTTGCATCCACTCTGTCGGGAAGGATGTGAGGGCCAATCAGATGTGATCCCACCAGACCAGCCCAAACATTTACTTTAAATTCATGCTGATAAGATATTACTGTCGTTGTATGAGGGTTTTCGTGGGCCCATACGCAAAAATTACGGCGGTTTGTAATTCCACGACGAGTAAATGTTGCCTCATCTGTCCAGATAATTTTATTTCTTACTTCTTGTGGACTATCAACAAACCAACGACAAAAATCTAACCGGTTTCGAATATCTTGGGGCAGCAACTCTTGCACTTTTTTTGAACGGAATGCTTTTCGTCTATCGTTGCGTAAATTTCTCCATACAGTGGTTTTCGGCAATCTCAGATGGAAACTCTTGCATTAACTCTTCTTACTCTTTGAGCTGCTTGGTTGTGATCTCCCACTGGTCTTCCCCTTATTCCATTTTCTCTAATCATTCTATGAATATTACTAAACACTGCAGCATCCGGAAGTCTTCTCGCTGGAAATCTTCTTTGGTATTCCCTCCGTCCCCTTCGACAATTTCCATTGCAGTATCCATAATAAAATGAATATCGGCATATTCACTGTTAGTAAATTTTTTAGACATAATATTGTTCGGATTTATAATTATTTGTGAAAATGCAATAACAATCCTGTTATTAGAATTACTAGAATGACAGCAATGTGACGTATAAAATCAACCTGAAGTATTATTTTTAAAGCATTCTTGATAAATGCGTATCAAAGCCGCCTATAAAACAACTGAAAAAAATGCTTGATTTTCATTTTGAACAGCTCTAACTTGTTAAGGAATTGAAAAACCCCTAAGTTCATATGAAACTTTTTATTCAGAATGACATTTTGTATCTAAAAAAAATTTTGCGGGAAAAAAAGTGGGACACCCTGTAGAGTAGGTATATTTTTATCACTCTGAAAAATATTTGTTGATATTTGTGGTTCGTATGTGCATCTGATTTTAATTTGAAAAGAAGAAAGTGTTTCGCTAATCTTGTTGGGCTGTCTGCTTTCCTGTTTACAACACTGTAGCAAACTATAAACCGCTTTTTTTCTCTTTTCGCGTATTAACGTGCTTTATTTGCGACAGCCTGCTTCTGTGTTCCATCGGGGAAACGTTTTGGGTCAAGCAGATTACTTTTGCTCCGTTACACTTCCACTCTCTATAAACTTTGCCGCAGCTTCTCCAAGGAGAACCTAATCCGGATCTTTTATTTATTACTGTACACTTGAGGCTACACTCCGTGTAGACTTGTATGCGGACTTAGCTACACCACACATTGTATTGTATGAAGAAATACGTACACTGTAAAATCTAAACCTCCAGTATGGATAAGCGATTTTGAAGGGAATATGCCTGAATAGTTGTGAATACATGGATGTATTTGTCGACTATTGCTTGTAAAATATTTCTAGTTTGTATATTAAGTGAAACCCAGACTTCATGATATCTATTGTTATATTGTAGTGGTATTGTAGCTCTGACAGTTTTTAGTAGTTTAAATTACTTGTTTCAGTAGTACTTAGTGGTTGTAGGTCATGTTTTATATTCGGTTCTTATCTTAACTTATAATGACATATCAATAAACACAATGCCATTTTATGCATTTCCTGCTGTTTTGCGGTTCAATGCATCCACTGATATATTTGTGCCGCCGCTTACCGTGAGATTTGCAACTCAAGATTTGAGCGAAGAAAAATTTTAGGTTAGAATTGATCCATGTAACAATGGAAACAAGCTCGTGCTAGACTGGAAAACAAAAAGCTTGTGAAGTCTTACTGGTTGTAGAATGGACGTAACAATGCAAAAGAACCTAACTCAATTTGCATACGAAAAACCCTGCAGAACCGTATGTAGAGTGCGTTGATACGACGTTTCGCGCGTATTTCTAATGGTTCACCCATATCGCTTGTGAGATCACTGGCCGTATTAGTGGCAATAGTAATACTGCAGAAAGATTAGCGATCATATTCATGTTACAAATACGTTAGCAGAAATACATATCGGAAGTGTTGCAAAGACTTTTCATTGCTATAATTTGAAAAGATTGATTTCTATAGAATATCTAAAAAAAAATTAAATCGCAACAGATTATCGCCCCCTTTTTTTTATTTTTATTAATTTTAATTTCAGAAATAGATTTCTAGTCAGTAACATTCTACTTTATTTTCTCGTTTATCGTCTCGTATACCATTTTTAACCGTATCCCAGTTGTCGATCCCAAATATTGACGCTGAACTTTTTATTCTCTCCGCCTCCAGTTATCGTGTTCTTTCTGATGGTGCGTGTTGGTGGTTGTGGAGACAGATTGTAAAGATTCACGTGTTATTTAAAAGCTTGTATTGTAAGTATAACATGAAAGAGAAGAAATAGAATTCTACTTGTAAAACAAATAATCTCTTCTTCCCACAAGATTGACGGTGTATCCAATACTAATTACAGAAATTGATAGAAAATAAACCTGTCTTAGATAAAAAGATAAAAGGACAATATACTTTAAATTCATGTATAAGAAGAGAAAGTAACTTATTTTGATACTGTTTGTTCATTATTAGGCAAGCATTTTGGATTTTTGCATTTTGGCATTTTGACAATCAGCATATAACGGATATAATTATTCTGCATATAAGGTCCCAAATTTCTCCACCGACCCTCAAAATTAGCTTGCGGACCCTTGGGGGCCGCGGACCACCGGTTGGCGACCGCTGCTCTAGTGGATTTACTACTAAACTATTCGGAGATGTAAGGTCGTTTATAGTACTCCGCATTAGAGCAGTATTTCGTAACAATAGTGAATTTCCAAACTCTACATCCCACGTTCGCTACTGTTGAAACGATGCGTTATATGTAGGAATAATTTGTTCTACACTAGGACACATATGTTGGTACTACACTAATTGCATTACAATGTTCTCTGTTTTACATATAGTTTTTTTTTACAAGTTTGTTCATTAAAAATGGAATTTCTGTGTTCATGGTATCCAAATTGAAATTCCAGTTACATTTTCAATCATTGTTGAATGATAATAAAGGATGTATATTTCCTTTATATTATACAGCGTGAGTCTGCAAAATCTTTACAGTTTTTTTGTTCCAACAATTATGGTGATGATACCTTATATATCCATTAAGATATATAATATAAAATTTAGTTAGGCACAAGTGTCATAATAACGTTAATTGACAATTGATGTTTTATGTTTATTTATAATTTATCTTATAAATAAAATATACATTTTCAACTCCAGTAACACTGGGACAGTTATAACGACATCACAACGTAGGTGCAAAACACCATAAAAATCCCACGTAAAACTTAAAGTAAGTGTCGTGGTATTTAAATAAAATAACGAAGAATTTTAATTAGTGTAAAGTGGACACTTATGCAAATTCCTAATTTTCAAGGATACTTTTCTAATAATTTTAAGTAAATGTGACGACTTATGTCTACTCGACAAGGAGAAACAAACAATCTTTTCTAGAGAGACTGGCCAACATTAGCAGATACAAAAAATGCTAATCTTACTAAATTTGATTAGTCGGCGTACGATAAATGACAACACACCATTTTTGACAACAATGACAAACAAAACTTAGATTAGATTCCTGTAGGTGTAAGTAATTTGTATAATTTAGTAGATACAGCTAATGCAGCTTTAACGATATATGACGTAACAACTTGGACTTGTTTATATAGTACATATGTAGTTGTGTAAAGGGTTTAAAGCAATTTTGTTTTCCCTTTTAGGTTTCTGGACTATTCGATAACTCCTGAGGGCACTCTTGACTGCGCAGTCAATAGAAACTTGTGGTATATTGCTCTAAGCTTATAGAATCCACAACACTGAGAAATTGAAGTGGACAGCTGTTTCCTACATACATTTCCAACGGTAGTTGTGTAACTACTATTGGCTTCCGAATGGATGTTCATTGTTGTCATGGGATTCAACGGGGTATAGTAGAATGTCAAACATTTTCTTGGAGTTTCTGTATATTTGCTATATAAACTTGGTAGTTATTCCGTGTTTACAGTAAGGTTCTTGTGTAATAACAAAGTGTTTTCTAATAACAAAATAAACAAAATAAAATGTATAAGAAATTTGTTGGTATGTGATGGCATATTTTTATTTATGTATGGTCTCTGATAACTCCAAAGAAAACTGTTTGTTCTCATCACGTCTAGTTTAGAATAAATAAATAAATTGATTTTAATAATAGTCGAAATAAAATTGTTGTTTTAAAACATCCCCGGACATTTTATTTTATGAAATTAGTCATCTACTTCCAATATTTCTTTTAGCCTGGTTTCTGATAATCACAAACCAACAATTTTGTTTCTATCAAGTCTCCTTAATAAATAAACACTTTTTCAAATAAATCCTACGTCGAGATCTGATGCCTGCGTGTGGAATTTCTGGTTTCTCTCCTCGGAGTTTGACAATTCTACCACATCATCATCCATACATCGATGTGCTTCCCATAATGTTGCATTCGGTTTGGGAACTGGCAAAGTACCTGAATGAGGCGTAGTGCCCATTTAGTACTTGAATGTGAATTTGGGGACTAATTTTGTTTTTAATTGTTGCTTGAAATACCTAAGCTTTGCAAAAGTAACCGTTGAATGATTTGTGTGTTGTTGCCAAATTATCTCAATTCCCAGTGACATACTACTGTATACTACTGTTCTTCATATTAAGCATGTAATCGCACAACTTTATAAGCTGTCGCACTTTTTTCTTTTCAGAAAGCAGCTGTCAGGCTGAGTAAAAAGTCTCATATGGCCTTATTTATTCCTCCAATTCCCTAAAAAGTTAGTGGTTTGAAGTGTTAGCACAGTCGCATTTTTTTCTTAAAGAATTGAAAAAAGAAACAGAAAAGCTACTTTTACCATTATGCAATTCGAACCCGCAATTTCTCAAGCATACGATTCAATCGCAATCGCAAATCGCCCAATTTTTTTCTCGTATGCATTCTTGGACAATTTTCAGTACAGCAAACAACGACAAATAGCGAAATGCCGAATAGGTTGTTACACGTCAATACACAGTGGTGCCATCACAACATTTATGTTGGCAGGAGTAAATTCCTATAAAGTTACTAGTAATCGCATGTTAATATTGCACGAATATAGAATTGGTTCTAACTCCATACGAATTTTCAATATAAACTATGTATTATGTACAAAAATTGCTTAGTGTAAATCGAAAAATAGCATGCGATTTGTAGCATGATTGGATTGCAGGTTTAAATTGCATGGATGTACAAGGGTTTTTAGGCCAAATAAGTCTTCTTTCTCAGAATAAAATTTACTTACGAAACAACAGTAAATGTTTTATGTAGATTTATTTATTGATTCATGATTTGTTCAGTTTATTTTAAATTTAATTATTAAATCCTATTTATTTACTTTTTTATTGTAATGGGTATTGTTTGTTTTCTTTCTTCGCTTTCGCAGTGTTTAACATGTATTGTCTATCTTCTGTTTTGTTTAATATATCACTGGCTTGTATTTTTTAAAGAATTGAAAAACAAATAAGTCTATATGAAACTTTTTGCTCAGATTTATATTTACAGTGAATACGCGGCTTCTGAATCAATATCAGGATTTCAGACAATTACAAATTTCTTGATCATTTGTTTCAGCTCCTGCAACAAAGTCCCTTTTTACTTTATCATACGCAGTATGTAAAGTATTGTAATCGTGCCAAAAAAAAATTTTGAGATTTTAGCGGAAATATGTCTTTTTGGGTCCCCTGAACATTTTTGACCAAGGTACAAAAAAATGTCTGTGTGTGTGTGTGTGTGTGTGTGTATGTGTGTGTGTACCCGTTTTTTGTGGCGACTATTCCGGAGAAACTACTAAAGATATCGGGACGAAACTTCATATTTAGAAGTTTCATAACCAAACTTAGAGCTGAAAAGCTTTCTGTTGAAGAGGGTCCAAAGGAACTGGAGGTTTAGTCTTAGCATTTTTGAAAGATTTTGCAAATAAGCCGCCATTTCTGGAATTTCGTCGAAATAGTTAAATAATAAATTAAAGATGAGGAAATTCTGAATAATTTATCACTATGACATTTTTTGGTACAATCAATAGTTTAGCTGCATGAGCAAATTCTATTTCTAGGAGATCTGTCGTACTGCATGAAAACTAGTAGCCAGGATTTGTGAGATTTTTTGATTCTAATAACAGTAGGTAGTCTTGGTGTCAAACGGTAATGTTTTGACAATAACTTCTGTCAATATAAGCTGCGTTCGCATATTGCATTACACTTTTTACACCCAATAACACGTAAGTGTCATTTGGACGGTGTACCCTGTGTCAACGGAGTACAATATCCGAACGCAGCTTTAATCGACATATCTGTCTAGTTCTAGTAGTTTTATTTTAATGCAGACATGGCAGATCTCGGTCAAATAGAGTCTCATGCAGCTAAACTATTAATTTTATATATAGTATGATAAAGTCATGTGCCTGGCCACATCAGATTTTTTACGCATTAAAATCATATTTTACCCAAAACACCTTACGAGTCCGGATTCATATTCCACGCATTGAAATGTATCGACAAACTTATTTATTTTCCGTCGATAAAATCTATGGTCCCCAGAGTGATGAATATTTTCCTAATTTTCAATTGCCTTCATCTCCAAAACTTCTTTATGTAAGGCCGTAAATTACAAAAGAAAAACAACAACAAAAGGAAGGAATGCTATTACCAAAAAAAAATTGATGATGTCGTAAGTAAAAATCTGATGTGGCCAGGCACATGACTTTATCATACTATATATAAAACTAACAGTTTAGCTGCATTAGATTCTATTTGATCGAGATTAGTCTTGTCTGCATTAAAATAAAACTAGTTAGGAAGGATTTGACAGATATTTTGATACTATTGACAGTGATGATTTTTTACACAGGATTTTTTAGAATAATAAACCGTTTCAATTTTACTGATTTCATTCCATAATTTTGCTATTGTATTTACCATATTTACCTATCGTCACTTCTGACTTTTTACTACACGC
Source organism: Aphodius sticticus (assembly GCA_963966075.1). Taxonomy (NCBI): domain Eukaryota; kingdom Metazoa; phylum Arthropoda; class Insecta; order Coleoptera; family Scarabaeidae; genus Aphodius; species Aphodius sticticus. Next base: position 14,384,874 of record OZ014512.1, read on the forward strand.
AAATGCATCACAGTACGATTTTATAGTATCAAAAACCCATAAAATTGTATTTACAGAATTGTTTTAAAAAAGCTCCAAAAAGCTCCGAAAAAGAACCTCATATTTATTCCCTTTAATAAGTTGACGACTGTTTTTTGGCGATATGTAGACCACCAATCCAGTTTATGCAAAAAAATCTGATGTGGCCAGGCACATGACTTTATCATACTATATATAAAATTAATAGTTTAGCTGCATGAGATTCTATTTGATCGAGATCGGCTATGTCTGCATTAAAATAAAACTAGTAGAACTAGACAAATATCTCGGTTAAAGCTGCGTTCGGATATTGTACTCCGTTGACAGCGGGTACACCGTCCAAATGACACTTACGTGTTATTGGGTGTAAAAAGTGTAACGGTGTTCAATATCCGAACGCAGCCTATATTGACAGTAGTATTTTCAAGACATTAGCGTTTGACACTAGCTACTGTCATTAGAATCAAAATAATGTGACATATCCTGGCTACTAGTTTTAAAGCAGTACGCCCGATCTCGATGAAATAGAATTTGCTCTTGCGGCTAAACTATAAATTCTACCAAAAAATGTCATATACATAAATTATGGAAAATTTCCTCTCCTTTAATTTATTATTTAACTATTTTGACGACATTACACAAATAGCGGCTCATTTGCAAAATCTTCGAAAAATGCTATGAGTAAACCACCAGTTCCTTTGGACCCTTTTCAACAGAAAGCTTTTCAGCTCTAAGTTTGGTTATAAAACTTCTAAATATGAAGTTTCGTCCCGATACCATTAGTAGTTTCTCCGGAATCGTCTCCACAAAAACGGGTACACACACACACACACATACACACACACACACAGACATTTTTTTGTACCTTGGTCAAAAATGTTCAGGGGACCCAAAAAGACATATTTCCGCTAAAATCTCAAAAAATTTTTTTGGCATGATTACAATACTTTACATACTGCGTATGATAAAGTAAAAAGAAATAACAACAAAATAATTCTGATTTAGGCTAAAAAAGGTATTTGTTCCACTCTCAACCGGAACACGCTATTTTAATCTAAATGCTGTATAATACAGTAGTAAAGTACAAAAACAGTACCTTGCTGATCAAATATAACTACAGAAATTTCTAATTATATTGGTTGAATTGGCTGGCAAATCATCAATTGTTTTCACAAAACGAACAATCAACATCGTATAAGAATAAACTACGAAACTGCAAACATCCGTGCTCTAATTATGCGTATATTATTGCTGTGTGTATGAAATTGTATTAGTCGGACGTGACTTAAAAATTGCGGCGTAATCTCGAAAATGAAAACACCGAATCGTGTTTAGAAACAGCGACCAAGCGAAGGTTATGGATTACTTTCCTGGAACGTACACATACCATATTTAAATTTAGAAAAGAAAATATTGTTATCTATGTTTAGTGCGTATGCGTATCAACTTACGCACAAAATATCAACATTTCTATCGTTACCAGAGTATGTATATAATATGATTATTCCCATAGTACCCAAAGGAAAACAAATATGCCTTATCATACGTATTTTTCAGAGATACCACAACATGCCACAACCAGAAGTTGTATACAAATATTAAGAACAATCTGATACGACCGCAACGTTTTGTTTTCTTATGTAAACATTACGAAGGTATCCTATACTTTGTTATGTGTCTGTCAATAATTAGCACGATTTAATGGTAACAACAACTTTATAATTTGCAAATAGCACTACTAAGAATTGGGGAAACAAGTTTTACCAAAACACATGCATATGTATATGACTTTGAGGACTTTACCTAGTGTACTTTTAGAAACCCCAATAAATAAAAAGGAAACGGTATATTGAAAGTACATTCGTTGAACCAGAAAAATAAGACCTTTTTTGAAAAGAAAAGTAAAAAAAGTAAAAAAAATAAATGGCAATTTTCCAGAAAAAAATGATTCTAAAATATCAAAATAAAGAACACGACAATTTTAAAAAAAATCTCAAATTTAATTGACATGATTATCGGGAAAACTGCAATTATTGAAAAATATTGAAAATTTGTTATTTGTGGTTTTAGAAAGTGATACATAAAAATAATAACTTTTTCCCTCAAAAAAGTTAACCAAAAATGTTTAATTTCTAGTTATATTACATTTTTGACCAAAATACTACTTTTTATTTTTAAATTTTACAATTATACAAGATATAATTATTATAATAACACATTTTGTGAAACACTGATATTTTCAAGGCTATTCACACTAAATGTTTACCCCTTGTGCAATCTATAGATAAGTTTTTCGGTTGTGACTTTTGAGATATTGTTTAGAACATAAAAATAAATCGGTTTAAAAGAATTCAGCTTGGTTCTAATTTTTTAGAAGATATCATGTGTATTGTGAAAAATGCCGCAGTTGTCAATGTCAGCATAAAATTGTTTGTTTCCTTTAGCGATCTACTCTAAGTTCACTATAAATTATTATGTATGTATGTAATTATGGGTTACTCAAAAGCGTTTGAATACTTTGTAATAGTAAAATAAACTATGTATAATTAAATTAGACACGTGATGAGAACGGTAAAATGAAAACAGTAATTTTAAAACAAATTTAATAAGAATGTTACACTATTGCCATGTGCGAATCAGTGCGAATCATATGATAGGGATAATTGAAACGATCGCCGCGCACGCAGCGGAGAAACAGACAAATACCGCCCAACGAGATGGCGCTGTAATCGTCTTGTTGTTGCGATCTGTCAAAAACATATGTTCATTCCGTTTTAGAAACACGTTAAAGCTCCCGTATCCTTCCGCCAAAGCGCGCCGATATCCCACACAATTGTTTAAATTATGAAACTATCGCAACTATTCGATTCTTCTTCTTGTTAAAGGTGAAGATGGTGTAACTATTCGATTGAAAAGGTCCTTACTGCAATGATACGACCTCCATTGTCTGGCGTTATTTCGGAATGGACTGCTGCGTTGAAGGTATGATTAGACGAGTCATTTTACGGACAGCAAAGGTAACTACGTTATGTAATACAACAGAATTTGAGTTACCGTCTAATCGTACCTTTTAGTTATTTAGCGCAGAATATCGCTGATCTAAATTTAAACCCCAGCCACTATAATGACATATTGTGTATTCAGACTAAAGTATACAGAGCTCCTGTCCTTGGATGGTAAAGAAAAATTCTATACGGAAATGAAGCACCTTAAACATTATTTAATTAGAAAATATGAAAATCAGTGAAATTGTGTACGTAACTATCAATAAATTCCCAATAAACAAATAATAGATCAGTATTCATTCTGAGATAGACACTCATATCGCTCTCGAAAGGAATCTGCTTACAAAAACGAACATAACCTCTTCTTGGTATATTCCTTGGTTGTCATGGTTACAAGAAATTGTATACGGTTAGCTATTTGTGGTGGGGTAGATTCTTGCCGCTAATAAAAATGTACCGGATAATTAGAGATTTGGTAGTTGTGTCGGTATCTACATCTAGTAAAATTTTGTTTGGAAGCTATGGAGAAAAGAGCGGCAAGTCAACCACACCAAGAATTTTGTAGAGAACAATACGGGAAATAATAATAGATGTAAATTTTATAGATTTCCAACAACCAGTTGGAATTTATAACTGAATAAGCAGATATCAACCGTAAAGAAAAAAACGTAAGAATCTTATTTTTTTGCCTTGAATTCACTGAGCTGGCTTTCGAGATTTTATAACTTCTTTAAAGTTTTTACGGTCGTAAGTTCAATAAAACTTGTTTGTGCTATAACCACTACTTTCGTCTTTTACACGATAAATTTAGTACTATATGGTGATATCATTTCTAACGGTTATTTTTTATACCTAAAACAAAATGAAGAACGTTATTGATTATATTCAACTTTTCAGTAGACTCCTTAAAATAGCTTTATGTAAATAAGGTGTATGACCTCACGTATTTGCATATCTTTTTTAATGATAGCACTAAATTTAAAGTAATTTCGTGTAAAAATATAACACAAGAACGCGATTTTGTGAATAATAAAATATAACATCAACGTAAATAAATAGTGTCTCCTGCTGTTGAAAAGTCAATTAGCTAAAAGCATACTACAAGTTAAATAAATAATGAACATAAAACTCAAACGTAAGGAAAGTTTTCATTTCAGTTGCCGCATTTACAGGATGAGCTCGCCCATAACAATGCAATTTTATGGTAATGGCAGATACATAAAAGAAAGGTTAAATTTGGGATGTAGCGACTTTGAATTGCTGATATTCGTAATGGCCTCCAAGAACCGACTATCAAATTGATTTTCGGGAGCTGAAATTCTGTATAATAATTCGTTTCTGGTCTTTACTTCTATGAATAAAGTACATATAAGGTAAACGCTCCAATTTCAGACAGGAATTTTTGTTACATTTGTGACTGAAGAACTTATATCTATATGGTAGGTACTAATGACCAAGTCAACATTTTTTAAACAATATTTCCTTCTGAAGATATCTGACTATTCATTTTTAAAGTAAATTGATAATAGTTATGTAATTTATATTATATTTTATAACTTTAACAATTGCCCCTAATTCCGACACTAAGCGTATATTTTGATCCGAAATCCGACACTCTACTGAACCTAATCCAGACAGTGGTCCTAAATCAGACATTTGTGGTACATTACTCCGACAAATATAAACATTCAAGTAAATATTAAGTGTTTTGAATATTGTTAAATAAGATTTATTATTCAGAAATGTTAAACATTTGTTTTACCATTTTTAATGAAACAGTATAAAATAAGTTCTTTATCTTCTTCAGTCTGCCCTCTCTACCTCATCTGTATTTTAATGTTTCTTGCATCTGGAATTTTTAGTGTTCTCTTTTTCTTGGTGCAGCTTTTTATTCTGTTTTTCGCTTACTTTCATATTTCTCTAGAATGATTTTATTTTGTGCTTCCGTCAATTTTATTAGCAATTATTCTCTCCAAGCATTAGAGATAGTGTTACAGACGAACAGTGTCCTTTTACTTTATTTGGGTGTTTCAGGCCAGAATAATTTTCTTAATCGTGGTGCCAAAATCGCTACTCTCTGCTGCTAGTGTTGTATCATTCTGTCTTATTTCATCATCTCCTATGATGCCTGTCGATATTTATGACGGAATTAGGGACTACTGATGATCGTAATTCCGACACCCTGTAATAATTAGGGATTTTTGATGTCCGTAAATCCAACACTCGTGTAGAAATTTGGACAACATGTAGGGTTGCCAACATTGCGCCTATGCTGACCCGTAGAAAAATTTATTATATTTTATAAAACGTAAGTTTAAATTAATAACAGCCGGCTTCGACGTTACTTTCTAGTAACGCTTTGGTGTGAAATTTGGATTTAGGGAGTGTAGGAAACGATGAGATCTAGATGCTAATTACTAAGTAAATTAATTTATTTCAATTAATGTCTACGAGTTTTCCCTCTTTTCGTTCCTGCCTCTTATTGTCGATTTTTTTACACAACCAACATGAGACAAAATGCCAATATTACCACCTAAACCAAGCATAATTTTGATGTACTGAGAGCATTTCTTTAACGGATCATGTGTTTTTGCTTGAAGTAATTATCTACACGTTCCCTAACTAATGTTAAATTTTCATTTTCTTCCGACAATATTGGCGTTTTGAATAAACCCCATAATAAATGTGTCTCAATGTGTCTAACTAATAATACAATTTTCTAATAACGGTATCGCGGTCGTCATCTCCATGATTTAAAAAATACTGTTTTATGGCATACGAGTATGATACTATTCTGTGAACTGCCTTGGACAAACTCAAACATGTTGTTGGGACATTTCTTATCATCTTAACAACATACATATTGAAATAATCAACGAAAGTTCAAAACATATTTTGTTAATTAATGTATCAATATTGAATGTTGATTTCTGACAAGCAAAATTCCTACCTTTAAATAATAGCCGTCTCTTTGAAAGTCATTTTTGATATTAGATTTGTTTATGATCTTCGAGGCTGGATACAATCTTCGTGCCGCTACAGAATTCCTACTGTATTCACTAGACATATGACAAAATCTAAAAATGCTACAGTTGCTACTTTCATAGTTTCTCACATGCTCTCAAAAAGTCAAATTAAATTGTTGTGAATATTGAGTAATAGAGTGCTTCTTATTTTGAGAAAAAATCCTTCTTTTTTTTAATGAAAATCGCTGCAAAGTGTACGACTAGAATAACAATTACTGTATTATAATAATTTTTAAAAAATATTTAGGGGTCGCTACAGTTTCTCAAAAGATCGATGATTACCTTTAGTTAACCCGGAAAATTTAACTGAAAACCCGTAGCCCGGAGAATGGTCACCAAACCCGAAGTCTCCGGGTAAAAATGACCATGTTGGTAACCCTAACAACATGCGTACAATTAATTGTAATATAGCAAACGATGTAAAATATGTTATTTTCTTGTGTATATTCAGCAATAGAGCAATAGAGTATTACTTCTAGCCATGTACACGATTCCGACAAGCATGTCTGATTTACGGACGTGCTATATTTATATGTACCTAATTCCGACACCTCTAAATTTGTAAATAAAAGCAGTTAAAAGGGTAGTATACCGTATTATTATGAAAATATGAAGCATTTTTAGTCAACCTAAATAGATGTTATTAGAATTTTCTTAATTACTGTTATCCTGTAGCGACGTAAAAAGAAGTCGAATTGCAGTTACCTTATAAAGAAAAAGTCTACTTTTAGTATAACACCCAATTATCAAGATCAGTCAAACTTCTAGACCGTTAGAACATTGGTAGAATAAGAAACAATTATCGGTTGATAAGTGTGATGTCAAATCAACAAACCGGATGTCCTAAAATAAAGTTCAATGTTGTAGATTTCCTATTTTATCCAACTAAAGAGGAATATGTCGCAATTTAGGACAGTGTCTGAATTTGGGATGTTTACCTTACAAACTTTAGAAACAGGAAGGAACGAAAAGTGTGTTTTGTGAAGTAGGATTCTTAATTTTGTTTGAAAGTTTTTAAAGCGACACTAAGAGAATCCCAGCTCCGAATTGGCCATTACGTCAGGTTTTTGGAAACTTTAGGAAGTTATTAATTAAACCTAACTTTGATCTTCCACGTGCACTCTTGCTAAAATATAGATCAATGTTGTAGATTACTTATTTTATCCAACTAAACAGAAATATGTCGGAATTTAGGACCATATCTGAATTTGGGACGTTTACCGTCATCATAAAAGTGTGAGTTCTTTTTTGTTAATTACATACATAAAACCCGAAATAAAAAGAGTTAGAGCGATCATTAATTTTCTTTAAATTGCATAATAGGTAGTCAACGTCGATTACTGTGAATCTAAAATAAATTATGTAGCAAAATCCGTTACAAAATAACTTCGATTTTGGACTCCGATTCTAGAAGCTTGATTACCTTGTGCAGGATATATTAATAATTGTTTAAGATTGGACATTTCATTGAGCTGGACATTATGCAGGAACTTTTTTTATGAAAAATTTACATACACTTATATACAGATTGGTCAATGTCTTAAAATAATTTCCTCAGAAATAGCTCTGGTCAATACGCTAGATATTACCTTTATCCCAAATATTTCTCTCTAAAGTCTAAATAAATATATAAGGGGAAACAATAATTCTCAACCTATATTGGTCTATTGATGACGAGAGTGTTTTTGTTTACGATGCGTATTTTAAAAACACCGGCAGCTACGGAACCCAAAAATAGTCAGGTTGTGTTTGCTTTGCAGCGGTTCGTAGGTTGTAAAGGTTGTATTTTTGGAAGCTTCCTGTTGCTGCAAAAAGTAGCTCACTGCGTAGACGCGATATAAAAAAAACTAATTCTGGATTATGACGCCGATTTAGCATTGAACCAAGCCGATTAAGTAAATATGGTCATAACTTTCTATTTGAGTGCAGATAAAGATCGGGTTTTGAAATCTTTTTTATTTACAACTACATTATGATAATAATAATAATAATACAAAATAGGATTTTATTGGTAAATAAAGAATATACAATCAAATTAGCGAAAGCTGGACGAAGGTAACGAAAAATCCTCCTATTCCACATAACCCTGCCAAAGGGGAAAACAAAACAAAACGACCCTAACGAAAGAGAGAAACAAAATTACAATTACAAAATAAATTACAAAATACCGGGACAAGCCGTACTGCGCAGAAACCAACATACTCCATAATTAATTCTTAAATTTAATTAAAATCAATTGTTTTAAGGAGTCGGGCAGTGAATTATTTAATATTGGGGGATTAAAGGAAAATGACCTGTCGTAAAGTGTCGTTCCGTGCATTAGAGGCGAGCTTTACTCCTAAGTTTGACATTATTTATAAAGTTTCGATTCTGCATCCGCAGTTTGAAAAGATAATTAAATTTGCTCATCATCCGCGTTAAAGTGTGAGCTACAGTATTTAAATTATTGGTATGGAGATACAGAAAAGCAAGGGACCCATAATAGAGTCCTGGGGGCCCCAGAACATAAAGTATCTGGCCTTGAACCATAATGGTCTATCTATACTATTTATTGTCTATTACGCAAATAATTAGAAATGTAACATTATGCCTTTTGACTGACACCAACATATTGCATGACCGATCACAAGAGCGCATGATTCACTCTATCAAGTGCCTTCGAGTATACATCAGTTTATTTTTTTTGTGCCAGTGCCTTCTGTTTTTTATGGGTGCCCTATTAGTTTTATACATATGCGGGTTTAACATAATTTTTCCATCAGATGTCAAAATCTACTCAAAATTGGTATTCTTTGCGAATCTCTGAAAATGGCATGGCGCAATGGGAAATAAAAATTGTGAAACAATGTAATCAGAACTTGTAGAATTAACTAATAGCGCTGTTAAACGTTTTATAATGATGTGTATGTTATTTTCACACAATACAACTAAGAAGTCAAAAATACAAATAAGTAATTGGTTAATAATCATAAACTATAGAAGAGTGCTAACATCTGAATTTGACAGTTCTCTGTATTGCTTATTGTCTGAGCGTTATTGCCAGGTATTTACGATTATTAATATAATTATTGTTTTTTATTAATTGTTGGTTATTATTAATGCTTATTTAATTTGTTGTTTACATCGCAATTATTGTTGTTTGAATATAAATTCTAAATATGCCTTTCCTAAATACAACAACATTTTTCAACAAGACGCTGACGCTGATTTTCTTCACTACGCTGATTTTGATCATTAACGTATCATTTATTTTTGTCTATTTCCCTGCGCTTAAAACGATATTTCCACGCTACGTTTTTCAGCAAAATATCAAGTATTTGGTGTCATTGTAATCGTAAAAATCATACTATATATACAATTAATAGTTTAGCTGCATGAGATTCTATTTGATCGAGATCGGACGTGTCTGCAATTAAAATAAAACTAGTTAGCCAGGATTTGACAGATATTTTGATTCTATTGACAGTAGGTATTGTCAAAACATCAGCTCATGCATGCTAAACTATTAATTTTACCACAAAAAAATGTCATAGTCATAAATTATTCAGAATTGCGCCTACTTTAATTTATTATTCAACTATTTTGACGAAATTACATTTACAAAATTGTTGAAAAATGCTTAGAGTAAACATCCAGTTCCTTCGGACCCTTTTGAACTAAGTTTGGTCATGAAACTTCTAAATATGAAGTTTCGTCCCGATTCCTTTAGTCAAAAATGTTCAGGGGACCCAAAAGGACATATTTCCGCTAAAATCACTAAATTACTATCTTTTGTCATACTACGTATGATAAAGTAAAAATCCCTTCTATCAAATAATTAGGGTATACCTATAAAGTAGTCCAGACAAAAATGACTTATTGGCCAAACACCAATGAAATCACGCTAGAGGGCGCTAGTAATAGAATATCGGCGAAAATCGATTTAGTTAGTGTTTAGTTGACAATTTTCGACTATTTTCACCAATTCATGGCCACCTAGATTAATAAACAACAAAGTTGTTTTTCTTTGCCTTGGTGATAAAGATTGACGATCGATATTTTTTTGTGTTCACTATGTTATCATTGCAAATATCTCACAATTAATAAAGGGTGCCGTTTAAAATTTCAATGATGACGTCATTTCCGGAAAAGCCTGAAAGTCACACTAACCTCAAGAGAATTCCAAAATATGGAATTCTTTATCTATTATTTGTCTATTTGACATTCTTTGCTGATGTTGACATCAGCTAGTTAGAAAACAATTTTTTTTTATTTTCAACTCTAACTAAAAAGATTAAGTAATATTGAGATTGGCTAGATAATTTTAACATTAACGTAATTTTGGAATTCGCAGCAAAATGTATACTAAACATGATTGAAATAAAATCATAATTAGTTTAACTAAGTAGGTACCTACTCGAGTAAAGGTGATAAATACTTTATATAATTGGAAAATTTTATGAAAACTTCGTACACAATAAGAAAAGTAACGCCAGGAATGAAAAAAAAAGTCGTGCTACCAATTAAGTATAAATATTTTCTCTCTTGGAAGCAGGCATTACGAAGTTGTAACGGTTTAAATTTAGAAGGTGAAAAGATGTTCAATAAGTTTTAAATACAAAAGTAAGGCGTCGCCGTCTGCGTCGCTGTCGGTATCGTTGCCACGGCAGTTGTTTTTCTAGCCGTGCATTTTTCTCTCAAATGAAACTGAAAGTGGTCTTCGCTTGTTATTTTTGTATCCCAACACGAGTAAATTTAGCACTGGTTACGCACACGTAACACTGATCAATCTACCGTTGTCAAAACAATGTCTTCCAACTTATAAATAAGCGTATTGTTCGTAGAAAGAATTTCGCGTGGATTTCTATCAAAAAAATCAAAATTAGATTCATTATTATTGGTCCTGATTTCTTATATTCCAGTAATATTATTTTAAAATCTATATTTGGCAGGTACTAATTGTATCAGTTGGCATTTCTTATTAGTTTCTCTCGGTCATTACGTTCATTATTTCGTAGGGCGTAAAATAAATTAATTTCTTGCTGACAGAGTCAAGGCGACGTCTAAAAGTAGGACATAACGCGCTTGATTTAGCAGACGGAATTGTCTAGTCGGCGGTGCTTCTTCATGAATAAATAATAAATAATGAGTCTATGATTCCACTGTGAATTACGCTTACGCATACTAACAATAAATATTAGATTACGTCGCAGGAAATAAGAGACGCCATCAGCAGTGATGACACTATTTGCTATTCGCGAATGGAACGTGTGTCAATCATAATGTTATGGAAGTGATTATTTTAATTTTGGTGCCATTTTTTGACAAATGGCGAATTATGGTTTCTCACGACAAATATTTTATTTATTTTAACGGCAGACAATATAAACAAACGCCAGAATAAGTGTTTTAATGGCAAACGTTAGAATCGAACGGGAAATGTGTTTTAAGGACAGAAACATCAAATATACAGCAAATTATGTGAACTAGTCGCTTCAAATGTTATTTTCATATAGGTATAATATTTTCATACAAGCCATTCTCCGATTTATGATTTGTATCTCCGATATGTAAACGAAAAATAACATTTAGTGTAGTTTTTAAAATGGTATAACACTTGCTATGTTATACTATAGAAAAAATCTGATGTGGCCAGGCACATGACTTTATCATACTGTATATAAAATTAATAGTTTAGCTGCATGAGACTCCATTTGATCGAGATCGGCCATGTCTGCATTAAAATAAAACTACTAGAACTAGACAGATATGTCGATTAAAGTTGCGTTCGGATATTGTACTCCGTTGACACCGGGTACACCGTCCAAATGACACTTACGTGTTATTGGGTGTAAAAAATGTAATGCAATATGCGAACGCAGCTTATATTGACAGAAGTTATTGTCAAAACATTAGCGTTTGACACCAAGACTACCTACTGTCATTAGAATCAAAAAATCTGACAACTCCTGGCTACTAGTTTTCATGCAGTATCGACCGATCTCGTAGAAATAGAATTTGCTCATGCAGCTAAACTATTGATTGTACCAAAAAATGTCATAGTGATAAATTATTCAGAATTTCCTCATCTTTAATTTATTATTTAACTATTTCGACGAAATTCCAGAAATGGCGGCTTATTTGAAAAATCTTTCAAAAATGCTAAGACTAAACCTCCAGTTCCTTTGGACCCTCTTCAACAGAAAGCTTTTCAGCTCTAAGTTTGGTTATGAAACTTCTAAATATGAAGTTTCGTCCCTATACCTTTAGTAGTTTCTCCGGAATCGTCGCCACAAAAGACGGGTACACACACACACACACACACACACACACAGACATTTTTTTGTACCTTGGTCAAAAATGTTCAGGGGACCCAAAAAGACATATTTCCGCTAAAATCTCAAAATTTTTTTTTGGCACGATTACAATACTTTACATACTGCGTATGATAAAGTAAAAATTATTGCTATTTTACTGCAAAATGAGCTCATTTTGAAACTATTTCAGTAAGTAGAAACACTGGTCAAATTAATGTGACGGGTATTTACTTACAAATAATATATATTTTATATTTTTACATTTTAGCGGGTCGTTTTGGGTCCCCTGAACATATTTGACCATGGTACAAAAAATGTCTGTATGTGTGTGTGTGTGTGTGTACCCGTTTTTGTGGCGACGATTCCGGAGAAACTACTGAAGGTATCGGGACGAAACTTCATATTTTGAAGTTTCATTGTTCAAAAGGGTCCAAAGGAACGGGATGTTTACTCTAAGCCTTTTTCAAGGATTTTGCAAATGAGCCGCCATTTCTGTAATTTCGTCAAAAAAGTTAAATAATAAATTAAACTAGAGGAAATTTTCTATAACTTATGTCAATGGCATTTTTTGTAAAGTTAATAGTTTAGCTGCAAGAGCAAATTGTTGAGATCGGTCGTGTCTGCGTTAATATAAAACTAGTTATCCAGGATTTGACAGATATTTTCATTCTAGTGACTGTAGGTAGTGTCAAACACTGATGTTTTGACAATACCTTCTGTCAGTAGAATCGATATATCTGTCAAATCTTGGCTAACTAGTTTTATTTTAATGCAGACAGGAACGATCTCGATCAAATAGAATCTCACGCAGCTAAACTATTAATTTTATATATATATATAGTATGATAAAGTCATGTGCTTGGCCACATCAGATTTTTTTGTGTTCAGAATGTCATCCTGATTGAAAATATCATAGAAATAATATGGGGTGTCATTTCAAATTATAATGATGACGTCATTTCCGATAAAACCGGAAGTCATACTAACCTCAAGAGTATCACAAAAAAATGCATTTTTTTGTCTATTAGCACTTCTCAAACTTTCATTCGTCCAGCATCAGAAATAAAGAAAGTAAACGGCAATACCTATGGCGTGGGTCACCCGTTATATATTTGTTGCACATAGACCATCCTTTAACGAACGTCTCTAGAAAAACCCTAGAGGACTTAAATCAGGATACCAGGAAGGCTATAAAATTGGACTAACACAGCCGATCCACCTGTGTGGATAAGCTTGGACAGCCAACTTGAACGGCCAATAATTGGCCCCTTTGAATTACCTGAAGATCTAAACGAAATTTATCTCAATCTTTTTGCAAATGGACTGTCAAATCTTTTAGATGTGCCATTGCACACAGGCAGGTCAATGTGGCTTCAAAATAGTTTTCAATCGAGTTTCTAATTATTGAAATAATTTAATTTTTCATTTTAGCTCATTTTGCAGTAAAATCAGTCTTTGTACGCTATGCGCAGACGCGCTGACTCAATTTGACCGCTAATTTTAAAGTGCTTATCACAATACTGTTGCGGCCAGATTTACGCTTGCGCGTAGACCTCACGCATGCGCGTAGAACACGTTGAAATTGTAGAAAGTAATGAATAGTGCCATCCCGTTTTCAATGCTGAACAACCTCTCTGTCTAGTCGCATTATAGGAGTATTAGTTATATGAGTAAAATGCCAATATTCGTAGAAAATAAATTTGATTTGAATCCCCCGGCAAATTTACCTAAGAATTCTGCCTTCAGTTATGTGTACTCTCGGGAAATAGTATAAATCAATCAATATTTTCGCTGGTTCTGACGCTATATGCCCAGCTAACAGAGCTGTATGATCAGAAAATATTGTATCTTATATAATATAGTGTTTGAGTTTATATTTGAGCGTGAAGTCTTTTTGGAAAAGGGTATAATTGTAGGAATATGTTAATAGAAATTAGTTACCAATTTAAAAACTAAAGAGCATTAAATTCTTTATAAAAAGAAAGATTTTAAAAACAAATATTTCATAAGTAAATCATCAAATAAATAATTATAATAATCATCAGCCTAGCCGCATTATTTTTTACTTTATCATACGCAGTATGTAAAGTATTGTAATCATGCCCAAAAAATTTTTTGAGATTTTAGCGGAAATATGTCTTTTTGGGTCCCCTGAACATTTTTGACCAAGGTACAAAAAATGTCTGTGTGTGTGTATGTGTGTGTGTGTATGTGTGTGTGTGTGTGTGTGTGTATGTGTGTGTGTATACCCGTTTTTGTGGCGACGATTCCGGAGAAACTACTAAAGGTATCAGGACAAAACTTCATATTTAGAAGTTTCATAACCAAACTTAGAGCTGAAAAGCTTTCTGTTGAAAAGGGTCCAAAGGAACTGGTGGTTTACTCTTAGCATTTTTCGAAGATTTTGTAAATGAGCCGCTATTTGTGTAATGTCGTCAAAATAGTTAAATAATAAATTAAAGGAGAGGAAATTTTTTATAATTTATGTATATGACATTTTTTGGTAGAATTTATAGTTTAGCTGCATGAGCAAATTCTATTTCATCGAGATCGGTCGTACTGCTTTAAAACTAGTAGCCAGGATATGTCAGATTTTTTGATTCTAATGACAGTAGCTAGTGTCAAACGCTAATGTTTTGAAAATACTACTGTCAATATAGGCTGCGTTCGGATATTGAACACCGTTACACTTTTTACACCCACTAACACGTAAGTGTCATTTGGACGGTGTACCCGGTGTCAACGGAGTACAACATCCGAACGCAGCTTTAATCGAGATATCTGTCTAGTTCTACTAGTTTTATTTTAATGCAGACATAGCCGATCTCGATCAAATAGAATCTCATGCAGCTAAACTATTAATTTTATATATAGTATGATAAAGTCATGTGCCTGGCCACATCAGATTTTTAGTTTTAACAAAGTCAAAATAATACCGGGAAATAATTTGATATTCGAATTATGGGGTTGGAAGCGAGTCCAAAGTTATCTGCTCAAATACACAATGGAGTCCATTGTATGCACCTGAAGCAAATACCAATACAGAAACTTCCTACGTGTGCACGCTCTTACGGTGTGCAAAGATCCATCAAATATTCCATCGCCGAAAAGGTCAAGTGCCCTTTAAATCGAGTGGGTGCATGCTATCCGACCCTACCATGCCATTTATTTACATTCGCCCTCAGGCATGGCGCGATCACAAATCAGTTGGGGTAAATATAGAGAATATGTTTCAAATTTTGCGAAAATTCAATTCAGAATATAAATGAGCCTTTCACACATAAAACGAAATGGTGTGAAACTAATAACATATGGATAATAATAAAATATGAAGTCATAAAGGAATAATATAAAAAAATGTAAGGCAGGATAAATGGTTTCGTAGACTTTTTTTTCTAATCTGTTTATTTTGTATGTAATAAGTTATAGTTATAGTTAACTAAATAAATATAGTTAATCTAAAAGGTGATTTCAAAATAAATTGCCATAAATTGCCAGATCCCATATATTTGATATGAGTGTCATATATTTTAAAATAGTATCATGCCTTATATTGAGTTACCAAAATCTCATATTTTAACGACACTTTTTCAAACTCATCCAAAAACGTTTACATAAGGCCCTAACTAATATTGTATGTTGGTCTTCAAAATTTGAGACCACTTTGGTACTTTTGAGACTACAACGTTTGAATTGTATGATGTACATAAGTTCCTAACGCTATTTCACAATTTTAGAGCAATGTGTCTTGTGGTATATCCATGTACTGGTTTTTTTTGTTATTTTCGCCTCGACCGGATCGCTCGGCCCGGCCGCTCTGCGCAAAAAGTTGTCCGTTTACGCTGCATACTTCGTAGTATAAATATATCGTACATCGATCATTTCTATATAATGATGTTTTGATTTATTAGCTTAATGTATAGTTTAATTAATGTAATTGCAAACATGGCAAAGTAATTAGGCTTTAGATTAAATCTAAAGTTAATTTTATTATAATTATCATATAATTTTTCTATTACATGAAATAAAAATCTCATTTCAAGATATTGCATAATAACACAACAAGTTATACATTATACAAATTTTTGTATCTAATAGAAATTTTGATTGCGTTAGCAAATGCCAAAAATCAATTTGATGTTGTCAACGTTTTTACTGAAGATTGAATACTTCAGAACTGAAATATTAACATTTATTCACAAAATCGTAATAAATCAAAATTTAATTTACTTCATATTTGTATTTACGACAAGTTATTACTGTGTTTTTTTTTGCATTTTGCATTTCGCGATATTTAACTTAAAGATATTTCTGTCTTTAAATTAATAAGTACATGGGAGCATGTATTTTGTGTAGCATGAGTGTATCATAATTTTGTTTAATATTATAGTCCATGAGCTACCAACGATTTTGTTACCTTATTTATATAAAATCTAGAACTTGCAACTCTGACAACCGTCGGGGATGGCTTTTGCGCCGCTATATTTTAAAAAAGGTGAAATAAAAATAATAAAATTACATTATTAGTATCAGTCTGTCGCTTTGGGATATCAAAGTTGAGAACGTTTGAGAAAGTGTGAAAAAAAGTTTGCCAGACCGGAGGGTGCGTGGAAAACGATGGCAAAAGGGGCTGAAGTGGCGCACAAAATTACACTATTTACTGTAAAGTCAAACCTTAATTGCTGTAAAGTAAAAACATACATGCATTTCGATTGTAATGATGCATTCATACACTATACGTGCTCCATCTGTTTGTTACTTTAAATACCATGAAATATATTTAAGTAAAAGGATTAGCAAGAGTCACATGTAATAAATTACCCTAAACATGAAATGAAATTAAAATAACAAAAACTTGTACACTGATATATAAGTCATAATCGTTTAAAATTGTGACCTAGCGATAGGAATATACATCTTTCCATGACCTAAAATTCTTATACCGATACTTGAAAAAAAAAATACTTCATAAGAATGAGTCATCATTGAATAATTGACAAAATAACTTTATGTTGGAATTATAAATCAGATGTTGTTAAAAATTACTTACCTTAAGTATTTTATTAGATTTGCAATAAAATAATATCTTCGAGAAACTTAAGTCGGCAGTTCATGTAGTTTGGGAGTTCCTATTCTTAGGGAATTAATTGGGTTGATATAGCTTTTAAATCATGAAATTTATTAATTAATTAAATTAATAATTATATCAACTCCAATTTTAGCCAAAATGGCTTTTATATATTAATTTTATATATACATACCTACAGTTAACCCGTCTCTGAGAGAGTTCGTTATTTTACCGATATTTCTAAAACGTTGATTTTCAACTTCCATTGTTTGTCGTTTATGACGTCATCTATTATGATGACGTCGAAAATCGTTATGTAATTTTTAAAACGTATTTTTGGATTTTTTTACGAAAAGCAGATTGGTTGCCTTTGTCATCAGGTGTCAAATCTGTTTCGCAAAATTACAATGGTAGGTGCTAATTCTTGATGAATTTCTTTAAAATGCATCGACACAATTTTGGAAGACAGTGAAACATTACAAAACTTACACCAACGTTTAGCAAAATAGGCGTTAGATTAGAACATTTGTTTGTTATCTTCTTGGACCTTAAGATTTGTTTTAATAACCATAAGAATATAATTCATCTTTCTAAAGTCTTCTTACTATACTTATTATGTGATAAAAATGTATTTATTTACAATATTTATTTCATACAAAGGGCATTTGATGAATTTATGTTAAATGAAAGAATATACCACTTGAATTCCTATGAGGAACTATAACAAAATAAACTTTTTCTTGTACCAAAGAATACTTATTTATTACTTTATCATACGCAGTATGTAAAGTATTGTAATCGTGCCAAAAAAAATTTTTGAGATTTTAGCGGAAATATGTCTTTTTGGGTCCCCTGAACATTTTTGACCAAGGTACAAAAAAATGTCTGTGTGTGTGTGTATGTGTGTGTGTGTGTACCCGTTTTTTGTGGCGACGATTCCGGAGAAACTACTAAAGGTATCGGGACGAAACTTCATATTTAGAAGTTTCATAACCAAACTTAGAGCTGAAAAGCTTTCTGTTGAAGAGGGTCCAAAGGAACTGGACGTTTAGTCTTAGCATTTTTGAAAGATTTTGCAAATAAGCCGCAATTTCTGGAATTTCGTCGAAATAGTTAAATAATAAATTAAAGATGAGGAAATTCTGAATAATTTATCACTATGACATTTTTTGGTACAATCAATAGTTTAGTTGCATGAGCAAATTCTATTTCTACGAGATGGGTCGTACTGCATGAAAACTAGTAGCCAGGATTTGTCAGATTTTTTGATTCTAATGACAGTAGGTAGTCTTGGTGTCAAACGCTAATGTTTTGACAATAACTTCTGTCAATATAAGCTGCGTTCGCATATTGCATTACACTTTTTACACCCAATAACACGTAAGTGTCATTTGGACGGTGTACCCGGGTCAACGGAGTACAATATCCGAACGCAGCTTTAATCGACATATCTGTCTAGTTCTAGTAGTTTTATTTTAATGCAGACATGGCCGATCTCGATCAAATAGAGTCTCATGTAGCTAAACTATTAACTTTATATGTAGTATGATAAAGTCATGTGCCTGGCCACATCAGATTTTTTTTAATAAATATAGCAACACAAATTATCAATAATAATGCAAAGAATGTCGAGTATTCAATAAATTAAATATCTTTTGTTTAAATAATCATGTTCTGATCACAATCACAAAAATTTACAGAAATATGTCATAATGTATTTTAAAAGAAAAAGAAATTGTACCCAACCAAAATAAAATGCACATTAATAATAATTTTTGTGTTAAAGATTTTGAAAATCCTCGAATTTGTCGATTTTCGGCTTTTGCGAGGAAGCTAGTATTGTGTTTTAATCACTACCCCCTCCACGCTACTGTCGCGGTTTTCTACATTAAAATTCTGGTCACCTTAGTTATAGTACATCTTAACTTTGTACTTTTACCTGAAATCCTGAAAGTTCACAACTATTTTTGAATCATTTATAGGGATTATTTAAGTAGTGTGTGGGCGCTTCAATAAAAGAAACAACGAAAACGTGGCAATATGAAACTTTCACGTCCGGATTCGTATTCAGTGCAAAGACATCTACCTAAAACGCCTATTCGTCTTTCATTCACTAACAAAAATTCTCACTCTCAATATTCTCTAATTTTCAACGGTCTTTTTCTCGAAAATTTTCGGATGAAGGTTATAAAATTCCTTGGCTACCAAGAGGAAAATTAACAGATCTATCATAATCAAGAAGAATGATATGGAGTTGCCATTTAAAACACTGTCGTTTACGTCATAAGTAAAAAACAGTTGAATAAGAGAAATTGAATTTGTTGTAGATATGTGTGTTTTGATAAAATTAAAAATCGACGTGTTCAAGGATAATTGTCAAATTTTACAATAAAAGTGGCATTTAAATATAGCACACGTAATTTAAAATTTTATTTTTGTCGATATTAATCGTTTATTTGAACCATCACTGTCATCATGTAGTATACTTTCACAAACTATTCTTACCGCATCAGTTTATGTGTTGTTTTTTCAGTTTTACTACGGTCTGCGCGCTGACGGTTATTAACTGACATAAATCTCAAAATTACACATGCACAGAGAGACAATAAACTACTCAATCAACTCTAAACTATTTACATACACCTCTACATTTCCAGTTTATATTCATAATTTAAACATATATATTTTCCTCGTTTAGTTTTCAACAGAGTTTGCAATAAAAATGTTATTTAAGTAATTTACTTGAACGTAATTTAAAACTCTGTTTTGTCAAGACTTTTGTCAAGAATAGTTTATAAAAGCAATCAATTTTGTCACGTAGTAGACTTTCGCAAACTAATTCTATTATTACCACATCAGTTTATGTGTTGTCTGTTCACTTTTATTACTACCGGCTGCGGTCTAACGGTTATTAAGAGACGATAAAGTATTTTTAGGAATTTATATCATTTTCCTATTACACATCATATTTTCAGTTAATTTTCTTATTTACCAAAACTTCAAAACGCATTACTGATAATATAAACTTTATTTTATTGACTCACTTGATGGAAAACGGAACAGCGGCCTTACAACAAAACCATAACTCACCTCATTTATTTCCTGGGAATTCATGCGTAAGTAGCAATAAAATTTAACAATAAAATTTTATTTATTAGCCCATTCCTATGACTGTCTTATTATTAGCGAGCCAAGGTCTTAGGCTTTGTTAAACGAAAAACTATTAAATAATTTCTATTCACGTGTACAATTTTAGTATCCGCTGTGCGCAATTTTATATGCACGATATATAGGCTGGGGTGACCTCTTTTCAATGATATGTTTTATCTCAGAAACGTATCTCAGACTATAGTTGATTAATCAAAGAAAACATCGAACGAAGCAATCTACAGTACTCTAAAAGTGATAAAACAGATTTTAGATAGGAATTTAGAGTGTTTGCTTTCACATTATTCCAGCAATGAATAAAGGTTACTGTAGATTAGTTTTCTATTTCTTTTTTTTTTTGTTCTATACACTCTAATACACTGCTTTAGGGGAACACTTTTTTCGTAACCTGTAAGTTTTTAAATTCTAGGCAAATTAAATTTGGTATGCTTTAAGGGCTATATTTAACTAAAGTAAATTACAAAAACAATGTTACAACTCTTACTTACTTCTAAGTTACACTTAAAAATGTAAATTAATAACGCAAAACAAAATGTAAAAAATGTCAAGCATGCTTTGTCTTCACGTATGAAAGCCTACCCTTCATGAAGCCTACTAAAGATGACAACTGAATTCAGTTGTGAATTTTCGTTGATTAGAAACGTCATTAGAAGTAAAATGACGCATGTTAGCGAAGTGCAAGTAGCTCGTGCTGTCGCCTTTATTCAGCATGGCCACTCTATTCGACATGTTAGCAGGGGCCTTCGAGTTTCCCCTTCTGTTATTCAGCGTTCATGGAATTGGTTTCGGGAGAATGGCCAATATGTTAGAAGAGCTGGACATGGTCGAAATAAAAAAAACTACTCAAAAACAAGACCGATTTCTTGTCCTTTCCTCTGTACGTCAGCGCACTGCCACAGCACGAGACCTCTTAAACGACCTAAGACGAGCACATGGAAAAGAAATTTCTGACCAAACTGTTAGAAACAGATTAAAAGAAGCGAATTTGAAACCAAGAAGACCTGTCTACGCACCACGCCTTTACGCAGCATCACAAAGCAGCGCGAATGACGTCCTGGTCGTGGTGAACGCTACGCAGCCGCTACTATACAGGAAGAGCATAGATTTGGTCGTGAATTTGTGATGGTTTCGGCTGGAATCAGTATAGACAACAGAACTGATCCTGTTGTGGTTACTGGTAGGCTAAGTGCCATGAATTACATCGAAATTAGCTTGGAGGACCATGTGGTGCCTGCTGCATATGGCGTTGGTAAAAATTTCATCCTAATGCAGGACAATGCAAAGCCACATACCGCCGGCATCACCAGAAACATTACACAACAACGTGGAATTCAGGTCGTGGAATGGCCGGCGTTAAGTCCTGACCTGAATCGTATTGAAGACGTGTGGATCAGCTTGACCGACGTGTTCGCGAGCGCCCTAATCCACCACTAACCATACAGGAACTGACACAAGCCCTGATTGACGATTGGGAATGCATACCCCAAGAATCTCTTCGCAGACTTGTGCGAAGCCTGTCACGCAGGTGTGAGGAAGTGATTGGTGCTCGTGGAGGGCATACACTGCGTTAAACCTCACCAATCCACAGAAAACCCGACTGTCATCGATACTATGACAGTCATTTCCATTTTGCTTTGCGTTATTAATTTAAATTTTTAGTTAAATCATAGTTTTATAGTTAATTCATAGTTAAATATATGCCGTTGCAGTATACCAAATTTGATTTGCCTAGAACTATTATTTAAAAAGTTACAGGTTTCGAAAAAAGTGTTCCCCTAATTTATTTCAGCAGTGTATGACATGTATCTATACAAATAGTTTAATGCAAAGGAGATTCAACTAGGTATATCGAAGAACTACAGGGAATTGACATTTGAATATACTAACATGCAAACCGTATTGACCGTATAGATGAAAAAAATTTGAGCTAAAAACTAAACAAACAAATAAAATCACACGAGGATGTGGTTTTTTATGTGAACACCGTATGGCATATGCATCATATTTGTATGCGGATCATGAATTAATTTTTTTTCTTCATAAAGGATTTGCTTTGTTGTATTATCATATCACTTGTTACATGTGCACAACAATGCTGTTTCCGTTATACATATATGCAATTGTAATTTTCTGTGGGCTTGTTGACAATAACTTTATTATTTTTGTAAAATAAAGAGTGTTCCTTAAGGTGTTAACATGTTTTTTGCAACTTTTATTACAACGTAGCAATAATTTTATATACTGCAAGCTCGCCTAGACTTGTAAAATTCTCCGCATATCCCCGGTTAGAATTATAGCTCATTGTAAAGATCAGACTTTGTACTTTTTGAATATGTAGACGGTTTCTCCTCATGCTTAATCAAAATGAATTTCGGTTTATTTTTAGAACGTGGTACCTACAATTTACTGTGCTGTACTACGCCTAAGGAAAGGCTGTTTAATTTTTTTCTTATTAACCTAGAGTCTAGACAAATCAACTATGGTGGAGGATTTCTGGTTCTTTGAGATATTCTTGAGGTTGGATTGATTTTTTTTGTCAGAAGTTGCGTCATCTTTTAAATTTTTAATTGCATCCAATGCATTTTTAGTTGTGTTTTAATATGACGACTTGAAAAACTGAATGTTAGTTAATGACACTGAGCACAAAAAATTAAAGAAATTTTTTGTATTATAATTAATTATAGCGACAAACAACAAAAATGAGTTTTCTTGGTGATACAAATTGCTGAAATGTCGTTTTCGGATTGTATGGCATGTGTGACTGGATATGGAAAGGGACCGATTCCATAATAGAATGATTTTAGACGCACAAAACAGTTTTATAACTGTGAAATTAGCCATAATGACAAATATTCAGTAGTTATGAAGAAATGAGCAACATGGTTTGCGAAACGTCAGCAATTAAGAATAATTGTATCAACGGAACATAAAAATAACAGTTCCGAATATGAAGGTATGGACAGTGAAGTAGATGAATATAGTAAAGCTGATGATGAAGATGAAGATGATCAAGACGAATGGACAAATACATTTTTATTTTCCTTTTATAATTTTATAGTATTCAAATAAGCAATATCTTTTTATTTACTAAATTTTGAAAATTATTTATTTTGTTCATATTACAATTATTAAAGAAGAATACTCAGCAAAACCAAATTTACATTTTAACCCTTGGTTCCTACATTATTATTATTATTATTTTATGTTCACTATGATAGATTATCATTTAAGTGCGTTGCCATTTCATAATACTGGGAACAAGCGGATTTAAACCTGGCTGGGACATACTTTTCAGGAATTGTTATTGTTACTAGGTTATCCGATGAAAATTTTGGAACAAATGTCCCCCCATTTTGTTGCTGTGTATTTCTAATTTTGGATTTGTAATGACCGACCCTAAAAACTCCCGAATACTAAATTTCAACCAAATTCAAAATATTAAAACAAATCCCCACAAACATTGAGTTTCCGCTAAATGGAAAGTAGTTTTCGTACAAATGTCCGCTATCTTGGATCAGCTTTTTGTTTTTTTTTATTTTAAATTCAGATTTAAAATCAGCGTCCCCTCTAAAAACGAATTTCAGCTAAATTGGAAGTAATTAAACAAATGTCCGCCATATTGGATCCGCTATTCTTTTTTTAAGTTTGAATTTAGATTTATAATCAGCGACCCCAAATCCCCGCTAATGTATAATAATAATAATAATTTAAGGATTGATGTTCGCCATATTGGCTCAGCCATTTTGTTTTTTCAACTTTTGATTTCGGATTTCTAATCTGCGACCCTTCTAATCTTAGATTACCGACTTTTACCTAAATTGAAAATGCTTTCGACTTTTGGCCAGGTGTTTGGGAATTTTTCACACTATGAGACGGAAAGAATATAGTCCTGCAATTTTTGTAGCAATATACGGGAATATATTCAACTACTATTGATCGGTTTTCTTTTTATCAAAATTCATTAATTAGTTTCTTTCCGCCAATCATGAGGTATTCAATAATTCTGTTTGTTGATACGAAGAACAAAGTAAAATAGAAAGCTTGTTTCAGTATGTCTGTATCGGGTTTAAGTGGCGTCCATGATGGTAAAGTGTCTATATACGCCGAATTTTCACACAGTTTTTCATTCATGTTTGTACTTAGATTGGCCGTTTAAAACAAATGATATGCTCAAAATATATCCTGATTGATACACTGCGTGGACTGAAACTATGCAAAATAACGTATTTGTAGGTATATGTAGGTAACTTAACTCCACTATATTTTGTGAATTTTTATGATACCTACTATCTAATTTCTTTTAAATTAATCTCTCTGAACAGAGTTTTCATTTATTAATGTACTACTGGACTTTACATTTTGAACAGTCTGTATAAGATATAATAACTAATGCAATGCCATTTTGTTTGAACATGTTTAAAAGTTAAAAGTTTTAGATAGGTACGTGTAGTGAAATCTGAGCCATTGTAAAACAAATAATATATTTCATTTTAAATAGCAAAGTTGATGGCATTTTTAGTCTGCCGTGGAGTCTACTCTTGTCATCTTTTTGAACCGAATACGAGACTTCTCGAAGGGTTGGTGAGACGGAGTGGGGATATCAGCGGTTGCCCTCTGTTTGGAACGTATCTATGAGCAAGTTTGCTTGTCGCTAAGAACAATAACGCACACGCCACGCCCATACGTTCCAAAGACGCCCTGTGTTAACCGCCGATATCCACACTCCATGTCACCTAACCATTCACGAAGTCTCGTATTCGCTTCAAAAAGATGACAAGAGTAGATTCCCTGGAAAGTTTTAGTTCCGATAAGTTTTTAGACTGAATAGACCATATGGTTACAAATAATAACGAAAAAACAGTATTAAATCTATTTCACATCTCGTATTGCATTTCGATATCGATAATAATTGTATTGTTTAACAAAACCGACAAATGCATTCATACGTACACACAAGATAATATAACCGTTGACCGTAACCGCATTACTGGACTATTCATGTTATTGAGGTGCGCTTCAACATGCATGCCTATGGCAACGCCATCTACATACATTTGTGCAGTCCACTGTACAGTCCAAACCTGCAAAATTTAATGCTACAAATCAATTAAATGGAAACCATATTGTGTTTGGAGTGTTTAGTAAGCATAGCGCATTGCAACTCACCGTACAACCATATTTGATGTACAATACAGGATGTTTGACTGAAAGATTTTGATAATTTTCTATATTTTGATTTATTCCAAACAAAATACAAATTAAGATATTTGCAGTAAAGATCTTTTTTCCTGGTATCTTGAAATGCTAAATCTTAACCACTCCTTGAAAGTTAATTACAAACAAAAAGAGGAACAATCGTACACCTGTCATGTAATTACCACAACAATCCGAAAGGTGGCGCATTCCGTTACTTTCACAGATTCTCATACATTTCCATTTCGCTGGTGTCTTTTTGGAAGCAATTAAGACGATTTTCAACCAGAAGTAAACCGGTTAGTCAATGTCAATGTCATGGTGAACACGTTCGTAATTCTTGTGCCAAAATTCCGGTGAAAGGTGGTTTGCTGAATGCGTATTAATGTCGCAAAATAAGGCATCTTCGTAATTGCGATACCTGCATGATTTGCTGTTACCTCATTTACTAAAAATAATGACCTGTTGTGCCCTACAAATATAATATCTGAACGGTAAATATATGCTGCGATAAATTATAATGTGTGTGATGAGGAGAGCATATGCTAATAATTTGCATATGTTTACGTATATTTTAGTTGTATAGGTGCTTATTAGGGACGCCAAAAAAGAAAACAAATCCGCCTTCAGTTTTCACAACGTGGTATATTATTTTTAGCATTCGTTAGTGAGTATTCACGATGTTTCCACACAAGTACAATGCACACTGAGGGTAGGCCTTAGCTACTCTTAACGAAATTAAAAACCAAAGCTGAAAATATACGCACTTGTCAATTATTGTTGGAATTCATTCTAATGCAGTATTCTAATTATTATAGCAAAAAATAACTTATTTATCGATAGACAAGAAATGTGTTAGAATTTGGTTTTAAATATTTCACGTTGATAAGAAAAAAAAGCGAAAGAAATATTATTATTTAATTACTATGTTATTTTGTTTATTTTCGTGGATGGATAAAATGGAAGAACGGCTTTGGTCGAATTTTCATCCATCGGATTGCAAGGCTCTGCGAAAGGATTGTTTTTCCAGTTTTTTTTTATCTTGTATTATGTACACAGAGTTTTTCAATAAACGTATTATTATTATTATTATTTACTAACGCATATAACTTACTAATAATAACTACAACTAAATTACAACAACACTTAACTATTAAGAAGAAATGTATATACATACATATACTAGTAGGGAAAACAATAAACAGTAAGGAATATGGTTGTTATAATTGATCCAAAATTCCATTAAAATATTGGTATTAATATTAAAGCTTTTGAAAATGTTAATAATAATAATAATAATAATAATAATAATAATAAATTTATTGCCCAACACTAAAAACCATTTACAGGACAAATAATAAACCAGTGCACACTACATAAATAACAATGCAAATATTATTACAAGAAAATCATAAAAAGAAATAAAAAAAATCATTATAATTATAAAATCATAATCGTTAATGATTGTGATTTTCTAAAAATCACACTTAAATCTAATTTAAGGATTTAGAATGTTTTTAATATCTTTGGTATTGTTATTTTTGCAGTTATGATGGTATATTTTGCACTATAAATCGGTTTTTGTCATGAAAAATGTCCCTGACGAAAAAAATTATCTTGAAATTCGGTAATATTGTTTACGAATTCAAGTCCAATCGTGGCTTTATTGCAGCCACTGGGGTGCGAATCCACGCTTCAATATACAGGGTAAATTGTAATTAAAAATATAATAAAACTTATTTACCGATAGGACTTTCCGTAATATCTCACTTCAAAGTTTTAAGACTTATGGTTAAATAATGTAAGAAAGCTAAGCCGTGAATTTTTTCTAACACAAATTATTATTTAAATTCCAGTAAATATGAATGCCGAAGAAATTAGCGATAAACTATAATTACATGACAGAATATTAAATAATTCGTTCCATATTCATAGCACGCTAGAGTCTACTGTTCGTTTATTATTGTTTCTAGTTTGTGGTGGATATTTTTAGTGTCCTGTAATGAAAATAATCCTTCATCAGTAAGTAAAAGTTAAATATTTCAAAAACAATGACCGATCGATCTACATTTTTATACGCATTTGTATTTATTTCCCTTTGACGATTTATTTGAGATATTTTCTGCTACATATCAAATATTTTGCAAGGCGTAAGCGTCAAGACGTTATCGGCAAGGCGTGTTTGGGTTGTAATAATTTTTGTTAATTGTAATCCATGTAGAAAGATTTTTTTTTTAATAATTTGGCCCGACTATTTTGGAATTTTTAATTCGTACACGTTCGAATTACAAATGCACAATTTCGTAAAAGTGGGAATACGGTCTAGCGTCTCAAATTAATGATATAAATTTTAAAGTAAATTTTGCTATTAGACAGCCAAAGGACCGATGCTTCTAGGTCTAAACAATAACATTCTTATTTAAAATTTTAAACTAGAGTTATACCAAAGACTAGACATATAAGGCTGGCCACTCCGCGCAAATCCTTTGATCTTTATGACTTGCCGCTCAGAGACCTTGAACCGTTGTCCCTTTAATTTGGTTTAGCTTTCGGGCGGGAAGTTTGAATGAGTTATTTTCAGTTTATTGTTTTGATATTCAAATGTCAATTATAATCATTGAAATAAGTGACGTACTCACTGGTCTAATGCTGTTCAAGTTCCAGGCCGAGTAACTACTTGAAAACACGAAAAGAAACATCGCAATAACTAACGATTAAATAACCAATAAATGTTAACGTCAAACATTGTTTGAGGTTAGAGTTGCCGGTTGGGACAACAGCTGATTTTAAAATCCACGCGCTATTTTGTCGATTTGTACCGAGTACTCACGAATGGGCTTTAATCTGGTTTAGCCCTCTATCTCCCTCTCGAAACGTAGTTCCTTCTTCGAGCCAGTCTTATATGTCTAGTCTTTGGTTATATATCAAAATTACAGAAAAATTACCGATATTTTCAAACTTCAAATCAATTGTGGCACCCCTTTCCGTTGTCCAATTGAGTTTTTCTTTTGTAAGCACGGGCGCCCGCAGAGAGGGGCAAGGGGTGCACTTGCACCCCCTGGCTTTTGATAGAACTGGGGAAACATCAACAAGAAAAAAATCATGAAATACATGCTGATTTATAACTAGTGTTAAAAACATTTAACATTTAATTGAAAAAGAAATAATAAAATAATAGAACTTAATAATAAAATAATTTGATGTGAATTTACACATAAAAATTCATAGATGTTCAATTACAAAAAAAAACACCGAAACAAACAGTGACATCTGATTATGTTATCAATTTTTGCAAAAGTTGACTGATTGAAAAACGTTTGCTATTCGAACGGAGATTATCGCCATTTAGCAAAACTCCGAGCGTTGAAGGGCTACTAGGTCTTTTAATTACCTACAATTTGGGGTATGATAGAAATTTATGCAACAATTCTGTCGCAACGGTTTGAAATACGTTTGCTATTCGAATGGTCATACATTATCGCCATTTAGGGGTTGTTGTCCATGGGGCAAAACTCCGAGCTTCGAAGAGCTACTAGATTTTTTAATTACCTACAATTTGAGGTATGACAGAAATTTAGGCAACAATTTTTGCAAAAGCTATAAACATTTTTATTTAGCAAGTTTGAAAAAATACGTTTGCTATTCGAACGGACATTATCGCGATTTAGGGCTAGTTTTCCATGGGGAAAAACTCCGCTCTACGTCTTTTAATTACCTACAATTTGGGGTATGATAGAAATTTATGCAAACATTTTTGCAAAAGTTACAAACGATTGGCTTTTTATACCAAGCTCCGGTTTCCGTTAACCCTATTCTTTGGAGTTGGCAACACTTAACCCAACCCATGGCCGGCTTTCGTTTTGCACCCCCCTGGAATGTTTCTGCGGGCGCCCATGTTTGTAGAACTTATTTCTTTTGAGATTAGAACAAATTTAGAGGTTCCCATGAACAAAATTTCATGGTAGAAAAATAAGATGCGTCTAAATAGCACACATATCGTCATAGCACATTAAGGTGTGCAACACCGATCCGATGTCAAAAGAACGTTTTAATCGACACTACATTGATCGTCTTTCTCAATATATTTCAACTTCATCATGCTTTTAGGTTCAGAGCTCTGATTACTGAATAGAGAGCATACACACAGAGAAGTGATCTCTCGAACGAAGAGAGAATTACTTGGCTGAAGTAGTTGGTATGTTCGTATATACGCGAGAGATTATTGACTTCAACCAAGAAATTTTATTTCTTGGAATAATTACTAGATTTAAGAAAGTGGTTACTCTGGTGAAGTAAGTAAACAGTCTTCAATGAAGTGTATATTTTTATTCCCGGTAAATATTTTTAGCTACTTTAATGTAAGAATTTTAAACATTTGGCACAAATACGTTTTCAATTGCTAATTAACAAGATAGGTATGTTATATTTACGTACTCGTTCTAAACTGTTGCGTGCGTTACATCAAACTATTCCGTGTTGAAACGTTTATTGTACACTATAAATCACAATACACATCCCCAATAAATCACAAGGCACATCCCCTACGGGTATTCCGTTGTTGTTTTCGTACTAGATTAGGCTCCAGCTTTATGGCGCCAGTACAACGCGCGGGCGCGCGAGCCTTGACAAAATCACGGTGCGCATATTTATTCCAGAGAGAGGGTATACTTGAAAGAAGTGAGAATCACTTCAGTTAAATAATTGGTGGGTTTTTATTCAGTAAACAATACTTACTTATATTAAATGTCTAATATTTTCTTGGGTCAAGTAACTACGCACTTGGATGGATTTACTATTACTTCGTTGGAGAAATTCACATTTTTGGGACGAAAAATTCAATTACTTCTTTCAATACAATATTGGTTCTTATAAAGAAAGAATTTATTTGTTGACAGCATTTATCTGAGAAATTATTTTACTTATATTGAGTATGTGGCATTTCTTGTATATACCTAACTTTCTACATCCAAGTAAATATGCATTTGAATCTAGTAAATAAATTCAAGAAATTATGTTTTCTCGTTTCAAATAATAACTTTTCTGTGTGTACGAGAACACTAGTTTCCTCTGCATTCATACAATATTACGAACAAGTATATTTTTTTTATAACAAATTACTAATTAATTAATAGAATATTATAATATGCATTTTTTTGCACTCGTGTATTATGTGATCATTAGGTAGGGTATGCTATATGGTGTGTATTCAGATGCAGCAAAACAATATATCACAAAAGATGAAACTGTAAAATTTATTGATCGGAAATCAATATTCTGACTATGAGTGGCGTTTAGGACATGCAAAACTTCCATTATCAGTCATTTATCAGTTAGGGCCATCTGGGGTCACACTATGTACGATAAATATACATTTTTGTCATAAACTGTGTGTATTTTGCGGGTTAGTTCATTGTTGGACTTGAGAGAGAAATATTACCCCAAAACAATGGGTCGAGTTCAACATTTCAACATTAATTTATTGAATTATGACTCAGGAAATCAGCCTCGCCGATGAGATATGATGCGAAATGGATCTGTTAGATCTTAATTTACAACATAATGTCACGACAGCAAACACTAGAAAGCAGATTTCATTCTACAACAATTATATTCAGTTTACGTTGCAATTAAAGCATAATTTCAGTGGAGAAAAATGGATTAAATGCAACAAAGAAGAATAAGTAAGAAAAGTACTCCCAAATTAGGATCTAGCAAATCCTGGCGTCTCAATGGGGATGAAGATAAATGGTACCTTCTATACCCCAGGGGTGAGTTACGTGTAGTCATGCTACTTTGGTGTAAGCAAGTGGGGTATTAGATTGCATACCCTAGGGCCTATAGAATAGAGTTCTTGCTCACAAACCGGAAATTGATATTTTAGTTACACTCGGCGAAGACCATCGACATGATAAATCTCTGCCAATACATTGCAAGGATCAGACGTTGTTTTGATATTGTATCAAATTACTAATTAGTTATCGGAAATACCAGAAACTTTGATGTTAGTTATTATTTGAAGACAGAGTCCAATACGTCGATGTTAAGAAGATTGTTTATTCATTTTTTGGTAGAGAACTATCACATATGGCGTGCGTCTTTTACCCGAATTTTGTTCTTTTTATTGACAACTCAAATAAAAATACCATTGAGATGGTACTGCATAAAAACAGAAAACAAGTTTTATGTTACAAGCTGTCTACTATTACTATGGTGTCAACGCGACTGTTTAGACTGTGCTATTTTACGTGACATCTATTTACTTTATGTAGGTTAAGTTCCGTGATATATTGATTATACTCCAAATTAATTCAGCGGACAACATAGTGTAGAAGTTCAATACGATTTTTGTGATACAAATGTTATTATTAACATTAAAACTGTAGATGGTGATAAAAATTAAACATTGATTGAATGACTTGTTGTAATAACGTGATACTAATAAGTTAGGCAAGTTCAAATCACAAAACTAATAGTAAATAGATATATCTTAAATACAGATTAAAGTCATTTAGTAGTATTAAATACATGGTGTAAATAATTTATGGCATGTTTGTTATTTGTGTTTACATCATACTTGGCTAAATAATGGTATATTTAAAAGTTTAATTTCTATACTAACAAACTTTGTTTTTCCAAATGTACCTACTGATATTTGTTGTCTATTTAGTAGGATTTTTTTTCAACAATCTCTAAATGTTAATGCCCAATTTTTCGAGAAAACCTGGGAAAACGAGAAAATTGAAAATTGTAGTATACAGGGTAGGTTTCTTCTGATTGAGTTAACAAAAACTCTTTATTATTGATCTTTCCGCTTAGAAAATCTAATTGGATTTAGGGATTTGATCATAACCCCCAAATCGTAGCAACTGATATATTTATGTTTGCTATTCGAACGGATATCATCGCCATTTAGAGGTTATTTTCGGGGGGCAAAACTCCGAGCGTCAAAGGGCTACTAGGTCTTTTAATTACCTACAATTTGAGGTATGATAGAAATTTATGCGACACTGTTTGCAAAAGTTATAAACATTTTTCTGTAGCAACTGATAGATTTATGTTTGCTATTCGAACGGATATCATCGCCATTTAGGGGTTATTTTCGGGGGGGCAAAACTCCGAGCGTCGAAGGGCTACTAGGTCTTTTAATTACTTACAATTTGAGGTATGATAGAAATTTATGCAACAATATTTGTAAAAGTTATAAACATTTTTCTGTAGCAACTGATAGATTTATGTTTGCTATTCGAACGGATATCATCGCTATTTAGGGGTTATTTTCGGGGGGGGGCAAAACTCCGAGCGTCGAAGGGCTACTAGCTCTTTTAATTACCTACAATTTGAGGTATGATAGAAATTTATGCAACAATTTTTGTAAAAGTTATAAACATTTTTCTGTAGCAACAGATAGATTTATGTTTGCTATTCGAACGGATATCATCGCCATTTAGGGGCTATTTTCGGGGGGGCGGGGGGGGGGTTGGCCAAAACTCCGAGCGTCGAAGGGCTACTAGGTCTTTTAATTACTTACAATTTGAGGTATGATAGAAATTTATGCAACAATATTTGTAAAATTTATAAACATTTTTCTGTAGCAACTGATAGATTTATGTTTGCTATTCGAACGGATATCATCGCTATTTAGGGGTTATTTTCGGGGGGGCAAAACTCCGAGCGTCGAAGGGCTACTAGGTCTTTTAATTACCTACCATTTGAGGTATGATAGATTTATGCAACAATTTTTGTAAAAATTATAAACATTTTTCTGTAGCAACTGATAGATTTATGTTTGCTATTCGAACGGATATCATCGCCATTTAGGGGTTATTGTCGGGGGGATAAAACTCCGAGCGTCGAAGGGCTACTAGGTATTTTAATTACCTACAATTTGAGGTATGATAGAAATTCATGCAACAATATTTGTAAAAGTTATAAACATTTTTCTGTAGCAACTGATAGATTTATCTTTGCTATTCGAACGGATATCATCGCCATTTAGGGGTTATTTTCGGGGAGCAAAACTCCGAGCGTCGAAGGGCTACTAGGTCTTTTAATTACCTACAATTTGAGGTATGATAGAAATTCATACAACAATATTTGTAAAAGTTATAAACATTTTTCTGTAGCAACTGACAGATTTATGTTTGCTATTCGAACGGATATCATCGCCATTTAGGGGTTATTTTCGGGGGGCAAAACTCCGAGTGTCGAAGGGCTACTAGGTCTTTTAATTACCTACAATTTGAGGTACGATAGAAATTTATGCAACAATTTTTGTAAAAGTTATAAGCATTTTTCTGTAGCAACTGATAGATTTATGTTTGCTATTCGAACGGATATCATCGCCATTTAGGGGTTATTTTCGGGGGGGGCAAAACTCCGACCGTCGAAGGGCTAGTAGGTCTTTTGATTACCTACAATTTGAGGTATGATAGAAATTTATGCAACAAAATTTGTAATAATTTGTATTATTTTTAAGTAATGAAGGTAATTAATAATTTCAATGTAGAGATATTGTTTACAAATCAATTACAATAGGCTTTCCGGTTTGTACCTCATCCACTAGGACTTATTCATTTCTCTTTTCTAAGTCAAAATATTAATAAACTTTTTACCCAATTGTTAACAGTTACTGACTTATTGAAGATTAATTTGTTAGTAAAATTACAAATTTATCAAAATTAGTGGAAATGTAATACGTTTAAAATGCAATAATGTCATCAAAAATAATTATGGAAATGATTTCCTTCTTTGCGTATATACATTTAATACATTTCACATTTTCAATTTTGGCTAGTTTAATTTAAATTTTTTTTAGTGATAATATTTTTTTAAATTTTAAATAACATCAGAAAGTATGATAGAAAATAGTTATTGTTATCCATTAGTTGGGATATGAATTGATTTGATTATTTGCAATATGAAATAATAATGAAATTGATCGAAAACAGAAATAAAAATCTTTTGAATCACCTGTGTATTGGGTGGTCCTTAATTAGAAATTTTTATTGTTTTATCCAGAATTCTATTAATTTGTTCTTTTATATCCACACTTAATTCCTATGACATTTGAGATTGATCAATACCAAATTAATACAAAAAATAATTATTTAACTTTTTAGTCTAGATAAGTCTTTCACTCATTTTTTTTTCAAAAACTAGAAACGGTTTTGTTCATTTTGGCCAGGATATTCACTTCACTTTAGATTAGTATTGTGGTCAAATAAGTACCTACTTAAAAATGCGAAATGGTCTGATATCTAGTCCAAAAGTTAATTTATCAATAATTAATTTGATAAGTTGAAAACTGCGGAATGTAAATATATCTTAATAAAACAATCAAAATCAAATAAAGAGGACCTTTCTGCGCCTATATATTGATAAAACTGGAGAACATGGACTCTGCCAAAGGAAACTAAATAGGCGTTTTCGATCGATGTGCTTTAGAGTTTTGCAGTGTATTTGTCGAAAATTGCCTAAAAGATGAGGCCAACAAATTTGAACATCGTCGATAGAAAAAGTAGCAAATTTCAGGGTTAGAACTACACCATATTTGAAAACAAAATGGTTGCTATTGCAACTCAACCAAACAATATATAAACACAACAACAATAAATATAAAAAGAGCCAGCACTAGCATAAATATATAATCCTACTACATTCAATTCAACTCTAAGAACCAAGAATAATGTATGGAAATTCGTCCATTTTAAGCTATTTCGAGGATAAATTCGATTATCTTTATCTGTCTGCATCATTTATGCTTGAAACCTCACTCGACACGAACAATGCAGAGTACGATTATTGCAGAAGACAACCAATTCATGCATGTGCACAATGTAAACAAATCCGACCGTGCCACTGCTCATGTCGCTTTACCCGCCGATATTGAACTTGAACGGTAATGGTTTCGAAAATTGTACGCCTACCGACCTGAATAGAAGGAAGCACGACGAAAACAAGGACCAAGGACAACCGACGCCGTCGTCATCGACGTCTAGATTGTTAGTAAGGTTATATGTCCCCTCAAAGATGGATAGGATATTCAAACCCGGAGATTGTCTGTGTTTTTTAACGGTTGATGTAAATGTTGGTAAATACTTTTTTCTACTTTGCATTCACAATGCACACATTGTAACACAGTTTGCAGTGTTACAATTAACACATTGTAATACCGAAAACAGTAACATTTTTGTCTGATTGGTACACAGTGATATCAAATGCCATATGTCAAATGTACAATACATAACCCAACATAACCACACACTGCATCTTCTTAATCGCTTGCAATCACATAAACTGCGAAATATCAATATTCTATACATATTTAAACATGGGTGTAGCCTGCTATAGTATGGCCAAAGGATTGGGGCTTTCTTAGTTTTGCTGTGTTCATCAAAATACGCCAGCATGACGTTTACGGTGATGTTTTACGACTCTAGTAAGTGATCGTTATCATTCTTTTCAACTAAACATCAAATCCCCTTTTCAGATATAATTCAAGGACCACATTTACTTTAATAAGGTATTATACGAAGATCAAACCTACATTGTAGATATGAACGATTTTAATTACTGCTGCGAGATTGTA
The DNA here is from genome assembly GCA_963966075.1 of Aphodius sticticus. NCBI lineage: Eukaryota > Metazoa > Arthropoda > Insecta > Coleoptera > Scarabaeidae > Aphodius > Aphodius sticticus. The sequence continues at coordinate 14,421,236 of OZ014512.1, forward strand.
TATGCGCAATAAATGGTTTATCAGCATACACGTACGAACCTATAGTACATTTAAAGTGTAGAGGATTTCTAGTTTATGTGACGTATAAGTTTTTCGGTAATATTTTGGACGCTTGGATGCTCGGTTCAATTCGTGTTTGTCCGTCGCTTTCGACTTCGTCTTAGTCCTGGTTGTGTGCAACGTATTTGTATTACCTCCATCACATGTAATTTTACTAAGTATAATTTATTCTAATAAACTACTTCGCCGAAATTAGAATTGGGTTTCAATTGTAAGTGCTTGTAAATATATAAGCCCCATCGGCTACGTAGCGGAATTAGATAGACACCGCTATTGAACGTTAAGCGTTATAACAATTCTTTAGTAAGTTCTTGTTCTTCGAAGTAACTAATCAGTCACCGCCAAACACTTCTATTCTGACTAATATACTTATGAAACCACTATTTTAAAGTTAACTTTTTAGGTTAAGTTTCTGTATTTATCACAGTAGGGTTAAAAGTGTTGCCCCAAGCTCCATTATGATCATCGTTGCGACCTCGCTGAATATTTATTCAAACTTGTAGGCTAAAGTAGAGTAAAATTATTCACAATTAGATTTTGTCATGATTTTATCTCATCGATCTCATCTTTAACGAAGTTGACAGTTACTACAGTGCTGCCACGTGGTACCCTCAAAATACCCTAGATTCTAATTTACCGCGATATAAAGTAGAAAAAGTAGTATATTACACTCGTTTTATAAGACGTATTGGCGCACTCGTTCCATTTGGGCACTCCTCGCTACGCTCGTCGTGCCCAAAACAACTCGTGCGCCAATTTGACATCTTATAAAACTTGTATAATAATATACTATTATGTCCTACATGATCATAAAGTCACATTTTACATCTTAGTTACCGGGACGAAGACAGCTACTTTTTGCGCCCTAGGGCGATAAAGATTCTTTATGCGCCCTAGGGCATAAAGGATTGCCATGGTTATATGTTAAATATATCAAATATTTGTCATTCAAATTGTAAATTTTAAATCGTCAATGTCAATTTTCGGCGATTAAGGTTATTCTGTTTGACAATTAATTGTCTGTATTGTCACTCATCAATGTCAATTATTGGCGATTAAGGTTATAAGTTTGACAATTAATTGTCTGTATTGTCACTCAACTCCGAATTGTTTGTATTGTTATTCAACTCCGTAGATATGCTGTCACTTGATACGTCAAAATATTTATTAATGTTATTCAAACGGAGGAAAAAAGACCATTGTAGGACATAACATTTAGTATGTACCTCGGGCATTACTTTATGTGTATGCCCTTGGTACATAAATAACTATTAATGGTTCATAAATTATAACTCCTTGATAAGAAAGCAATGAAAAACTGGTGTACCGGTGAAATTCAGTACGCAATCTATTCAATGAAATAGAAAAGCATAGAAGAAACCACAATATCACCTTACTAAATGATCAATTAGACTTTCAACAAAAACCTTTATTCATGTTCACTTTACAATAATTTTGAAATTTTTGAATCTAAAGTTGCCTACCTTATACCAATTATACCATCCCTCTTGCTAACTTCCAGCCGTGTGTCAAATGTCCTCGTCTTTCACACATGGCACACGTGTTCTTTATTGTTCTTAATGTTTTTAATTATCTGACTGTAAGTACCCTGTTAAATTATTTATTTATTACATTACCACCACTATTCTTGTTGTAGATGATTTTATAAAAACGAAACCGGTACCTAAGCAATTAAAACCTGAAGATGTTTTTATAAAAGCTGAAGATGTTTTTATAAAAACGAAACCGGTACCTAAGCAATTAAAACCTATTACAAAGGAAAAGAGGTTTTTGCTCCGTTATTTATTTTCTATACACTAATGACTACCCTTTCACCTTTCATGTCATTGCGTCTAACCTGGTGAACGGAGATCAAACGAAATCGACTTTACCGTCACCTGATATCACGGTCTCGCATCATTTGTTTACGATTTTCAGAAAGGTAATATTTGCCTCGATGGTGTATGGGAAATTGGTTTCTAGTTCGTGGAATTGCCATATCGATATTGTGAGTTTCTAAAGGAAAACGAGGGCGTAACAAAATCTAAACGTTTTCATAACCCATTCTGATATTGGTGGTATACCTGCCTTTGATTCAACGTCAAGATTACGACGGCGTAGCATGAAATGTATTTTTTTCAATACCTTTTTCTTTTTTCCTTTTCCTTTTCCTTTTCAAAGACCTAGGTATACAACATCGGAGTTGGAACCGTATAGCATACATACGTAAAGTAAAGCATTCAAAAAGAAAATATTCCACTCTAATAAGCAAGTGTATGTATCACTGTGCGATGTTTTTAATGTAAATGGATACTAACTAATTAATCTCAGAAAAGGACAAAACGTTCGTTTTTTAGTCTCAAAATATATGAGACTACTAGTAAAAATATATGAGATTATGGAAAAATATATGAGCTCCGGGTTCATTGTTGCACAGAAACACATATTATTATTTTTGATAATTTTGATAATTCCTGTGATTTTTACAGGCGTTTCAATGAGAAACTATGACTCAATTATGAACTATTACTTGCTTATTGAGTTTTTGAGTATTTCTTAAAAAATATGTAGGTACATAAAATAATAAATATAAATATAAAATTTACAATTGAGCAAAAAGAAATGGTTTAGATTTGTACAGAACAAAGATGTAGACGCGCTGATTTATTTATTGGGGATGTAAAGATTTAAAGTCGTAATCGATGAGTAATTTGTCTATGAAATTATGGTACACATTTATGTAACACGTTTGGGTAGACCCTTTTTGTCCTGGGTTTCAGTATATGACTATTCATTATATGTGACCCGCTCGGAAGAAAGGGGTCTTACTGCTAAAATCAAATTTTCGAGATACACGCATTTAAAAAGTACAGCGTTTCCCAACGTTCAGCCTAGTGCTTGAAGGCTCATAATTCTGAAACTACTTATCAAAAAAAATGAAATAGAATTTGTTATTTGTTATATGTAATTTCTATATAAAGTGTATAAATTTCAACATATTCTCTTTCTCGGTGTAAGCGTGAGCGCGAGAGAAGTGAAAAAAGGTACCCGGTTTTAGAAATTGTAATTCTTTGAAATTCGCACTCACCTATCCGATTTTTTTTCTTAAAAACCGCTCGCCCGAAGATGTTCGAATTTTCATAGGTTAAAATATAGAATCTCATCTACAGATTGGCCATTTTTAAGTTTTACGATTACGTAAAACTTAAAGGGTGTAAACAAGTTTGCAAAAATCTGGTACGGTATTTTTAATTCCCTCGCTCTCAATATTAGGTATGCCTACTAAATTTTGATAGCTATACAGTATACATGTTATACAGAAATGATATATAGAATAATTACGCAATTAATCTCATTTTGTTCATTAAAGCTTTTTAGTGAGAATAGCGTCTATGTCTTGATTCACTATTCATATGTACAGCGGGCGGTTGTTAGTCAAGCCAAGCGCTGGCTGCACACGTGTGCACCGGCTGTTTGTTTTGGACAAATTATAAGATTTCAGCATACCTCAAAATCGAATATTTATTCATAAGACCTTTTTCTTCTAACGGCACAATTTATGTTTTTGCAAAAGTATTTTCAGTATTAAGCCACACCGCGCCGCTCTGTGGAAATTTCGACAATTGCGGTAACAAACAGGGAAAGCTGTTGTTTCCAAAACTAGTATTTTGAAAATCAACTATTGTGTAAAGACTCACGTGGTGTAAGTCTATTCTACAAAAATACGGTAAGTAACTATGGATGAGTTTGATGTAGGTTCAATTTTTACTTTATCATACGCAGTATTATAAAGTATTGTAATCATGCCGAAAAAAAAATTTGAGTTTTTAGCGGAAATATGTCTTTTTGGATCCCCTGAACATTTTTGACCAAGGTACAAAAAAATGTCTGTGTGTGTGTGTGTGTGTATGTGTGTGTGTGTGTGTGTGTGTGTACCCGTTTTTTGTGGCGACGATTCCGGAGAAACTACTAAAGGTATCGGGACGACACTTCATATTTAGAAGTTTCATAACCAAACTTAGAGCTGAAAAGCTTTCTGTTGAAGATGGTCCAAAGGAACTGGAGGTTTAGTCTTAGCATTTTTGAAAGATTTTGCAAATAAGCCGCCATTTCTGGAATTTCGTCGAAATAGTTAAATAATAAATTAAAGATGCGGAAATTCTGAACAATGTATCACTATGATATTTTTTGGTACAATCAATAGTTTAGCTGCATGAGCAAATTCTATTTCTACGAGATCTGTCGTACTGCATGAAAACTAGTAGCCAGGATTTGTCAGATTTTTTGATTCTAATGACAGTAGGTAGTCTTGGTGTCAGACGCTAATGTTTTGACAAGAACTTCTGTCATTATAAGCTGCGTTCGCATATTGCATTACACTTTTTACAACCAATAACACGCAAGTGTGATTTGGACGGTGTACCTGGTGTCAACGGAGTACAATATCCGAACGCAGCTTTAATCGACATATCTGTCTAGTTCTAGTAGTTTTATTTTAATGCAGACATGGCCGCTCTCGATCAAATAGAGTCTCATGCAGCTAAACTATTAATTTTATATATAGTATGATAAAGTCATGTGCCTGGCCACATCAGATTTTTTACTCGTTCCTAGAAAACAACGATCCTTGGATAGTTGAATCTCCCAGTAGCGATGAGGATAATATAGTAATCTACAGTCGTTTCAAGCTAAACCGCCAAAACAATCTACTCCCGGTTAAAGTGAGTTACTAGAAAATCTTATTTGTTGTCAAAGTCGACTACAAGAAACATCTTACATGTTTCAATGTATTCCAATATGTCAGAAAATATTTTTCTTTTTACATCACCTAACACTGAAACGCTATATGAGCATCACAGCTCATTTTGATCAGTTTGGATTAGTGCCACTTCGACCGTTAGTAACAAACCCTAAGAAGGCAGACGATTGCATAAAAAAGCCACAGAAAGAGCTTCCCGAGAAAATACGCTATCAAGGAAACAAAATACAAAAGCAAGATTTATTCATAGTATAAAAATCTGATGTGGCCAGGCACATAACTTTATCATACTATATATAAAATTAATAGTTTAGCTGCATAAGATTCTATTTGATCGAGATCGGCCATGTCTACATTAAAATAAAACTAGTAGAACTAGAGAGATATGTCGATTAAAGCTGCGTTCGGATATTGTACTCCGATGACACCGGGTACACCGTCCAAATGACACTTACGTGTTATTGGGTGTAAAAACTGTAACGGTGTACAATATCCGAACGCAGCTTATATTGACAGTAGGTATTGTCAAAACATTAGCGTTTCACACTACCTAATGTCATTAGAATCAAAAAATCTGACAAATCCTGGCTACTAGTTTTAATGCAGTACGACCGATCTCGATGGAATAGAATTTGCCCATGCAGCTAAACTATTGATTATACCAAAAAATGTCATAGTCATAAATTATTCAGAATTTCATCTACTTTAATTTATTATTTAACTATTTCGACGAAATTCCAAAAATGGCGACTTATTTGCAGAATCTTTCAAAAATGCTAAGACTAAACCTCCAGTTCCTGTGGGCCCTTTTCAACAGAAAGCTTTTCAGCTCTAAGTTTGGTCATGAAACTTCTAAATATGATGTTTCGTCTCGATACCTTTATTAGTTTCTCCGGAATCGTCGCCACAAAAAACGGGTACACACACACATACACACACACACACACACACACACACACACACACACAGACATTTTTTTGTACCTTGGTCAAAAATGTTCAGGGGACCCAAAAAGACATATTTCCGCTAAAATCTAAAAATTTTTTTTTGGCACGATTACAATACTTTACATACTGCGTATGATAAAGTAAAAAATCTGATGTGGCCAGGCACATGACTTTATCATACTATATATAAAATTAATAGTTTAGCTGCATGAGACTCTATTTGATCGAGAGCGGCCATGTCTGCATTAAAATAAAACTACTAGAACTAGACAGATATGTCGATTAAAGCTGCGTTCGGATATTGTACTCCGTTGACACCGGATACACCGTCCAAATCACACTTACGTGTTATTGGTTGTAAAAAGTGTAATGCAATATGCGAACGCAGCTTATAATGACAGAAGTTCTTGTCAAAACATTAGCGTCTGACACCAAGACTACCTACTGTCATTAGAATCAAAAAATCTGACAAATCCTGGCTACTAGTTTTCATGCAGTACGACAGATCTCGTAGAAATAGAATTTGCTCATGCAGCTAAACTATTGATTGTACCAAAAAATATCATAGTGATACATTGTTCAGAATTTCCGCATCTTTAATTTATTATTTAACTATTTCGACGAAATTCCAGAAATGGCGGCTTATTTGCAAAATCTTTCAAAAATGCTAAGACTAAACCTCCAGTTCCTTTGGACCATCTTCAACAGAAAGCTTTTCAGCTCTAAGTTTGGTTATGAAACTTCTAAATATGAAGTGTCGTCCCGATACCTTTAGTAGTTTCTCCGGAATCGTCGCCACAAAAAACGGGTACACACACACACACCCACACACACACATACACACACACACACACACACAGACATTTTTTTGTACCTTGGTCAAAAATGTTCAGGGGATCCAAAAAGACATATTTCCGCTAAAAACTCAAATTTTTTTTTCGGCATGATTACAATACTTTATAATACTGCGTATGATAAAGTAAAAATAATTTCATTCTGTACTATTACAATAAGCAATACTTTTTTACATTACATCATTATTTTCACAGCAATGTCTTTCATTTCAACTGTAAGAAGTTAATAAATAATAGCATAATTTATCGGATTTCAGTAATGCAATAATATAAGTCAAATTCGTGAGGGAATATATCGAGGGAGGAGTATATTACTTCTATTAGTTCGTATTTTTTTTATGTTTTACTTGTTTTCGGCAATAAATATTTTCAGATTATTTTCTTTAACTAATGAACAAATATCAAAATTTCTATTAGAAAAGAAAAATAAGTATTTATCTTTATTTTGCTGTATTGCTTTTGAATTTATAATATCAAATAGCTTGGCAATCGCCGGGAAAGCTTACTTGTTTTGCGAGTAAAATGCAAGCGCACGATTCCTTCCGCGAAAAAGTAGTTCCGTTCATCGCCCCGTAACTTCATCAAATTTCATCCCATTAATCTCGGATAAATGACATGTTAAAGTATAAGATTCCAGCATTCTGAATCTGCCAAAACCACAAAATCGATAATTTAGCAGTAAGACCCCTTTCTTCGGAGCCGGTCACATATGTAGATGTTATATTAATGTTTTGGGTCGTCCTCGAAAACATGAGCTGGAAAACACTCATTGAAATTTGTTTTTGTGGTGCGTATTTGGGTTAATGAAGTGTAAAGGAAATATTCATATGAACTTATTACTTTATGTTACAAATATGAATGATTTTAAATGTCAAATAAATAACTTATTTTTTTTTAAAGTATACCCAACAAATTATTAATGTGTTAACTAACGCAGTAATTCATGTGTAATACCTGATTATATTGATTGCATTGGGATTATCTAAAAAAATACGGTAGGCATTTTATACGGTAGCTTATTGCTTGGGATAGTTATTTTTTAATTTATTTTAATTCCGTAATAACTTTTTCAACACGACACAAAATATTATTAAAAACAATGATTTTTTTATTTAATAAATTATAGGCAAACATGTATCAAATTGTATTACGCCCAGTATATTATTCCATTAATCTTAGCAAATTGAGATTAACATTTTGAAACGTATCTACTAGAATATGAAATATAGGTACGTGAAAATTCGTAAAATATCAACATTTGATATCGTCAGCCATCGCACATGTGGATTTCCAAACACAGCACATTCTGCTGCTTATAGCTTGCTACGTATATGCTTATATCCAGTAAACAAATCGTTGCGCGCATACGATACCGCGACAGTAATCGAAATCGAGTAGATATGGTGTTGTTTTTCACAACTCCTTACTGAGATAAATGTGGATCTTGTATTATATCAAATAACTGACAATACAAAGAAACAAATTGTGGCTATATTCTTCTTTTTTTAAGAAAGACTATGGAAATGTGGAAGAGATAATGCTCAAAGACCCTAGTCTCTTTCTAATAGCAAAATTTTGCATTTCTAGCAGCTAAACGTAAGATGGATATTTTAAATAAATCCGGATATTATTCATTCGAATATTGAATCGAAGAGATAAAATACGGCACAGTTGACTGAAACACGTGATAATATGATTTATGAACCAATTTTCTGGGGCATTGCAGCGCCAGCGACACTTTTGTTTTTCTTTTGTGAGGACATTGATTTTCTTTTTCGATGTAAATATTCCAGGGGAGAATGCAGGATTCGATGAAACGGGTGTCGAAAATATAACCTAACCATCGATTGTCATATTTGTTGGTTATGTTTATCTTATTCAATTTTCTTATATTATTTCGTATTATATTAATTTCTTATATATTCTTGATATTGAACAGTATTAACGTAGTGATTTCTTTGTTTCAGATAGGACTTACGAGTCTTGTTCGTTTAGACAGGGGCGAAGTCACCATCACCCAGTGTCCGAAACTTTGCTATGTGAATACAGTGGATTGGAAAGCTATTACCAAAAATCTTACCTACAAAGATGGACGGTCAGATTGTCCGGACTGTCCGGCAGAATGTGGTGGTAGGTACAATTTTTCAAAAACTTAATTGCAGAAGTTGACCTTATACAGGGTGTGTAGGAATTGACGGAAAAGCTACAAGTGCCGATACTGTTTTTTGCACAAGTCTGAGTGGACAATTTATTCTAAAATGTTGTACCATGCTTCTTGAGTTTTCACCACGTCTCCGTAGATGTTATCTTCCTGCTTAAAATGGTTGTTTTTAATTTCGGTTTTTCGTTAACTTTGTCATAAAATTACATTCCTATATGCATTAAGTGCAAAATTTTAAATTTTTAACTAATTGTTGAATTAAAATTGGTTTTAAATGCATTTTCTCATGTGTAAAATTTGTCTTGAAAAAATGTTTGACATTCATGTCCAATGTTGAAAGACAAACAAACAGCATTTTGACCAATGAATTTGTCGCAGCTGGTCAAGACAGTTTTGTGTTGTTATTATGTTTTGAATTAAGGTAAATTAGAAAATAATTAATGTAACTGCATGTGAGCATGTGGTTGGCGATGTTGGCCGTGGTAGTAGGAAACGAAAATGAAATAAAAAATCAAAAGTGATAAATTTTGTGCAAAACAAGCCTCTCCACATTGTTCCATATTGTTTAGATCTCCAACAGACCAGGCATTACTGTTACCCTTTTAAGATGCATTCTACGCCCATTTTTTGTGTTACTGGCATTGATATTAGGTCTGGTACGATGCAAACGCTGCTTTTTATCATTGAGTTGTCGATCGTACATAACAGGTTTATCACAAAACACGGTGTTTTCTTCGTGTTAAAACAAACCTAATATGTTGGACCAGATGTCTCAACACTACTTTTTAACATCGAGTTGTCTATCGTAATGTAACCGGGTCATCACAAAACATGACACCAGATGTGTTTTCTTCGTGTTGGAACAAACCAGATCGTATAGAAACACCAGTGATTCATTTGGTATTACAAAAACAAATCCTTTATATCATGTTTCATTTTAACAACATCGCCACGTGTAGCTTTACCGCCAATTCATATACACCCTGTATTTTACACATACCTATTTTTTATATGGTAAAAATTGTTTTTGTTTCCTGTTTGTAGGATACTGTTGGAATGCCACCAAGTGCCAAACCTGCAGGGACCACAAAGAATCTCTAGAATGTAAAAACTGTCCGCATTATACAGACGGCAAGGAGTGCGTCGAAAAATGTCCCGAACACAAGTACGTCTTCTTTTATTTTCATTATTTTTATTCTTCCAGACACATTTTAGACCATTTTAAAGTAGATCAAGTTTCAGTTTAAATTTTATTAAACAAGGAAATATGGGACTAATTCTACATAGATTTGACAAAAATATTTCCAAATTACAAAGAAATACTTGTACTTGTACTTTTAATTCCGCTCTGTAACGGAGAAACATATAGGATTTTTTTAATTCTTTTTACCAGGAGTTGAATTATATTACATTTTATTATGAATTTAGAACACCATAATCTTTCATAACAATATTGTTGGACCTTACAACTCTACCTTAACTTTAACGAATGGTTGTTTGAGTGTTTGTGAAGGTTACAAAGGGGAAATACTTGAAAATCTGAAACTTTCATAATTGATTCATCTGTCGATGGGTTTAAGAATAAATGAAACAAGTCTTGTGTATTGGCACAGCCGTTTAGAAATGAACGAGAAATCATTACAGTATTTCAATGTCCTTGATATACACGTACGTGAGTAAACAATACACTAAACACAAACGCATTTCAACTTGCATAGTTTTTTTTGTACAATTAACTTGCTTTGCTTTAAACTTTAAGATTTCATGTAAACATGATTGCACGAGAGCATCAAAAAGTACAAAAATTAATTAATCTGATTAAGATATTCTTTGTAGAATGTGTCTTAAAAATCTTTGGTTTACATATGTCTAATGCCATTCGCATTTAGTTTAGAATTAGAAATAAAATTTACTACTATTTTAGAAATTCTACTTGTATTATTATTAACAAATTGATCATAATGAAAATGCGCACCTTTTCTGGTATTTTACTGTTTTCATATACAGGGTGTCCGGTAAAGGTGTTCCGAAAATTAGGGAGCTGATAGAGGACGTCACTGCCAGCCAAAAAGTGTATATGCCCTTTTGGCTTTCGACGCTTCATTAAAAAGTTATATATTTCAGTTTTATATTCCCTTAAAAATATAACAGATTGCAAAGTCGGCGTTGTTTATTTAACAGAAACAAAAAAAAACACTTACAAAAAACAAAAATAAATAAAAGAGGTTTGCAAATACTGCTCAAAATGTTGCTCTTCCAAGTGAATTCTCATTTCAGCACATTTCCCAAATCCTGCCGGACTCTTTGAAAAATTTCAGGTGTTTCTCGAATGCAGCAGTGCATTTCTGCTACAGCAGCGTTTTCCAAACTGCTTGCGCTGTCCTTCTCCCGCTCTCGGCTATCTCAATAACTTCGCTCAGCTCTAAGGGAGGCGCGCATCCCAGTTTGGCAACCACTGTGCTACAGCGAATAAATGGTGCCTGCAATCGCATTCGAGAAACACCTGAAATTTTTCAAAGGGAAGGCAGGATTTGGGAAGTCGTGCTGAAATGTGCATTCACATGGAAGGGCAACATTTTGAGCAGTATTTGCAAAACTCTTTTATTTATTTTTCTTATGTGTAAGTGGTTTTTTGTTTCTGTTAAATAAACAACGCCGATTTTGTAATCAGTAATATTTTTAAGGGAATATATAACTGATAAATAAAAATGCTATAACTTTTTAATGAAGCGTCAAAAGCCAAAAGTGCATATACACTTTTCGGATCGCAGTGACGTCCTGTATCAGCTCCCTAATTTTCGGAACACCTTTACCGGATACCCTGTATACCTACCACCAGCAAAAACCCAAAATAGTGTTTTGTTGTGTACGTAACTTTCATCAACAAACATCCTAATCAGTAAATAAGGATTTTGGTCAGGGTCTCAAGTACTCTATTACTTATTAATCTATTCACATGATTTTGTTTTTTATTTACACCAATATCTAAATCTTTGTAAAATAAACAGTTTCAAGTAAACCTTTGCAATATCTGTCCTACCAGAAAAGTAGTAAAACTGGTTTGGCCTGGTTACAGCCCTCAGGATCGAATTTTAAAACTTACTCACGCGATGCCAGGTTGACTGCGTGCTGTTATATCAACATGAGTTAAATTAATAGGTGCTTACTTTAATTAAGTAACGTTTACAGCAAGCTCCAACTGCATTTAAAATTTCAAAATTTTGCAGTTAAGAAGGGCGTTTATGGTAGTGAGGTCGACGTCGGCCTGGAGTCTGTACGCCCAGGGTGTGGTTCCATCTAACGGTGAACCGTTGTACTCAAGTCTTTGTGTGTAAAAAAACATACTTACTTAATTTGTTTAGCCGATTTCTGCCCTTTGCTAGTAATAGGCAGCTACTGTAGTTGTTGTCAACTGTTAGTTATTATTGATCTGAGCTGTTGGTACTCTTCTCCCTTGTCTCGGTCTGTGGACTTTATTACAGAAACCTTCTTTACAGAGCTCCGCGGTGACAGTTTGTAGTAATTCGACACAATTGCATAGAAAACAGATCAACTTGACAACGGCTGGGTCAATTTTAAAGAGCTATGTCTTAAAATCTCACCCATAAATTAGCTCCTGTTCCGGGATTAATGCTATTGGCTTTAATCACCATGAAAGCATATTAAATCAACCAGTATATTGTGTCACAAATTAGCATCTTTTCTCTAATTAAGTTAATGATTAAAGCAAACGCGGTTGAATTTTATATTTATCCTGGAACAATGCCCTATGATTACACATTCCAACAGTACCTTACTTTTACACATCAGTGCAATAGTTTCGACTCCGATCTGCTTTTTATGCTCTCGTGTTTTGCCTCTAACTGGTATATGGATAAACGCCCCTCTTAACGGTGTATCTCCACCAAAAATCAGATACTGAAAAAAAATTAAAAAATAATGTTTCCGTTGCCATTAATACAATTAGAAGATCTACCAAAATGAGTAACAATTTAAGGTCGGATTTTTTTACATAAAAATGAATATTTTAATAATTGGAAATTGACTGGTTTGAAGAGTTTTTTTTTAAATTGCAAGCCGTCTCACAGAGTTTCTCAAGTCCCCATGCTTTCCGCTCGCACTGTATGCATTAAACTGAACAGGCAGAAAGAATATACTTCTGCAAGTTTTGTGGCGACATAACGGTAAGAAATATTCAATAAATTTCTATCCGGTTTTCTCTGAATTATTCTTTGTATTAAGTTTTTATTGCGGAGATATCTAAGAGTTTTTTTCCGCAAGTCGTGAGGTGTTTAATGATTCTGTTTGTTTGTTAATACGAAGAACAAGGTAGAAGACTTGTTTCAGTATTTCTGTGACTTGTTTCAGTATTTTGTCTTGGCTTTCATGGTGTCTATTGACGAATTTGCACATTGTTTTTCATTCATGTTTATACTTAGACTGGCCAATAAATACAAATGAACTATTCAAAATATATCACTGGTGGGTTGAACTCCACTTAAAAATTTACCCCAGCATCATAACTTATAGAAAAAACATCAGAAAAAATATGTGGAGATCAAATTCATAGGCTTCAGTGACAATAAAATGGATTATGTACCTAAATTTTCTTGATTTTCTGGACTTTCTCAGAAATGACAAAACTGGAAACATTTCTGTACCTGTTTCTATCATATCGACCAGTGCTGTTCAAAAGTGTTAATTGGCCATCTTTAATCTTCTTTAATTTTCTTCCAGGATCAGATTGGGATTTCAATGCATTCTAAAAGAGGAATGCGCGCCACCGATGAAAATCAAGGATGACGAGTGCACGGACAAATGCCCAAAGTTTTTCCGGGTGGAAAATGACACGTACTGCAAACCATGCAACAACTCCGACGAATGCCACAAAGTCTGCCAGGAGATCCTCGTGGACAACGCCGGGAAGTTGCAACAGTTGGAAGGGTGCACCGAGATCAACGGGTCCTTGATTTTGGGCGGCAACGCAAAAGATTACAACATATCCGACCGGCTTCCGTACTACATGAACCAAATCAAAAGGATCACCGGAAGTTTGAAAGTGCACAAAACAAAGTCCCTCGAGAACTTGCATTTCTTAAGTAACCTGGAAGCAATCGGCAATAGCTCCGCGGACATGATTTCCGCGTACGATAATGAAAATTTGAACGATTTATTCCTCGAGAACGTAACCAGGAGCTTAAATTTTACCGGCGACGTTTCCTTCCATTACAATCCACAGTTGTGCTTGACGAAGATTGAACAGTTTCTAAATGCGACCAATAAGCTTCATTTCCTTAATGAAACCACAATGGTATCGACGCTATCCAACGGTGATAAAGCCGCTTGTAATATTGTTGAGATGGGAATCAGCATAACGAATATAACATCAACCACTGTGAGTTTGTCATGGGATAACACACCGTTAAGTCCTCCAGAGATCCACGTGGGTTACTTCGTGTATTATTCGCACGATAGCCTTAGAACGGTTAGTGACCCTTGCAGGACGGTGTGGAGCGCTACTATGGCAGAAAACTCGCATTTGACACTTACACGCTTGCAGCCGTTCACGAAGTACACCTTCTACATAGCAAGATTTACGAGCAAAACGACGGGGCGTAAGCAATCAAATTTCTTTAACTTTACAACTTTCCCTGACGATCCGTCACCGCCGACTAACTTAAAAGTTAAACCGGTAAACAGCAGCAGTATTCATTTGCAATGGGAAAAGCCACCGGAACTCAATGGTGTGCTATGGCGTTACCAGTTGTACGTGGTGGAAGAACCTGATAATATACAGAGCATAAAATCCAGGAATTATTGTAATGTGGAGCACGGTGCTAAACATAAAAGTGTTTTTCTGAAGTACATTGAAGAAACGACGTTGAAATGCGATTGTAATGGTAGAATCATCGGTAGTTTTTGTTACTCGAAGAAACTCAACGGGATTGAGTTGAAGAATAGCTGTAATAAGTATACTTATAAGATGTTGGCAGAGGCCAATACAACCATCCATAAGAGATCTAACGATCTACCGCCGCAAACAACCATCGGTTTTAATAGAACGTTTATTATAATTGACGCAGCCAACACCAATTATATCGTACCGAATTTGAAGCATTACACCCTGTACGTGTTTTATCTAGCAGCTTGCAACCACCCTCCTGACAACACCAGCATGTACGGACCGGAACCGAACAAGACATACTGCAGCGCCATACTTATGGAGTCAGCCAGGACGAAGAAGAACGAAACCGCCGACGTGATTGCCGATTTAAATTATATAAAGCATGGGGAAGATAGGTATTTGGAATGGACTGATCCGCCGTCGCCAAATCAAGTCATCGTTTCGTACACTATTGAGTATAATCGGACAGATCAACACACAGAACACAAACCGATCTGCGTAAGTGACAACATTACTACTTATGTAGTTCGCGGGGTAATTTTCAAGAGATTTCGACTCCCGAAATTAGGACCTGGTTCGTATTCGTTTAAAATGCTGACTACCTCTCTAGCGGGGAAGTGTAGATTAGGCAGGATCGTCACGTTTGACATTTCAAAACCAGCTGCGGGCACCACTACTGTTATTTGGGTTTCCACGCTTTGCGTCATCATGCTGATCGTTTTCTTGGTTATTGGGCTATACATCTACAGGAGACACTTGATCAAGCACAACAAGAAGAATTTATTGTTGTTCCGCAGTGTCAATCCTGATTACATGGGCGTGCAATACGAAGCTGATGATTGGGAAATGGATAGGAATAACATCGAGATTCTCAAGGAGTTGGGACAAGGGACGTTTGGAATGGTGTACAGCGGTTTTATTAAGTCGCAAAACATTCCGTGCGCGGTTAAAACAATAAACGATACAACAAACGTTCAAAACAAGAACGATTTCCTCAAGGAAGCTTCCATAATGAAGCCTCTAAACGGTGCTCACCACGTAGTCAAACTCCTTGGGGTTGTATCCAAAGGTGACCCTCCGTACGTTGTCATGGAACTCATGGCGAGAGGTGACCTTAAGAATTACCTGCGCCGTTCCAGGGAGTCTTCGCATAACATAACTTGCGTAGAGATGTACAAAATGGCCGCGGAGATCGCCGATGGTATGATGTACCTAACCTCAAAGAAGTTCGTGCATAGGGACTTAGCGACGCGGAATTGCATAGTGTCTGCCGACCATACGGTAAAAGTTGGAGATTTCGGAATGGCTAGAGACATATACGAGACTGACTACTACCGACAAGAAACAAAAGGTTTGCTTCCGGTGCGTTGGATGGCGCCTGAAAGCCTAGCGGATGGCATGTTCACATCAGACTCTGACGTATGGAGTTATGGTGTGGTCTTATGGGAGATGGCTAATCTTGCCGAGCAACCATATCAAGGGTTAGGGAATGAAGAAGTTGTACAGTTCATCATAGGAAGAGGTGTGCTTCAAAGGCCTGAGCAGTGTCCTGATTTGCTATACGAAATCATGGCTGCTTGTTGGAAGTGGAAGCCTTACGATAGGCCTACGTTTGAGCAAATCGTGGAGAAGCTAGAGTCGCACGTAGGTCAGGATTTTAGGTTAGTTTCATTTTATCATAGTCGTGCAGGGGAGGAGTATAGGTTGAACGGTGGTGAGAGGGTCGTTAACCGGCCAGCGTTATCGAAGATACCTGACGCGGTGGTTAATGACGATTACGTGCATTGGGATGACGACGAACAAGCGAGTTTGTACACGTCGTCAACGCGCCCGAAAAACAGTGTATCCTTCACATCCCATCGGTCGAAGACGTCGTCGTTCTTTTGACCGGAACTTAGCTAAGACGAAATGCATCCTTTCAAACTTACACTCCCATAATAATGTATAGATAAATAAAGAGAAACTCATTTTATATGTATTAAATGAATGTGATATCAAGTTGTAGCTAGTAAAACTTAATTTTAAGTTTGTTATGTAATTAATTATGAATGACTGTCGCATTTTTCCTAAGATGATCAATTTTTGTTATGTTCCATTCTATAGTAATTGTTATATACAGGTTGTCTGTTTCCTTGACAACTTTGAAATGTTTTGATGGGAATAAAGGGTGGAGTAATTTGGCACCAAAATCCTTTATTTGAGATTTGGTACCGTGGTATCCCTCTGATAAAACTAGTCTTATTTTTGGCAGTTACAAAAGTATCTACAATGGATAGAGACAAAAAAGTACTATTAAACTTCAAAATACGAAAAAATTAAAAGTTTTCAAAGATAACGATACATCTTAGGGGCCCTGAAGTGATTATTGATGTTTTCTCAGTCAATGCTTGTAGCCCTCAAGCCTGATTTGCAAATGCATTTCTAATTAATCCACTGTTATTCCATGCAAATGTTCGAGTCCTGAAACTGATTTCTAAGTTCCCATATTGGGAAATAGGTTTGTTGTTATAAAAATATTAATACCAAAGTTATATAGTCTATACCTATACACATTTTAGGTTTTTTATTTTACATATATCTTCGGCAGCTACAACTGCAATGGATTTTATTAACCCAGCTAAAACAAGCTACAAACATGTTTGTAGATTGTGAAAATATATTCACCCTACCTCAAATGGCAGACATTTGTGTAAATCAAGAATGTTTCAAAACCAAAGGACAAAATAAAAAAAATCATTCTAGGCAAACATTAAATTATAGCTTGTTTATTGGAAAACTATATAGGATGTTCCATTCAAGCGTGGTGCAAACATATATGTTTTTATATATATTATACCATAATTATGAACATGGAGAACCTGAGATATTTAATTGTTTTCTAGAAATATTATAAAAACTACGTATGTGTAGATATTTCCGTACAATTTTGTCAAATGATAACTAAAACCAATATGTAGCTGCTTGTGTCCGAAGATATTAGATACTACACAGGAGGTTCCTACAACATAGTAAACATTGTTCAAATTCATATTGTGTTTCCTTTAGTTTTTTTTTTGTTGAAATGGAGCAGCTGTATATTATTTTCAGATAGCATTGTCCACTTAAAAATGAAATGAATTTTAATGTATAATAACTATGTCATAACCTTTTTTGTCAGTTTTTGTGATATTTAGATTTTGTAAACCTTTGGTAGTTTGATGTAAAGCTTCCTAATACAGAAGAAATTCTAAATATCACGAAAAGTTAGTCGAATTAAATATATGACATACTGAATACCATATATAGGCTGCTGCATTTGAAACACTTCAGGAAAAGTTGTTATAATATTATAAAACGTTACTACCTTTGTTTTACCCCATTATTACCATTGGTTTTTTTTTATTTGACAAGGTTGAAAAATGATATTTGCGACTTACGTTGGTAAAGGTTTAACATTTTATTGTCGATTTATTTGCATTCAGAAAATTGTATGATATACAGGCCATTCCATTTATACCAAGTATATTTTTCTCGTCATTCTCAAATGAAACACCAAGTATAAATAAAAATAATTTTGGGCTAAAGATAGTTATATTGAACAAAGAATATTTGTCTAAAACATTTTCTTTTTTCTAAATATAACAGATGTTTCAATACAACTTCTATTATAGTTACTTACTCTGTACATGTTGACTACTTACTACAGATTTAATAAATCTTACCATCAGCTTGATCAGAGGGTGCCAGCATTCCAACTTAGAAAAACTTTTCCCCTAGAGACATATAACTCTTATGAAAACAGCATTTTTTCGCTCCACCCTAATGAACAGCCTGTATAATGCCTACTTGACGATCTTTTTGTGCCGTTTTAAACTCATTTACCGCGATTATTTTGTTTGTTTCATCCTTTGTTACCAGTGCATTCTAGTCAATCTATGGACATTGCATACATTTGTGTATCACAAAATTCAAATAAATGAGTTTATCTACAACTCACAAATAATGAATGCATTATGTACGTAGGTATCTATAGGAAGATGATTCCTAGCACGAGACATATAAGAGTTCATGATGCGGATTTGTTTTTTGTTTTTTATGACCATAAAAACTGAACTGTCATCCACGTAAATATATGATTATAATTGATAAGAAATACAATTTGTGAGTGGTAGATAAAACATTGTTTGGCCTGCACATAATCACCCCAATTGGTTAACAAACTGGAGCGCATAATACAATAATTGTTCCTGATAAAACTGTTGACAATACGTCAAATGCCACACCTAATTATCCTGTTTTTAAACAAGAAGATATGTAAACATAACCTAAATGTTAAGTTTTTAAATATTAGTAACACATGTTAGGTTATGTTTACATTTCTTCTTCTTTAAAAACATGAAATTTGGTGCGACTTTTGACCTATTGACCAGTTTTGTTAGGAACATTTATTGTATTATGCACCAACCTGTTATAGAATTTGGGCTGAATGTCTATAATCAAGTTATAGCCTACATTATGTACTCGTCAAATAACGTGCTACAAAATTTTGTAACCAGACTAAGAGAGAAACGGTTCAATTGTTTTTTATGTAAAATCTCGTGCGTCCTATTGTGCTGTACTACCTATTTACCTTACCAGAATCTGATGTACCTGCATTAAATGTAGTAGTATGTTAAATGTATAATGTAATCTTCTAGCTACAATGTTCTTAACAGATGGAACTTAATGTTATAACTAAATAATTCGTTAAAGAAATGTAATTTTTTTTTTTTTAAATAGTTTTTATGAAGTTTTATTATTTTATTTTTTTTAAACTGATGCTCAAATCGTGCACCAGCTCTTTGCGAGTAGTACAAACAATTATTTGAAACTTCTTAATACGCCAACTGCCATCCATAAAAGAAATATATAAAAGAGATAAAAATATACTATAGTGTAATATGATGCATTTAAAAGGAATATAAGACAACATGAAAAAAAAACAATTATAATTGTATGATTTTGTAAAGAGAGTTATGTATAAAAATATACCAAAGCGTTGTTCTGAATTATGAAATGAAGTGGTCCATTCACCCACATCGGATTATATTTAATATAAAAACGTTGTTGAATTAAAATCTCTTTAAAATTAGCTTTTTTATACTAAATTAAGTAAGTACGTACTGATTATTAAGTTATTTTTTATAATACATTAAGGTATTAGCGTGTAATATATAGTTTTAAGAATATGTAAAGTTCCTTGGCTTATCCTGATTTTTTATTTATAGCTGAATGTCCTATTGAATTGAGTAATTTTGCATTAATTTCATTCGAAATGATTTTTTGTTATTATTCGTTCCGTTCATGACAAAATTGCTTCAACGAATTGTAACAATAAATATCTTTAAACGGTTATTTAAGTTTAATGCATACACGGAGTTTTGTACATCTGTATATTTTATAAATGTTGTTTACTTTAATAAATTTCTTAAAAAAATATTCAGTCTTTGTTTTATTATTGTGATGTATTGTTATTGGTTTAGGAGCCAAGGAAAGGTTTAAATCGTTTAAGGTGCTTATTTTCAAATATAAATTCAGATTTCCTTGCAGTCAAGGAAACGTGAATTTATACATGAGCCGGTGCTCGCATGTTTACAAGATAAAGATTTGCAAGAGTTTTTTTAAAGTTAAAGGTTTTGTAGCATTTTCGTATTTGCTTATTTTCTATCTAGGTACCTACTTGTATATCTGTCTTGTGTTATGTTTCAAATTTTCAAATGTTTTAACATAAGACACAGACAAGCTAGAAATATGATATAGCCAAATGACCCATAAGTTGACCCAAAAGTGCTAAAATTCAACTAATTTTGTCGCCTTAATAATTTATTTCAGAATCAATGAACTTCTTTTCTAATTTACGGTTTTGTCTGTACTTTCTGATGTAAAACTTTCAAAAATCAGTAATTATTCTTCGCTAACATTCCTTACATTTTACACCCTGTAGTATATAAGGCCGTTGTGCCGTTGAATCACAATTTTAAAGAAAGAAACAAGTTTTTCTCTATTTAAGCAGGATATACCACCTCTCGGGCACAGTATTACTCATTATATTTGTCTTGTGTCGTACACTCCACATCGCGTGCAATACGGATTAGCGTAAATTGCTTTAGTTAGAAGTATTAACGTTTGAACAACGCAAAAAGGATTAACAGTGACTTGTGAGAACATATCCGAACAAAGCAGGTTCGGAAAATGGAAGTGTTTATAAAGTATCATCCTA
This sequence comes from Aphodius sticticus, assembly GCA_963966075.1. NCBI lineage: Eukaryota > Metazoa > Arthropoda > Insecta > Coleoptera > Scarabaeidae > Aphodius > Aphodius sticticus. Next base: position 14,442,160 of record OZ014512.1, read on the forward strand.
TAGTGGAAAGTGAATCAGGTACCTATGTATTAGAAAATATATTTGCTTATTCTCTTGGAATACGGACACCGATCGTCGGAACATGAAATTTTAAATTTGGAATTGAACTTGATTCATAATTACTTATTTATTGAATAACTTTACTGAAGAAGATATTATTGAATTAAACAGTGCTAAGGAGGGAAGATCACGTATCTTACGATCAAAACGGCGCAAAAAATACGTTTTCTTTTGCATGCGGTATATTGAAGGCCACACAGTCCGAACTTGCACAGAATACCTATAGCAATGTTCAATGTTTACCTACTTTCGATTTAACGGACTTGAATTAACTGATGATGAATGTAGCGGAAGTTAATGGTTTTTAAAGTTAACTTAAAAGTTAACTTCGTTAATTAACGATTAAGGGATTAACGCTTTTGTGCTCAGCTTTGCATTTTGTAATAAAATGAGTTAACCATGGACTTACTCTACACGTAAAATTGATGAAGTATATGCCTTTCTGGTCCCCAGGAGCAAACACACCCAATTTAAGCTGTTATTTGTGTATTAAAGTTGGCCATCAGGTACAAAAGTACACATTTGTTCTTGGACGAATCAGGTTGCGATTCGTTAATCACGTGATCATGTTGTAAACATAATTCTCTCCAAATCAGTTTAGTATTGATAGACCAGCAAGTAGTAGATTAACTACATAAAATTCTCGCGTTTATTAAAATTTAAAAAAAAATGTGAGAGGAAACCAAATTGTAAATAAGCTAGAATGGAAGAGAGAAATAGCCAAGACAAAAGGTATTTCTTTAACAATTTTTCGTCAACTAATTCAATTGACAAGTGTCCTGACTTTTTTTATTATTTTCTTTGGAGTTTTTCTTTCTATACAATCCCAAATTTTCTTAGCCTAAACTTATTGGTGTTTGAACCATTAATATAGACTCGAATCTTTTATATAATAAGCGAGACATTTTTGAATAAAACACTTACTTCGTTAAAATAATAAATAGAAAATTGCAAGTTGATTGGTACGCTTTTAAAGTCTTGGTAGGTTTTTGGCGTTTTACTTAAAACTAGTTACCTGTATGTCAAATGTCTGTTTTTGCTTTTTTAAGATTCATTTCATACTTGAGTCGCACTTTTCAAAAATTATCTAAACATTCAATATCATTTATCCCAAACATACCTGTAAAGCGAACAAAAAAAAGTGGTCGGTGTGTGACCGCACGACCAGTTTCTTGTTTTCGCGTAAAGACATCACACGCAGTTGTTTTATTTTGTTACACACGTTACTTCACGCGATAGATTTTAGATCGGCGTTGTATAATTTTCTTAATTAATTTAGTAGTATGTAGTGCAAATTCATTATGTGATAATAAGGCTTATACTGCCGTTATGGTTTTGTTAGAGACAGAATATGGGACACCGGACAGAATATGTTGGAATAAGGACTTCATAGGACTGCTGGGTGAATGTTAAGGTAATTTATTTTAAGTTTATATGTATATAAGTATATTTATCGCTTATATGTATATCTCGGTTTCGAGCGGATCCAACGATATTGAGTATAGATGTAGTGTAGAATCAGGGCTCCAAAAAGTGGGGAGTTATTTAATTAAGCAAACAATACATTCCTATAATATGAAATACGAACATTAAATTTTTGTTTGTGGCCAATACAAGCACTCAATTTCTTGGTATTCTTTATATTTTTTTAATGAACAACTACCTGATTAAAATTTACTTTATTATGTACGAAGCTAATCAAGGATACATAATTATTGTGGAAACTCTACTTTAGGTAACATAATCAAAAATATATTATTATTATTTAAAAAAATTATATTAAAATAGTAGGAATTAGAAATTCAATAGGGTAAGAAAACAATGTAAATAATGTAATTTTGCAATATTATGTATTTGAGCTTATGCATTGAGAATGGCAAATGCAAATCTATTTGCGATTCTAAGCTCAAAATGCACAAATGATGAATAAAGTTGATAGATATCAGACATTTTTGATACGGGAATTAGAATGTAAATACTACAACACTATGACATAAAAATGTCATAGCTCTTGTTCTTTTTTTTTAAATAGAATTGAAAAAATAAACGAACGCAAAAGTAGTTTTTTTCTTATTTCTCATATGAAATCTAATGAGTCGTTGTATAGTCTATCTATATGCTTCAATTTGAAGCGAACAACCTAACCTAACTGTGCGATGTTTTCTAAAGAGTTACGTATTTGAGGAAATCTTCTTGATTAATTTAACTGGTTAGATGTTATTCAATGTATAACAACGTGTTTTATTGAATAGTCTTAAAAATCTCGGGATCCAATTGAGGTTGGACAAAATGTAACAGGCGACAGTTTTATGTGATAGTCGATGGACCAAATCTGGTCAATGATATTTTTATTTGCTTTAGTAACAACAGTAATATCTGGTCTGGTATGGATGTTTGTTGTTATCGCCATCTGGGTGAATGGCTAACTAAATCTTCAGGCATGCTTGTTGTTATGGTCGAAACTTTTAATCTTGTCCATTCATTCTTTTATCAATATTTCCAAAATTATTAAGTTTAGTAAAATAAATGATACATCAATTTAAAGACGTTACAAAAACTACAAAATATTAAAAGATAGAGGTATGGGAGGAGGTTCAAAACTTACATATTCGACTTTAGGCTGTGTAATCGTTCATTCTAAATTTTTTTTTCTGAAATTTATACAGTGTATCCTTTAAATGTTGTGCAATCAAAATACGTACTTAATAAAAAATATTTATTTATGATTGAGAATTTTAAGTCAAAATTTCCTTTTTTGTATATTAAAATGCTAATTTCCTTTAATGAACTGTATGAATATCTGGCTCCTGTTTATCGATTCAGAGTAATATGACTTTCCCCTAATATTGCCACTTGTACTTTTATTGCTGTGATAATATTTTTTTGTCGAAGGTCCAATGAACACGATTATAGACTTGTAAATGTCCTTTCTCTCAGTATTTTCCGTTTTAAACATTCTTTCTCGATAACTGGAGTAAATTCAAGCTAATTTTATCGCATTTCTGCTGTTCTAATGAACAAGAGCCAACAACTTTTATAGCAAATTCATAAACGTTAGAAATACGACAATATTAGTTGAAACCTACTCACTCGGGCCATCAATAATATTTCTTAATAACAAAGTAATGAACAATAGTAATATTTTGAGTTCTTGTTTTTTAAAGAAAACGCTGCACGACTTTTGTTATATCCCAGACGCTAATTTTCCACAATATCTGGGATTTAGGCGGGAAGTTCGGTCTAAATATCTTAAAAGTTTAATGACTTAAGTTCAATCGTTCAATCCATAGACGTATTTTTCTGTGTTTACTATAACACATTTCTTAACATTTCTTTATTGTGACGCAAACTAGGTAAAATCACAAAACAAAACAGTAAATATTCGGTATAACGTTTAATATTTAGGGATCTTGCAAACACCTTGCCGAAATATGTTTCTATGCTAACTAGTTATAAACATTTAGAAAATAAACTGCTTCCGGGTTATGCCGTGTGTCAAGATTTGTTAATGCTGACGTTTCGCGAACCATGTTGCTCGCTTCTTCAAAGCTAATTGAATACGCTAGCTTTGAAGAAGCGACCAACATGGTTCGCGAAACGTCAGCATTAACAAATCTTGACACACGGCATAACCCGGAAGCAGTTTATTTTCTAAATGATTCTGGCCGTGAAAGCCTACGTACTTACTTATAAACATGGCTTAAACATGAAGCAAGGATTAGAAAATTATGAACTCGGGTCAATTTCTTAAAAATATTGATTTTGCTCTGCAACACCAGAGGTATTTAAGAAAGGCATGACTTTCAAAACATCTTCGGTCATTTTTTAAATCTAAAAGACCCGATTCAAGATTTATTTTTTCTGTTCCTAACTTCAAATTCAAACTGAATAATAAGTGAGAAAACAAAAATGAGTTTATAATCAATAATGTTGACCAATGTAATTCATCGACACAAAGTTATTAAGGTCGTCATTAATTTTAAAAACAAAACTGGCTTACACAGTAAGAATAGCAATAAATCATTTCAGATAGCTTTTTACACAATTCGATTGAGGCGCTGTACGGTAAACTAGTGAACTTGTGAAAGGCTGGTAACGTTCAGCTCCATCGGTGGTTGAGTAGCTGAACTAACATCGATTTGCGTAGCTTCCGCTTTTACCGGCGCTGCTTCTACAGTGTGTTCGTGTATCAGCCACGACGGGTCGTCAGCATACGCATCCTTCGACGAAAAAGTTGATATTGCTGACACTATCAGTCCTTAAACAAATAAAAAATATTTTAAATAAATATTAAAATATATGAAAAAATATTGATTTGTCGACTATATTACGACCATGAAGTGATATTTCTAATGTGTGAGGTGGAATCAAGAAGGGTGGTCAACGACCAAGCAGATATCCATATATAAATTAATAAATGAAAATTAAATTCTATAACTGAAACTATACAGTGCGGATACGTGTCAACATTAGTGAAACATTTAGAATATGTACCCAGTTCTTGTCATGTTGAATTGTTGTTTTAATAAAGAGCATGTTGTCTAGATCGTTTTCCAACGGCAGAATCCAGTTTGGGAAATCGTTGTATTCTTCAGAATCTTCTAGCAATTCTGAAGCCGAAAATGAACAATAACCTAGACAGTAATAATACGTTTAATATTAAGCTAATTTAAACAACAATAGAACTTCCGTTATGTATGCGCGTCATGTACACATTGATCTAAAATAACGAGGACAGGTCGAATTTCCCGCCAATTTGAATAATTTTGATGTTGGCAATGGTTCCAAATGACAGCTGTTATTTTGGTCCAGTGGCGTAGGTGTTCCTTCTTGTAAAAGGATTCATTCTCTGATTATAATTAGGTATAAGAAAGCATAATTTAATTTAAGAAAACTGTATGAACTTACCAGAATAATGCAAAATCCTTAATATTATGTATTTTTAGAAATACTCTTCAAGAATCCAATAACAAATTAATTGAGAAAAAAGATGAAATATTGTTGCAGAGGAACGTAACCCTTACTGACGAGTTGACTATGGTATCTGATAGTGATCATAACCTGTATCATGCACGCATACCATCTTAGTAACACTAAATAAGTTCAAAACTGTGGCGGGAAATTCAACCTGTCCTCAATCATTTTTAGACCAGGCAATAGAGACTTTTTCGTGACAAAATAGTATCAGCAAGCCGCCGGTCCCAGGTCACGTGGAACAGTCCGTAGATGTATTGTTATGTGTTTTCGACTAGCAAATATCATTACTTAATTTGTTATAAACAAAAAACCTAAAGAAATCGTGCTTTTTTTCGTTGTTCGCTTGTAAAAGCTGAACAGATGGAGCAATCTTGATACTGTCAACAGACGAATTGTAGAGAATGAAAAGATGAAAAAAATGAACCCTACACGGACCCGATGGGAATAATATTAACGGAGGAAATTCGGAAGAACCGGAGACATCTGCATTTTTTTCAAAAATTCATAACTACGCCATTTTCAAAGTTGTAACGCAGGCTTTTCGCGAGAAACTAGCGATTGACGGGTACTTTAAGTGTGCACAACCCAGGCGTTGTCCGATGATTAGTTTTTGCACAATTGCAATTTGAATTTTTTTTATGCAATATGGTTCGGCGAGCCTGGATGCGTCGGAGGTGGTCCGATTTTAAATTTTGTAACGTATTTCGAAAGTAGAAGTATTGTGCTACAAAACGTCTGTTCTGATTTTGCGTTAAAATGTTGCGAAATAGGCGAAAAATGCTTACAAACTTGACCGAAATCTGCCGCGCGCTCAAACGCTGTCGAGTAGTGTGGTAGGCGTCGACTCGGGGAAGCGCGCAGCGCGTTGGGACTACTATAGATACTTTGATAAAAAAGTAAAAATATGGTGCTCTACCTGATATATAGGATGTGAGCAGTGACGTGTTATCTGGGTTGCATACTATTTAGTTCGTGACTCGTGTATGAAGCCTTCGTGCCAAACCATGTTAAAATCTTGAGTCACATCAAGAAAGATTGTTGAGCAATAAGGCTTTCTTATAAACTTTGTTCTATTAAGTCTGTTATTCTATGAGCTTATGTTATTCTATAAACCTCATACGGTGGTTTGCCTGGTTTTGGTATCATGGTAATAAATAATATAATAATCATATTGATAATTTATTTCTTTAAGTTAAAAACTTTTATTAAGGCAACCCACTAGAAACGTCAAAATCAAATCTCATAACCTACATTAGTGAAATTATTAGAAATTATTCTATGTAATTCTAAATCTAAATGTAGAGGGACGCAAGAGAAAATATGTTTGTCACTGATTTGCACCTCAATTTTTCTAAAAGGAAAAAAACAGAGGTCCAGAGGTATAAAGCATTAATAATTCATAGGTTTTGCTCATGGCAAGAATTAAAGTTTAGAGAATTAAATACCACCTAAGGGAGTAATTGCGAAACAAAGGCATTACCGACCCCTTTTATTTCAACTTTTATTTTATTCTCATGGTTTCTCTCACTGCTCTGCGAGCAGTATTTACGGTTCCGTTGGGGTTAACAGCACAGTAATAATTCTGTACGTATATTTGTTTTCTTGGAATTAATTGATATGACAAATCTCAACGAAAATAATCGCAATAAAAGAGCTATTACCATGAAAGGGATAAATGTCCTAAATGGACATTTTGAGATAAGAATTTTGAGATACACAATTCCAATACGATTTGATGTGGAATATACATTATTTCGTTCCAAAGATCCACTGAGAAATGCGTTTATCTAACAATTTTGGGGACATAGGGTCAAAGGAACAACAGTGGTCGCACTCGAACGTCAAAACACTCCGGTAGTAGGATATAGGGACATCGGAGATGACGGGATTAAATTACATCATGGTCTTCGAGGGCGTAAGGCAATTTTACAGAAGGTTGCATTAAGCTATTCAAGGAGTGTGTTCGGACACCATGGAGAGGAACGTGCCACCACTTAGCTCTAAGCGTATAAAGTTACAATAACAAGGAATCTCTCTCTCTATCTCGTGTCCATCCCTTCTCTAATACCTCTCCAAGATTCTTTTCCCGCACCCTTTGCCAACCCTAACACCGGTCTTTGTGTAACAAGAAACGTTCCGGAAGATGTTGTGACCCAGTGGCTTCCGGTTCATAGCACAAGTGTGCGAGTAGTGAGTACAATTTATCAGTTTTCGTAACCGTTGCGAATTTTTATGCTGATGAATCTAATAATAATAATAAAAATTACAATAATAATAGTTTTTTGGAATGGTTTTTGAGAAATGTGCTAAAAACTCGATGTTCTCATAGGTACTGCGTTTATATCCGATCATTGTAAGTCTCCTATTTCGTTCTAAAATGTTAGAAAATTATAGAATGAATGTATGGTTATGGGAAGAGTTACAGTATTAGTGTAATTTAGAAACAATAATTATTGTGGATAGTCCACAACCACTCAAAATTTGATTTAGGCCCTCAATCTTTGAAAATGTGTCTGAAAAACATCACTTTAACTACTAGAAATTGGTTCGAGATGGTCTATAACAAAATTCCATTCACCATGGATGATTTTATCCATTTCAAGACACAGGACAACTAGTTTGAATATATAGTGTATGCATAATTTTGGACTACATGAATTAAACAATTTCCGATCGAAGGACGAAGAATACCTATTTTCTTTTTGGAACATCATGTCATCATGTATACCTATGTTTACATATTTGGAATGCAGATATTTATCACATACAAAATCTCCTAGCATAGTATCGTGACAAAATCTACTGTTTTGGAAAAAAATTTATTTTTATGTCTATTTTAATCAAACGCGGATTTATGTCGGTACAAACGTTCTTTATTTTAAATAGAATCATAATAAACAATAGAAAATTTATCTTTCCATGTAAAAAATTTCATTTGCTTAAGACATATTATTCAAGAGTTAGTAGGATAATATTGCTTATTTATGGCTTATTTCAAAAATCGAAATTTGAGCACCACTCGGAAACCATTAGGCATAGACTATTTTCCTATGCTAATGCACAATCAGCAAAGGTTTCATGTCGTTCTGGGTGCCAATTTTCGAGATAGGTGCTCAAAAAAATTAGGGGAACACTTTTTTCGAAACCTGTAACTTATTAAATAATAGTTCTGGACAAATCAAATTTGGTATACTTCAACGGCATATATTTAACTAAAGAAAATTACAAAAACAATGTTACAACTCTTAGTTACACTTAAAAATGTAAATTAATAATAATAATATACATAATGATAAAAATGTCAAGCATGCTTTGAATTCACGTATGAAAGCCTACTAAAAATCAGCAGGAATTACGTTTCATCGGTAAGTGACGTTAGATGTCAGTCAAATGACAATGAATGAGGCCTGCATTCAATAAAATTTGACTTAATTTTTGGTTTATTTAATAATTAAATGTAGTTTCCCAAGATTCCTACCCAGCAGGAATTATGGATACAGATTGTAGACCGATGTAACTGGAAGCAGACAAAGTCCAGTGTTGTTTGTTCGAAGCATTTTACGGATATGTATAGACAGAACATCACCAAATTGCATCAAATATATTGTCTAGTTTAGTAAAACATAGTTTCGATCAAGATGTGTTCGATAGTCACAGAATAATATTAATTAAAAGTATTTTTACACATATTCCAATGTGTTACATCAGAAAAACAAAAATAAATAAATCCGCCAGCATTCGACATCAAAATAATAAAATGGTTTTGTTTAATGGCCAACACTTAAGTTAAACAAATATACTTATTTTACATTATTTGTTATAACCTCAATCCAGAGTATTTTTGTGTTTATTATATATTTTAACTTTCTTTAGTTAAACAAATATAGTTAATAAGTGCTATGTTGCATTGTCTGCAATATTACAGAAAAAGAATTATAATTAGTCCGGGCCTGTGCAGACCGACCGTCGCCCAGGGTGATATTTTCGTGATCTAGCGGAACTTTATTATTGACTCAAGATACAAGATTTTTTTTTTCTTGAAATAAGTAATATTATGATTGTAAATTTTAGTAAAATACATAAGTTTATATAGAGGGTGATTCTGGAAAGTGGCGCCCCCACTTATTTCGGATATTCAGAATGACAGAGATCTGGAATCAGAACATCAGAAACTAGAATCAAAACTTTGAAATTATGTCATAAAAATATATTTTTAATTCACATGTGACTTTACAAGCGATCAACATGATTTTTAAAAATCAAATTTAAAATTTTCTTACGAAACAAAATGTTAAATAACTTCTAGAATACTGTGCTAACTTATTTTCTTAGCTATGTTTTCAACATAAACTCACTATCACCGTGTATTGTCAGTTGGCACACATGTCAGAAAGGAACGTGAAAGGGGAATGTAGTTTTACGAATATACTTAGAATTTATTGAGTAATATAAACATAGTTAAGATTATTTGATATACAGACATAATTAAGTTTTAATTATATGATTAAACGAACTTACCTTAGTGAAGTTCTATCATAATTATATATCCTCTTCCATCCGGAATATGATTAATAATCTGTAGTCTCTTTATTTCCACATAAGCCACGTGTCTTCAAAGCCATGGTATCAAAAAGAAAGTGTCCAGTATGACAGGTATGGGCAAGCTGGCCCTGGTATATATCTGACATTCTCTTGAAAGCACAGTCTCTAAATTGCTCAGGGTTGGGGAAAGTCTAAACAAAGGAAGGGTGGGTTAAATCATATTCCGGATGGAAGAGGATATATAATTATGATAGAACTTCACTAAGGTAAGTTCGTTTAATCATATAATTATATTTCCTTTCCATCCGTTCATATGATTAATAATCTGTAGATGTTTAAAGCACAGTGCAATTTAGAGCCAAATCAGCATTATCGTCTGTTTATTAATAAGAAGCAGAACAAAATGCACTAGCAAGAACATGTTAACAATTCTCAATGAACCATACAGTACAAATACCTCAATATACCCTTGTATGTGGCTTTTCGAAGCATCTAAATAATAAGAAGGTATATATCATGATGGAGACCCTTGTAAATAATCGCTAAATGAACTTCCCCGAAAAATATTAACATTATTGATGAACTGAAAATGTTTAACGACATATTGTCAAAGTATTTTTATAGATAAAGAATCGTAAATACAGCCAACGAATAACACACTAGATGTACATGTATAAATAAAGTCTGGAATTAATTTCATATTGTTATGAATTAAAATAGACGTTTAATAATTTGCATTGGGAAAATCTTTGAGCTCGATGACCAGCGGACAAACGCAAAAGTTTAATAAATGTTCTTCCCAAAATTTCATGTTTAATATGTTTTTTCCAAAACAAGATAGGCAAATTGGTCCTTGCTGCCTCGAAAAGTAATATAATTGAATACAATTGCTGAGTACTATGTATAAAATATAAGCTTAGTTGGACCAGACCTGAAAATACCGTTAGTTTCAGATAAGATGACGGTCTAAAGGAATCCACAATAAATATGTATACACAAATTAGAAAATAACAAAGAAAGATATAAATGTTTCTGCTTTCTAGGTATACATTATGTCCAATGAATTCATTAGAGTTTTAATGGCTCAGCATCTAATTAACATTTGATTGACATTAAAGGAAAACTAGACTGTTTTGACTTCAGTGAGGCGAACTGTCACTCAAAGAACTAAACTAGCAGCGGTTGAGCGGTTTATTAATGTCCAGAAAAAATCACCAAATTATTGGTAACGGTTCACAGGAACACATGTTAACGCCAACCTAGGGGTCCGCGGACCTTCAGAAGCGGAGCAAACTTATGAGACTGCCCGCGAGCGGGAGAAGTACATCGGCAGCTGGTTGCCGACCGCTGATATAAGCGGTCCATTTAGCTACTCCAAGCTCACGCCATTGGTCGATCCAAGACAACAAAAAAGATAACTGCCGCGCCAGCGTAACTTTGGGGATAGATCCTGGACCCAATATGTAGGTATGTTATTGTTATATACCAAATGTAAAAAGAAGATAAAAATATCTTTTAAGGCATATATTAAACAGACAGCTGCCTATACCGGAGTGTCAGAAATCTTTGATTTAGGGTCGATCTTACAAGTGTACGTATAAGTAGTGGAATAGTTATTCCGAGTATAAATAGTGCTATTCCGCCTCCCATTGGCTAAAATATTTGTGTTGTCCTAGTAATAACAACTTATACCGGTATTTATACCAATATTTAGTTATACCATGGTATAACGTGCTTTGTAAGATCGGCCCTTAGGCGCTAATGAATTTAAATCTTGTGTAACTACCCAAACAGGTCAAAATACCTGATAAATGCAGTACGGATCTTTTTTAGAAAAGAGGGGTAAAATCCTATTGGACCCAATACGAATTAGGGCATGTATTGTATCCATGTATCGCATGGAACTCAGTGTTTGATAAAAAATACCTTTTCCGTAGGGAAAAGTTGTAAAAACCCATTATTGGCAGACTCCAAAGGGTGTTAATAGTCATGGTATTAATAGTCATATAAAACATATGCCACACTCGCATACGAAGTTGAGAGGACGTTTTAATTTGTGAATTTTAGAATTTTAGAATTTCCAGCAGAACGAGCAACATCTATTAGTTCCAGACCTAATCCCTAGCCGTTTTAATGCTTGGTTGACATCTATCCTGTCAACAGGGAAATGTTTATTTTACACTAGGACAACTGCGGTTGTAACGGCCAGTAAGGCATAACTGAAATTTGTTCTAGGATTACTTCTAGAAAGGTATTCTGGAGCTGCAAATAAAAATGAAAAAATAATGATTTTTTCCAAAAAACGGCGACTTCAGCACTATGAAATCCAGGATCTGTAACCAGGAACATAGAAGCGTGCCCCGATTAAATACTTTTCTGTGCAAATAAAAGTATATAAAGCGTACCCAAGCATTGAGTAATTCTCTTAGCGGCGAAATGAATAAGGTGAATTCAGTTATCCGATATCAGTCTATTTTTAATGATCTTGAAGCATAATCCGCTTTCTTATTTTTAGAAAATAATATGCAAAATCAGATTTTACGTCCTAAACATCCTTGGGATGCTTTGTTTAATCTGGGCAATGCTCAGAAACAATTTCATTGATACAAGGTATTGCGATAGGGATATCTAAAAGTTTTCATTTGAAAAATTGTCAGTCTTTATACAGAGTGAACCACTTTATATAGTCATCTAAGGTCACCACTTAAGGTAAGAATATTGAAGCTAAGAAATGTTGCTTAAAAGACAAGACACTTTCTATAAAATAGTCTTGTATAAACTCAAATATATTCAAATTATAAGGCAACATTAAAAATTTTGCCAATATGTTTTATTTTGAAATATTCTCTCTGAATTAACGAATTCAAACATTTTAAAGTTAGATCTTAATAATTACTAGAGTGGCCTGGCTATAATTCACAAACAGAATTTTGCAATTTTTGAAGTTGATGAGAAATCCCAATATGTACAAAACTTGTTTTTACTATTAGAGCCACCCGATTCTTCTTTCTTAAGAAAATTTGGAGGCAGAAACTGATCTGAAGAATTGGGCCACCTTGATACAACACATCTTAGTCGCCCCGGAATATCGACCTAATATGGTCACCCAGATTCTTTGCCCAATGTAAGCATTTCAATATGGTCTAAAGACTGGCTGAATGGTTTCTGGTTCTGACGGTTGGGATATTGTATACTGGTACCATATATAAAGATGTCTGCCTTGAAAGGGTACTTTAGACCAGTCATCAGGGTCCCAGGACAATGCGCCAGAATTCACAAGATGAAATAGTTGACCTCTGGTCTCTGCAAATTGTGAATATTTCGATATTCACAATTAGAAAGCTTCAACAATCAATAACTAATTGATTGGGGTGTTGTTGATGACCTAATTGGAGGTTTGTCTAACCTTACGGTAGGTCGCCATAATTATTGAGAAAGAGTAATAAACTGAGGAACTTCGGTTTGATCCACTAACTTTTAAACTTTGCAAAATACACCATAATATTTTAATGCACCTACTCCTCCCCCAATAACTGAAGACTATTATTCTTTGAGTATTCAAATGTGTTGAATCTCGAAACTCTGCTGAATCCGTAAGAAGTGATCTAATTTCTGGACCCAGTCTGGGGAAATTTTATAGTGCTTATACAACCTTGAATTGTGTAATGCGTTACCGAAATTGCAGCTTGGCCAACATCGGAAGGTGGCGCCGACATCTGGGTATCAGCCAAAGGTACACTGGTTGGGACTATTGCCAGATAGATGTATCCGGCGGTACTCAAGTTTACTGGGTGCTCTCGGAGTACACCAAGAGTAGCTTTGTGTCACTTGTGATCATCTTGAAGTGGTGAATGATAGAAACACGGACTTCTGGTATTCACCGTCTTGCCCAACAGGGATCAGATGTCAGAATGCAGCTTGATGCGCATAACAATATGGCCCTCTCCTACATGGGTGTAACTGAAGCCTGGCCAACGTCGGGAGGAGGCACTGACATCTCTGTGTCAGCAAAAGGGGGGCCCTGGTTGTGACTACTGCCAGCCAGATGTATCTGTCGGTACTCTAGAAGAGTACGGAGTGGTGTTCACCAAGAGTAGCAGCCGTTTCCTGTCACTTGCATAAAAACACCGCCTTCTTCTAGATGGGCTAAAGGAAATGTTAGTAAACATTAAACAGGGGCAGTACCTGAACGCTTGACAATTTTGACAAAAAATTACTGTTAATGACAGTGACAGTGACAGTCCAGGGGCCATGCTGTTCGTTCTTCTCTGTATGGAAAGCGATGGCAAGCCAAAAATGTTAGCCAACTGGTAACATTAGGGCAATCAAATAGATCTATCAATAACTCTATAGCCAACTGGTATAGGTTAAGATTTTGAAGAAGCAGGACGGCAAGCGATGGTAACCAAACATTAGGGCAATCGCAGGCAGACATTGAAGATCTCGCTGTTGGAGTTGTTCCAGTTGATGTGGGTCTTGTCTGGACTTGATTCTTGACGTCTTTATGTATGTTCGTCTTGTTGCGGCTCCGCTCTCCGGTATGTGAACATAATTTCAATGTTCCATCTTCCAAAACATCCTAGCATGACAATCAGCAGGCCTAATTGGTCCCAGGATGCTCCCATGGCTGAAATTTTAAGCTCTGGAAGAGAGCTGATAAAAATCGGACTTGACTTATCACGTGAAAAAAAAAGAATGTCAGATATATACCAGGGCCAGCTTGCCCATACCTGTCATACTGGACACTTTCTTTTTGATACCATGGCTTTGAAGACACGTGGCTTATGTGGAAATAAAGAGACTACAGATTATTAATCATATGAACGGATGGAAAGGAAATATAATTACTAAGTGTATTGTGTTATTATTATATTGATGTTAGTGTTCTCGTTTGCTATTCAGAATAACTACTGTCCAATTATTTTTCCGATGTAGTTAGCTTGTGGGAGCTTTCTGATAATAACTCCAACATATATAGTTGACGTACTTGTATCAATAATTGCCGTTATTGCTTTATCCCTAAAGAATTCGGGAGCTGGTTTGAAAAAATATTCACGTGCTTGCTTCATAACAGTGCCTCGTTTAGGAGATGCATTTGATAGCTGTTTTACGATTGAAGCAGAATCTCTTTTCCCTGCTTTCCGGATTTTCTTCATAAGAGCCATAGGATAATTCTTCCAGTGTTGTCGACTTAACAAGATTTTGAAGCTTTCGTTGTTTAACCTTAAATAATCAAGCTCCAAACGTATTTTTTCATTCTGCCAAACCTGCTGTTTCCATGTGAAGGGCCTGCTCATCTGCCCTAGCCCATCTGTTTTGCAATTTATAACAAATATTTCTAGCAGTTGCTTTAACTCTCTTGGTATGGGCATCGGTTAAGGTTATATTGCCAAATGTTTGCAATACCTAATTTGCTATTACCGCATCTATTCTTGTTCGAGAGCAATTTTCAGCCCATACATCGTAAATAGATTAAACTCTAATTACAGGGGCCATTCTGAACTTAACGGAAAATCTATTAATTGCGCAAATAAATCGCAGACTTTTTTTCACTGTTATATTATATATGAACCTCACTTGCGATGTTATATAATATCAACGCTTAAGAGGAATCACTAGAAGTAGTAGCGTACTACAAAACAACACTACATAAAACCAAATATCCTGAGCTTAATTGTGTGTTAATAATCACGTGTAATACATCAAATTATAGATAAAGGCCTTGATTATATATACAATATAGATGGTCAACCAAAGCGCCTCCACCAAATTCTGCTCGCTGCATAGTGGCGCACCTAGCGGGAAATATGCGAGGTAATAGTTATCAATGAAACCCGAAATAATATGCATATGCAACCAAATTAGCTCGGGTATTGTGAATGTATTGAAGTACGATTGAAGACATTTTAATAAGATTGAATATAAGAAACTGAAACTAACTAGACGTTATTTTAATAACTTAAAGTTCAAGATTTCATTATAATTTAAACAAACTTCATTTTGAAATACGAAATAAACTACTAACAAACTTAAGTTTAGTTACCTACCAGAATACTCGGTGATATTTTGCTATTTAAAAGGTACGGTAAGTGGAAAAAGTCTCAAGCTGAAAAAGTTTATTAAATTTAGAAATAACACTACAAATTACAAGCAGAAAAACTTTATTAAATTTAGAAATAATACTACAAACACAAGTACTTCAAAATGTTAAAAATATGTTACACAACAGTAATTTCAAAGCTCTTTGTAAACCAACTATAATATTACATAAAAATGCTAAAATCATATCTGTCTATTGCGCCAAAACAGCTATTTTTATTGATTGTCCAATGTGTTTTAATGACTTTTCGTAAGTCTTCAGTTTTTATTCTTATGCTCGTAAAATGATAGGTCATCTGCAGTATCCATCTACAGTAAAGTTCCCATATGTGGTCAGAGCAGGCTTTCAATCGATCTCTCGTAGGTCGTCCATGTCCATTATTCTGCCTTCCTTTCTAGACCACACTGTAGCCACTTTCCTGCACATTTAAAAATAAAAAAAGTTCTGGCAGCATTCAGACCAAGTGATATTTGTCAGGATTTTGTAGTGGATGGCAAAGCTAATCCATGTTTCCTAAAAAGTATATGTAACACACTCCGACGAAAGGGACCTTATGACAAATCGGCACAAGGTCAAACCTCAAGCTAAACTACCTGCACAACGGAGCTTATGACAAACCGTCACAAAGTCCATTTCTTCGGAGCGGGTCATATATGCATCTGGAGATTTATAATGTAAACTGGCCAACTACCTTCTTTTCTGCCAGTGTGACTTGAGAATGAAGAAAACAATGATAAACGCCGTGTAGATGTCTTCTTAATCTTTCTGGAGAGACTAGCTTTTGCTGGCAAAGATAGCATGTTAATAATATCCTCAATAATAGAAAAAAATTCTAATTTGATATTCTCCTGTCTAACAAGCTTCCATAGTGGTGAAATTATACTGAATTTCATTTTCATTATTACGATCACATGATCAAGTTGGTGTTCTTTTCTTTTACTTCTCTACTTGTTCTATGCTGGATCCATATTTCCCATATTCTTCAGTAAGAAAATTGTAAGGTCTTGAAGGTGAAACGTGACTTATTTCCTATAAATAAAAATCACATAAGAAACGTTACCACTACAATTATTTTCCAATAATGTTTGCAAAAAGTAAGATGTGATAAAGAAGAATTTTTTGTAATTAATTGCATTTGTTATTTATTTATTTACTATTATAACTTTATTTGTTACAAAATGTAACAAAAAAAATAAGAAATATTGGAATTATATTATAATCTACACGTTGTCCCATAATTTGATGGACATAGCTTAAACATTCTTGGGACAATAGATGACAATGTATCTTGCGATTCCTTTTTATTTCTTTGTTAAACTGCTTCAAAGATTACTTTTCAAAATCAATTTTTGATATAACAAAGTTCTAGTACAACCTTTATTCATAATTGGAACAATAAATTAGAAAGTATTTTGCAATGGCATTGAGTCTTGTCATTATACCATTAGTACGCAAAGCCAGGGTGTCATGACAAAATACACGAAACCTTCTTTATTGCAGGAAGAAATATTTTGAACAATTCTTTCTGAAAGATAGATTTGTATGTGATATTTTTTGTATTCTTACAATTTTTGATAGGAGGAAAAATAAAAGGAATGTGATCATGAAACTTGATTTAGAATTTTATAGACCATATAACTTGATTTAGATTGTGTAATGAAATGAAACTATTTCTAAATTATTACTTTTTACAAAAATGAATCATTTACAATAAAAATTTTTACATTTGTATTAAAAATATTATTTGCAATTTCATTCAATTAAACAATTTCCCTCCAAACCATACCAGATATCAAAAATTGCAAGAATTAAACAAATATATATTCTAAATAATAATCCTACCTTATATTTGAATCACTTATTATTATCGGGGACTAACTCATGCTATTTTCCTATGTAGTTAGTCCCTTTTAATAATAAGCGATTCATTTACTTTAGAGTTGATTGGTCATAACTCATAAATCAAGAATTTAGGATAGTGTTGAATTGTAGTTTTATTTATGAATTCATACCATAAAAACAAATAGAAAACTACTATAAAAAATTTAGCAGACAGCTGGTGATGTCTGATGTGTATTAAAAATTAAGTTCAAATTTCAGATAACAATCTTATTGAATTCCTTTAGCACACCATGCATATTGTATAATATCAAAAACCTCATGGTAGGAGACTTTATTTTGAGCAAAATGGTTTACCTATCTTATATTATTTATTATTATTTTTCATATTATATTATACACATATCCAATCGGTGTTTGCTAAACAGTTCCATTTTTAATTCCTTTTTTTATTTACATACGGTATATAAATAGATGTTGTCAACACTTTATAATCGTCTATAAGAAATACTTTCAGAATATAAGGTAAACTGACAAAGCTTGAACCTTTTTTCATAGATAACATAACAATCAACAATTTCAAAGTTGAGAATTAAATGTCAAAACTTAAAAATAACAAAAGGGTCTTACAGTAAACCTTAAACTTTGCACGAATATGTTTATCAATAATATTCTTGAATCAACGCTTCTTCAAGTGGTGCGCGTAGGCGGCCAAACAATTAAACAAATTCAAAATTGCTATAACTGGTCAACCAAGACTGATCGGACATTAGTTGTAATAAAAGCTGGTTTTGTATGACGACTGGAGCACGCAGGAGTACACCATCATGTTTTTTCACTATGCTTTTATATACATATATGTATATTGCATCGGTGTGTGACATCGAAAGCAGTTTACTCAAAATGACATCCTCTATAATTTGTCTTTTGGCATAAGTCATAGATCACCGTGTATATCCTATACTACGTGTTATATGTTGCATAATTGAGATAAGTATTCAAATCAAAACTTGGCTTAGAAAACTGCAAAAATGTGTACTACCAGAGTTAATAATCACCCATTCGTAACAATTTTCATCTTTAACAGGAATTGTAAACATTCGTAATGATGGAGTATCAGGTTCCCTTTGTATTTGCCGTATATATTTGCACACAAAAAGTACGAACAACTTCTAATTTTCAAGTTGTACTGTAAAATGCACTACGAATATAAATATCAAGAATAAAATAAATAAATAAACATGAACTTACCTGTAATCGCATTACAATAACAAGAAAGCTTATTTTATAGGTTAGAAGTTAAGAACGCTTTCCGCCGCCGCAAGAATACGCGCGAATTTCAAAAATCCGCGGCCTCTCGCCGGTCCACCGAGGGTCCATCGACCGACGACAAATCAAGTAGGTAACATTTCTGTGCATTTTATACGAAATAACGAGGATAACAGAAAAAAAAGGAGAAAGAACGCGCGCTTATAAAAGACGGAGAAAACAAATCTGGTGGATCGATATTCTCATCACGACTAGACGGGAGAAAACACATATTATGCACATATTTGTTAAGTAGGCTATAGGCAACCCATCAATTACTATGGAATGCGCTGCGGACGTAAAGATTTACCCGCCAATTTTAATTATGAATGAATCTTGCCAAAGGTCCGGCCCTCTGGATGTTAAGGCCCCAACTACCCCAGGTCTAACCATCTATATTGTATATATAATCAAGGATAAAGGTGTATTACACCGGGTACGAATGCCACTTTTTTTCATTTGCGTTGTTGTTTTGTTTTTACCCTTGCTAAAGAAGCCAATAATTGGTAATTTTTGTTATTATTTTTTCCAAATCCGAACCAAACATCAAAAAAGCAATATTACAACATTTTGTATTGAGCCTTCATGAACTTGTGTAAAAAAAATGACAACAAAATATGAATGTTGTAATGATTTAACCGTTGGTTTTTTAAACATGTGAATGAGACGAGAATAACATATTTTATAGTCGTACGGTGCAGCCATCTGTTGGATAAACACCACATCATTTTCTTCGACCAATCAAATTCAAATGGTACAGTCTGAAGCAGCAGCATGAATACGTAGCCAGGGGAATCACAAATATTGAGCAATTTCGGCCTAACAAAAATATTGATCGCATGTTGACACGGGAGGTGTAGCGGCGCCGCGCCCGGCAAACGAAAGCCATACGAAAAATAAATTTTACCGTGCTGGTGCTACGTAGATAGCAACGACTCGCTTATAAATTAGGACAGCATGTTCTTGCGGAAGTGTATGTGATTAACATGAATTGTTGAATTTCGACCAAAATAGGCTAGAAACCGAATACGAGAAATAATTTTTTGCCGTCCTGATGGACTCTACGCAGACAGCAAAGTGTGAGCTATAAATTAGGAGCGCATGTTCCCGCGAGGGTTTATAGTGCAGTCCCCGTACGACACACGGAACGTAGAATAATCAACAACCGCAATACCTACTTACAATGTTACAACTACTAAATAATTAATAGGAGTTAAATAAATTATTACTAAGGAAATACAAGTAATTTAATTTTTAATCTCATTTATTTTTCGTCATAGAATTTCAAATATATTGGTATTTAGATTTAGAAAATAATATTAAAGCCAAACACTTCTCGCTTGGCAATGCATTCAGGGCAATCGCAATCTATGTAGGATGGTTGGCTTTAGTTCTACTTGTTGTACAACAGACGTAGAACAGACGCTAGAAATATGGGCAAATTAAAAAATCAGCTGCCTTTATGTGGCCCGCGTTCTAAGAAAACTAATAACTTGCGAGAGTACCTGCGGTAAGTGTATATGTAGATATTATACGTGTAGTGTAATTCTTCGCTAATTAACTTCGCTAGTTAATTTGGGCAATACTCTCTTATAGGCGTAAGCGTGCCGGATTACCATATATGGCAAAAAACTTTTATAAGGGTGTAAAATACTTGAACATGTGTCTATATAATATATAATAAATGACTTATACATATACATAAAGCTGCCTGTTTTATCGAAATCGCTATTTTTTCTCATACCTACAATTGAAATTGAAGTACGTATACTACCACCAAGTCTATACATAGCAATAATAATTTTGAGTAAAATTTCAAAATGCAGTACCCAACTGTATCTAGAATTAAAATAGGAATATTATATTTACTAACACCTACTTGCGTCAGCCGATAAAAATTTGAATTTTTATATGAGGTGTGTTTTACCTGAAAGTATCGATCTCTGCTAAGTACGAACGAGACATTCGAGATTATTGATGCACAAAGAAAACGGTAAATGGATTTAAATAAGTATCTGAGTACGAATGCTTTCACGGCCAGAGTCATTTAAATTTAGATGATAAATAGTTAGCGGTTTATGCCGTGAGTAACAATTCATAATTACTGTCTTCGCGAACCATGCTGTTCGCTTCTTCGGAGCTAACTGATAATTAGTTACTAATTCTAATAATAAATGTAAAGCAATAAATGATTTATGTAAGAAAAGCTGTCTGTTTTACCAAAACTACAATTTTTTTCAACATACAAAAGGTAAAATGTTCAACCATAGTTAGTAGTAAAATAGGAATGTTATAATAAAGCAATTAATTAATTTGTATCACTGTATTGTTTTGTGGAATTGTATTTGTATTTAAAATATACAAGAAAAGCATTTCAGAACATGCGATAGTCACATACACAAAATTATTAGGAAATGGTTCGGCGCCAGTCGACACCGCACGGCCCCTTTGATCTTCCACGCCAAAGAACGATACCGCAGTTCCCCTCATCTAATCAGTGCGTTGCTTGCATTTTCTGCGGAGTGTACAGTGGGCGCGGCTTGTTCCCTCCTCTAGCGCCTCGTCGAACTTTTAAGGCCGGTGACTAACATTTACTCTTAATAACGCGAAAATATGTGTTAAAAATCCTGTTGAAAATGTGAATTCTAGATTATTGATGACTACTTACCTAAAAGTTATATTTTGTGCAGATACATTAATATTTGGAAATGATACTTCTGCACTAGAAAATCAATTAATACAGGTCGCCAAATCACCACACAAAACACGACTTAAACAGTCCAGTATAGCACTGTAACATTAACATGTTTAGCCAAATTATTCGACCGTCCATAATACACTGCAGGTGGAGCATGTTTAGAATCGGTTTACAAGTTAGCATTGCGATTTTTGAAAAAAATATTTTTACACACTTCTACAAGAGATAGTCAAGAATTGTTATATTATCTATTTGCGTACATCTGTGTTATAAAGTAATTTGACTTTAGTTTCCCTAGATTTATGAAATATCACACTGTGCGTCGTATAGTCTCACAAGCCACACCTACTGACTCTGTTTTCACTATAAGAAAAGCGTCGTCATAGCGTCTTGCTACACTATCTCGATGGTATTGATAAACCACACACTTCTTCAAAACTAAATTATACCTCCACCCAATCAATCAATCCACCCATGCCACTGTCACCCGCACCACCTATACTCAAAATTCACTGTAACCTTACCTGTTAACAATCCTGATACCACGGCTATTATTACAGTGGCAACGACGGCCAGAATCTGATACCCGGCCTGCTGAGATGCGGTTCGGCCATCGCCAGGGGTAAGGTACGGCTGAAAGATGCTCGCAGTGGCGTTCGTCGGCGTCCTCGCCGGGAAGAGCTCGTACAGTTTCATGCGATATTGGTCCTCGGTGGCTATTCCGGCCATAAGGGCTCCTATGAGACCGGCCAGCACCCCGGGCATGCCGTGCAAATTGTGTACGCCGCAAGTGTCGTGGACTTTAAACGTCCTGTTCAGGAAAGGCTGGAAAATACGGATAAGCTGTTACGATGTTCACAACTATCGACGGCATCGAACTGCTTAGAATGCTTATGGTGTACGCGGAAACTGTGCTAAAACTAAGTTTGCCGGTATGGATGTCTGATATGTTTGACCTACTTAGAATAAACGGAATAAGTTAATTTTTAAAGTACACGTGATGACATACTTTTGAACTTCTTTTATTATTGTATGGACAATTACACGGATGTTATATACAAAATAAATACCAAGAACTGATGGATTTTTGTCCGATTTTTTTTTAAATCTGAAAGTAGGTATACATGATTTATTAAATATCTCTGGACGATCCACTTATTACTTACTGGTAGCCCTTCATTTCTACCACTTTTTGATAAAATATTTCCATCTTGGTAGGACACTGAACAATGTAGGAAGAAAAGTTATAAACAGTTCAAGTGATTTGGATAAAGCAGGATAAACGGGATAAAACAAAAACATAGAATTTCATGATTTGTTCATATTATCTGTTTATATATTTCCATATGGAAATCCACATTATATCATGCTTGGTATGTGTTCTAGACCAGGGGTTCTCAACCTTTTAGGTTCTGTGTACCACCTAAAAAATATCCAAATTTCTTCGTACCACCACCCTTTATACAAAAATGCATATTAATACAGGGAAAGAAATAATCCTACTTATTTATTTTGTAATAAAATAATAACGTTTATATCAAAAGTTCACTTGGTAAAAACTTATTCTCATCGAAACCAATAAAAACAAGAATTATATACCTAACAAAATTTCATTTGGTATACAAAAGTAAAATAAAAAAAAAACCTTGGGGTTGTTCTGCTAAACCAATTGTTTTAAACATTATGATCTGTGTCAATTAGTTTCAAGCTCAAATTTGGCTCCATCAAGAATTTTGGGTTATGTGTGTTGTTAAATATAATATTGATGAAAACCCATACCTACATAAATTTCACATATATCGTGGCACAAAAACGCATTAAACGTCTAATATCTTAATCACCAGTTTCTTTAAAATAATTCTTCCTCTGGATAAAAAAAAAAACGATGATTGTAATAATTTTAAATTCTTCTATCAGCGCTGTGTGTGAGGAAATGTCTATCAAATATTCTTTTTCTATTAGGTTGTGAAGTTTGGTATTAACATAATACCTTTCATTGTCATAGATTTGGGAAAATAACTATTGTTTTTTAAAGAGGTGCAATCAATATTTTTTTTTATATCCGACTAATTCATCATTGATGTTTCCCATCTTTCTTCAAGGGAGCCTTCGAATGCTGAGATTAAACTACATTTATTTTTATTAACTTCTTTTATAATTAACTTGATTTATTTATTGGTAATTTTATCTTCAACGATAATGAAATGAACAGCTTTCCAAAAATATCAGCTAAATATGCTAACCGGGCCATCCACATTTCGTCAAAGAAAGAATTTTTTAATTCGAAATTAGCGTTTTCAAGAAAAACTTGAACTTCTGATTTAAGTTCGAAGAGACGATTCAAAACTTTACCTCGAGAGCCATCTATCATCGGATTGTAACAAGAGTGACTTCTGTTGCTACCCATCTCCTAACATAATATTAAAAACATTCGTGAACTGAATGCTCGACTTTTAATATTATTGACTGCAATTATTTTATTGTTAAAGCCCGAGATCCATCAGTGCAGACACCAGTGCATTTCGCTCATGGAATGGAATTGTTAAACATAAAATTATTAAGAAATTTGAATATTTTACCAGTTGTTCTTTCGAGCATAGGTTTACAAAATAATTATTCCTTTGCAATTTTCTCTTCCACCTCGAAGAGAAGTTACTTCGAGGAAAACGTACCTTTAATAGTAAATATAACTAGATATGAATATACGGGCATACCGTATCATACGGACTTCTATCTCCTTACATAATATTGAAAACATTCGTGAACTGAATGCTCGACTTTTAATAATATTGACTGCATTTTTTTTTGTTAAAGCCCGGGCTCCATCAATGCAGTCACCAGTGTATTTTGCACGTGGAATGGAATTGTTAAACATAAAATTATTAAGAAATTTGAATATTTCACCAGTTGTTCTTTCGAGCAGAGGTTTACTATAATCCACCTCAAATCGGATAAAGGCTAATTATTGATACAAATTAATGATGTCATCTAACTGTAGCGCAAAATATTGACTTTGATTTATCTTTTTAACTACACTTCCTTTTGCACAATATGCCATTTGAAATACGTCTGAGTACGGTAATGGGTATTATCTGATTTGACCGCTATAATGTTGGGTCAAACAATTTAACAATATCATCTGAATAAATATGATTTTAAGTTTAGTACCTTTTGCGTACCACCTAGAAGGCCTTCGCGTACCACCAGTGGTACGGGTACTACCGGTTGAGAACCCCTGCCCTAGACAAGTGATTATTTTAAGCAAAAACAATTCGGCTGGGCAAATAGGTTCATGCAAACAGATCAAATAGCATTTGTGTTCAATTACGATGTACGTTTTGTTAACTTCAAATATCACAAATTCTCACAGGGCGGATTTTTGAATATATTCTTTGATAATAACTTACTTATCTTTTGTTTGATCATTTCCAGTTGGTTTATTATGATGTTTCTTAGTCTAATTAATGTAATACATGGCAATGTCATTATGCCTCATAAAGCAATAAATATTACGTACGCTTTCACGGCCAGAATCATTTAGAAAATAAATTGCTTCCGGGTTATGCCTTGTATCAAAATTCGTAAATGCTGACGTTTCGAGCAGGTAACTATGAGCAGGCAGCGGGTGCCCGGTGCAGCAATGGGATCACTTCCTTCACCGATAATCCCCAAATAATTTCTTTATGGAATCGTTTGAAGAAGAAACCATTAGATTAGGTCCCTACAAACTCAAGCACTGGATTAGATAGATATGGCGATGATCGTTTTTTTTTGCCACACGGTAGAGAAAAACTTTCTGAGTTCCTTAACCACCTGAACAATGTTAGTCCTTCCATCAAATTCACTATCGAAATACAAGAGGATAATCAGCTGCCATTCTTGGATGTGCTAGTATACAGAACGGCTAGGCTTGGACATAGAGTCTACCGTAAGAAGACACATACCGTTCGGTACTTGCACGTCAAATCACACCACCATACCTAACAGAACAGAAGCGTTATTAACGCGTCTGGAACACGGGAACCGCAAGCGTTAAAGGGGTTCGCTTGTTTACCATACGTAAGTGGTGTATCAGAAGAATCGGTAGATTACTGAAGAAATCTGGTATCACGGTAAGGTACAGCGCACCAGCTAAGGCAAAGGATTTTTTATCTAACCCAAAGGATATCACACAAATCCTGAAGAACGAAGGGGTATACAAGATAACTTGCGAATGTGGAACTTGTTATGTAGGACAGACAGGACGAAGCATCAAATGTCGAGTCAGGGAGCACGGTAGAGACACCCGGCTTGGCAAGACTCATGGCAGTGTTGAGCTGTTGCTCAACACTACCATGAGTCGGGACATACAATGGATTTCGATGACATGAAAATGTTGGCAAGGGTGAGTTATTATCATTGAAGGCTTATTAGAGAAGCCATCGAAATTTACAAACATCCTAACACTATCAATCGTGAGGACGGCACTCACATCGGTAGGGTCTGGAAATCGATCCTAACGCGGTCAGGTGTAAATTAGGTATATAAGGAAGATTTCTTTGGTAGGTAATAAAAAACATAATTATAAACCAATTGGAATTGATCGAACAAGGTTATTTACATAATAATAAACTAGTATCATTATCTCCAAAAATTGCATGCTGTATATATTCATGAGTAGTGCAAGCTGTGATTTATTCACCGCAATAAAATTTCAAAAGTGTACTTTTGGTGCGTTGAAAAATACCGTATCGTTAATATTTTTCGGGGTTTAACTTTATATATTATACCCCAAAAAATATAACTATATACAATATATCAATGTGAAGCATAGGGCTTTAACCTTTTAACAACGGATAAACCCTCATAAAACTGGCACACGTCACAGAAATAAATTGAATGAATAAAATAAATAACTGTAACCAAATCCCAGATAAAATAACAAAAAATGCTTATTGCCGACAGCTGTGATTCATAAAATGTTTGTTTTAAATCAAGAATTAAAAGTAATAACAATATATCATTATTTATGTATTTATTATTTTATAAAACTGGCATTCAATAGTTTTACTAAAAAAGTCTGGATAGACTAAATTACTCATTTATTAACGTAAAATTAATTGTGAAAACAATAGAGGCTATTTATTAATTAACGAACCAAATATTTCTATGAAGTTTATTAGCGCACAATAAATTATTGTTAATAATTTTATAATAATTTTATTTCATGTTCATATTGTACGTTTTTGACGCCATAGTGCCGTCTTTGTGTGCATACATATGCCTTTTTTGTCATGTCTCTGTCAACGATCACATTACTTGATTAGGTGAGTACCTAGTTCTAACTGACAAATAGTGACTAATGGAAATATTTTTCTTATGCAGTACTTACTGTTAAGACACTGTATCCAAATACTGATAATGCCCCGGCTACAATGCCAACAATAATAGCTCCATATGGTTGGATAAGCAAGTTGGCGCTGGTACCAATGGCAACGCCACCTGCCAGTGTGGAATTTTGGATGTGGACCATGTCGAATTTATGGTTTGGCGTCATGGCGGATGAAATGGCGTATGCTGTTACGCAGCAGGAAGCCAGAGACAAATATGTGTTGATTATGGCCCTCATTTTGGCGTCTCCCTCCAATTCGGCGGAGTTGAAGCTTGGCCAGAACATCCACAAAAAGACCGTACCTAAAATGTTCAATGGATTATAAAGAATTATGTTTAAATTTTATACACAAAAACAAATATATTCAATTCTTTCAAAACAGTCATATTTGGTCGAACAATTATCGCTCTACCAACTTCTTTAATGTTTATAATGACACAAAGTTGGCAGCATCGGATAAAATAACATCACTGTGCACGTCACAAGCGTCAAACGCGGTCAAACGTTAGTACCGCCATGGAGCCGCGCACCCACGCGCACCTAACCTATCACGAAATTAATAAATAAATTAATAGAGATATGAGGGTTTCGTTTAAATTTGGCCGTTTGCTTTTAGGAAAATCTGTGGTTCATTCGCAAATGATACTATCAAAAGCATAGGCAGGACATGGGAATTTAAAAAGATAGAGCTTGGTGTTGTTTCCTAAATATTTTACACCTATAACATTTATAGCTTGGGATTTTACATGTTAGTTGCCACTAGGGATGCACTAGGGATGTCCAGGATACATACTAGGGATGTCCAGGCGGCAGCAGGTACCGATAGCAATTTCTACTACTAGCACCTCTAGCGGACGAAAGATGTCACCTCATGAGACATTAAGTTACATAACCTATATTGAACACAGTACAAAAATTAGCCACAACAAGTAGTAGAAAACTGGAGAATAGAGAGATCAAATGATTTGAAGATACTGTGAAGAATTAGATAAACTACATCAATTTGTTGTCAACATTGAGGCTAGTTTCTACCTAAGAACGCATAGCTTTTGTTAATTAAATATTTATGCTTGGATTTTTTTTCAACGTAACGCTTATTGTTGTTTGTGTTAAATTGCTGTTATTACAATATTGAACATTAGTTGTTGAACTGAAAAACAGTAAAATGAGTGTAGAGTCAGTTTGGTTTAAGAATTAATGCCAACAATCATAATCTTTAATTTACTGCTAGACTTACATTCACGTAGGTATCTATATACAGAAACAACAAGAGACGTCATTAGGTTCGTTCTTATACAAATTGACTCATGATGAAAAGAAAAACAGTCTACTAGCTGTGGAAAACAGTGAAAAAGTACAAGAGAAAATCGTCCATGTCTAAGGTCATATATTTGATGAGTCTCAGATACTTCTTTTAAAAGAAGCTCGTTCAGGACACCTTTCTAAGCTTCTCCAGAAAAGTTTACAAAAGGACTTATGTTCTATTTTGCCCTTCATTATTTGAGACCACTTTGGTACTTTTGAGGCTACAACGTTTTAATTCAATGTATATACTGTGATACAAACCGCTTATACCGATTCTTAAAAGAAAAAATCTGATGAGGCCAGACACATGACTTTGTCATACAATACAGCAGTGCCAAACTGTGTCAAACTCCGATGTTTTGACAATACTGTCAATAGAATCAAAATATCTGACAAATCCTGGCTAATTAGTTTTAAGGCAGACACGATCGATCCCGATCTAATAGATTTTGGGCATACAGCTCTACTATTAATAAATTATACAACATTTCCTCTACTTTAAATTATTATTTAACATTTTTGACGACATTACAGAAATGGCGGCTCATTTGCAAAATCATGAAAACTACTAACAGTAACCCTCCAGTTCCTTTGGACCCTTTTGAACAAAACTTCTTTCAGCTTTAAGTTTGGTCTTGCAAATTTTATTACTTTGGATTGAAGCCATTTGTGTATTAGGCCGACGATTTTCAACATGTTAGCGGCAGTTGCTAGATTTTATACTTATTTTATGTATACAGTGAGCAATTTTCAAATAATCAGTTGTTTCTGGCTTATACCATTATCGAGTGTACTTTAAATGGCCTAATTTTGAGGTAAAGCTTGTAATTGTCTTAATGGTAGCTGAAGCATTTTATACCACAGATATTTGTTGAGAAAAACACAATTAAAAATTGCAAATTATTACTCTCGAGTACATGATATTCTGCTGGAATATGAATTAGCGTTGTGGATAGAAGTAGTTGGCCTGAATACGCATACCGAATCTCGCGTAAGGTTTTCGAAAATAGTAAGATGGAATTGTCAAGAAGCTGAATACAATATCTTAGAAATTTCAAAATGGTCCCATAGTAAACATTGTTCTTTACCTGAAATCCTGAAAGTTT
This sequence comes from Aphodius sticticus, assembly GCA_963966075.1. Taxonomy (NCBI): domain Eukaryota; kingdom Metazoa; phylum Arthropoda; class Insecta; order Coleoptera; family Scarabaeidae; genus Aphodius; species Aphodius sticticus. The sequence goes on from OZ014512.1 coordinate 14,471,466, forward strand.
CTTAACAAATATTTTTGAATCATTTACACCGATTTTTTAAGTAGTATGCCGACGCTTCAATAAAACTTTCAAGCTCGGATTCGTATTCACTGCAAAAAGATCTACCGAAAACGCATTGAGAAAAATTTCCTAAGAAAAGTATTATTATATATTATAATGCTTACGTAGGATCTAGTAAATCCAGCGTTCAGATTTAAATTATTATTTTAACCGTTAATGCAACCAAGAAAGATTATCATTAGAATATGGTACACACGCAACATAATCCAAGTTCCATTAAACTTAGGTAATACCTTTTGATATAATAAACACACGCCGCTAAAATAAATCGCAAAAGTACAGAGGAAATTTCTCGAAATAAGCTATTACTGTCTTGTAGCCGTTGTAAAGTGCCGATAAGAGGGCCCTCTGTGTATAACGGCACGCACGTACTGTACACGAAAGCCGGAGATTAAGAAGGCTATGGCAGAGGTAGTACGACAAGGCCTCCTCGCTCCTCACAGCTTTCAAGTTGAAAGCTGAAAGCCTCCGCATTCTTCAATGTAGCTATTATGAAAATGGGAGAGAGCTAAGATGGGGCCGAAGTTGGTAACAAGTTTCGCAGATGCGCGCGTAGATAATCAGTGCACTAATTGACACAGGAATTCGGGGATGAACGGGGTTAATTTAATGGTTTAGGTGCCTGGCGCGAGCTAGGGATTGTCGCCTTCGCATACCTATCCCCAAGTTTAACAGCCCAAGGTTGGTTATTGCTCCGGCCGACTAACGGCGTACACACCCTGCTGGAGGTAAGTGGAATTTGGATGCACGTAAGATGAATTTGCAAGTCTTAAGCTGCGTTGGTAACAACGTGGAATAAATGACTTGGTTGGTTGTACTTCAATATTGCGAAGACGAGATTATAATGAGTAATGAGATGGTAAACATTTAGCATTTTCCACAAAAGCTCGTGCAAAGACGAACCTACGAAACGATAAATAGAGAACGAATTCACAGACAAGGACATAAAAGCTATACATCAAGAATACGTCAAAGAATACAATGAGAATGTCACTAATGGAGAGGCCGAACAAAATAAAAGAGCGAAAGTGATACTTTGAGAAGAGTTATGCAGCATGGTTAATCATTGAATGGCGTAAAGGCTCTCCTGGAATCAAGCGAGCAACTTTCACAAAAAACACCACTGAGGAAGTAGAAACTATCAATAATACTAAATACAAGCAACACGACAGCAGATGAAAGATACCAGAAGACCATAAAATTATAATTAAAATGGATCAATTTGTCGTGGTTCCTTTGAAGGCACCCGTGTGGAAGTGTGGAAGAACTCATAGGTGTTGCTTATCCACAAAAATACCCAAAAAGGATGATTCCAAAAACGGCTTTAGTACGGTGTAACCTTTGAAAATAAAAAAAAAAGGACTGACACGCCCACATCACCACGTCATATTATTTCAACAAATAGGACCAAAGTATCAATAATCTCCTATCTCCTATCTCCAGTTTTCGATGCCTTTAAAATTTAATACGTCACGATAGATACTCAAATGAATGCTTGAACCTTGAGTGTCAGCAAAGTTGTGTAGACTCGCGTCAACTGGGCTCATACTAATGATTTTTTGTTTTCTGTTTTGGCAGTTTTTGTCTTCGAAGCTCAGAATTCTGTCACGTTATTTTGTTGTTGCTGAAAGGTACCTACAAAAAAGTACCTTGTGTATTGACATATTGTGAGATTTTTTTAATTTGATGTAGCTTCATGGCTTCAAGAACTTGATGAATTCTATTGCAGCACATTAAATTAATAGATGATATCATTAATAATAATCACGGCCTGATGAAATTTTTTTAGTAAGCTGAAATGCAAGCTTGAACCTTGAACATAAAAGTTTTGAAGAGAAATACTAGTGACAACTCTTAATGGTGGTGGGTGGGACAGATTTGGACGCTTTTTTCAGTAGCGATTTTTTCACTTTTTGTTAGATATTTAAGACATGGTTAAAATGATCCGATAGTGATGAATATTGTTTCTAAATACTTCTATTGCCAATAAGCCACTATGAGTTTTAGGAAATATTGACTTTTTCTACAGGTGTGCATTTGTTCAATTATACCCCACCATGGGGTTCATTTGGGCTCATTAAAGCATTTTTGTTGTAGAATTTATTCTAAAAGTTTTTATAGGCGAATAATACTTATTCATAAGAGTTAACATGGTATTGAATATTCAGAAAGCAAGGAGGCGCTTTCTTGAGGTGTTGCCGCGATGTCGGTCTTCGATAAAAAATACTAAGTGTTAAAAGAAGCATGCTGACTGGGTTATGTTAAGCCAGACATAACACTTTCAGAATAAAATACAGAACACTGTGTTAATAAGCAATAGAAAAATTGTGACGATCTTATGAACATAGATGTTTTATTGCAGCGTAAACCTCAAGAAATACTGCAGTTTTCTACATCTTTTACAGTTATCAAAGAATAACCTAATTCAGTTTAATAAGTCCAGTGTTTCTAAACCTTTTTACTCCTGCAGAACCCTTGAAATTGGGTTGGAACCCGCGGGAACCCTAAGAAACGTATTACACAGTGCCCATTCCAATGTCATTCCGAGTAAAACGTTTTATACACAGAAAAATAATTTTGCTGTTTCAAGAAACCAACAACAAATCTGTAAAAACGCACTTCTATTATTAAAAATTACTTCAACTGTGAAATTACTATGCTTTTCTTGTTAAATTATAAAATATCCTGTAAATTTAATGTGATAATGCTGCAGTTTCACAGAAATATGGACGTATCAAATACAGTCAAAATGTTGCAGTCATAATAATTGCAAGTTCTTCTTTTAGAGCATTTTTGTTGTTGATTTATTACATTCATTTTATGTAACTTTGCAAACTTTTTTTCTGTGCCTTTGATTTGTATTTTTTCTTGAAGATTCCTTGAAAAGTTACAGCCGTTTAAAATGTAGAATAAATGAAGAAAACATAATATAAAATTCATTAAATTCTGGCAGGTGTTATTATTTTCTAAACATTATTTTGTAACAGATAATTTTAAGTAATCTTGTCATTTGGAGCCAATAAATAATTGTGCCCATGAATAAATGACGACCACCACTGCTATTTGTCATTCGTGTTCCGCGTAACCCCTGAGAAAATCTTCATATTTATAATGACGTCAAATCCATCACCGAGGACATTTAAATCCAGACATTATTCTCCCAAGTGCCACCTTTTCACCCCAACAGCCAAATGCCACCCTTCATTAATCCAAGAGACCTGGTTAAGTTGAGTTGCAATAAAACTCCTAAGGGTAAACAGTACCGGAAAGGGAAAGGAGGGATTTTCCTCGCTTGAAACAATAAGGCGCTACGTTCCGCGAAGAGGGAGCCACTCAAGCCAGCGTTGGAGCGGCGCGGCGTAGCGTAGCCATGGAAAGGAGGTTTCTTAATCTTACCAATCATCGCGAAAAGATCCGACGTGTAACTGGAGCCCTCTAGTGGGGACTCTGCCGAATCCGCGTCGGATTTCTTCCTACCTAGGACGAAGCTAACCGCTAAACCGAAGTATGCCCCAAACGCGTGAACGAATATTGAGTCTCCTGCGTCTACTGCCTGAAAACAGAAAGAAAAAAATCGGTACAATGAATGTGATTCTATCCTCGAAAATATATTCACATTCGTAAGGCTAGTTTGACACTATACAGCAGGGGTTCTCAACCTTTTAGGTTCCGTGTACCACCTAAAAAATATCCAAATTTCTTCGTACCACCACTCTTTATACAAAAATGCATATTAATACAAGGAAAAAATAATCCTACTTATTTATTTTGTAATAAAATAATAACGTTTATAACAAAAGTTCACTTGATAAAAACTTATTCTCATCGAAACCAATAACAATAAAAATTATGTACCTGACAAAATTTCATTCAAAGCTCAAATTTGGGTCAATCATTAATTTTGGCTTATGTTTGTTGTTTAAATATAATATTGATGAAAACCCATACCTACATAAATTTCACACAAATCGTGGCGCAAAAAAAAACGGTGATTGTAATAATTTTAAATTCTTCTATCAGCGCTGTGTGTGACGAAATGTCTATCAAATGTTCTTAAATTTTCTTTTTCTATTAGGTTGTGAAGTTTGGTATTTATATACCTTTTAGATTTCTGGTCCAATTTTCATTGTCATAGATTTGGGAAAATAACTTTTTTTTTAGAGAGGTGCAATCAATAATTTTTTATATCCGACTAATTCATCATTGATGTTTCCCATCTTTCTTCAAGGGAGCCCTCGAATGCTGGCAATAAACTCCATTTATTTTTATTAACTTCTTTTATAATTAACTCGATTTATTTAATGGCAATTTTATCTTCAACGATAATTAAATGAACCTTTGATCCCTGCAAAACTATATTATAATTTATTCATACAGCTTTCCAAACATATCAGCTAAATATGCTAACTGGGCCATCCATAATTCCTCAAAGAAAGAATTTTTGAATTCGAAATTAGCGTTTTCAAGAAAAACCTGAACTTCTGATTTAAGCTCGCAGAGACGATTCAAAACTACCTCTCGAGAGCCATCTATCATCCGAATGTGACAAGAGTGACTTCTGTTGCTACCTATCTCATGACATAATATTAAAAACATTCGTGAAGAAAAACATTCTACTTTTTTAATATTGACTGCAATTATTTTTTAGTTAAAGCCCAACCTCCATCAGTGCAGACACCAGTGCATTTCGCTCATGGAATGGAATTTTTAAACATAAAATTATTAAGAAATTTGAATATTTCACCAGTTGTTCTTTCGGGCAGAGGTTTATAAAATAATTATTCCTTTGTAATTTTCTCTTCCACCTCGAAGAGAAGTCACTTCGAGGAAAACGTACTTTAATAGTAAATATAACTAGAAATGAATATACGGACATACCGTATCATACGGACTTCTATCTCCTGACATAATATTGAAAACATTCGTGAATTGAATGCTCGACTTTTAATTAATAATATTGACTGCAATTTTTGTTTGTTAAAGCTTGAGCTCCATGAGTGCAGACACCAGTTCATTTCGCTCATGGAATAGAATTTTTAAACATAAAATTATTAAGAAATTTGAATATTTCACCAGTTGTTCTTTCGAGCAGAGGTTTCAAAAATAATTAGTCCTTTGCAATTATCTCTTCCACCTCGAAGACAAGTCACTTCGAGGAAAACGTACCTTTAATAGTAGATATAACTAGAAATGAATATACGGACATACCGTATCATACGGACTTCTATCTCCTGACATAATATTGAAAACATTCGTGAACTGAATGCTCGACTTTTAATAATATTGACTGCATTTTTTTTTGTTAAAGCCCGAGCTCCATCAGTGCAGACACTAGTGCATTTCGCTCATGGAATGGAATTATTAAACATAAAATTATTAAGAAATTTGAATATTTCACCAGTTGTCCTTCCGTGCAGATGTTTCTAAAATAATTATTCCTCTGCAATTTTCTCTCCACCTCGAATCGAATAAAGACTAATGATTGATAAAAATTAATTATGTCAGTATTTCATCTAACTGTAGCGCAAAATATTAACTTTGATTTATCTTTTTAACTTCCTTTTACACAATGTGTCATTTGAAATACGTCTGCGTACGTCTGATTTGACCGCTATAAATTTGGGTCAAACAATTTAACAATATCATCTGAATAAATACGATTTTAAGTTTGGTACCTTTTGCGTACCACCTAGAAGTCCTTCGCGGACCACCAGTGGTACGCGTACCACCGGTTGAGAACCCCTCCTATACAGTATAGCTCCGCTAATCCGGACCAATTTAAACTGGTTCAATCCGGATTAGGACAAAATCCAGATTACTGGAACAAAATAAATAATTAAACGAAAGCGTGGAAAAAAATAGTGAACCTTTTAAGATGATCCACACAAAATGAAGTATAAACGTAAAAAAATCAGATTACTTGTAGTAGTATTCTGAAAATGGTCAACCTGTTTGATTCGACTCATTATTAACTTTTAATCATTATTCACTTTCAGTTCGTGTCTGGTAACGTCTTTGTTGAAGGAACTGTCGTCACTATACAATGCCAAACAGTCGCGTCGGCGTCGGCGTCAATAAAATTTGCTATAGGTAACATATTTTCGATTTCAGCAAATGTTTGTCGATCTTTATTCATTGATGGCAATCTCTATTTGAAAATAGCCAATGGTATGGCATTATGTCAAGAAAAAACACGCCATACTCCAAAGTGATGATATTAAGAAAGAACCTGTAAAATCTCATTTTCTCCCAAAGATAGAAACAAAAATGCTCTTTCGTTAATACCGTTTTGTTAAATTTATCGCATTTTGGTCCATAGATTGAAAAAGTGGTGTGCAATTGGGTGGCAGAAACATTTGACCATCATCGGATGTTACACAGATAGAAAAGATTTCTTGTTTTTAAGAAATATATTCTTTTCAATTTCTTTTGGTTCAAAACATATTTCTTTGACGCCAACATTATTTACTTGATTGAATACTCTAGTTTATTTGCTTGTAGAGATTAATTTACTGGGAATATTATTTTTAAGTCAAATTAATATATTTGGATACAAACAAAAATGTCTTTCCTTTAAAGTAATATTTTTGTTTTGATTTAGAAAGATGTATATTTACACCAAAGAAAGTTTGATTCAAACAAATATATTTGTATAAAAGAAGAGAAATATTTCCTTCAAAGAAATATTTTTCCTTTTGGCTTAAAAATAGGTTTACTTCCGCCAAAGAAATCATATTTTGATTCAAATAAATATATCTTTAGTGTGAATACGTCATCCAACTGTATTGTTATATGGCGCTGTTACCACTCTCCTCGCAGTTCGGCCTTATCTTGAGTATAAATAGTAGGCTGGTAAAAGCCTACCGCTTTGATGTCATGCGTCTGGCTAAATTGCTAAAAGGGCCATGTGATCGGCAGTATAGAGCACAGTCCATGCAGGTTCAAGGCCCGATTCCAAATCAGCGTACACTTTAGTACTCTAACCTTGGCTATATGTAGGTCTGGGAAAACCAATATCTGCTCGAGGATGTGCGACATCCCAAAAGGCGGTGACACGTGGAGATTTTGCTCTACTGTACCCTCCGAAAATAATAGGTCCACATTAATTCCTTCAACAAACTGATAATTTCTTTAACCAAAGAACTATTTATCGCAACCTTAAAACACGTGGCTAGCAGCATGGTGCTTCAAACTGAAATTTCCCTATTTATGATACAAACTTTTTCTGGGATATTTTTCACCGTTATATTCATATACATTTTATATATACTATTACATTTTATAATTTTCTGTGGAGGTTCGGATTAGCGGAACTTTACTCTACTACCTTTTGAATCTTTTTCTAAACTTCTTTATAGTAACTAGAAAACAGTTCTAAATAATAGTATTGTTGGAAATGCTGGGCTATTATATTTCTTACCTTTTTCTAAGCTTAGACGCATGCGCAGTGGAAGCATCTTTTAAGGTCTGCCAACAGTGCCACCGTGAGACATTTTGTTTTGTTTTGACATACCGAAGTACTTTATACGTTTAAGCTCACAGTGACGCCCTACGCTCTGTACAAGTGATTTAATGTATGTACATTAATTTGCTTCGACACGTTTATAGCAAAATACAAATTTCAGAAATAAACCAGCGTAAAGTTAATAAACCTTAAACGGCTTTGGTTGGACTAGTTTGGCTATTCTGAAATAGATAAAGAAGTGTGTCTAGTATACCCATCTCTGGTTACTTTAAAACTTTTTTCTAGTTAATAATAAAGTTTAGAAAACGAATAAGGTAGTGTAGTATAAAATAGCCTTTGCAAATAATATATATTCAGTTACCTTAAAGACATGCGTTCCGAGGTAAGCGTTAGCAGTAAAGAACCCTATTTCGATGATTCCCATCGCAATAAGTTGTATGTATGTGGTATTGCCTAAAACGGCACCCATTGATATTAAAACGGCCGCAGATGCAACATCAGCTCTCAGCAAGCTAAAATGTAAGGAAAAATTAAAATATATTGAAGATATGTTGTTTTCAAAGCTTCATTGTGATACCTTTTCATGTTGATTTGGATTTTGTGGTCTTCATCCAGTTCGTAGAATCCTTCACACACCATAGCCCATTGGACTATCAAAGCGGCCAGTAGGAAATTGAAACCAACGGAACTGAAGCCGTACCTCTTCAGAAACGTCATTAGAAATCCGAAACCGATGAATATCATAACGTGAACATCTTGAAACACTAAAAGAAAAAACAGTTTTATATATCTTATTTCCAGATTATTTGCGATATTTATAGTGATGAAACCAAAGCTTCAAATTTGCCTAACTGCATAATAATTTTTAAGTAATTTTTAAAGTGATTTAATATGAATGATATACATTTCGTGCAGCGCGTAGTACGTTCGTTAATCGTAACGGTAAATGGAAACGTAGCTGGGACAGCGGAAGATTATTTACTATTAGTACGATACGATCAGAACAATTTAATTTCGGAATTTAGAATAGTAGTGCGAGTTAAATATAGATAAGGAATTTAGATGTACAATTACTTATAATATTTTACAAAATCGGATTCAAACGGATTGTCTGATAGCGTCAAAACTTCGCATCTCGTTCGACTGAATCTCGCACCAAAGCCCACAAGCGAGGGAAGCCAAACTGCGCAAACTATTGTTCATGTTTATTTCGGTCTTAAAAATTAACAAATAGTCGGAATGCTATTAAATTCAAGGGATATGTATCGCAGTAACCTATGTGAAGTTAGCCCCCAGCCCCCTCTTATGGGAATTTACGTGTATAGAAAAACTCTAATTACTCGAGTACCCTTAGAGATACCGCAACGAAACTAAAACTGCTCGAACGAGTGTTCTTCGGCCAATCTAAAAGTGGAAAAGTCCGATCCCAAATATGTAAATTAGTGGCCGTAATTAATTAATAACTGATTAGGTGATACGGAATATTTGCAAAAATCAGGATATTCAATGTGTGCTATCTCGTTGACCATTTGTTCAATCTTAGTAAAACCAACACCATTCGATTCCCCTCTTCTTAAACTATAGTAGTGTCAAAAAGTCCGATCACAAACAGTAGAGTTTGAGCTAGAGTGCGTGGGCAAAGGTCGGCGTGTTATTGCAGTCCAAGTTTCCGCTAATTAGTGGTATAAAAAAATTCCTGAACTTTGATTATTTTTATCCAGGGATGCGAGTATGTAAGCATACACCGTTCCAGTAGAACAGTGAGCATAACCCCTTTTTATCATCCGATTGTAACAAACTATACACCAAACGAAAGAGGAAGCTTGTCTCCACTAATGATAGTTATTGCAGTCCAAGTTTCCGTTAATTAGTGGTCTAAAAAATTGATGAACTTTGACGATTTTTATCCCGGGATGCGAGTATGGAAGCATACACCGTTTCAGCAGAACAATATGCATAACCCCTTTTTATCATCCGATTGTAACAACAAATACATAAAGGGAAAAGAGCAGCTTGTCTCTACTTATGGGAGTTATTGCAGGTCAGGTTTCCGATAAAAAGTGGTCTAAAAAAATTAACTTTACTCATTTTTACTTCAGACATACCTATGAATGTTTAATTTAAGGCGTACAGCGATAGATAACTCAAGTTACATAAGTCATGTTTTCATCAATTCGTAACAAAATGTTCATAAGAACCGAACCCATATACGAGAATACGCTAATTATTGCATTAAAAAAATAACGACTTTGACCATTTTTACGGTCAGATGGACTGACTTATAAAGCAAATCATTAATTAGAAAAATGTAACTAAACTGAAATAAAATTAAATTTATTCACAAAAATATGATTGGAAAATTTGGAACAAAATTAATTAAAAAAATTAACTAAACAGTGATAATCACGTTCAAAGTTATCGTGTGAAAACAACATCGTAGCCCATGAGTGTTCAATGCCGACAGAGGGACCGATGCTTTTTGCAGGCGGCAAAGGTCCCCGTCAAGCCTTTGTCGGTATGATTGTGGCGCCAGTTCCATACCAGAACTTAAAGCCCAACGTTAGGCATAAAAGTTACCCATAATTTTTTTTTACAACCGTTTTTATTAAATGATACGTTTTTGGAAAGTCCGCAACGTGCAGAGTATGCTGTACTTATTGCAGAGGAATCAAATCTTAATTACTACCTAAAAAAATAAAAATAATGTCTTTATTTGCTTAAATTGGCACATCTTCAACGTTTACGATGTTTAGCGGAACACTACTAATTAGCGGAAACTTGGACTGCAATAACTAGCATAAGTGGAGACAAGCTTCCTCTTTCGTTTGGTGTATTGTTAGCTATAATCAGATGCCAAAAAAAAGAGTTATGCTCACTGTTCTACTGGAACGGTGTAAGCTTGCACTGGATAAAAATAGTCAAAGTTCAGGAATTTTTTAGACCACTAATTACTGGAAAGTTGGGCTGCAATAACTATGGAAGTATGGTCTATATTTGTACTTTTGATTGCTGTAAGAGATGTCGTAATTGTTAAAGGATTAACGGAGATATGAGATAAAAATGTGCCAAATTAAGCAAAAAATGACTTTCTTTTTAATTTTTTAGGTAGTAATTATGAATTGCGCCCTCTGCAATAACTACTGTATACTCAGTACGTTAAGGACTTTCCAAAAATGGCTAACTTCCCCCCGGTTACATATTCATATAAATGTACTTTCAGATAGGACACTATAAGATTCAATCGGACTTTTTGACATTCCTATAGTCTAAGAAGAGGCGGACCGAATGGTGTTGGTTTTATTAAGATTGAACCAAGAGTCAACGAGATACAGGCCATTGAATATCCCGATTTTTTAAAATATTCCATGTCGCCTAATCAGTTATTAATTAATTACGTACACTAATTTACAAATTTCGGATCGGACTTTTCCACTTTTAGATTGGCCGAAGAACACTCGTTCGAACAGTGTTAATTTCGTTGCTGTATCTCTAAGGGTACTCGAGTAATTAGATCTATACACGTAAATTCCAAATATTACCCTCATTTTCGTCATATTAGAACTAAATTTCTAAAAATTCTTTCTTGTCTATATAATACGGCCAAATACATCTTTCAAATATTAAGTTGATGAATCAGACAATCACAACAAACAGTTGTATAAAGATTAACTTGACACTCCACATCCTTCTATGCAAAAGTAATAACGTCTCAATTTTACTTCGACGAAGAGGTTACGCAAACGCGGAAACAAAAGGAAACGGGGCCAATTACTAAGAAAACCAATTTTTCAAAAGTCCACGCGACGCACGGTACGACGGGAGAGGATAATTGTGGGCGCTATCCACGAGTCAAGATTGTCGGGACCGAACTTAGAGCCCTATTAGAGGAAAATTGATTCTAAATAGCACGGCTCGAAGTGGCAATTTACGGTGTTTGTAATTTTGTTATTTATCAACTTCTAATGAATGGTAATTGTGAGCTGAACCGACGTCATTTACGACGCCGCCGTGATTATAAGTTCTCGCAAAACTTCCCTGCCGTTTTCTTTTTGTTCTTTTGCGGTAGTCTGAGGTCTGCAACAGTAAGGTCTGGCGAGTGTAGGGCGTGGGGGGGAGGGCGTTGGAATTACTAAAGTTTTACCGTGTCATGATACGGTGCCTTCATAACTAGGGTGAGAAATATGAAAGGATTCACGGATAAATTAAATGTTTGCTTACAGAGTGTTATTATTTGAACCCTTGCTTGGTAAATTATAGCAATTGTGCTTGCGCTATAGTTCAGCAATATTGGATAAAAGCAAGCTTAAAACAATATCAAAATCGACCTAATTAGAAGGTGTGCTTGTTTTTAATCGATTTTAAGCAAGGAGGAGGTTATTAGAGAAGGTGTTAAATGGCTACTAGCAAAAAATTGCCTTTAGCGCTTTTGCTGAAAGTCGTTTTATTCTGCTATTTTCGTTTTTATAAAACTGAAGCAATATGTATATATATATATATATATATATATATATATATATATATATATATATATATATATATATATATACATATATATATACATATATATATATATACAGGGTCCTGCAACTCAGCTCCCGTCTTCTGTAGCTCAGTTACTAATCAAGCTAAGAGTTTGACATTTTGCAGGCTTACCTTGTACTTCAAGGCACATTTCAAGAAATTATTTTTGATTATACAGGGTGTCCCAAAAATGTGCAACGCCATGGTAATACATTTTTTTAAATTGCATGCTATATATTTTTTTACACATTTGGAAGCCTGTTATGGTTGCCTACATACCATCAAAATTTTATTGAAATCGGTTGAGTGACTGCACCGAAAAAAAATAAAAGCAAAAGAAAATTGATTTTGCATCGTTGGCTTTAAAAATCAATAAAACCCACAAATTGCACCTCGTTAATAAAATTTTGCGACGTGCTTATTAAGTTAGATCTAGTAGTCTCGTTAGCCAAATGTCATTGATCCAAATTATACAGGATGACCAAAATCTAGTGTCAAACTTGTCAAACTTCAAAGCATGTTATTGTTCTTATTTTAAATTGGAACCCATACATTTTTTAGGTGAACCGATGCAGAATTAAAAAATAAACATTGTTTCTAAATACAACCCCATCACAATTCCCAATATTTTAAATGTTATTCGCCAAAAACTCATTTTTCAACGTTTCCAACGGCAATTTTAGTTAATAAATATCGTACGTGGCGTTGAAAAACAATTTATTTCATAAAATATAACACAGAGAAGTATTTTCGATTTGAGTGTACTTAGATTAAGTAGTTCGACATGTCTTCCGTGCTCTTCGAGGCACAACTGAAGACGAGTATGAAATGACCTCGCCACTTTCTTGCATGTTTTATGGTGTTGTCGGAGGTTCAGCATAAACGATGTCCTTAACGTAGCCCAACAGGAAGAAATCCAGTTTCGTTAAGTCCGATGATCGAGGAGGCCAAGCAACTGGTCCTCCTCTTCCAATCCACCGATTTGGGAAGATTTCGTTGAACTGGTCCCTGACATGTAACGAGTAATGTGCTGGAGCTCCATCATGTTGCAGCCACATTTCCGCCCTTCCTGCTATAGGTAAATTTTGCAGTAAATTTGGCAATTGAACAACAACTTAATTAAGTACACTCACATCTAAAATACTTCTCTGCGTTATATTTTATGAAATAAATTGTTTTTCAACACCACGTACGATATTTATTACCTAAAATTGCCATTGGAAACGTTGAAAAATGAGTTTTTGGCGAATAACTTTTAAAATCTTGGGAATTGTGATGGGGTTGTGTTTAGAAACAATGTTTATTTTTTAATTCTGCATCGTTTCACCTAAGAAAATCTATGGGTTCCAATTTATAATAAGAACAATAACACGCTTTGAAGTTTGACAAGGTGCAATTTGTGGCTTTTATTGAGTTTTAAAACCAACGATGCAAAATCATTTTTTTTTTGTTTTTATTTTTTGCGCTGCAGTCACTCAACCGATTTCAATAAAATTTTGGTGGTATGTAGGCAACCATAAAAGGATTCCAAATATGTAAAAAAATATATAGCATGCAATTAAAAACATATATTATCATTGCGTGGCATATTTTTGGGACAGCCTGTATAATCAAAAATAATTTCTTGAAACGTACCGTGAAGTACAGGGTAAGCCTGCAAAATGCCAAACTCTTAGCTTAATTAGTAACCGAGCTACAGAAGGTGGGAGCTGAATTGCAGGACCCTGTATATTTATGTATATATATATATATATATATATTACAGTTGAGAGTATGTATCGACCGTGGCTTCGTTGAGCGAAAACGCAAAATAATCACGTGGGAAATTCAGTCAAATAGGCGAATTAAAGGAAACTCCTTTTATCTCAGTTCAAATTTTCGTTTTAATTTTAAAACTTCTTCAGGAACAAGCTAGATACAGTAAAACAAGGCCTAAGTCAACAGATAAATGGTCAATTAAAAATTCTCTACTTACAAATAGAGTTGGAGAAAAGTTAGCATGGAGAAACACATCACCGGAAAAACCATGCCAAAACACAGCAACAATAGAGCACAAACGCAAACGACGGTAACATTATAACACTTATAAACGAAATATTAGGACGACACACTGTCTCCTCCTTGCAGACAACTGGTTGTGAGTGACAAAAGTACATTACAAGGTGACATGAATCAGGTTTCAGCGCCAGAGCCGCCAACACCAACAGTTATACGTGAATTACTTGATTTATTGTTAATTAGAAAAGAATAAATATTGCTGAGTTGGCTCGTGTCAGATTTGAAATTTAAGCTATCACCACTATTACGCTGAATGTGAAACATCTCCAAGAAAAGCCTACACCTGTAATTACTTTCAACCGCAATAATTTTGGTTTCGCCCCACCTCATACTATGGTCGCAATCAATGGCATGCTGAGCTACCGCACAGTTCTTTTTATATATATATATATATATATATATTAAAAACACAACTTTTTCACAAAAATTGTTTATTTTTCTTGGGAATGGAGGCTTTGTTAACAAAAATTTTTACACGTTCACTAAATCTTACGATGAGACAAACATATTAAAACTCTTTTGACGTTTCGGCGCTATTTGCGTCTTGGTCACAGATATACTGAATTGTGAAAACTAGTAACAGACGCATCGAGTACATACACAAAACCGAGAGAGAGAATCCAAACTTGCTAGACTAGGATTCTATCTTTGCGTAATTTGTATGAACAGAATTCCAATCATTCTAAGCACATTCTCGGTGGCAAGTAATAGACTTGCCACGGAGAATGCTGAGAACTGTAACCTCAATTGCAAACATTTGGAGTTTCTCAGGATACATCTCAGAAAATCTTTGGGACGGTTTGATATTTTTAATTATTATAGCATTCACAGTTTTATAAAAAAAATGTTTTTTGACGCCAATTGTTATTTTCATAGTAAGTTTGGTAGATCGTTTAATTATCTAAATGATACCGAAAACATTTATTGGACTTACATTCGAAAATTTACGAGAAAAAGTGATTTCTAGAATATTAAATAACTTCGAGAACATGCATTTTGTGAATTGAATATGAAATTGCGTTTTCGTTAGAATTATATACCCTGAAAGGGGATCCAGGCTTAATAATTTTTTTATCGCGTATGGTTTTCGAAAAAAGTAATAGTTATACCTGTACATTTATACCAGCTGAAGCAATTATCCTACAAACCTCAAAAGCGTCTCATAATAAATCTTTGTATTATTGACTGAAATCCAGACAGTTCGTTTACAAATATTTTTGAATCATTTACAGCGATTGTTTAATTGTTGTTCAGACGCCTCCGTAAGAGAAACAAGAACAAACGCAATATGACGCGATATGTAACTTTGTAACTTTGTATTCGGCGCAAATAAATTAATCGAAAACTCCTGTAAAACGAATTCCATTACCAAAAAAACCTAATCAATATTACCCAAATTTTCAAATGTATTTCTCTCGAAAATGCTCTTAAATATGGCCCTAAAATGTTACCGTTAAGTCAATTAACAGATCTAGGAAATCAATAGGAAAAATAACAGTTGACATTTAAAAAAGAAATATCGATGACGTCATAAGTCAAACAAATTGAAGGTCGGCAATTAAATGAAATATAAATACAATACTGATATTTGATCATTAAATATTGGCGTATCCGAAGATTTTTTGAAATAACAAACCGTTTCAGAGATAGGTATTGTCATATTTCTATATGATATAAAGCAAAAATATTTTTCAATTTTAATTTCAAAAGATATTTTTATTTATGGTGCAAGTGTATTTTGTAAATCAGCTCATAATTTGAGCAAGCCCCCTTTAGATTACAAAAGATTATTATAAACAAATATAAAAAAATAAAGAACTGACACTTAAAAATTAGGGTAATATTGATTGGAAACAACTTTGAAGGTTAGTAGACGTTTTCGATTGTTTTGTTTTGTGTTGAATTCAAACCGGAAGTAAATTAACACAAACTACAGTTTACAAAGTTTACCAAATTTAACTTTTTATTAAGACTTCTTTTCAGGCATAAAATTATCGAAAACGCCTTTACTAATAGAAACCACGTTCCGAACATATGATTAAAGTCAAACTGTTGGGCACAAACGTCACAGGTACGAAACCTGTTATGTATCGAACATTTTACAGCAAAACTTTTCATTAAGTTAAATAAAATGCTAACTAAATGTTATTATATAAATGATAAGTAAATATAAAAGGGCACAATCAATATAACGTCCAAAACACAATGTATTTTAGCAAATGCATCAACCTTATTACAAGAAAGTTCATCAAAATTTGTACATTCATTAGTTGTATAAATAATAAACAAGGTTTTAATTTATTCTATTAAAAATTTACGACAAATGTATTTTTAGCGCGGGTAATCTTGTTACCGAGTAAAAAAATAAATCTTGTTTTCAGTTTGAAATTATACTTAGTGTCTGGAATGCTTGTGTAACAATTAACACCGCGCGGTGGCGCTAATTCCACTGATGGAAAATTAATTTGACCCACATTGTAAATATATTTTTATGTAATGTGTGTTTGCATTATTCTCGTGAAGTAGCAAGGTTTATAAAGTTCTGTGTAAACTGAGATAAGTTACGCTAAAAGATGATAATGTTTAAAATACCACACAACATAATCAAATTCTCTTAATATCAATATTTAATATCAAACAATTTATATGAAAACTTAAATAAATAAAGTTTTATATAACTAAGATTCAAAGTATAAAAGAGATTTTTTTTAAAGAAATTTTTACCAATTAATTACTTTCTTTATATTCATAAATGAGCTGCTTTAAAACGAATAACTCTGGATTCTCCTGTTATGTATTGAGCAGCATTTATTATCTTTTTTCGTAAACTTTTTAATTATCAGTTATTTTAGTATTTCCTATTATTAGCCACCGACCGCATGTCAGCAAAACAACAACGGGAAATCTTAAATACTTGCAACAACGGAAAATAGTCACTACTTGCAATTTTTGTTTGTTGATATTTTGAGTAAAAGTGAAATGTTTTATTTTCATTAGTGGCATCATATTTCGTGTAGAGTTACAAAATAACTCTATTATCACCTATTCATACAGGGTGTAAATTAAGTAAAGAATAAATGTTTTTATCTACGACTCGCATGTAATAAGTTCATTGCATACGTATCTATCAATATATAATCCCCATCATGATATACGCCAATGATTATAATGACACTAGCGTTGTATAATAATGACAGTACGTTCAAATAATGACTTCATTATTTGAACGAACTGTCATCATTATACAACGCTAAAGTCAAAGTCTGTCAAAACCTACGTGGATGACAGTTATGTGACAGTTCGCCTCGCCATCATTGACAAATATATTTAAAATATTTGATATAAAATGGAATTTATGAGTCGTAGATAAAACGTCGTATTCGACTCGCACACAACGTATATACATCGCTCTCATGTTTACACGCTCGCCTACGGCTCGCGTATAAACTTCATGCTCGCGATTTATATCCTTAGTTATGTACTCGTCAAATAATATATATTATAACTTTCTTTATAGGTTATTACGGTCGTGTGGAAATTTGAGTAAAATCACTAAACAAATGATTCTACACCATGTAAAATGTCATCCTGGGAAGTTTTTATCCCTGTGCGTTGGTCTGTTTATGATAAAATTTCAAATAAACGTCGTTAATGTAAAAATTTGTCGACCATCGTCTGAAATATCGGAAGTGATCGGAAGTATAACAGCAGACAGGTGGCATGGCAACGATTTTTCCTGTGTATTTTAATTCGGAAAGGTTGCCGACACGTCGCTGTGAAACAAATATCTCTCATTTCGTTTCTTTTCTTCTACGTTCGACATGAAGCAACGTTGCCAAATACCTAACTCATTATATTTGCTTCCCGTGACATCATTAGAAGTCTTATTCTCATTCAAATTTCAAACGGCGTTTTCTTTTAATTTAAAGGCAAGTTTGACAATTTATTTGTAAAACGAGTATTAGTAGCGCATATTCTTTCTAAAAATATGTTATTTGAAAAGCGTCGTAATACTCTATTGCTGTTTTATATGAAAATCAGTGAGCTACTCGGATCGGCGATCTACCAGGATCGGCGATCTACTCGAATCGCCGATCTACCCGGATGGGCGATCTACTCTCTCTCGAATCGCACGCCTATTGTGACAATCTCAATTCATGAGATCACGATTTAGTAATTTATTTGGGAGTGTAGAGAAATTTGTCGGTAAACAAATTCGAATGCAATTGTCGGGATACCTAGCAGGAAGCCCTCTGTCGCCTGTAACGGTTTCAATAATGCAGGTGTTTACAACGGTGCTGCTATCTATGCACTGGGGAAAGGATGGTAGCATTGCTCCCGCCGGCCAAACAGGAAATGGCATGTTTTCAGGCTGCCTGGGGAATCAGAACCAATACACTAAAATATTTACCGGCGTAATGGATACACGGGGGATGAAATTTCAATTACTAATCGCCGCTTTGAGATCGTCACGTGCCTGGAGGCCATACATGCTCTATCCCGTGTTCATTCGAAATGACGATACCAATGCCCAACTGTTTTTTAAGTAAAACTGTTTTTTTTTAGAAAATATATTGCGAATATAAATAAATTTGAGAAATAAACAAATATGTTGATAATCACGAGTTCTCTCTACTCTGCTCCAACACACAATCAACATTATTTAACCGAAACTATTACACCTAAGTTTTGAAGAAAATATTGGTATTTAACGTAGTATACAGGAGGTATACGAGTCAAACGACATTATTTTAGCCAATCGAACATACGTAAAATGAAACAATCCAATCAAAACATTCTGTCATCCAGATCTGTCAGTGTTGAATTGCTTAGTTTGGTTGTTATAAAGGTTCATATAACGAAGAATTCTATTTTGACACCGGCAGAAGAATACGATCGACGAAGAAAAAATATAACCAATAGTCTCTATCATTAATTTCTCTTTTCAATATACTTGTTGATTAAATAACTGCAAAACAATTATTTAAATTTAGTTAAATCATTAAAAACCAAAAACTTTCCGTCGATCGTTCATTTATGAGTATGTATAGTGAATAGAAAATCAACAGCTGTTTAAATGCATGATTTGTTATAGCACTTATAGCCAATCAAACGACTTCATTATAGTCGATCGAACATACGGAAAATGAAACCATCCAATCAAAACATTCCGCTATCCAGGCCCACAGTCCAGAACTGTCAGTGTCAAATTACATAAATGGTCAAAATATTATATAAATGTTAACCTCAAATGACATCGACGAATAAAACGTATGTAGCCGCTGCCAGAAGAATACGATCGACGAAAAATTTTTGTAACCAACTAGAATATTAAACTGCGATTAATGATCTCGACAATTAGGGCACTCGCTAATAGCTCGTCGGTTAATAAGTCTCGATTATTAATCGCTCTTTTTAATGTACTTGTTGGGAAAATAACTATATACGTTCAAATGAGCCACTATTTATTATGTATGCATTTATTATTTTATTTTCCAGCATTTATGGTACCAACCACAACTCTTTCGTTGTTGGTTTAGTATTGTTAACAATATTTCTTACGTATTTGGTGTGTAATCTGGTGTGGCCAGGCACGTGACGTAATCATACATTGCCTCATTTGCAAAATCGCTGAAAAATGCTAAGAGTAAATCTCCAGCTCCTTTGGACCTTTTTGAACAAAACTTCTTTCAGCTCTAAGTTTAGTCATGAAACTTCTAAATATGAAGTTTCGTCCCGATACCTTTAGTAGTTTCTCCGGAATCGTCTCCACAAAATTGGGTACACATCTACAGACAATACACACTCTTACACACGCACATACACACAGATTTTTTACTTTATCATATGTAAAGTATTGTAATCACGCCAAAAAAAAATTTTGAGATTTTAGCGGAAATATGTCTTTTCGGGTCCCCTGAACATTTTTGACCAAGGTACAAAAAAATGTCTGCGTGTGTGTGTCCGTGTGTCCGTGTGTCTGTGTGTCTGTGTGTCTGTGTGTCTGTGTGTCTGTGTGTCTGTGTGTGTGTGTGTGTGTGTGTGTGTGTGTGTGTGTGTGTGTGTGTGTGTGTGTGTGTGTGTGTGTGTGTGTGTGTGTGTGTGTGTGTGTGTGTGTGTGTGTGTGTGTGTGTGTGTGTGTGTGTGTGTGTGTGTGTGTGTGTCTGTGTGTCTGTGTGTCTGTGTGTCTGTGTGTCTGTGTGTCTGTGTGTCTGTGTGTCTGTGTGTCTGTGTGTCTGTGTGTCTGTGTGTCTGTGTGTCTGTGTGTCTGTGTGTCTGTGTGTCTGTGTGTCTGTGTGTCTGTGTGTCTGTGTGTCTGTGTGTCTGTGTGTCTGTGTGTCTGTGTGTCTGTGTGTCTGTGTGTCTGTGTGTCTGTGTGTCTGTGTGTCTGTGTGTCTGTGTGTCTGTGTGTCTGTGTGTCTGTGTGTCTGTGTGTCTGTGTGTCTGTGTGTCTGTGTGTCTGTGTGTCTGTGTGTCTGTGTGTCTGTGTGTCTGTGTGTCTGTGTGTCTGTGTGTCTGTGTGTCTGTGTGTCTGTGTGTCTGTGTGTCTGTGTGTCTGTGTGTCTGTGTGTCTGTGTGTCTGTGTGTCTGTGTGTCTGTGTGTCTGTGTGTCTGTGTGTCTGTGTGTCTGTGTGTCTGTGTGTCTGTGTGTCTGTGTGTCTGTGTGTCTGTGTGTCTGTGTGTCTGTGTGTCTGTGTGTCTGTGTGTCTGTGTGTCTGTGTGTCTGTGTGTCTGTGTGTCTGTGTGTCTGTGTGTCTGTGTGTCTGTGTGTCTGTGTGTCTGTGTGTCTGTGTGTCTGTGTGTCTGTGTGTCTGTGTGTCTGTGTGTCTGTGTGTCTGTGTGTCTGTGTGTCTGTGTGTCTGTGTGTCTGTGTGTCTGTGTGTCTGTGTGTCTGTGTGTCTGTGTGTCTGTGTGTCTGTGTGTCTGTGTGTCTGTGTGTCTGTGTGTCTGTGTGTCTGTGTGTCTGTGTGTCTGTGTGTCTGTGTGTCTGTGTGTCTGTGTGTCTGTGTGTCTGTGTGTCTGTGTGTCTGTGTGTCTGTGTGTCTGTGTGTCTGTGTGTCTGTGTGTCTGTGTGTCTGTGTGTCTGTGTGTCTGTGTGTCTGTGTGTCTGTGTGTCTGTGTGTCTGTGTGTCTGTGTGTCTGTGTGTCTGTGTGTGTGTGTGTGTGTGTGTACCTATTTTTTGTGACGACGAGTCCGGAGAAACTACTGAAGGTATCGGGACGAAACTTCATATTTAGAAGTTTCATAACCAAACTTAGAGCTGAAAAGCTTTCTGTTGAAAAGGGTCCAAAGGAACTGGAGGTTTAGTCTTAGCATTTTTGAAAGATTTTGCAAATAAGCCGCCATTTCTGGAATTTCGTCGAAATAGTTAAATAATAAATTAAAGATGAGGAAATTCTGAATAATTTATGACTATGACATTTTTTGGTACAATCAATAGTATAGTTGCATGAGCAAATTCTATTTCATCGAGATCGGTCGTACTGCATTTAAACTAGTAGCCAGGATATGTCAGAAATTATGATTCTAATGACAGTAGGTAATGTCAGGCTAATGTTTTGACATGATTTTGACAACACCTACTGTCAATATAAGTTGCGTTAGGATATTGTACACCGTCACTTTTTACACCCAAGAACACGTAAGTGTCATTTGAACGGTGTACCCGGTGTCAACGGTGTACAATATCCGAACGTAGCTTAATCGACATAATATCTGTCTAGTTCTACTAGTTTTATTTTAATGCAGACATAGGCGATCTCGATCAAATAGAATCTCATGCAGCTAAATTATTAATTTTATATATAGTATGATAAAGTCATGTGCCTGGCCACATCAGATTTTTTTACCTTGGTCAAAAATGTTCAGGGATCCCAATAGGACATATTTCCGCTAAAATCTCAAATTTCTTTTTCGACACGATTACAATAGTTTGTCATAAAGTAAAAGCGAAATAACAAAAAGTGGGTTCAGAAGTTTGACTTGGCCGGTTAATGTGACTACCTGCCACCATTTAGTGACTTAATCTAATTTATTTTTCAGCTATTTCTAAAATTGCTTTCATTGCCTGATATAAAATTTCATAGGCTGATTTTAAAATGAAAAACAAGAATTCTAATTACTACAATATGAGATTCTTTAACATCAAAATTTTCACGGGTTATCACAATAAATATGTGACGTGTCATCTGATATAAAATATGTCATGATGTATTTCGCTACTAATTTTGTATTGCTGAAATAAGGCTGGGGTAAGAGTGGGCAACAGTGAAAATATACTATGTTTATGTTTTAAAATACGAAGCAAGCAATTATGTTGGTAATGTTTAAAAGGCTTTGGTGTCGGTTCTGAAGCACAAACGACTTCTCTCAACTCTATTATACAGTTACATAGATGCGAAAATCGTATGTTGTTATGGATTGACACACATGGTTTTTAGAGATTGCCGAAAAGTAGGGTCGTGTGAAGCATCAATGGGCCGTGAATAACTCATGACGTTGGTTGACACGATATTGATGGGGATTATTTTTCATTAGTAATATCCAATCAATGTGTTTGCAAAAGTCCAACTGAGTTTGAATTAGCTTGATTTGTTTAATTTCACTGGGCTAGTGCTTCATGGTCAATAAGTGAGTTTATAGGAAGTGCTTACACACTTTCATTTTCTTTTCGTGATGTATGGAAGTTTACAATTTTTAAACGTGAACAACAATTTTATGAGATTTTGTGGTTACATGGGTGATTTTAGGTTCAATAGATAGAATTAGCTAAACTTATAAAGTAAGAACACTTACTTGGGTACACCTTAAGGTCATATTTGGTGTTATCTCTCTCATACCGGACGAATATCCCGAATAAAATTAATAATATCAATTGGAAACTGAGCACAGTGAATATGTCCCTAATTTTCGGACCCATGACACTCTGCATCACGTTAGGGACTGTCATTTTT
This sequence comes from Aphodius sticticus, assembly GCA_963966075.1. Taxonomy (NCBI): domain Eukaryota; kingdom Metazoa; phylum Arthropoda; class Insecta; order Coleoptera; family Scarabaeidae; genus Aphodius; species Aphodius sticticus. The sequence continues at coordinate 14,494,525 of OZ014512.1, forward strand.
AACGAGCTACCGACAAACGACCGAAATAAGCACACCGCAGTCAGAACTAAACTAAACGTTATCACCGGCGCAAGGTAATGGTAATTGCGAACAGTGCTTGCGTCTTATTCACAAGAAAATTAGTGTGGTTAGATAGGTTAGCGTGTTCGGTTAAAGATGTTTGCGTATGAAAAACTTATAGATTTAAGTAGGCTAATTTGATCTGCTTTTATATCGCGTGTATGGTAGATATAGTTTGGTGTTGTTTGGGATAAAAATAAATGTAAAGGAGAAAGTAAAAGTGGACATTTGATAATTGTGTTATGGAAAGTAAATCTAATCTACTTAATTACATATAATAATGTAGTAAACTATTTCATATTTGTAGATGTATAAAGTTTGGAATGATAATAATGAAACAATTATTATGAGCAATATGTGTAACTACAGGCGTATGAGTAACAATGATTTGATAACGCCATTGTTTCTAATGCTAATCACTGTAGAACTGTTGATCTTGCATATCTGAGTTAATATTAGCAACGAGGTGTCACATGCTTGCACTCTACAGATAAAATTTTCCTCCGCCCCAAACCTATTTTTCAATTATTTAAATTTAAAAAACGTATTTAGTTTTAATTGTAATATCGACCCATGCAACGAAGACTATAGTAACTATAGTGCAACCCTATGTAGTTACTATAAATAGTCTTCGTTGCATGGGTCGATATTATGAAACCAGCCGTATCGGATCCAGCGCTCCGCGCCCCAGCACCCTATTCCGTATAACACCCCATCGTGTCGGAGTCCTAAACCCTCTTCACACGCTACAATTTGCTCTGCGTTGGTCACATATCGCTTTTAAAGTCCATAACGTCTTGATGAAAACGTTCACCATGTTCTTTGGGATAAGCTGCCAGGTCGATTTTAAATTTTTGGATGATCCTAATAGAGACAACTACATCTTTCCAATAGGGTGGCTCGTTTTTTAGCTTTATTTTTTTTTCAAAATGCCTGGACCTGCAAAAGTTGCCCACCCATGACACCTTCCCACCTGTAAATGTTTTTGCCGATCGGACATTATCTGTTCGAACTTTTGCTCTTTATGTTCGTTATGTTATTCAAAATGGTAGCTTTGGAAAATTTGGCACTAGTTCTTATTTAATGCGCTCAGACGGATGTTTTATGACCAAAAAGGGCCAGGAGGTACACAACTGCAGTATAAATCATAAGCCGTCTTTGGGGGTGAACCTAATGGGGGTGGGAGAAAGGATAAAAATGAGCGTTTGAATCATAAATTCAACAATTGTTTATACAACGTGGGAAAAAGATAAAAAACGATGCACGGTTGAACCATGCATCATTTTCTATATGTCGGCTCGTGCACTTAATTAGGCTGATACCAACATACCAAGTGACCAAGAGTCCACTACGTTGATGTGATCGCACTGTGGCTCCCAATCAAACCATTACCCCTAACCAATCATATATATTATGAAGGATTTCATTAATGGGAATCATCGTCACCAATGGTGCTGATAAACTAGGATTTATTATCGATTTTAGGTAAAACTTGCCTTGTAACTAAAGTTGATTGAATGTGGCGATCCCGCGCATCACCTCCAATAACAATTGATGATGCCCCCGTAACAAGCTGCACTGTACGCTTGACTGCCATAGTGTGGCAGTCAAGCGTGAAGTTCTGTTCTGGTTGATGTCCCACTATGGGTAATGATAAGGAAACTCCATTCCATAACTGATGATTCCCGGCATTTTGTCATTTTGACCATTTGGAGTTTTAATGTTATGTTATATCACTATAATAGAAATTGTCAAAATATATCAAGATGTATCAACACAGGCTGTTTCAAAAATAACGGCTAACCTTGAAGGAGCATATCCGCCAAAGACAGAGAAGCGATTTTGGTCAAATAACGTATAGTCTACTTCAAACTTTTAAGTACCAACAAAATTGTATCGAAGAAATTGTCTAAGGCCTGCCCTGGTGCATAGCCGATCGCGCATGACTGAAATACGGTTGCAAACGTACGTAAGCGAACATTTATCAATTGAAACTTAGAGAGATTAGTACGTACCTAATACGGAAATGTGATGCGGATTTACAAACATTGTGACTGCAAAGCGATATCCGTCTAACAAAACAAACCGAGTAAACACAGCAATTATGTTTCACGGGCGATCAAAGTTATGTCGCATTCTAACCATATAATTGTCGCCCATCTGTACTACACAAATCACTACGCAAACACAGCCCATTATGATCCCACAGTCCAAAAGATTCTTAATGTTGATAACCGAACAAACAGCGGACCACTATTGTACGTACATACGGACGAACCTGGCGAATGTACGTCATTGTCGCTCTGAGCGAGAAAGGCCGGAGTGGAGGGAGGCCGATATGTTGCCGGCGGCGTTGATTTGTCACCATTTGCAACACAACTATGGCGGAGTGTTGTCGATTTTCTTGCATACATTATTTCTAGGTTTTTCATTTCGTACTTTTAAAGTTTAATGTTCAAGCTTCCATTTCAGACTGCATAAAGAATTCTATCGCCTACGATTATTTTTCGACAAGGCATCAAAATGTGTAAAAAAGCGTAATTTTTGACACTTTAAAGCAGTGCTGCCACTACAAAAGCAGATAGAAAACAGAATAATCAGCATTTACTTATGCTTCTCAACATGGCGAATCAGGAAATATCGGTTTTAACACAGTTCAGAAAATAAATAGTCCTGTCCAAGGATTGTCCAAGTAGTTCGCGTATTTACGATGATGATTTTTTTAAAATTTTATGGATAACGTTTACAATAAATACTTTTTTACTCATAAATCAACTTTGTTTTTGCAAGATAAGCCTCCGTGACATTTGCTGTTGCATATTTTTCCAGCGGATATACGTAGAAGTGGAATTCTTGATTTAATTTTAAATTGCACTGACACTTGTGTTTAAAATTATATGGCTTTCCTAAGGAGAATAATGTTATATATGACGAACTACACCATCTTTTTATCTATTTTGTTTTGAGGAAAGTTGACTATTATTTTTGGCTGTCTACAAGTATCTTGTTTCACATCAAGTCTCATATGGAATTACGTACCCTCACAGTCGTCTAGATTTATTTTGCGTTGCCTGAGTGTGTTTCTGGGTCGATGTCATCCGCCGAAGTCGTTCTGGTCCCGGCGTTGCCGGGATTTGAAAAGAGCATTTAGAGCTGATATTTATCTGTTGCTCTCTCTGTCAGTTCAAGAGGCCATACATTATTCATACTGGGCGGGCACTGAGTCGAGCAGGGCTTCGGATTTAATAAGCAAAATGGAATTATTTTAAATTGCTTTCAATTACCAACCCCCCCTTTCATTGTTGACGCTAATGTATTCGACAATATTGTGATGGAAATTATGAGTAGGCCGTGGCCAGTGGCCAAATCGATAAATGCAAATGCCCCGTGCCATGTTAATATCAAGCGCGATTTGATGTGTGGTGTACGGAATTCAATCAATAGTTTTGCCGTGTTTGGGTAGTTAATTGATTCCGGTTTGGGATGTGGTGATTGTTTGCTGAAAGAAAACGCAGCTGTATATCTGGCGGTTGATATTCCATTAAAGAGTCTATTTGCTTTAGAGATTTCGGAAATGTGGTGTCCAGTATGTGAAAGGATACGCACTCAATAATACGCATTCAAGGACACTACAGCTTTTTTTCCGTTGGTCGACTTTTGGAGGGAATTGCTTATTATATTTTACATATGATTCTTCTGAAGGATTCTTATTGGGTTCTTTATCATATGATGCAGCTTGTAAAAAGCAAAATCCTGTAAACACAAACAGAAAACCCAGGCTTCATCCTCAACGTGTGGGTCGATTCTGGGCACTCCTAGAACGTCTGTAAGGGTTAAGGGTTAAACCTTAGAATTGTGAGCGCCCATTCTGTATTGCGCCAAACTTTATAGATCTGCACGATCTGTCGAAAATACGAATTTGACCCATCATTTACCAATAAAATATAAAACTGAAATATTTGAGAACTTTTAAATATTACCCAATTTCTACAATAATTTATGTTTGAAGAACTTTCTGGGTGTTTCAGAAATAACGGCTGACCTTGAAGGAGCATATGGAGAAGATGAAGTCCGTCCCTGCTCAGCGCAAGAAAATCGACAACACTCCATCGCAGTTGTGGTGCAACTGGTGACACGTCGCCGGAAACATCAGTCTCCCCCCACATTGGCGTGACTGCTACGGCGACATAGACCTACATTCGCCAGGCTCATATGTGGTAAGCTGTTTCTACGTTTATCTATAATAAGATACTTTTGGATTGTGGAATCTTTATGGGGTTGCGTTTGTGTAGTGATTTGTTTAGTACCAGAGTCGTATAGATGCCAATTGTATGCGAATCTGACAAATCGGTACAATTATAAGAAAATACATAAACATGATGCCAGCCGCACACCAAAGATGCGTACAAAAAGCACGCAGCCAATGCAGTAAGACAGTGATTCCCAAACTGTGCGCCGCCCGGGGAGCCGCGGCGTCTTCACAAGGGCGCCGCGAAATATTGCAAAAGTTTCGTAATTCCAAGTGCCTTTGTCTAATAAGTTAATAACACAGTTAGTCAAAGAATACATCAAATGGCGGAAGATAAATGTCAAAGATCAATTAATTGAACAAAGCAAAGCAGTTGAATTTGAATTGCAGTTAGATGAGGCTACGGATAATAATAAAGATGCTAATTTGATATGCTATCTACGGTTTATAGATGTATTTAATAATATTAAAGATCTTCTGTTTTGTAAAAATATCACTGCAGGAGCGAAGACTCAGGACCGGTTCGAGATTCATATCTGAAAACAATTTGAATTATCCTAAATACGTTGGTGAACAAACTCCGGGCAGGCCAGATGGTTTGTTTTAAGGAATGAGTACAAACACAGGTTTAATACTGATTTTATTAAGAAATTATTTGGGTTTATATACAAAAAGTGTCCTAAAAACTATTACAGCGGTGCTAAACATTAATGAATTTTATTGATGTAAGACTGAAATAAACACAACGAATTATGTTGGGCGGCACTGGTTTCAAATTGCACATTGAACGCTGGTTCTGCAGAGTTGCAATTCTTCAATCGATACTAGGTGCTACCTGGATTATTGGCAATGCAATTACGAATTTTGCTACGTTTTGTTTTGATGAATTGGAAGTGGCGAAATATTACATACATAAGCGACTTCACAATTGTAATGGAAAGTTACCAACATTTGTATTTTATTTAGGAATTTGGGAAGATATTTTTGTTAGCACCGGATAAAAAAGAAAAAATTGTTTAATGTAATTAAACAAATTGCCCCGCCGGAATAACTATCTCTAAGGTCAAGTAACCACTTAAAACCGATTAATATGGTAATATTAAGCAACACAATTGGGTCTCTTGTATCGGCACTCTCAGTTCAGCACTGCACAGTTTGGACTTCTGTATACAATGGTTGGAGTGACCTGACATCTTCTTCACTGTTATGGTGTTGACGCTGTGGTTGTACCAGATGGTGTACTGAAGATGGCTCCACATCGGTGAGTAAGGATCGTCTTTGGCGTGGTACTGGTTTCATTAGGATGGCCTGGTCCTGGGTGGCCAATGGATTTGGTTTATTAAATCTTCTTTTTAATGAACGCACTACAACCCACAGGGTGACACATAGGGCTAGTATGGTAGTGGTGGTGACAGTACTGGCCATCACGCCATGATGACGCACATTATGCCACAATACGTTCGAGATTTCTTGATGGATGGCGTCTTCATCCATCTTTAGTTCTCTTAAGTCATCGGAGACGGATAATACTGGTTCCTCTTGAATTGGTGCTGATCGATGCTTCTGGGCTGCTAGCAGAGTAAAATTTCCTGGTAATACCACTGCTTTGTTGTAGCTGCCAAGTATCGTAAGACTGTCGTCCTTCTTTGGGGTGAGAATGTTCTGTTTTGTTTTGATGATGCAGTCTTGTGACAGTTGAATGATTCCGGTCTTTCTCAGTTCGACATCTTCTTTCACGCCATTGCAGGTAACTGCGATCCGTTGTGGAGTTACGGAGATAAAAAGCCATGTATTGATCATGTACAGTTGTTTCCAAACCACGGAGTGAAGTTTCACTTCCACAACATCGCAGCTTTGTTTCTCATGCCGATTGAATAATTCATCTATGATACAGTTGTTGTTAGTTTCAATATTCTTTACTGTTGTAGGAGAACAGAGATAATTCGTGTCATCCAATGCTATTGATTTTCGATACTCTTCATCCGTCATTTGAAAGTATAGTTGGTTATTGTAGTCGATGGCAATGATATCGTTTGGAATATCAAATACCCAGTAAGAGCCGTCTTCTATCTGTAGTGGTATGGCGTTGACCTTGATCACGTCAAATTGGTTTATCTCTGCCATTGGGAAGAAGGCTTGGACACTGATAACATCATCTTCATGTACCACTTTTGTTTTGATGATGGATGATATGATATAAAGATTTGAGGGAAGCTTCTTATTTGCGTCTTTGATCATGTGGTGAATGTGAGCTGGTGAGATCAGATCGTACACGTTGTCATTGCCCAAATTTACATTCAATAAATGAGTGTAGTAGTCACAGAGTTCTGTTAACACGTTAGTAGCCAGTTGATACGCATTAAGGACATTGATGTTGAGCTTGTTGACGTCGATCGCTCGGAACCATCCTTGACTATTGTTTATTGCTTGAAGTCCTTGATTCAGTTTTCGTCGGAATCTCTCTAGGCGATCGTTGATTCGTGTTTCGGTTTTATTGAAGGTAGACAACGCAGACAACATGAACTTAGTTTGATGATTTGAAGCCGTGATGAGTTCCCTTTGATTTCTCTCCAGAGCTTCAATGTTGGTGTACACTTCGTCGTTTACACCAAAAATTGAAGTCAGTAATTTTCCTAGAAGACCTCTTCGTTGTCGGTTCTTGATCACTGCGTCAATGCCATCTATTATCCAATGTGCTTCTTTCTCTTGTTCCTTGAGATGGTGTAGAAAACTGATGCATTGGGTAGATGATGATAATTTCTTCGTTTCATTACAGAGTTTTTCGAATTGGTTGACTGCTGTAGATGTGGTGTTCATTTCTTCAAATATCTTCTGTCTGCTAAAGTCAATGTCCAGCTTGAAAATACCTCGCTGAATTTTTGCTTGGCCAATGTGTTCCACATACAGGCCTGGTGTTGGATATTTCACTGTGTAATTTGCTATAGTTAGTTTCGGCAATATTACTAGCAACGCCATGAAGAACCATATCACTGAGAAGCTTCTTCGTTTGAATTGTTTTGTAGGTCGTGCAGCCGGGACTTCCTTGTGTTGTTTCTCTACTGTGGCCAGATTAGACTTTATGTGCATTGACTTTTCATCTGGCTTCTCTGTTGAGGGAAGTAATGGAATGAGGTTGTGAATTGCTCTTTTGGTAATGGTCCCTCCGGGTTTTTCTAATGATACCACTCTCACAGTACCATCGCCTGCTGGATGGGTTTCCAATACCCTTGCCAAGGGCCATTTGGTTGGAGTAATGTTGTTTTCTTTTATCAGGACAATGTTGCCTGGTTCCAGATTTTGTTGGGGTGTTTTCCACTTGTAGCGCTGCTGGAGGTTACTTAGATATTCCGATGACCATTTTTGCCAGAAGTCTTTTTTCATTTTTTGCAGAAGCCTCCATCGGGATGATAGATTTGTATTGATGTCTGTTGTTATGGGATCTGAAGACGATAGAAGAGGCCTCCCAATCAGGAAATGACCGGGTGTTAAGATGAGGGGGTCTTTGCCATCAGTACCCAATGTACATAAGGGTCTTGAATTGAGACATGCTTCTATCTGGTGTAGTAATGTTGTTACTTCTTCATAGGTTAAAGTGGCGTCTCCAACCACTCGTTTAAAGTGGTACTTCATCGATTTCACTCCTGCCTCCCATATTCCTCCGAAGTGGGGAGCTGCCGGCGGGATGAAATACCACTGGGTGCCTTGGGTCGCCACATTATCTTGGACTGCTGGAGATTTTGTTAACTGTGATACTTCTTTTTCCAGACTCTTGCTTGCTCCAACGAACGTTGTACCATTGTCGCTAAACATGTACGAACATTGTCCTCTCCTTGCGGTGAATCTTCTAAACGCTGCAAGGAATGCGTCCGTGGTCATATCCGTGACGGCTTCTAGATGTATAGCTTTTGTCGCGAGGCACACGAAAACTGCTATGTACCCTTTGTATGACTTGTGCCCTCTGCCTTTTGTCGTTCTTAGTTGGATTGGGCCAGCATAGTCTACACCTGTATGTGAGAAGGGCGGTGATGCTGTTACCCTTTCTGCCGGAAGATCTCCCATCAATTGTTGCTTAGTAACTGCTTTGAATCGAATACACGTAGTGCATTTTCGTAACCAACATTGTACATTTCTTTTTCCATATACAATCCAATAGTTCATTCTGGTATGGGCCAGGGTTGATTGAATTCCTCCGTGCAGAGTCTTGTGGTGAGAGTCTTGAATAACCAAATTTGTCAGATGATGGTCAGGTGGCAAAATGATTGGATGTTTTGTGTTGTAAGGCAGAGCTGAATTCTTCAGCCTTCCCCCGACGCGCAGTAGTCCTTTTTCATCAATAAATGGATTCAGACTTGCTAGTTTATTATTACCATTGAGATGATTGTGCTTTTTTAATTCCAGAAGTTCTGTTTTAAACTCTTCGCTTTGAACTGCTTGAATCAATTGTACCAACGTTAAGTTCATTTCACTGACAGTAAGAAACCCCATCTCTCGTTCGACTTTTCTTGCTGCAGCTAGGAATCTTTTGCAGTATGTCGTTACTCTCACCAGTCTTGTTAAGGATGAAAATTCTTCAATGTGGTAATTTCGACGCGTGGTAACTGTGGCCTGGTGACACGCTTTTTGTTCTTCTTTTGTTTCAGGTAACTTTTCTTGCTTCGGCCATATAGCAGCATGTACGAGCCAGGATGGACCTTTCCACCACATGGAGTGAGTGCCAATTTTTTCAGGATCAATACCCCGTGATATTATATCGGCTGGGTTATCCTTGGTATCCACGTGGTACCAGAATTTACTGGGAAGCATACTGTTTATTTCTGCAACTCGATTTGCGACGAATGTTTTCCACCGCGACACTTCGCCTTTGATCCATGATAATGCTATCATTGAATCTGTCCATGCGTATACCGGCACGTGTTCCCACTCCAATGCTTTGACTGAACGTTTAATCAATTTTGCCAGCAGCACAGCAGCACACAGCTCTAATCTTGGTAATGTGGCCTTGGTTCTGGCAGGTGCTACCTTTGATTTTGCGATCAGAATGGTTGATTGGAATTTACTTTGACTATCCGTCGTTCTGACGTAGATCACAGCGCCATAAGCCGTTTCAGAGGCATCGCAAAAGCCGTGCAGTTCTATGTTTGATGTAGTCGTGGTATGAACCCATCGTGGCATGGAAATGTTTTCTAAGTTTTTTAGTTTGGATTGGAACTCATTCCATTTCTTCTGAATGACATCGGGGGGTGGTTGATCCCATTTCAAATTGTGTAGCCATAACTCTTGAATTAACGTTTTGGCATTGATGACAACTCCGGATACCTCTGCATGTATACGTTGTTTTGGGAGTCCTAGCATTTGAGCTGCATGTTCTGTTATGAAACAGGCTTGGGATCCTGGATCGATCAGCACACGAAGATATTCTCCTTCACCAGATATCTTCTTGGTTTTAACTAGTGCTGTTGCTAGTAGTACTGTTCCTTCCTGGGTACCAACGTGAGTGGATAGTTTTGCTGTTGGCGACCATGTTTTCTTTATTGGGATGTGTTGTCCAGACTTTAAAGGTGTAAATTCATTCTGGACGTCACGATAGTGCAGTAGGCTATGGTGTGGGTTGTTGCAGATGGCACATTTGATGGTACTCCAGCATTTCCTGGTATTATCGTGATTCATGCAAGTTTGGCATAGATTGCTGCTTTTTACGAAATCCATTCTCTGATCCACTGATAGCGTTTTGAACTTCGGGCAACTGTGAATGAAGTGGTCTTCTTGGCAATATTTGCAGATTATTATTCTGTCTTGATATTTTTTATTTTGGTACGGCGTCACCTTCTTCTTAGACTCCCCCATTGCTTCAAGTGATTGGAACCGTTTCTTCAAGAATCGAACTAGATCCGCGTATTCCTGGATATCATTTGGGTTCTCGAGAGATTGCTCGTATAATTTATTTGTCTCTGGATCCCATTTTCTCACCAGAATGCGGATGATTAGTGGACCCCAGGTGTTGGTCGGTACCTTCAAGTTATTGATAGCTTGTAGGCATTCACACGTTGTGTCGTGCAATTGTTTAATTTTTTCCAACGATTCATCTTGGAAGGGTGGGATGTCCAGAATCCTGTCCAGGAGTTTTGACAGGATTAGTCGGTTGTTTTGGTACCGATTTTGTAAGATGTCCCATGCCGTCAAGTAGTTGGCATCTGATATCGCCAGATGCTGTATGATGCGACTTGCTTCTCCCTCCAGGTTGGTTTTTAGGTACTGCATTTTCTCTGCATTTGTCAATGACGTGTTAAGATGAACGATTTCGTTGAATAGATCATGGAAGGTGGGCCAGTTGTCGTAGGATCCATTAAAACTTGGAATTTTAATTTGTGGTAGCCTAATGGTGTTGCTCGGTGTGGGGTTGTTAGGTACGTCCTTGTGGATTGCTTCGTCCAATTTTTCCATGACCTCATCGTACAGGTCGACACATTTCTTGTACACCTCGTCTGAAAAGTATTCGTCGTCGTGTTGATCTTCATGTATTAGAATCTCTTCGTTCAATTCGCCTATTGCATCGAATTGCTTATATAACCGTTGTTTGAGGTTTTCATATCTTGATTTGCTTTTATTTTGTAGTAATTCAGCCTTCGTTTGACCGATTACTTCCTTTATTTGTTTGATTTTTATATCTTGCTTCTTCATTCGGTACGCCTGTTGGCTGTCTTGTTGGTTCGACTTCTCTTCTTCTGTCGGCGTTTCTTGCTTAGGGCATTCGTTCAAATATTTTTGCGTTTCTTGAACTTGCCTTTTAAGCTGTTCAAAGTAGTTTTGGACGAAGTATGGGTGTGTTGCATCTTTAATTTCCATGAGCTTCTCATGATTGGCTTTCACTTTCTCCCAATATTCGTCCAGTTTCTTCTGGTGGCTTTGGATGTACTGCTTTGTCTTCCTTGACTGAGAATCCTTCGCCATGTTTCTTGATAATTTTTTAATTTCTTGTCCCAGTTCATCCTGCATGCGGGCGTATTGATCTAGTTCTTCGGACATGTTAATCTCCTTTTCTTGAACTGCTTTTTGGACGCGAACGAACTGTTGCCGACGCGATCCGAATTACGTAATTACGACTGATGCGCACTCACGCCGTTGATTTGTGTCCTGCCGACTGTGCGTAGGGACTTTCCGCGCGCGTTTGCTAAACTGTGTTTGTTAGGTATGGTGTAGTAAGCTAGGTTAAATTGGGTAAATTTCGTAGCCTTGGACCATAGCTTAAAAAAGGAGCACTACTGAGAGACCAGACTCAATCTCCCCAACGCCTAAGGTGTCTTACTGGCGTAGTGCAGGTAAATGTAGGTATGATGGAATAGGAACACTACTGGAGACCAGACTCAATCTCCAAATGCCTAAGGTGTCTTACTGGCGTAGTGCAGGTAAATGTAGGTATGATGGAATAGGAACACTACTGGAGACCAGACTCAATCTCCAAATGCCTAAGGTGTCTTACTGGCGTAGTGTGGGTAAGGGGGCTCGACGGACCATGAACAAACTCCGGGCAGGCCAGATGGTTTGTTTTAAGGAATGAGTACAAACACAGGTTTAATACTGATTTTATTAAGAAATTATTTGGGTTTATATACAAAAAGTGTCCTAAAAACTATTACAGCGGTGCTAAACATTAATGAATTTTATTGATGTAAGACTGAAATAAACACAACGAATTATGTTGGGCGGCACTGGTTTCAAATTGCACATTGAACGCTGGTTCTGCAGAGTTGCAATTCTTCAATCGATACTAGGTGCTACCTGGATTATTGGCAATGCAATTACGAATTTTGCTACGTTTTGTTTTGATGAATTGGAAGTGGCAAAATATTACATACATAAGCGACTTCACAATTGTAATGGAAAGTTACCAACATTTGTATTTTATTTAGGAATTTGGGAAGATATTTTTGTTAGCACCGGATAAAAAAGAAAAAATTGTTTAATGTAATTAAACAGTTGGTGTCTGTACTAATGGAGCTCGCTTACAGGTGCTTATTCGAAGCAAATCACCAAATGCACTGCGGACCCATTGCATTATTCTTGAGTGTGTATCGAAAAAACTCTTTTTTGAAATTCAACATTTCAAGTTGATAAAGAGTTCTCCCTATGGACCTACATATACCACAAAGAAAAATGGCCGAGTTGAAAAATATTTAGGTCTCCCGCAAGAGGCTTAAATATTATAATTATTGTTTTATAAAATTAGATTTTTTTTATAGAAAGATGAAGTGATTTTGTCTTTTCAAGTAGAAAAAGTTTAACAATAAGATTTAGATCGCGTGCAGTTTATTTAGATTCATAGAACTTTTAGAAAAATGACCATTTTCTTATAATTTAAAAAATATGTTTAAATGTTGATAAAAGTTTATTTATCATTAAATATTTTATTATGTGCATCCATGTGGGCTTTGATGAAGAATAATCTCGTAATCTTTCATTAAAAAATCTGATGTGGCCAGGCACATGACTTTATCATACTATATATAAAATTAATAGTTTAGCTGCATGAGATTCTATTTGATCGAGATCGGCTATGTCTGCATTAAAATAAAACTAGTAGAACTAGACAGATATGTCGATTAAAGCTGCGTTCGGATATTGTACTCCGTTGACACCGGGTACACCGTCCAAATGACACTTACGTGTTATTGGGTGTAAAAAGTGTAATGCAATATGCGAACGCAGCTTATATTGACAGAACTTATTGTCAAAACATTAGCGTTTGACACCAAGACTACCTACCGTCATTAGAATCAAAAAATCTGACAAATCCTGGCTACTAGTTTTCATGCAGTACGACCGATCTCGTAGAAATAGAATTTGCTCATGCAGCTAAACTATTGATTGTACCAAAAAATGTCATAGTGATAAATTATTCAGAATTTCCTCATCTTTAATTTATTATTTAACTATTTCGACGAAATTCCAGAAATGGCGGCTTATTTGCAAAATCTTTCAAAAATGCTAAGACTAAACCTCCAGTTCCTTTGGGCCCTCTTCAACAGAAAGCTTTTCAGCTCTAAGTTTGGTTATGAAACTTCTAAATATGAAGTTTCGTCCCGATACCTTTAGTAGTTTCTCCGGAATCGTCGCCACAAAAAACGGGTACACACACACATACACACACACACACACACACACACACAGACATTTTTTTGTACCTTGGTCAAAAATGTTCAGGGGACCCAAAAAGACATATTTCCGCTAAAATCTCAAAAATTTTTTTTGGCACGATTACAATACTTTACATACTGCGTATGATAAAGTAAAAAATATGAATAAATTCGAATTTTTAAAGAAAATACAAACTTTAGGCCTCCTGCGGGAGACCTAAATATTTTTCAAATGGGCCAATTTTTTTGTGGTATATGTGGGTGCATAGAGATAACTTTTAACAACTTGAAATTTTGAATTTCTAAAATAACGTTTTTTCGATGAAGAAGTGCTTGCGTCAAAGCATCTGAGTCCTCGACTGAATCAGGTGCTTCTATGTGTGGTGAATGTGGTAAATTTACTAACATATCGTCCATTGAAAGAAAGGTTTTTAAAAAAACTGTGGAAGGATATGGGAGTCGAACACTCATCTTTACGTTATGATATAGCAGTGCAGGATGGTTCTCTCGAGGTAATGTTTAAGTACCTTTGAATTGCCGTCAGACATTCTTATTTCCCTTAAAGAAGAGGGATGCAAAGATGCAGAATATTTTGTTAGTGCTGATTTTTTAATAAAACTGGAATATTTGTGCACCATTTTTGAAAAGCTGGATATCCTTAATGTCTCTCTGCAGCAATATGCGCCTTTTGAAATCAACGGAAAGCTTCTATAAAAAAACGTATATATAAAAAAGTAAAGATTGTTTCTTAATATTACAGCAATTTTTGATGTCAAATGAATGTGATCTTTCTCAAGATATAAAAACCATGTTTGAAGAGCACTTATCACAGGTAATTATCTGCGTAGAAAAATATGTTCCAAATGAAAGTTCGATAACTTTGCGTGTATTCAAAATCCATTTAACACTAGTTACGTCTGAATTTACTTCAGCAGAAGAAGAGCATCTTATCTTGTGATAGCAGTTTGAAAACAAAATTTGGCAGCGACAGAGTTTTGGATTTCAATAAACGATTAATATCCCCTTCTACGGGATAAGGCTCAGCGGATTTTTGACTTCGTATTTGTACGAAGCATCAGGGTTTTCGGCAGCCGCTGTAGTAAAAAGCAAGAATAGTCGTGGAAACGCAAATGAGGGTGGCCGTGTTCAGTTTATCTCCACGATTTGAAAAAATATGCAGTGCCTAGCAGGCTCATCCATCACATTAATTATAAATAAATACTAATTAAATTTAATATTAATAATGGTATAAAAATTTTTTTTTTATCTCTTACTAATAGCCATTCATTTACTTAGAGTAGGGCGCCATGGAAGTATTTTAATTGAAAACGGGCGCCGCGACTAGGAAAAGTTGGGGAACCACTCACTAAGACACAATAGAGTCTCATATATTTATGTTTAGATCCGTACACTGAACCAAAAATTTTTGCTAGTCTAACTTGTCACTTATAAAACTTTTGTGTCGCTGTCTGTGCAATGTCCTAGTGCAAAAGAATTTTGGTATTCTTATTATTTGGTAGAATTATGGATCTAATACTTACCTCACTTTTATTACATCAAGTTGAACTTCATTGATTTAAAAAGTATATAGTAAAAGAAAACAAGGACAATAAAATTTGAGTCTTTTTATTTTATAAAACACATGGAATCGTGAAATCTTACAACGTCTATAAATCAAAGATATTGATCATAATATAATTGGCCAAAAAGGATCTTACATAGACTTTAAAGGATATATGGAATAATTACGTCATGCGTCTGTTTTAATTTTAATTTATATTTTGTATGTACACCTCGCTTTTTAATCAAATTAACTGATTTTTTTGTTTCTTTAAATATCCCATATATCATTTTATAGAGCACAACACATTTATACAATTTCTTTAATGTAGAATAAAGACTAATATTATACAAAAATATATTATAAATAAATCGCATGTTATACACTATATATCGTAAAATAGCATCACGTTGGATAAACGTACATTGAAAGTTGCGAATGTTACGAACAAAATTCAAATATACATATTTTGCAAAAATTTTACGCTTACGATAAATGATCACATTTCATTAAAATTTTTTCTCATCTTTTCAACATTAGAATTAACGGAAATACACGCAATCAATACAATTATTTTAACATCGAATAATTCAAATTTGAGACAAAGAAATTACAATCCCCAAAACTTAAAGTATTGAGTGCGTATATTGGATTGCTAAAAAGTGTGCTTAAATATTTAAAGTCATTTATGAATATTTAAAAATACACTTACAATTACTTTTTATAGTTTTTTTTTTTGTTCATAATTTTCTTTACAAAGTTAAAATTACGCCATATAACTTAGCAATCAGTTTGGAATTGTTTAGTTCACCTCTCATATATATTATTATAAATAATCGTAATAATGGTTTCATTTTTCGGCAATAGAATTTTTCGTTGTCTCCCCTCTAACTACATCTACGACCTCAAAAAGACAAAATCGCGTTTTCAGTCATTTTACGAAGTGAACTGAAAAATTCAAACTTATCTACATGCTGTTTGCAGGTCAGGTTTTTTTAATTATTATTATTTTTTTTTGTGAGACTACATCAATTTATTACACTGTTAAAATTCTGTGTGTGTGTGATATTACAATGTTAACAGCCATGTGAGTTAATTTTATTATTAGAAAGGTAACACATATTTACAAAGTTATATTGATGATTATTCTGCTATACATCTATATGTCGATATGCTGGATGAAAAAAAAATAATAAGATGGTCTAGGATGAAAACAATAGGGCATATTTGCAAAATTTACGTAAGGCCAGTCAGTAAGGAGCAGTCAATTCAAAATACATCATACTATAAGTTTTTAAAATTTTGATTGCTGATGGTTCTATTGGACCGATAAAATGTTTTTCAAAATTCAGTCATCATTATCGTTATGTACATTAGTGTGTGTGTGTGGGTGTTGTGTACTAGGAAGTGGCTATAAGAAACTGCTATAACTACAAATTGACACAAGTTGATTTTTTCTGGGCTTCAGCTATAGAATAAGTTTTGACATCATTTCTTCAGAAAAGCATAAAAAGACAGCTATCAAGTTTCCCTGTTCTTGCAATCATAAATAACTTATAACAAATTATAAATGACTGTGAAGCAAATTACATTAATGACCTTAAGAGATTGAAATACACGTTTGTTCCATATAGAAAACTTGTAGAGACATTCGCTCTACAGAAAATATTTTCATGCTCACAGGATGTCCTACAACAACGTACCAAGCACCAACTTAAACTTATGTTTTTTTTTAATGGAATAGCAGATTTGCAGTTTTTGATTTTTATCCTAATTATAATGACATCAACTTCTATTAAGCTATTATCAACTGCTTCTGAAATATTTTTAAATTATTGACAAAACAGGAATTTAAAAAAAATCCTTTTGAGATAACTAACGAGGATAAAGAAACAGGTCAACTCGTTTTGAATAGTAAAAATGTCACACTTTTCAATAGTTTTATTGTTGATTTCAAAGTCTACTATGATTTATCCAGAATAAATGGAGGTTTGCTGTATGTCAAATAACTTTAGAATTTTTTAAATGGAACACCTGTATAACTTGAAATACTTTGATCGACCAGTAGACCAGATTTCCGAAAATGCCTAACTCAGTAGGTCTATCATCAACAGCTATATTGTTATTAAGCATCTAATTTAACATTTATAACTCTGGCACAATAATAAATTATAAATTAATATAAAATATCTAGATGCACCGACGGATCGCACAAATGTTCTTCTGTTCATGCAGCAACTTTTTTAGTAATTGCAAATTGCTACTGTAAATCACACAAACGAATAAATTTATTTCAAAATTTATTTAAATTTTTGGGATATGTAAGAAAAAAGTTTATGGGGATGTTCTAATTACTACAGAAACAAAAACAAGGAGTGCTTTGGTAGATATCTGGTGTTCTGTAGAAATCTTAACATTTCTGTTCATATAATACAGTGTCAGCAATACTCCACTACATGGGTAACTGTAAACTGAATGAATAATAATTATTTCAGTACGATTGTCAAGAGCGTACATATGTCCTCTCAGATGAATGCTATTAAGTCTAGGTTCGAATTCTCAGTGGAAATATTACATTTTCCATGGTTTCTACAAAAATATTTTTAAAACGCCACTTTATTCTGTTCTTCATGTTCGCTATTGTTGTTGCAATATGCCCATAAATTTCTTTCTCAATATGTCTCCAGCGTAACAAATCAAACGGCGTTAACTCAAGCGAAAAATATTATTTACACTATTTTAAAGTAGTACATAAATATTTGACTTAAATGTTTGGCTTAGAAGAAAATCAATAACACAAATTAAACGTTTATGTAATTCAATATTGCAGAATGCTATTACTAAAGGCTGCTGCATGAAAAGAAGTATTATTATATTTGTGATGTATAGTAATGTGAGATTGCTGAATTTCGTCCAACCATCTGGATATTTAATATTAATTTATGAATTTTTATGCATAAGACTTTAGTGACATTAGTCACTTTAGTCACATTAGACGCTTAAGAGGGGCGTTTATGCTAGTGAAACCGACGTCGGCCTTGAGTCTGTAGTACGCCCAGGATGTGGTTCCATCTAACGGTGAACCATTGGACTCAAGTCTTTGTGTATAAACAAACATACTTACTTAATTTGTTCAGCCGATTTCTGCCCTTTGCCCTTTGCCAATAGGCAGCTACTGTAGTTGTTGTCAACTGTTAGTTATTATTGATCTGAGCTGTTGGTACTCTTCTCCATTATCTCGGTCTGTGGCCTTTATTACAGAAACCTTCTTTACAGAGCTCCGCGGCGACAGTTCGTAGTAATTAAGAGCTATTATTAAAATCTCACCCATAAATTAGCTCGTGTTCCGGGATTAATGCTATTGGCGTAATCACCATTAAACCATATCGAATCAACCAGTATATTCTGTCAAAAATTAGCTTCTGTTCTCTAATTAAGTTCACTATTAAAGTAAGCGCGGTTGAATTTTATATTTATCCCGGAACAATGCCCTATGCTTACACATTCCAACAGTACCTTACTGTTACACTTCAGTGCAATAGTTTTTTAATAACGTTTTCTCTTAATTCCTTTTTTAGCTATTGACGATAAACCTACCGAGTTAGAAATTTTAGGAAAGCTGATTTATCTATGTATTGAAGTATGTGAAGATATACAGGATGATCCATTTAAAATTCTTAAGGTACTTGGTAAATCTCTAGTTATTCAGGATAACTCATATTAGAATCTCAAATCAATAATTCAGTAATATAAATAGTGTTCCATTAAAAAAACCATAAGTTTATGTTGGTACGTTGTTGTAGAGCGAATGATTATCTACAACTTTTATATGGAAGAAACATGTATTTCGATTTCTTAAGGCCATTAATGTACCTTGTTCCTAGCGTGGGACATCCTGTATACTCCTTACTGATAGGCCGACAACTAAATTACTAAAATAACGACACAATGGCCGCTTGAAATATACTCGTAACTCTTATATACATTGACTATCATAGACTGTGTCTGAAGGGCATACGAAATCATTTACTTTAAACATTTCAAACACACAACGGAGGGATGAGTCACAAATCTAGGCTTTTTCCTTCTCATTAAAACTTACATCTAAACCGAAATGGCCACTTTACGTCAAACGCCAAACGACTATTACTAAAAAACATTGAGAAAGAGCGAATTTGAGAGTTGCTGCGCCAGAATTGATCTCAGCATACGCAGGAGTCCTGTAGTTGTAAGGCGATTCCGTGGGTTCCTCTTTCTTCGGACATGGTAGATCCTTCTCTTGAATCGCCATCAAGTGTAGGGTTTGCCTGCTTGGATAAACATCATCATCAGGTTGGTTGTTGTCCATGTCGTCATTGTAGTCTTCGTACAATGGAGTGTAGAAGTAAGATTTGTCAAGGGGGTCGGGCGTGGCCGTGGTCGTGATCATGCCTCTTTTCAGATGTGATGACTTGTTGCCGAAGCACTTCAGTTCATCGAGGGCGTCCTTGATCTGCTGGCTCTTGGTCACGTTCTTCAGACCGTACATCCATGCTAGTCGACAGTCGCATACCAGTCTGTTATCTGGAAAGAAAAATGAGGAAGTTAATGATTGGTCTGCTATGATCACATTTTTGTATGAGAAGCGGCAGTACAAGAAAACTTGGATCTTGAAAGATTGAGAAACATTTTAAACGATCTGGAACGATCTGGAACTATCTTGAATGACCTCAAACGATCTTGAACCATCGTGAACGATCATAAACGCTCTTAAACGATCATGAACGATCTTCACCGATATTTAATGATCTTGAGTGATCTTGAACGATCAGGAACGCTTTTAAATGATCTTGATCGATGTTGAACTATTTTGAACGATCTTGAATGATTTTGAATTATCTTGAGTGATCTTGAATCAGTAAATGCTCTCGAATCATGACAAAAGATAAAAGAAATCATAATCCTTCACCTAAATTAATTAATCATTTTCCAATGTAAATCAATATAGCATACATCTTCATATAGCAGTCATTAATTTCAAACTAGGTAATACATACTTTTCTAATCTTCCATAACGACGAAAACGTCATTGCTATTGGCAGTACAAGAAAACGTGGTTCTTGCAAGATTGAGAAAGATCTTAACCGATGTTAAACGATCTGGAATGATCTTGAACGATCTCGAACGATCTTGACTTATATTGAACGAACTTGAACTATCTTGAACTCTCTTGAACGATCATAAACGATCTTGAACGATATTCACCGATATTGAATGATCTTGAGTGATTTTGAATTATCTTCAATGATCTTGGACAATTTTGAACCATCATGAACTCTCTTGAACGATCTTAAGCGATCGTGAACCATCTTGAACGATCTTGAACAATATTGAACGCTCTTGAACGATATTAAACTATCTTGAATGACTCTGAACGAGATCTTGAATGATTTTGAATTATCTAGAGTGATATTGAATTAGTAAATGATCTCGAATTCGTCATTGCTATTGGCAGTACAAGAAAACGTGGTTCTTGCAAGATTGCGAAAGATCTTAACCGCCTTAAACAATCTTGAATGATCTTGAACGATCTCGTTACGATTTTGACTTATATTGAACGAACTTGAACTATCTTGAACTCTCTTGCACGATCATAAATGATCTTGAACGATCTTCGCCGATATTGAATGATCTTGAGTGATCTTGAATTATCTTGAATGATCTTGGACAATTTTGAACCATCATGAGCTCTGTTGAACAATCTTAAGCGATCGTGAACCATCTTGAACGATCTTGAACAATATTGAACGATCCTAAAACGATTTTGAACGACTCTGAACGAGATCTTGAATGATTTTGAATTATCTAGAGTGATCTTGAATTAGTAAATGATCTCGAATTCAGACAAAAGATAAACAAATCATAATCCTTCATCTAAATTAATTAGTCATTTTTTCAATGCAAAACAATATAGCATACATATTCACATAGTAGTCAATGATTATAAAATAACTGGATAAACGACATAAACCTCTTGGTGCTATTATAAAATCGATCCTGCTGTCGTTTGTGATTATATGACACAATATGCGGATGAACAAAGTGCATCGTCAACCATGTCATGTCATAATACAGCTGACTAAAACCGTTAAATAATTATTATTGTGGCCGATGGGAATTCCCATTAGTGGTAGGCAATAAAATGGTGTTGGTAGTAACGAGTTTTTTTTTATGAATATGGTCATGACTGCTATTAAATGAGTTTCATAGATTTGCGATGAGCTCAAAGGGCTTAACACATGAATCGAGTGATCATTACTTTATTCTGAAACTAAATACCTTTTCCGTTGGTAGAAAATTATTTGTTAAAAAGCTCTATAAATGCACGATTTCTATTAATGCATGATTTGTTAGAGCCAATCAAACGACTTCATTATAGCCAATTGAACATACGTAAAAAAGACCATCCAATCAAAACATTCCGTTATTCAGGTACATAACCCAGAACAGTGTCAAATTACATAAATGATCATATAACCTCAAACGACATCGACGAATAAGATCTATGTAGACGCCGCCAGAAGACAACGATCGACGAAAAAGCGTTCTACCCAACTCGTCGACAATTAACGCACTCGCCAATCGCTCGTGCAATAAAAAGTCTCGATCGTTAATCGCTTTTTTAGTATACTTGTTGGTTGAGGAGAACTTATGATAAGTTCTCAAAGCTTTTTACTTTTTCCATTTACACCCTGACGTTTGATTTGACTTTTTGACGTGAGTTTGTGCTTAATTAATTGTGTTCGCGTTTTCTTACCTTTTATTAACTGGTATAGTAAATTAAATTTTTCCTTCGCAAAGAAAACAGGCCTTTTATTTTCCTTTACTGCGTTACTTTGCATTATGGACACTTTCCAATTAAATATTAAAAGGTATAGGTTTGAGAGAAAATTAAAAGACAGGCTTTCAGAACCTGGATATTATTTCAATAATGATATTTAATACCTGAAAAATTCTAAGACTTTTATCAGTAATGTCAGAGGCCGAAATGGACCAAATCCGAAAGTTAGGCGGTTGACATTGCTAGTTGATGGCTTGAACGTGGGCACACGTTGTGTTAAAGAATTAAAGTTTCGACGTTGGAAGGTGTTCGGTAGCATCGCTGCTGCGCAATTTTTTCAACGTTCGGTCCAACGTTTAATAAGCGGTTTCCTAAAATTCCAAACAACAAATGCTGCCCATCTGCTCCACAATTTAATTTTAATTTAAGTTAAAACAGGCGCGTAAATCAAATTTGTATTTTGTAGACGAGGACCGTGCCCTAGCACGCTGCATGTGTATATCAACGTGACAATTGAATTCAAACAGCAGTCGGTGCATCAGTGCACAACATTCCGAATGATTCGGAATCTGGACAGCTGATCTCTGTACTATATTCGCAAACATTGTTCACCTCGACATTTGCATGTCGCAGATTTTGATGCTGCGAACGCTACCGCCTCCCATCAGAGCGTTTCCAGTGGCGCTGTTAGTCCCCACTGGGGGTGTAGTGTGATGCCAACAATAGTGCTTTATTGAGTGCCTATTATACCGCTGCATAGTTTATTAATTACCAGGCAAAACCGAGTCAGACGTGCTATATACGATGCATTATTTCATACAATAATACCCATACAAATAGCAGCTACAGCCGGTTTGAATCGTCCCTGTCAATCTCTTGTTTTCATTGTGATATATTGAATTTCCTGACTGGTTATTGGAGGGAAACATTGGTGGGTCCGTAAATGTGTTAATTTTTTGCGCGATTGATCTTTTTCAATAAAAAGTGATGATATCACAGGAGAGAGTGAAGAACAGAACAGAAAGAACGAGACGAAATAAGAGCAGATGATGAAGAATTTATTTGCAATTTTTGAGACAAGATTCTAGAATTTTTAATTTTAATTTACAACTCAATAATTGAATGCATTGTAATTAATATTGATGAATTTTCGATTCTAGAATTTATCCTCCATTTTTTGTTCCCTGTATATGGTGGCATTTAACGATATTTTAGAAGTTTAAGTTGATACTGCGACATAATTTATCATCGATTCCCCTTCCCTCACATCACACTAAAACTAGTCAATAAAATTCACAACGCAGCGAAGCAGGACTACTCGTTCAGTAGCGCAAACTAATTTCATGCAGTTATTTTTTCCGATACATTTCCCGGTGTCAATCCATTTACCCGAACTGACAGCAGGTTGCCCCATCCGCAAATAAAAAAAAACACCCACTCGCACATACACATATAGTCGAGATCGGTACCGACAAAACCTTTTCATGGCTATTCGAAGCCGCTAGCGAATTCGATACGGCGAGATAATTCGATTGACATTATTTGCGGATCCACGGGATGGATATATATCTGTGCACAATCGCGGCTCGTTGCATCAATTTAATCAAGCAATTTAACACGCCGAATTGAAACGTTCACCTCGGCCGCGTCCGATCGAACGCGCACGTAAAAACTGTACTTATTACACTAGTTTACAGTCAAAATGTATGGATGCGACTATTTTTGTCGAAAGATATTTACGGAAATCGTGGAAATGTGGCCAGTTTCTTATTTTTTTATGTAAATATTGCACGTTTACGAAGTCAACAGAGTATTTACGATACAAAATCTATGCAAATATACCGAAGTTATGATCAATTATGATTGATTGGTACTAAACCACCAAAATCACATTTTTTCTCTATTCAATAATTTGATTCATTCCGTTTATTTTTATTGTAATGTTTTCAATATCATATGCGACTAAAAGTGATTTTGGTTCCTGCTTCGTCTTCTGATCTTGTAGATAGATAGATAGACTTTATTATGAAAAACCAATAAGGTGTACATAATTACAACATTTACAACTAACAAAATACCTAATACATGAACCTTAAACTCAGCATCCGCAATATTTACATTTACATTTAAATTTAAAATCCGGTTGAATATCAATACGCTTGAAGCAGCCCAGAGCAACAATGGCAAGGTGGTACAAACTTGAGCTATAGCCGCTCGTCAAAATACTCTCGGAGTGAGTAAAATACTCTGCCCAAAAGTAGCTCACGCAGACCCTTCCTGAATTGAACAACACTGTTTAGCTCCTTCAGGTGATTTGGCAGGTTGTTAAATATTTTAACCCCAGTAAATAATAGGGAGTGATGGAACTCCGCAGACCTGGGCAAAGGTAACCGCAAATCACCGGCAGCGCGCGTTGGGTGCAAAACCAGAGGACGAAAAAACCCGACACGAATCTTAAAAACCATGACACATACCTCAAAAATAAATACATTAAAAACTGACAAAATCTGCAATTTTTCAAATATTGGTCTACAGCTATCTCTCTGTCCAGCCCCAACAATAGATCTAATTGTTCGCTTCTGAAGCTTAAATACCAAATCCATCTCCCTAGCCGAACAAAAGCCCCAAAACATTACACCATATCGCATCAAGCTTCCGAAATACGCATGGTACACAGTGGCAGCAGAAGCTTCACCCAGCTCCCGCGCAACTGCACGAACCGCGTAGTGGGCTCTGCCCAATCGTGTAAGTAGCTGACCCACATGGGAAGACCATCTAAGAGAATGATCCAGATTCACGCCCAAGAATCTAGTGCTATCCAGAAAACTCAGTTGATCGTCACCAAACCGCAACAACCCCACCGGAGACTCACTACCGCTGGCAAAATCCATGGCTGCAGTCTTAGATAAATTCAACACCAGCCCATTCAAAGAAAACCAAACGCGCAGACGCTCAAGATCGGCGTTTACTCTGCTGACCAGCGACGACACGCTCACGTCTGACCATACGATGCTTGTGTCGTCAGCAAACATCGTCACTTTACCGCTAATTATGCAGTCGGGAAGATCGTTAATATACAATGAGAAAAGCACAGGGCCTAAAACAGAACCCTGGGGCACACCACAGGGAACAGAAGCAAAACGCGAACACCGACCATCAACAGACACAAATTGCCGCCTCCCGGATAAATAACTCTGACACCACTGGAAGGCAATCCCTCTAACGCCAATGGAACTTAATTTACGCAGAAGCACTTCATGGCTTACGCAATCAAAGGCTTTCCTAATATCACAGAAGACAGCCACAGTACACCGGCCCCCATTAATGCCGTTATATACCTCGCTGAGAACATTATAAATTGCATCTGCAGTACAAAGACCTGATCGAAAACCAAACTGAGCAGCACTCAATATTTGCTCACCCTGTAAGAAACCTGTGAATAGATATCTGTTTCTCGTTTGAGGAATCAGATATAGTCACCCATCATTCTTTGATTCTAAAATCCCAGGTAGCGCCTCTTCATGGTCTTCATTTCCTGGTGGAACCTCTCTAAATGCTCGTCACTAACTTCACCAAGATTCAAAGGAAAAATGTTAAGTACGTGCGCAATAGAGTGGTCCAAATTCATACCTCGCAATATTTCTTTTTGCTGGAGGGCAAGGATTCCCCAATCGGTTCCTTTTCCGAAAAAAAAATACCCAAAATTTGAGAAAAATCGAAAAAACGAAAAAACACGTGCCTCCGAGCACCTCAAATTTCCCATATAAAATACAGTGTGTCCCACTTAAGAGTGTAACACCTTCATATCTTTTTTATTTTTAATCCAATTTTAGTAATTTATTACACATATTGCTCTATTTACTGCCACAAAAACAATAGTCTTCTTTAAATGCAAAGCACCTTGTGATGGCAAAATAAATGGCAAAAATCAAGAAATTACTTTACGGATTTTTTTATCGAAAAATTTTACTAGTAATAATAGTTCAGAATTGCCCAAAACCCCTAAATCCAAAATTTCATGAAAATTAAAAATATTTAAATTCTCTTCAAAAATAATTCCGTAAATAATTATTTGCATAGGCAGCTGCGCTTAAAAATGTGTGCTGTGGAAATTTTGTTTGAAATAAAACCTGAACTGTCAAAGTGCGTTGTCGTATTTAATTATTGTCTGAATAATAATGCTTACACTCGCCGAAAAGGTGGAAATAATAAAATTAGTCGGTGATAATGCGCGATCAGCAATGGAAGCAGCTGAAGCACTTTGACAGTTCAGGATTTATTTCAAACAAAATTTCCACAGCACACTTTTTTAAGCGTAGCTGCCTGTGCAAATAATATTATTTTTTAAGAAAATTTCAATATTTTTTAATTTTCATGAAATTTTGGATTTAGGGTTTTTGGGCAATTCTGAACAATTATTACTAGTAAAATTTTTCGATAAAAAAATCCCTAAAGTGATTTCTTGATTTTTGACATTTATTTTGCCATCACAAGGTGCTTTGCATTTAAAGAAGACAATTGGGTTTTTGGCAGTAAATAGAGCAGTATGTGTTCTATATCTGAAAGAAAAAATTACTAAAATTGGACTAAAAATAAAAAAAGATATGATGGTGTTACACTCTTAAGTGGGACACACTGTATATTGGCATCTTTTTTTCCATTTTTTTTTCACGTTTCGGATTTAGAAAAAAGGTTGCGGGAGATTATCAAAAAATGTTCAGAACTCCCCAAGGATCAAATCCACAACCACTATTTTTATCCTCCCCAAATTTACAATTTTACAAAGTTACGTTTTTTTTGGCAGAAATTACTATTATTGGATTATTGAGATATTTTTTGTCATTTATTAACTAACTTAAAATTGTTTAAACAATTACCAAAAATTTTTATAGGGTTTCTGGTCTTTTTTTGTAATTTTGGAGGTTTTACGATAAAGGTCAAACCAGTAATGTGCTTACAACACTAATTATTATTATAGGTTATAATTGAAAATTAGTTAACAAATTTGGCAAGAAAAAAAAAGACAAGAAATACAGTAATAATTTTTGCCAAAAAGATACGTCAGTACCATTGTCTATTTTTGTTTAAACAAATGGTGTTTGCAATAAAAGCCCTAACTTCCAGATAATTGTTGAAGATTTGTCAGAAATATTGTCTTGCCCCAGGACGTTTTAAGAGTAAGATGTTTGAGATTTTGTATGGGGGCGACCGATGATGGTGGATGTTGGACTGTGCTGCCACTTTTTTGCCGGACTAGACTGTTTAAGATGTACTGTGCCGTTATCACCCCGTGTCATGCTGCAGTGTGTTGATTTGTTATATTGTCGATGTATGTTATATTCTGTGCTTCTTATTATAGGAGGTTAGGTATGAGCAGAACCACGCTTTTGTGGATGTCTGGACCTCGCCTTCAAATGTGTACCTTTTTTTTGTAATTGTTTATTATTCTTCTGAATAAAGTCATTATTATTATTATTATTATTATTATTATTGCAAAAATAGATATGGAATACAGTTATTCTATTT
The DNA here is from genome assembly GCA_963966075.1 of Aphodius sticticus. Taxonomy (NCBI): domain Eukaryota; kingdom Metazoa; phylum Arthropoda; class Insecta; order Coleoptera; family Scarabaeidae; genus Aphodius; species Aphodius sticticus. The sequence continues at coordinate 14,521,872 of OZ014512.1, forward strand.
ATTTATGTCATATATTTTTAATTTACTTATTTTTTCATCAGACCTTAACATATCTCTGAAAATACATTTCTTGCATTTGCACCTAATTTCTTTTTCCTCAGAATCTTGGTGACGAGCATTGTGAAAGGTTCCACCAGGAAATGAAGAGTGTTAGTAACATTTGTTGGTGATACGATTAGCATTAATTTGATTACAGAGTGACCAGATTGGATGCTCCTAACTCGAGATATGCTCCAAATAGTCAAATTGACTCGAAAACGCATCCATTCAAATTTTTTTAAATGCGATTTTTGAGTTTGGCATAAGTACATAAGAAAATAGTCACATCCAGTGTACATTTTGACTGTAAACTAGTGTTATTTGACGAGCACATAACTAAGGATGTAAATCACGAGCAAGTAAACATGCGAGCGATTTATATCCGTTGTGTGTGAGTCGAATACGACGTTTTATCTACGACTCGTAAATTCCATTCCATATAAAACATTTGCAATGTGTTTGTCAATGGTGGCGAGGCCAACTGTCAATTAACGTCAACCACGTAGGTTGGACAGACTTGACAGTACTTGTCGTGTAATGATGACAGTTCGTTTGAATAATGAAGTCATTATTCGAACGAACTGTCATCATTATACAAAGCTACTGTCCCCATAAATATACATATACAGCTATATCGTGAAATGTCACATAACGTAAAATAATCAAGACTAGAATACCTGTGAAAATTAAACAAAAATCAACATTCGCTAATAAAATAAAATACTTTTGTCCTGGTGGGACACATTAACCATTACATTTATGCCAGAGTAATAGAACAATTACAATTGTAATCGGGGTGGCAACAGTGGTCGACGTAGCCTTGTTGGATTATAATGAGTTTGATGGGGATGCTATTTAACGGGGAAGAATGCGGCGCTTCGACACTGACCTGGTAACTGCATAACTGCATTTTAATGTTGGCACTACTGCAACGCGACGCGACACGGTTTGATCGTTAAAACGGAAATTTACGAGTCAGTCGCGATTGAAGTGCCATTTCAATTTTTAGGTTAGTTAAATATAAACATATAAAGTTGGTTTTACAATCCGAATGGTTTTTGATACGTTTTTGGTGTGAAACGTGTCTACCGATTCTCCATTCATGTTAAGAGTATAGTGGTGGGTGACAATATTAATTGGAATTCAATCAATTTTCGAAAAGGAATCCATAAAATTGAAATTAAACGAGAATAAAATAACAAATCAGTTTTATTTGAAAAGTTTTTATTTAAAATCATTTAAAAGAGTTACGGGAAAAACTCAAAGACGGTGATATTAGTACATACTAGGGATGGGCATTCTCGGTCATTTCAGTGAGCCGATTCAGTCGAACCGGCTCACTAAAATGACCCGTTCAAACGGACCCGTTCAAAATGAACGACTTTCATAGGGACCGACCGAGCGACCGAACCGTTCAAAATGAATGTATTTCATATAGGTTATAGACGAGACACACGACGCGCGCATTGCTGGTATCTTCGTTCAGTCATCGCAGCCGCCCTATGTGGCAGGGAGGTCATTTTTACGAATATACCGACGCGCGACGGCCTAACTCCTGCGAATATTGTTTTGCTTTGTCAGAACTGGAATTTTCTGATTTAACTTAGTTTTTCTTGTAATTTATGCTGATAAAAATTACCTCCATTCAGTAACAAAAACAAAATAGATCCTATAAAAATGCTACTAAGGCTAATAAGTCAATGGTATTTGCATATATATATAATTTAAATTAATTAAATCTAATTTTGATCTTTTAGCGATTTTCGAAAGATGATATTACGGAATTTATACAATACTTTGCAATAAGTTCTGTATGGTTAACTAAACAAATCGTTCAATTTTACCGTAAAAATCTCATATCTTTCATTCTGCTTTTTATATTTTTCCTTATATATTCTCAAACCTTCATTTTATTTAATAAATTATATTATTAAAATTAATGGTCTTCATTATCTACTCCCGATTCAATATAATATCCCAAAAATATTTGAAACAAATACAGTGCAGATAGACGGATCTCAACAATTTTAAAACGCAAAGAAAATGTTCGGGCAGATTCATAATATGTTGACGAATCTTTATGCATCAATCAAACCAGAAATAAACGAACGAAAATATTTTATATATGTATAATGTCTATACATATTATGTACTTTACGCGGCACTGGAAACAAATGAACACGTGTATCAAAGACGCCGCCGCGCTGCGCCGGTCGATGCAAAAAGCTGGACTGTGTCCGCTTTGAGCCGCCTATGCCTTGAGCAGAAATGAGCCGAGAGCGTAAACGCCGTAAACGAACGAACTACTGAACCGGATCTCCTACTGAACGGGTCAGTTTGCCAGTGTTGAGTCGGAACGAACGGTTCAGACATTTAACCAATTCATTTTGAACGGTTCGTTCGCGAACGACTCATCCCTAGTACATACTAACTTTAGAAGCAAGAAGATATGTGATATATTGCAATGGGATCAAATGATGATTACCATATCAAATTATATATAATTATACTATGATTAATATCAAATTATTATCATATCAAATTATATGTAATTATACTTATTATTATTATTATTATTATTATTATTTATTGGAATTCTCTGATATATCTCATTAAATACATTAAACCTAGATAATATAATTTAGATACAACATATAAATACTAAAATTACACTAATAGATTTTGACAAGTAATGAGGATCATCAGGGCAAATTGGTAGTACCGAGCTTCGCTGAAGCCTAGGGTACTCCCTTTGCGGGTATCACCACAGCTCAACCCAATTTTGAAAAACAACGCCATTTATGCTTTGCAACACAAGTTTGCAAAGCAAAGGCAAACTGTGGAAACCCCGTACAGCGTTGTTATTATTATTATTATTATTATTATTATTATTATTATATAATTACCATCAAAAGAAAGTCATTATTTCCATAAACAAATTTCGAACCGAAGGTAGAGGTGGGCTTCTTCTTTTGTTTGATGTACATATTGTTACGATCGGATGAATAAAAAATGACTTGCAACTTGACGCTTTACAACTTGGTGTTGTAAAGCGCTGTTCTGCTTAGACGCATATTCGATAGCAAAAAAGTTCGAAGTTCGTTATTTTCTTGTAGATCACTAATTAGTATATGTAATTTCTGTTTGCCATACCTTTCATAGGTAGAGGTGGGCTTCGTCACTCCTTTGATGTACATATTGTTACGATCGGATGAAAAAAATGACTTATGAAAGTTTCTTTTCTGATCACGTTCGCACATTTGAGGGTAAACAAGTTCAATCTTTAGTAATTTTTTACAGTTCTAATTACCATAATTTCAAGTTGCCAAAACTATAGGAACTAAAGCGACATCTGTGGTTTCGATTGATGTAACATTTGTCGTAAATCATCGTCCAATAATAAGGTTTGAAAAATGTGCAAATTTGTAAAAATATGACTTTCTTTTCAAGTTTTGAGACGTCCAGGTCAAGCTAGCGTCAACAGCAATGCTAAGCAAACCACGTTCTCTAACTCCAAACCAACTCCGAGCTTTTCGATATCAATACTAATACCAGCCAGACCCGGGAAAATCATAAGGTTTGTCTGTTTGACGTTTATCTTCAATTTATTGGCCTCAAACCAATCTGCCACTTCTCCAGTTATTCTTTCTCTCCGTGGTTTAAATTTGTCAACAATATCTGCCGTTACAAGTGGTATACAAACTTAGTGGCACAGAAACGTTACCTGGATGTCATTCCTATGAATAATCTATAGATAGAAAAGAATAAATGACCCAGGATCGAACCTTGCAGCATACCACCCGATGGTGCAAATAGATTCTAGCCTAATGTGTACAAACATGATTTTGTTATAGCGGTTAAACAAATTTCCTCGAAACTTCAAAATAGCCTCAGAGAAACCCTTAAGATTTGTAGATATTTGTAGACAACTGATCCACAAAACGCCCATTTTAGTAATTATTTTGGTTTCAAAATTGAATAATAGTGACAAGTTGATGACCTCGAATTTACTGGCTGTCTCACAAGTTTCCCATTATTATTAGGAACTAAATATTATTCTGAGTACAAAGTTTCATTTAAACTTATTATTTCAAAGACATTATAATAATAAAAAGTAAATAAATTATAATAATTTATAACTAAAAATAATTCAAATAGATCATGAAGAAACAAATTTTTACTGTCTGTGTTTTAACCAAATATTATTTTGAGTAAAAAGCTTTATCTGGTCTTATGGATTTTCCAATTCCTTAAGAATTGTTTAAATTACGATTTTGTTAATATTTCAAACGAATGTAACTTTTTAAGGAATTTGAGAACTAAAGTTCATACGGAACTTTTAGTCATGATTGACATCTGCAGTATGAAAAACAAAAATTTGGAATACAAAGAACAGTTAACAGTTTTATGCCACTGGTAATTCCAATGATTCCAATTATTTTAGTTACTTTTGCATTAGGAAATGTTTGGAGATACGTAAAAATTTTTTAAAAAAATCAGGTGTGGCCAGGCACATGACTTTATCATACTATACAGGGTATGTATAAATTGTTCTTCGTAAAATTCTGAGTCAACAATCTTTATACTAAAATGTTGTAGCGTCATTATTGTGCCCTCAGGAGCCATTTGAAAGAAACATAGATTTGGCAACGCTGAATCCAACAGGTGTTCGTATTACTATGCACTGTAAACAATGGGTCCGTATACCATATACATATCGGCATACTCATTAAACGTATATTCCATGTTGAACGAACGAAAAGTTTACTAATAAACTAATAAACTAATTAACTAATGAACTGTAGGAATAATCACGGTAGAACGGTAGAACTGACGAAATTAGCACAAACAAGTCAAATTACTTAATTTGATTATACAACTGTCAAAAGTGACAAATGCCAAAATTAAGTTACCCATGTTCTACAGTGTTGCCGAATGTATTTTTATGACAAAATTAACGAAATACCGAAATTAATTAATAGATTTCAAATAATAACACCATTCAAGAGATCGGATATCATGACTTTGGAGACCTCGTGAAGACTCAAGAAGCACGGTACAACATTTTAGATTATAGATTGTCTACTCAGAATTTTGCAAAGAACACCGCCACGTGTAGCTTCTCCGCCAATTTATACACACCCTGTATATAAAATTAATAGTTTAGCTACATGAGACTCTATTTGATCGAGATCGGCCATGTCTGCATTAAAATAAAACTACTAGAACTAGACAGATATGTCGATTAAAGCTGCGTTCGGATATTGTACTCCGTTGACAACGAGTACAACGTCCAAATGACACTTACGTGTTATTGGGTGTAAAAAGTGTAATGCAATATGCGAACGCAGCTTATATTGACAGAAGTTATTGTCAAAACATTAACGTTTGCCACCAAGACTACCTACCGTCATTAGAATCAAAAAATCTGACAAATCCTGGCTACTAGTTTTCATGCAGTACGACCGATCTCGTAGAAATAGAGTATGCTCATGCAGCTAAACTATTGATTGTACCAAAAAATGTCATAGTGATAAATTATTCAGAATTTCCTCATCTTTAATTTATTATTTAACTATTTCGACGAAATTCCAGAAATGGCGGAAAAGTTTTGTTATGAAACTTCTAACTATGAAGTTTCGTCCCGATACCTTTAGTAGTTTCTCCGGAATCGTCGCCACAAAAAAACGGGCACACACACACACACACACATATACACACACACACAGAGACATTTTTTGTACCTTGGTCAAAAATGTTCAGGGGACCCAAAAAGACATATTTCCGCTAAAATCTCAATTTTTTTTTTGGCACGATTACAGTACTTACATACTGCGTATGATAAAGTAAAAAATGTTGGTCAAATATACCATCAAATATTAGATTGTCCTCAGTCAGCATATGGTTCGTTTCTAAACCTACTGCAATACTATGGGACGCCCATATATGCATGGATGAAGATGTGACAGAATTGTCAAATTCTGAGGAGGCATTTGAGACATTTCAAAGAAATATCCCACACAGTCAGATCTCAGTGACAGAGTATTTATTTGAGAAAAGGACTTATTTATTTTAAAGCAAACGTGATAGATATAAAATTGTTGGTTTACTGTTGGTTTACCAGTGGCCACAGACCAGTAGAAATATACCATCATAAGCTAGGAAAAAAAAAACAAAAAGTTATAGTTGTGGTGCCGACAACTGCAAATGCCCTCCATAAAGGACTCTAGCCTCAATAAACGATAAAATAACTTCGTCAACTAATAACCAAAGCACAGCAAGCTCCTCGCCACATCTTTCGGCAACACAATGGTTCTGTTTTCATTATTTTTACGTAACGCAACGCCCGCCCGCGGCGACGCAACGCTCTCTGAATGAAATTCAATTCCTGGTCGAGGGGGTGCGGTAATCCCAGGCAATGCCAATTAGGGAGCCACTGGCGGGCGCCGCATTGGGAACGCTCTCATTTTCCATCAAATGCAAACTTTCCTCTCTTAATTAAAATTATTTTTGAAAGCCCTTTGATGTAGGCCCGTAATAGTATGTGCACGCGTGAAAGCTGCTTTCAGCACACAGCAACGACCCGTTCCGTCGCGGAGTGCCGCTTTTGTACTAATGAAAATGGGGGCTTTACGTCGGATATAGTTTTATGTTGGCTGCGGATGCACTCCCCAATGGATTTAAGGGGGGGGGGGGTGATGAAGCCGGGTGGGGGTAGTCGAAATGGATACCTTATTCGATTCGGGCGGCTTATTGTCTCGAAATCTCTCGAAGTTCGATATGGCTGCGCGAGTACTCAGATTTGGATAATAATAATCTCGTCTCGGATTGCTTTCGGAACAATGAGTAGTGACAAATGATGTTCGTTGAAGTTTAAAGTTGTATGAATTGGGCGGAAGCGTTGATAATTCTATCTTCATAATCTATCTTTATAGTCATTCTAAGCTAAGTGACATGGAAATTGCAAGACTTATGTAGATTATTGGAAAAGGAAAAAAGAATGTTGAAATATTGTTCTACTAATAAGTAATGATTTTTGAGTATTTGTTGACTTCATTTATATTGATCTCCTCAATATCATTACCATTATGCCTCATAGATGTTCTATTGAGCCTTAGCAAGAGGTATTGGCTTCTTACTGCTGAAAAGGCGACCAATGCAGCAGTTGCAAGAAGAGAATGATATGGGGTGACCACAACCTGAATGTAATGTACTGATGAGCTGTAAAATGGACTAGAATGAACCTAAATGAGATCACAATGGTGTTCAGTAGGTGTACGGACATTCAAATTGAAAAACTTCCGGCTGATTTCGAACTCATCATCAACGATTTTGAATTATCTACGCAAAATGTATTTAGATCAATGGGCAGTGATGTGGGTCGGGTAAATACCCGGCGGGTGGGAACTTATAAAATGGGTATTTACCCGGGTATTTACCCCTACTTAGGGTAAATACCTAAATTTTCGGTATTTATCCTTTTTATCCTTAAAACACCATTTAATAACATTTCCGAGATATTTAAACAGAGTGTAACACTTTTTTCCGCAAGAATTATTTTTAGAGTCAGTAAATGTCATTCTGAGTATAACTTCTCATATGAACCTAATTGTTTTCTCAACGCTAAGTTACAGACGCTTGAAATATTAACTAAATGAAGAAAAATAAACAATAAACTACATATCAAACAATGCTAAAACTAAGAAAGAGTACAATCAATACCCATAAGAAAATTAAAAGTAAATAAATTTAAGTAAAAAATTCAAAATGTTAAAAACTAAATAAACAAATGAACGAACACAAAATACATATGAAACTTTTTGACATTTGTGCCTCTACAAGTAATTGTCATTCTGAGTATAAAGATGCCGACTTATTGGGCTTATCAATTCCTAAAGAAGTTAAGTCATTTAATATACAGTTTTGCAATTATTTTACAATTATTTCAAACGATTGTATTTTTGAAGGAATAAAGAAAACAAATAGGTCCATATGCAACTTTTTAAAAATGGGACACTCTGTAGATGTGTACTTTTGATTACAAATAATGTAAAATATTTGAGTTACATAAGAACATTCAGTACATTTACTTGGATTCATAGCAAAATAAGAAATTGATTAACAACGACAAAAGCCGCTATGTCAACTATACTTAACATATCATAATTTTCTGCTAAATCTTCTTCGATAACAGAATCGGTAAATATTGAAGATTCACACGATTGAATGGACGATGATGACAAGGAAATGACTGCTCTTGATATATCGTCAGATGGGACTGATATTCTTATTCTTTATTTTAAAAATGTTTTTATTTTTATCAGAATAACCATTATTTAGTAATAAGAGAATACCTTTTGATTTTGTGATAAAAGAAAAACATTTATTTAGTAATTAAATATTTCCTTTTACTGCTATTTTAAATAACATTATTATATTTATAAATACCCCTATAAATACCCACTTTGGGTAAATACCCGGGTATTTACCCTGTGTATTTACCCTTGATAATAAATACCCGGGTATTTAACATCACTGTCAATGGGTACTAACACGAATTTCTTACATGAAAACAAAAATTGCAAGCCAGCTTTTGATAAAATTTTCAAAGACACGAAGCTTTTTTTTAAATAATCCTAACCCTTCATATTGCGGGCAGATAAAAGCAATGTACCCGTAGCTATGGATGAAGAAGACTGTCATCATAAAGTTCTTGCCATCCTAAATGACGAGATTAATTACAAGAAGGTGAAACGGGATCCAACTACAACTATCCAAACCAAAAGCAATACATGAATTAATAAACTAAATAGATGCCATGAAATTGACAATGTTACAGCAAAAAAACTAAGAACATATAAATCAATTGCCCCTCGATTTTATTGTCTTCCATAAACTTGAAATTCCTCTGCGTCCTATTGTAGCTTCAAACAATTCATCCACCGAAGAACTTTCCAAATATGTACATTGCGAACATTCTAATATCAACATGTCGTCAAAACAATGCTTACTATGCGAGAGACACATTTCATATTGCAGAATTTATGTATAACAAAGTTTTGCCTAATGATTTTTTGTTAATCAGTTTAGATGTAGTATCGTTATATAGTAACATCCCTTTAAAGCTGACAAAGTCTAATATTAAAAGTAGATGGATGCTATTCAACAAATTACTCAATGTCTGTTAAGGATTTCTTAGAATTTATGGATTTTATTTACGATTCAAGCTATTTTCAGTACAATAAACAAATCTACAGCCAGATTTTTGGATGTCCTTTGGGTTCAAATTTGAGTCCTATACTTGCTCACATAGTAATGGACACGTTGTTGGATACTCAAATACCTAAATTATCTTTCAATCTTCCTTTCATTAAGAAGTATGTGGACGACCTAATTTGTGCGGTACCAGAAGATAAAGTAGATGAAATTTTGAATATTTTTAATTCCTATCACTCAAGACTGAAATTTACTGTTAAAAATGAAACAAATCGGAGTGTGCCTTTCTTGGATAACAAAGTAGTTAGACAACATGATAACTCTATCATTAGCTTAACAAGTTCCGGCCGATACATAAATTACTTATCGAATCATACTTTACAAATGAAAATAACTTTATTTTGGGACAGAAAAATAGAATATCCAAAGTTGTCCATCCTTTTTTGATCTACAAATATTAGAAGACACACTAGAAGACAACTATATTGGACATAATATGGACTATCAAAATTTGGTTGTATTGGACAGTGACGTAAACTTTTTTTCGAAGTTTTCTTGAAATGTTTCATATTAATGATTGTGTATCACCAATAAATTCGAAAACTGACATCAAAAATTTAAGTACCATTTATACATATTTGTTAGATTATAAAACCATTCCTCCCACCCAGTTAAACCAACTTTGAACAATTTTTTGATTTTCTTGTTCCTTTCATACCGTTCAATTCGTGATTTACATTAGTTTTAAGGTTAGATTTTTGATGTTTTCATATATAAAATAAGGTTGGCTTTTTTTCCTAAATTTTCATCTCCATAACAAATTTGTTTGACAAGATTTTTTTCCATGTTTCATAATGTTATATAGTTTATACTGATATTTCCGGTTTGTATTGTACTTCGTTTTTAAATTCTTAATATTTTTAACCGTTTTAAACTTTTAGCCCTCTGACGAAGGATGCAAATACGTACGAAATATTAGCAAAGAAAAAAAGAAATACAATATAGGTACTTCAGACTGTTTTCCCATTAATCTTTTACTATATAAAATGACCAAACCTACCGGTGATAGCACAAATAATTTGTTTAGTGTCCATGCAGAATTTGTACGTACGTATGAGGAGATACTTTATGGCTAAATTGACAAAAGGATTATAATTGTGGTTACCTTGTCGGCTCAAAGGTAAAAGACATAAACTAAAATGTGTTAAAGGCATTGTGATGCGGCCTAAGTTGCACCATTTATTTTTAAGAGATCATTAACAATTTAATTGTCTTTATTTGTATTTATAGCAGATAAAATTTCAATAAAAAAATAAGTAGTTCAATCCAGGGTTAGCTGAGGAACTTTTTTATGTGGATAAATACTAGGGATGTTGATATGCATTTTTTGGTGTTCAATACCCAAAACTCAATAACAACTCACAATGTTTTAATTAATAAATCTAATTATCCGAAAAATCAGTTTCTTGTAACTTTACTAACTTTTAGCGGGTGAACCTGATCTTGTAGAAATAAACTAAACTATAAAACAATAATTTAAATCTTATAATTGATATTTTTACTTAGGAAATTTTTTTACGGGTGTTCTTTGGGCAATAGGCCAGTTTTCTTTTTATTGAAATTAGTCCCATGCACTTCCATCTCTAAATTGTGTTCTAGATTGTTTCTTCATTTTATGAGAGTTTTACGGACATAGTTTAGGTACATAAGTTCCTGAGTGTGTAGAGAAAATGATGCAATTGTGCCAATCACTATAACAAAACTATTATAATAATAATAAATCAATCTTTATTCAAAGTTTGCAGAAATACAAAAATAAGCAATTATTCATACAAAGAAGATAGCGTCATATATATATAGTCGATGAAAAAGCAAAATTATAATTCAAAAAAAGTCTTTAATGGAGTAAGGTTCCAATGTGCACAGATATGTGAACAATAGCTCTGCACATCGCAGGCGTAGTTTTACTTTGTTTTATATCGTTAGGAACCTGGTTCCACAACTTAATACACGAGTACACAGCACCCTTCTCGTACTTAGCCAGCCTATGTCTGGGTAGTCTATAATTCTGACCATGTCTATAGTTGTAAATATTATTACTCCTATACTCACTGAAGTACTCTGGGTGCCTAATGAGAAAAGAAATGCTTTCATATATGAATATCGCTGGGACCGTTAGCATTCCCTCATCCCTAAATCGACCCCGGCTCGAATCTCTGAAACCCATCCCACAGAGGGCACGCTTCTGGGTAATAGAAGCCCGTTCCGAGTAAGATGACGATCCCCAAAACATTACAGCATAACGTAGATAAAAACAACTGTAAAAGTTGAGTTACGGAATTTACCTATGTGTAGAAATTATTTTACTTTATATCATGGAATCGTGACAAATCTACATTTTTCATCAACACATTTTTACTATGAACGTTACCACCACAAACATTTACAAACACAACTACGAAAATACGGCAGTTTGTATCCACAGGTAGCAACCTGATATTTATAGATGTGTTTCCTCAAAAATGGCTCAAAATTACAAAGATTGACACCACTGCTCGTTTCATAATTTTTATTCTGGCCCTGTGTAGGATCCTACTTTCAAAATACGTCATTGCCATCCAAGGCCATAGGAGCTTTAAGCGGCTTAATAGTTCTTTATCGACAATAAGTTTATCAACAAGCAATATAAACTGAAAGAACACCCTGGCCTGGCCTGGTGGAAGTTTGTGTGATGCAAGAGGCGTATTAGATATGCTACCCATCCGCCCATGACCATGCTGCGCGCTTGAGAACAACTATCCATTCAAAGAGGTTGCAAAAGGGCTTTAAACTTACCTACCCCAGCGTAAGCCACACCCCAAGCAGAATTGACTACAAAAGAGACCGAATTTGCTAAATTGATTCTAAAGTCATGCAACTTTAGTTGCTCGAAAATAACTGTTCGATTCGTTATAAATATTGATTAGCGCAGTAAAGGGTTGCTTTATCTGATGCGTGGAACACTAGAGGTGTCGCGAAATTGGCGTTCATTTACGAAATTACTAAAATCAGTCGCAATTACCGATAGTATGACCGCACCATACAATTGCCTAATATAATTATTTCGCGTGATAATGCGCTGTTAGGGGGGACCGGTCATTAACCGCGAAACGTGCAGTTCGTCAGTGGCGTTCTCGGCAAAAATTACACTTATTATTCTTGTTTCGCGTATTGATTTAATAATGACCTAGCGTTATTCTTCTTGTAAATTTGTTTTAAAAAGCAGACCGTGTAATGTTAGTATTATTTTGCCGTTAGAACTATAACTATAAGAACTAAAAAGTTGTCGACACGAACTTGTAGCTTACTCAATATTCATGGGCAGTACCTATCACTTTGGAGAGAGTATGATAGTGTTTAGGATATTTTTAATTTACATTTTCCTCAAGAAGTTAAATGTTTAGTCAATTATTATAAATTATAGATATAGAGAGATCTGGCATGACACTGTGTATACATAAAAACGGCATAAATGTGACAGATTTATGCCGTTTTTTTAACGTATTGCAAAATTAGTTTTCTGTTGAACATTTGTCGGTGAATAGATGACGTCAATGCTAACTCTGGCTGAAATAGCATATGTATGTTCAAAAGTGAACTTACACATCATTTGATCTCATGTTTATCAAGTTTTTTGTTTTCAAATTTAGTTCATTGTTTGTTTAAGAGTTTACTAAACGTCGTCTTAACACAATTTAAAAAGTTTCATAAACTGAAATGTCTTTGTTGCGTCTTAAATATCAAATTTTACCCGATGAGAAGTTACGCTTTCTCTTAAGTCTGTTAAAATTAAATATTTGTGAGTTCATTTTAGACGCAAAATAATTGGACATCGTAAATAAATCGCCCGCCTATGAAAATAATACCAATAGGTTTCGAAAAATGTGTTTAACATCATATCAAAATGTATAATGAATTTTGGATGATATTATTGAAATTAATTAAAAATTAACATTGAAAAACAATCGTCATGAAATGTTAGTATCAATATCTCCGTATTAAATAAAGCTTAGCAGGACAAATGATACACCATATTAAAGACCAAAGATGTGGGTAGACAAACGGAATTACTTAAAAATATTGAAATATGTACGTTTGGGAGAAGGCTAAAAAAAGGCGAAAAAACCCAAGTAAAAACGAGTTTTCAGAACAGAGTTTTCTGTCAAATCATGTTATCAGCAAAATTTTTGATAGTTTTTAATTAATTTCACATCTAAAATGACTCAAACACAGAAATGGTATAAAATGATATAAAAAATGTATATTTAGCAGGAAATCCTAATAGTATTTTATCATATTTATTATTTAAAATTATATTATTTAAAAAATATTCAACTCTATGTTTTTTTAAATTATTTTTACGCCGGAAATAAATCAGCGGTACACAGATAGAAATGTTTGTTTAACTCACATAAATATTTGTTTGATAACAGGCAAAAATATATTTATTTGCTACAAAGAATGTTTATTTGTGTCAAAACAATATTGCTTTACTCCAAACAAATGGTATTTGACTCAAACAAGCATTCTTTGTAGCAAATAAATATATTTTTGCCTCTATTCAAACACGCATTTATTTGAGTTAAACAGAAATTTCTATCTATCAGTGACTGAAAAAAAAACACCAATTACTGTATTTCACCTAAATCTAAAATATTTGGAGAAATCTCTTCCTCTATATCCCACCCGCCATTTTGTTTTTGTAATCGAATTTGAAATAAGTACCAAATCCCCGAAACTACTAAATTTCGACCAAGAAAACTTAGACAACTATGCCGCTATTTTACTTTTTTTGTTTGTTTTTGACTTGAAATCAACGACTGCAAAATCTTAAGAGTTTCACATGAATTAGAAATGTTTTCGACTCTAATTGTATTTATACTCGGTGGCCAACACTGACAGTGGTAAAAAATAGCTTATATCAAACATATTAGTCTAAACTACCACTAAAAGTTCTGCACAAGTTGTTCATTTTTTTATAACTCAAAAATAACTACACTATTGAAACGTAGTTATTTAAGGCTATAAAAATCAGATATGTGCAGTTAATAACAATGTTTCTATGCAAACATTCACAGCGATATACTGGAAATGTAAAATTATCAATTCAAAAGATCGTCGCATTCAAAGCCTGATAGTTGCAATTAATTTTGTATTTGTTTTTACTTACTTCACCTTTTTATGATACTATTTTAGCATGATAATACTGTTCTTTGGACGCTATACTCAGACAGTTGAATAAATGAATGAAATGAGCCTGACAAAGGCGTTAAAAGGGACCGTTTTTAAAAGAACTCATAATCAGCTCATAACTTGGCAAAGCTACTAAAAAAAGATTTCTTTTAAAAAGTTTACGTAAATTTGTGTTTTAAAGTACAAGTATAAAATGAAATCGATAGAGGCATCAGTGTTTTCCATACGCCCGCATATTTTACACGTTTTACACAATTACAATAGCACACAAAATTCGGACCAACCAATGTCGGCGGTAGACAAAATATCGCATTATAAATAATATTAATAGTTTCAAATTGCGTTTATTGTGCTTTTTGCACACCCACCGCATCTGAATAATTCGATATTTAAATTGCCTTTGATATATTTGTCCTCGTCCCCCTATTTTTATCTACCCCCTCCCCCCCCACCAGAATTGTCCTAAATACAAAACCATAGACCAAAAGCATATCGATGGAACGAATCCAGCATTATATTCCGTGAATTCCATGAATAATGGCGTGTTTATAATGGTCCGGGCCAATAATGAAATGCTATTTAATATAATCCGTGAATTATATATTTAAAGTACGTCGCTATTTTGCGAATTTATGTCGAAGGGGGGTAGGGGGTGAGCTGTTATTGTTTTGGTTTGGGGAGGTGGTATGGGCGATATCATAGCGCCCGCTATTGATGATTTTCACTGGGCGATATTAAAATTAACTAGCACGTAAATACCGATAAAATAATTTTGCATTTGCGGAATTTATTTACGTATATATCTATATATATATATATATATATATATATATATATATATATATATATATATAGCATAATTCTGTCCGGCCTAATGCGTCAGCGCAAAAGTTACATTATAATAATGAACGCCCTTTGTGTTATTGAGCGCGTCGACGAACGTCCAAATCAAAACACACTTTTAACAAAATTTAATCTGTTTTGATACGGATGGACGCGCTATCAGTGGATTTTCGATACATTAGCGTTATTGGATCGGTTATTGGTGGAATGTAATGCGATTTGCCCTTTTTGAATATTACTAGTTTTGAGTAGCTGTAGGCATTAACAGTATTGCAAAGCTGCAAATCATTGAATTATCATAGATAATAGATAATCTATGCTAGTGGGTACAACAAAAAAACACCATTGAATAAATAAGGTAATTTCCTAAAAAGCTGCAGAGGTAGTGATGATTCCCAAGCCAGGAAAATAATATATATATATATATATATATATATATATAAAGGAGAAAGGTATTTGTCGGGCAATTCCGACAAATATATATCTCACCGTCGATTAACCAGCTTTCCTATATATACAGGGTGAGTCACTAGAGTCGCGGTGGTAGATATAGCAATTATCTTTAGAGATGGAAAAAAATATTTAATACAAAAGTTGTTTGGCATATCATTTTCTACAACGTAAAATTATTTTCATTTATACTGGGTGTTGCATTTAGGCGTAGCAGAAAATAAATTAACATTTTTAAATGGAATGCCCTATATATTATAACATATTATGATTGCGAAGAAAATTGTCTTACTAATTGTATCAGGTGATATTGACGTAAAGCTAATAGTTTCAGCAATATTAAATTTTTTATTAAAAAAATTGCCATTGCAGGCCTTTTCCGAAAACTACGTAATAGCGTCATTTTTGCAGATATTTTCTTACAACTTTGTCAGAAAATAACCAATACTAATAGGGAGGTGATAGTGCCCAAAGAAATTTGATGCGCTATACAGGGTGTTCCTAGCACCTAATCAATTTTGATATTTTTCAAATGGCCTTTTCTTGAGTTTTTTAAATGGAACGCCCTGTATATTATTTGCTGGTTGCATTTCCCATTAAGTTGCCTTTAATTTATATTAAGTGTGGCATATACATATTTGTACCCGTTTTCGTGATATTTGGAATTTAAAGAAAATGTGTAATAAAGTATACCAATACAGTGCTTTAATATTACACCCTGCATAACATGGTTCTTTTTTAATGATTTTTTTTTGTAATTGGAAGTGGAGGCCCTACGTTATGGCCGCCAAGATCTCCTGATCTAAATAAGTTGGATTTTTTTTGTGGGGTCATGTTAAGGAATTAGTATACCAGACACCACCTACCACACAAGACGATATGAAGATTAGAATAAGAAATGTTTTTGCGGACATCAGAGAAAATAAGAGAGAGATGTTAAGAAATACTTCGAGATCTTTTACCCATCGGATTAATGCTTGTAGAAGACAAAATGGAGGGCATTTTGAACACCTACCAAATCAATAACTACTTGTTGTTTTATCTTTAATTGTTATAGTTTTTTACTAGTTTTATGTTAATGCTTATCAAGTTTAAAAAATAGTTTAATAAATGTTATTAGTTGTGGTTTCTCTTAATTATTTGTTTTTATTTAATTTTTAGTTGTCTCAAATTATATTAATTTTTCATATTGAGTAACTAAATGGTAATTCCATGTACTTTTCAATTTATTTCGAGCAATTCTGTCAGTTTTTTAATTCAACAAAAGTATTTTTTTCCTTTCTATGTTCTCTTTACAAAAAAAAATCATTAAAAAAGAACCATGTTATGCAGGGTGTAATATTAAAGCACTGTATTGGTATACTTTATTACACATTTTCTTTAAATTCCAAATATCACGAAAACGGGTACAAATATGTATATGCCACACTTAATATACATTAAAGGCAACTTAATGGGAAATGCAACCAGCAAATAATATACAGGGCGTTCCATTTAAAAAACTCAAGAAAAAGCCATTTGAAAAATATCAAAATTGATTAGGTGCTAGGAACACCCTGTATAGCGCATCAAATTTCTTTGGGCACTATCACCTCCCTATTAGTATTGGTTATTTTCTGACAAAGTTGTTAGAAAATATCTGCAAAAATGACGCTATTACGTAGTTTTCGGAAAAGGCCTGCAACGGCCATTTTTTAAATAAAAAATTGAATATTGTAGAAACTATTAGCTTTACGTCAATATCACCTGATACAATTAGTAAGACAATTTTCTTCGCAATCATAATATGTTATAATATACAGGGCATTCCATTTAAAAAAGTTAATTTATTTTCTGCTACGCCTAAATGCAACACCCAGTATAAATGAAAATAATTTTACGTTGTAGAAAATGATATGCCAAACAACTTTTGTATTAAATATTTTTTTCCATCTCTAAAGATAATTGCTATATCTACCACCGCGACTCTAGTGACTCACCCTGTATATATATATATATATATATATACAGGGTGAGTTATTAGTATCCCGGCGGTCGATAGTCATCAAATCGTTTGAGAAAGAAAAAAATATTTTATACAAGAGTTGTTTGACTCAATAGTTTCTATAACGTAAAATTATTTTCATTTATACAGGGTGTTGCATTTAGGCGTGACGGAAAATCATTACATTTTTTTAAATGAAACGCCCTGCATATCATGCCAAATTAAGAATACTAAGGAAGTTGTCTTTCCAACTGTGTAAGTTGTACCTGTGTAAAGTAAATAGTTCTTGAGATATTTAATTGTTTGTCAAAAAATTGGCAATTGCAAGCCTTTCTTAAAAGCCACGTTCATACTACATTTTTGCAGATATTGTCCTAAAAATTTTGTCACTTAATAACTAAACCCATAGTTAGATGCTGGTGTAATGAAAAATTTGAAGCGCTATACAGGGTGCTTGTAGCATGCACTAGTTTTGAAACATTTTTAAATGGTTTTTTCTTGAGGTTTTTGGAACACCCTGTATATTATTTGCTAATTGAAATCTCCCTTAAGTTCATTGTAATTTATATTCACTATATCGTATATCTATTTTTACTAGTTTTTGTGATATTTGGAATTTTAAGAGTAGTATGGTATTTAGTATCTTAATATTGCTTTCTATACAGTGTGCTGGGTAGCATGATCTAAAATATTTAAAGCGTTATAGAAGAAACCATTTAGAACCTATTTAACTAGATTTATTCATATAAAAAGTATTACGGTTATCAAGGTATTACACAATTTTATAAGTTTGTTTGGGAATTTTTACAAACGTACAGCGAGCGAACCTGAAGATCTAGTAACTTCAGTTGGGCTCCGAAGTAAGCCAAAAACAGTGTAGTTTTAGGGGGACTATCGTGAAAAATTGTTCACCTTTGTGAAAATTATGCGGAAACGTTTCATTGTAAGAGTATGTGCGCTCAGACACAAAAACAAACAGAAACACGCTAAAACCTGTCTTGATGCGCTAAGTTTGAGAGCGAATTTGTATTCAGTATAAAAAACAACCAACAATATCTACTTACTATAGTTAATTGATTTAAAATAGGTTCTTTTTCTGGAGAGACAATTCCAAGTTGGGATAACATGAATGATGTGAGTAATATTGATAATGTGAATGGAAAGTGGCTTATTTGGAAGTGTTTTTAATAGATTTTTTTGCTATGAATGAAAATCTGAATCTAAAGATGCCTATCAGTTTGTTTTTTTTGCATATCTGGTTTTTGTGTGTGTACATAAATCACATCAAAGAATATCTGATTTTCAACATTCAGAAGTCGACAAATTTGCACGATAGTTACCCTAAAAGTACACGGTTTAGGGTTTACTTTAGCAGTAATTTAAATCTTTAAATCGCGTGTTCGGTTGCCATACGGTAGACGGTAAAATATACTTATAAAATGTCATATAAAATTGTTAATATGTTGATAACGGTAATTCTTTGTATAAGGATCAAGCTGGTTAAATTGTTTCTAAATTATCTCTTCTATCGCCACTTGAAGACTTTACATCAAATTACCAAATACCTTATTCACAGCAATATTCAAATTTACAATTACATTAAATTTTCGTAAAATTGCAAATATCACAAGAAATAATAACATTTGGTGTATGACATACTAGATGTAAATTAAAGCGAAATAAAGGGTTATTACAGCCAACACATATTGTATAGGCTGTTCCATTTAAAAAACTCGAGAAAAAGCCATTTGAAAAACATCAAAATTTACCAAGTTCAATGAACATCCTGTATAGTGTATCTAATATCTTTGGATACTTTCATCTACCTACTGGTTTTGACTATTGTCTCACAAAGTTTAAAGGCAAAATCGGCAAAAATGTCGCTTTTACATAGTTTTTAAAAACATCCTGCAACGGGCATATTTTGGAAAAACAGTTGAATATCTCTGGAACTATTAACGCTGTGACTTAGCAACATACACGGTTGGATAGACAAATTTAGTAGTGTTTATAGTATAATAAAATATACAGGACGTTCCATTTAAAAAAAATGTTCATACTTTCCGTCACACCTAGATGCACCACCCTGTATAAATGAAAATAATTTTACGTTATAGAAAATGGCGAGTGAAACAACTTTTGTATAAAATATTTTTTTCTTTCCCAAACGGTTTATTAACTATCGACCGCCGGGATACTAATAACTCACCCTGTGTATGGGGTTATTGGTGAGTAAATGTATTCCTTTAAACACGTTATAGTAGAGGTCATTGCAAATTATTTCACCCCAAATGCATGATCCAAATGTTAACAGTTTTAGAGATATTTTAATTCTTACGATTTTTTAAGAAAAGTCGTAATCGGAGACACCAAAAATAACTAATATTTTCAAAGTATTTTTTCTGTGCCAATTGTGTCTTTATGGCGTCACAATTGTTGATAAAACAAAATTTCCTATAAAAATCATCTAAAAATAAATACTCGGTTAAATACTTAGAATTATTACAGAAATTCATATGAAAGTATCGGATTCATGCCGTCATTGCTAAAAAAATATAATACATTTGATAGGCACTTGGTTGTAAAAACTACTCTGTTTCAATAGCTATCCTTCAAGGTATAAATCTCATCAAAACGCTAATTTCCGAGAAAAAAGTAATAATACTTGGGCTAGTAAGTAGTCTCCTACCTTTAACTTGATCGAACGACACACGAAACAGAATGTTGTACCATGTCTTCCAACTCCTAACATTCCTAATGTTATTTTAACAATTCCTGAATGTCCCACATCTACCCACGACAGCAAACGGCCGTGTTCTCATCAAAACTATTATTTTGACACTATCTTTTTCCGTGTTAATAGTGTTCAACTTCTTCACAATATAATCGTTCATAAAATTTAAAAAATGGTAGAAATGGTAAATGGTTCTTATTCAATTGCTGAATATGCTGACATACTATGTATTTAAGGGTACTGTGATGGAATTGCTGCTGAAGCTCAAAGAGAATACCATCGTCGCTTCCAGGATAGGCACGTTTCGCATGTTAGTGCTTTTGAGGCTACGTGCAGACGTATGGCAGAATCTGGTGCTGTTCAACGACACATAGAGCCTGGTCCAAGCCATACCTTCCACTGCGACATATCAAGCGATAAAGCTCCTTTATTCTTGCTAATAGTTGGATTGTCTTCGAAGTTCGAACAACATTAGAGTGTCCTCCTTGCCACCTTCGTCCTCATTATGTCTCCTGGATGCACCAGGCTCAGTGTCGTTGAACAGTACCATTTTCTGCCTGCATGCAAGCCTTATTGCATGCTTTCTGCCGGTCATTTAATTTTATTCAAACTGTTAGTATGATATTGACTGCTAATACATGCTACTCTATGAAAAGATGCACTAATTTCAAATCATAATGTAACAATAAATAGGTACCTAATGGCTTATTAATAATGCATTAGTTACTTTCGTTTTTTTCTCTGAGGATATTGAATTAGTACATTCTCTTATACGTATATGTATAGGTTTTACATTAGTAATGAACAGAAAATTGTCCATATTTGTTTGAAGGTACGTTTTTTTTTCGAGTACAATCCGCTAATGAGAAAAGTCTGTACACCTAGTTGCACAGATTTAATTGCATTTATGTCCATTAGCACAGTCATTAAAATTCATTAAAATTGGAAGTTAATTGCAATTACATTCTGATACGATATGAGTATTATTGAATCACGAGACAGACGAATTTTTAATTAAAAATAATACGAATGTACTGCGCTGGGTCATATTTCATTGATATTTGTAGGGTACACGGGATAACAATCAAAGTCAATTTGTAATCAAATGTGTAATCAATTTTTTTACTTTATCATTATTAGTATATAAAGTATTGTAATCGTGCCAAAAAAAGTTTTGAGATTTTAGCGGAAATATGTCTTTTTGGGTCCCCTGAACATTTTTGATCAAGGTACTGGCTGTGTGTGTGTGTGGATGTGTGTGTGTGTGTGTGTGTGTGTGTGTGTGTGTGTGTGTGTGTGTGTGTGTGTGTGTGTGTGTGTGTGTGTGTGTGTGTGTGTGTGTACCCGTTTTTTGTGGCGACGATTCCGGAGAAACTACTAAAGGTATCGGGACGAAACTTCATATTTAGAAGTTTCATGGCCAAACTTAGAGCTGAAAAGTTTTCTGTTAAAAAGGGTCCAAAGGAACTGGAGGTTTAGTCTTAGCATTTTTGAAAGATTTTGTAAATAAGCCGGCATTTCTGGAATTTCGTCGAAATAGTTAAATAATAAATTAAACTAGAGGAAATTCTGAATAATTTATGACTATGACATTTTTCGGTACAATCAATAGTTTAACTGCATGAGCAAATTCTATTTCATCGAGATCGGTCGTACTGCATTAAAACTAGTAGCCAGGATATGTCAGATTAAATGTCAGATGTGATTTTAATGACGGTGTAGTCAATGTCAAACGTTAATGCTTTGACAATACTACTGTCAATACAAGCAGCGTTCGGATATTGTACACCGGTAAGGTGCGTTTTCATTAGTGCTAATGGCAGTGGTAGTAGACGCCATTATAGTATTTCTAATAGAATTTGCTAGTGACTCATTATGTACATGCAAACTAATATGTGTCACCATCACGACATGTGAGAAACACTATAATTTCGTCTGCTATTACCGCCATTACCAACCATTGCCACCAATCGGAATGCACCTTCACACTTTCTACACCCAATAACACGTGTCATTTGGACGGTGTACCCGGTGTCAACGGAGTACAATATCCGAACGCAGCTTTAATCGACATATCTGTCTAGTTCTACTAGTTTTATTTTAATGCAGACATAGCCGATCTCGATCAAATAATATCTCATGCAGCTAAACTATTAATTTTATATATAGTATGATAAAGTCATGTGCCTGGCCACATCAGATTTTTACATATAGTTCTGTAGTAAAATGGAGTAAACGTAAAACTGCATGCACAGTTATTGGATTATTCGATTAAAATATATATTATAGTCCAGTGAAATTAGTCAAAAAAGTTATTCACTTTGAAAAAATCAAGCAAATTGAACCCCAGCTAGAATTTTGTAGACATCTTGTGTTGGGCCTTACAACTAACGTACAAAAGGTCCCAATCAACATCGTTTCTGCGACGCGCGTTATTTACGGTCAAAGATGACCGAATTGTTTCTTTCCATGAAAAAAGAAATACCAATATATTCAGAACAAATATCATATTGAAAAGTTTACTAAATATTTGATGATATTATTAAAATTAATTTAAAAAAAATATGTTTGTATTAATATTCGCCGAACAATTTTCACTATATTAAATCAAAGGGTGTGGGGTACATGCTAAGCAGAGAGCTGAATGGAATGAATGAAAAATTACCTAAAAATATTGAAAGATGCAGGTTTGAGAAACTGTTGAAAAATTCTGTCAAAAAATACAGAAGTTTGTTGATGACAGATGACTGTTAGGTACCTGATAAAAGTCTCGCGCGAATTTGCATTAATTTGCGTATTTTTCTACCGTTTTCCATTTTAATTATTACCGTCTTACCTACACTGTTGCCGGTTCCAAGTACACAATAAGAACACACAAGAGAAAAGGCAAACCGAGGACATCAACACACCACGAGAGGGGAACGACTTGTCATAGTTGAAGTATATATTCTTGGTTAAGTATAAAACAACTTGTAGAATAGAAGCAACAGTGATGTAGACCTTGATAGTGACTACATTTAATAAAATATGCGTGGTGCCCTGATAAATTTTGATACATTTTTTAATTTGTTTTTTTACATACGTATAAGGGTGGTACTTTTTATGCAGGACTCTCAATTGCTGCCTTTATATCCAAACTGAATTGCTGTGAGACTTGAGATCTATAAATAAATATTACCTCGTACTCACCCCAAGCGGCTCAAAATCCAGAATACCTTTAATTTTACCACATTAAAAACCGAATAAAAAACATTTTTGTGTTTCACTTCAATAAATTTACATATCACAGTTATTAACTTAATAAAAATAATACTCGATTCACAAAAATCCGTTTTGCTCTTGCAACACCCTCTCGCTCCTGTGGTCAACCCTCTTCGGTGGGGAACCTGAACCGACAGACAGATATACAAACTAGGTTAGCGCTTTATTGCTTTATTTGGAGTACGATGATAATTATTTTAAATACATTTTAAGAAAACTATGCTTATAGATAATTAAAAAATTGTAAAACATTTTTATTAGAACAATCATTGCATCTTTAGATTTGATCGGAAAAGGTAAAGTGCTAAGAAATTGTCAGATACGACCTTTTTGCTTAGCGCGGCAGTATCAGTATTCATAGATGTATAGTGCGTGATGAGCGATGATGATCGGTATGGTACTGACATATTGCAATAGCGTGTTGTCAAATCGCAAACTGATTACAACTTGCTCTAAGCTGCTCTAAATACACTCCTGCTATTGAGCAGGGTCAAGAAAAACTGCTCCAAGCTGCTTAGGTTACGCTACCGGAACTTACTCGAACTCCAACGAACAGAATACAAATGCCCAACGAACGCCATACGCCTACTCTAAGTTGCTCTAAGCTACTCTGACAGACCCAACGAACAAAGCTTTTAAGAGGAATCAGTAGTGCTAGTACGTCCTATAAAATAAGCATCCATAGTCAGCTTAATGTTGTATCAATTCTCTCATGTTATACATCAAATTATAGATAAAGGTGTATTACTTGCTGTAGTAATGTATATATGTTACGCTTAAAGTGATAAATGTGGTTTGTATTAATAATTACCGGCTATTATTAATAATAACCGCATCATTTGGTCAATGTGATTAGAAACACTTATATAATCACATGGACCGGCTATTATTAATAATTTCCTAACGGGCACGGTAAAAGTGATAAAAACGTTACTTTTTACAAAAGATCTTTTGTATACAGTCTTCTAAGAAGTTAGCTAAGTTATTTTGATTACTATGTAAGCTATTATATTTATTTACTTGACGCAAATCATCAGTACGGCTAGCCCAATGGCCAAAATTACGAATAATACAAAACATTGATAATACAGAATGTTTTCTTTTGTCTCCCTTGTACTTTAGAAATTACTGGATATAATTGGTAATAGTATACACCCAAGGACGGCTCAATGACGAAAACGTAAAAAGAACATTTTATACAGAGTGTTCAAAAAAGTTAACCATTTTATTATCAATAACACCCATTTTATATTTAATGCATGTGGGTAGTTTTTTGTAAATGTACAATTACAATTTATTAAGTAAATTTCCAAATACTTGAAATTTTGCGCATTTAATGTTAATTTTTTCAATATTGTATTTTCATGCAAATACATGCAAGAATAGGCGAGACTAGTTTACATAGATGTTTATACATAAATTGCACCGCACAAATGATGCAAACATTTTTGTATGGTTCTGTTCTTAACACGGTATTTTTACTTTTGGTGTTTGACAATAAAGTACTATTTTATAAATAAAAGATTAAACAACTTGCCCCAATCTTCCCTACATTAGGTTGTCCATTATCTATACCTACCGTAAGCATATCTAATATCTGACGGATATAATCTGTTTTATAAGGCGGTTATTACAAAAGTGTTTATCACCAACAAAAGAAAAGACTTTTAAATACATTATTTATTTAGATATATCAAAAAATATAACAATAACAAAAACACAATAATTCTCAAGTCCAGGAATCAGTTTTAGAAAAATATATTCTTAATAAATAAAATTAACAGTAGGTAACTCAAATAAAATCTGTATCACATTTGTGCACTTACAAATCAAAAATAAACAATATTCATAGTAAATAATAAAATAAAAATAAAATACAGGTACAGTTCACATTTGTGAACAAAACAAAAGAGGATGACGTCCTATTGTTACAAACTTTATCTTGCTTTATTTTTACAATATAAATGGTGTAATTGTTGTACTACCACAAAAGAATAAACGTCTAGAAGGACTTTTGTATTCAAAATTAAATATAAAACATTTTTTAAAGTTTTGTATTAAAAAGATAAATAATAAATTATAAATAAAAATAATATTTCTTGCCACGAATTGCAAAATACAGAAGCACTATGTACGTATGCCCTGGCAGAATAATACAAGCCGAGTTTCTAATTTATTACTTACTTAGCTTTTAAGAATTGCGCAAATAAGCATAACCCAAAGAGTTACCCACTCGTGCATGCAATTAGTATGGATTGGCATCTTTTAGTCTCGTTTTGATAATCTTCCTTATTTTAGTCATGAGTAGCAACTAAATAAGTAAGTCAGGACTAACGTCACTAAAGGCCCAACACTGAAAACCCAGTGAATAGATTCGTTGTGTGGCGATTATGTAGATACTAACAGAATTCCAAATCTGAGGCTCTATTATATTGTAGCATCACCTTAATTGAATATCGAATTGAAATATATCACATTGACCACAGCCTGCTGGAAATTATTAATAATTGCCGGTTCATGTGATAAATTCTTCACTTTAACCTCGCCACTTGGCTATTATTAATAATAACCGGTAATTATTAATAATAACCTATTTATCACTATGACCGTAACATATATATTACTTGTTGTTGTATCCACGCTACGTGATACATGTACTCGAAGTAGTAAAGTTTTGAGTGAAAAAAGCATGTAAGATATTGATATTTTTACGTGAAATTTTGTACACTTATAGAGGAAGGTGTAACTTAGATCTATTAGGTGGTAGTTTTTACAATTTTAATCTGAGTTCTTCGTAAAAAAAATGCGAAATCAGCCAATTTTATGTTATATTTAGAAATAGATTTGTCAAAAACGAACAGAACTATCAAAAGTCTACCACTAGACGGAAAATTATATATCTTTTATCTTTAATTTGGTGTATTTCTTTTACGATTATTTGAATTAATTGCTGAGAAAAACCCTCAGAGCTTTTGCGTGTTTTGCAAGTAGAACGTAGGGGGTACGGATTCCCCTTAAATTCCTACTTACTTCTAAGGACGTTTCTAATCAACGAAAATTGACAACTGAATTCATTTGTCCTCTTTAGTAGGCTTTCATACGTGATTTCAAAGCATACTTGACATTTTTTCCATTTTGTTTTGCGTTATTAATTTACATTTTTAAGTGTAACTTAGAAGTAACTAAGAATTGCAACAGAAGGTTATAATGCCTTTAAAGCATACCTAATTTGATTTGCCTAGAACAATTATTTAAAAAGTTACAGGTTTCGAAAAAAGTGTTCTCCTAATTTTTTGAGCAGTGTAGCAACGAACACATTATGCAGGAAATCACAATCCGCATCTCTAAAACGAACAGGGCTATTTTAAGTTGCATCACATTATATGATAAAAAACCAATAAACGTGTAGTCAAAAGTAGAGAGTTTTCGAGATATGTTCTTCAGAAGAAAAAAGGGT
This sequence comes from Aphodius sticticus, assembly GCA_963966075.1. Lineage (NCBI taxonomy): Eukaryota > Metazoa > Arthropoda > Insecta > Coleoptera > Scarabaeidae > Aphodius > Aphodius sticticus. The sequence continues at coordinate 14,549,088 of OZ014512.1, forward strand.
TTTAAATAAATTCCTCCTTGGTTTTCTATGGGATTTTTGTGTAGTTTTCTGCTATTTTGTCTAATTTGACTTGGTTTATTAGTCAGCATTGAATCAGGTTCATATTTCTACATCACAACCAACATCAAAATTTCATAACATTCTGAAATTCACTTGATTAATTTGTTACAACATTTCTTTCCTCGTGTTCATCAAGTCTATCGAATTTCTATTGTTGAATAATTTTAATAGCTTAAAGTAGCTATAATTATAGAAATCTCAATACCACAGCAAGAGCTCAAACCTAATAAAAAAACGTGAAAAACGTACAGTTCTTAAAAGATTATAACGTAAAATAATAGCGCAATTAAGCGGACATAACGTATGCGTCCGAACGTGTGTTAGTTCTCATTTATTCCGCTGGCGTCGCGTCGAGTCGGTCGCGCAAAACGACACGCAAACATAAGGGTTTGAAAGTGGATTCAGTTTCAGGCAGCGACAGCAGCAGTTGCCGCCGGTATTTGCGGATGATTTACAATATCTGGCATTGACGCCGGGGCCCTAATAAGAAATTTCGGTTGATTTGTGAAGCCATTCCCGATTTATGTGGGGCCGGGGCGAGAGCGGGTCGCGCGACCGGCGAAACTTTTTGCGTTAGCCCCGGCGGATATCGAAATTGGGAAAAGTTCGAAGACGGGGAAACGCGCACCGTTGACGTTTCTTGCCGCCGTTTTGCCCGCAAATATCTGGAGTCGCCTGCGGTCACGGACAAGAGAAATGACAACTCCGGATAACCGCCTTCTCCGCCTGAACACAATTTGCGGCTGCTTATTACCTTGTGAATTATGGTTTTGCCTGATTATATTGTTATGTTAATATTGAGTTGAGTTGATGGGTGGCCCACTTTAAAATGTGGACTACAAGGACCAGATACGTCAATAACGGTATCAAATAGTTATTAAAAATAGCAGATTTTAAATATCAGATACATGATATTTAAACAAATTTGTAGAATTTATTACACCGCTAGAATCAACATTATTTTTAGTGGTCTAAGTTTGAGACTCTCAAAGGAGTAATTACTTAATCAGATTCTCAATCATTCTGTTACTAGTCATTCCTAATATTTTGATTTTTGACTCCCCCTAATATCTGAATTTTTGACTAATTTATCCCCTAATTTATCAATTTTGACTATTTCTTTCAGCACATAAACAAATTTATCAAGATTATCATAGGTTTTGAAATTTTGAAAGAAGAAAAAAATAACCTGCAGGTTATTATGTTGGTGGTCCAACCGGATAAACTGTTTTTTTAATTTTTTCCCTATATTTGAAGATATGTAATGATGCTCAAAAACAAGAAGAAACGTTTCATACTGCTTTAAAAATTGTGCAATATTTTATACACATCTTTCAATTAAATTTAATATTGGGCAATAATTTATTAAATAAATTCATATCACAAAAACAAGTAAAACTTGCATTTTTTTTCTAAGACTGTATCTTTCACAAACAATAAGATATTAACAAATACGTAACAACAAATACGTAACAAATACGAGACCTAAAGGTTGGGAATTACTATGACTTCTTAACAGAGAACGTTAGAAGCAGTTCATTGAAATTTTTAAAAGCGGGCGATAATCTTGATGAATTTAGGTACAACGTGGCTGCAATATCAATAAAATCGGTTAAAATAGGACCGAATAGGAAAAAAATTAACAGCAAATTTGATCCAAATATTGGGAGTTATTATTGTGTCCCGAAACTATTTAAAAATAAACATTTTCAGACCCCATTACCACAAGGTTCTCTGTAACGCTATCTCTATATTATGCTCCATCGGTTGTGTGTTATAATTTTATTTAAATTTCATTAGCTAACCCAATAATCCCAATTCCATTGAGTTCCAAGTGTTCCAAAAGTTCCATTGCTGTGTATACAGGATGTTTGGTAGTTCGACGTAAAGTTTTTAATTCAATGAAATGTTATGTGAGAATGATCAAAGTCACTCTGTATTTAGTACCAGATCTGTATCTGTATGTAGTTCTTAAAATCAGCATCGACATATTGGCTTTGGTTCTTATGCGTCAAAGTTGTAAGACAATACCTGCAAAAATGTCGTACATATGTATCGAAAAAGGCACCCAACGACATTTTCTTAAAAAAAAAATAAAAAAAAAGCAATTGGATATCTTATATAGAGTCCGGCACTAACTTGGACACAAATGACAATAATTTTTATTATCAACTTTTCAGTAAATGTTTTTCTTCATAAAAGATTCTGGATTGTCTTAAACCTAAAATTTAAATATTAGAATTTAATTATCTGCGCATGTACAGGGTGTTACCATGAAAATCTCATAAACCTTTAAGGAGGAATTACAATCTCCTTGGTCGTTGCATGAACACCCGATTTATGGAACGTTATATTTATGAATATTTGGAAACACTTTTTCAAATAATATTTTGACATAGCTTTAAACATGAAGGTAATTTACTCTCTTATGTAATTTTCATTTCTTTGCAATACAAAATAATATAATAACGGAGAAAATGATTATAATTTCGGTTTTAAAGACCTCTAATTTTTCCAAGTACTTTTATCAAATGACATTTTTGCTTAGCTTTTAACATAAAGGTACTTTACTCGTTAGTGTTTTCATAGCTATGGTAGCAGCCAGTATATACCAGCAAAAACTTACATTCTAATATTTGCATTTTAGGTTTACAACAATCCAGACACTTTTATTAAAATAAAATTTTCTGCAAAATTGATAATAAAAATGTTTTATAAAAACACCCTGCATATGCAATGGAGGTGATTATAATTTCGTATTTGCTGACCTCTAATATTTCTAAATAATTTTTCAAATAAAATTTTTGCATAGCTTTTAAAATAAAGGTACTTCACTCTTAAGAGTTTTTCATAGTTTTGTTAACACCCTGTAAGCAAATAATTACATTCTAATATTCGCATTTTAGGTTTAAGGCAATACAGAAACGTTTTTTGTATCTTAGAATCTACAACTGCTGGTGCCGTTTCACAAACACCCTGTATTGTTTATTCCTTAAGGTTTAGGTATAGTTTGTCCAACAATATTATTTACTTAAGCTAAAATTAAAAATGGACTTTTAAATCGGTCGCAATTTAAAAACATTTTTGCTAGTCTACTAAACAAAGTTTAAGAGTTTCTTCCTATTGTTAAACGGAAAATGAATTCATTTATTCAATGTGGAAAATACACTCTAAAAAAGTAATTGAGAACATTTTTAAAGGTTGGGCATTTATATTGTTTTCCAAGGAAGGAAGTAAAGGGATTTTATCTCGCATGTTATCCGCATAACCGTGGCATGAATTTTTTAGTTCGTTTGCTGGCCGCCCTCTAATTATAAACTTTCGAACAATGTTTCGCCAGCCCGTCGCGCCGGTCAAACTCAACACTTTACGACTTTGGGGTTAAGTTCCGTCGGGGCTGTTTTATTAAAGGATTAATTCTATCCCAACGGGCGCGGCAACTTAGTAAGTGCAAATTAAGCATTTAATGGCATTCACAATTTTTCATTTCTCCATAAAATCTATGGAATATGGAACGATGGCATCCTATAGTGCAAGCTTAATCAATTTATTAATTTTAAATGGAACAGTATGTATTTTCAGTTTCAAGTTTCTGTTACAGTTCTTCACTGACTATTTGATGATAGCACACAATAACAACTTGGAGATATTAGAGTACAGTAAAATTTGCAAAAAGTAGGGAAATAAATCCAATACGTTTGTCCTTTTGGGTTCCGTCGTTATCCACCCCTAACGTTTGCGTTTGCGTTTTTTTTTCGCAATTTTGGCTGCCGTATAAAATTAATCCTAAAATTCTGGACAGAAAAGGTATGTACCACTTTTTAGTGTACAGGATGAGTCACAAGAGTCGATACTAAGAGATAGAAAAAATAAATGTATCATACCATATAATGAATACTGACGAACTATCTTAACAACTACGTAACAACTAAATTTTTTGCAGATAATCAGGCCAATTCTGTAGTTGTTACATAGCAAGTTGATATGTAGCAACTACATTAACAACTTTCGTTAATCATCTTGTTAACGACTTTAATAAGATTTCGCATTCTATATTGGAAAAATTAACCACTTGATAAGAATCATGCGGTTAACAACTGTGGTTAACTGTTGATGGTCATGCGCATTCAGTACAAAACATTCAATCAGCTGATCAGTACCCTTCAATGTGCTATGTACACAGAAGTTAAAAATTTGCAAATAAATAATGAATAGGAGTATCTGCGAGAGTATAACTACACAAAATCCATATTTATGCCGTCATGGTTAATATTATTCACAAAAATAAATAACGTCGAAGAATTGTGGAAACAATTTACGCGAAAAATAAATTTGTGCAAAGGTCCACAGTAAAATCGCGTAAAATGAATTATTCTTGTTGTTATTCTTATTCTTCTGAGACTTCTGAGTGCATTTCTGAATTGTGAGGTTAGGTTATTCGGATATGTATAACAACAAGTTTCAATTGAAGGGGTTCATTAAAACGACAACTGGTTAAATTCTAGTAGTTGTGGTTAAAAGTTTTAAAGGTTTTGTCGTTTATGGGATACTAATTTAATTCTTTAACAAGACTCATTTAATTTAACTGTGGTAATCTTTCCACTGGACATTTAATAAATTTAACTAACTTGTTTTAATATTCGACGAATACAAAATTGTATTTGACTATAACATTATTATTTTACTTGTATAGATATACATCCTAGGTAAAAGCCAAAGGAACTATCCCCTAAGGTTCTTCTGGCAATTGTTAGGTAACTTCTAAAATAAAAATATAAATTAAATCAAAATTTCTATTATACTTATTTAATAATAAAATAAAATCAATCACCTTTCATGTAAATCTTCTATTTCATTTACCACTTGTTTATTTACGATACATATACCATAAACTTAACAATTCGTCTTTATTTTAAGGTTAAAGACTTGAAGAGTGTTAGCAGCACGTCCCTCTCCCTCTCGGTTGCTACGTAGTTCGTAGTCACTCAGTTCGCCACTGAACTGGTGGCAAACTATCTAACCTCTGGATATGTTACAGAATACCAGATTAAATTTTAACAACGTCTCTAAGAAACTTAACCACTTGCTACGTAACAACTGAGTTACAGAATTGGCCTGAAAATCTTACAACTTTGTCAAACAATCACTAAATGACCCCTTTTATAACCCATTAACTAATTTACATCAAACTACCCAATATACTATTTACAGAGTAATATTACGGTATGTACTGTAATAGCGCACTACTTTTTAAATTGCAAATACATATCACAAAAACAAAAAAAAAATATAAAACGTACTGAATACAAATTCCAAAGAACTTAAGGGACACTGCAGTTAGCAAATAATATACAGGGTGCTCTATTTAGTAATCACAAGAAAAAGATATTTAAAAATGTTAAAAAAATACAGTATGGATCATCCTGTAATGCGTATGACATCAGCATCAAGTTATGGCTTTAGTTATTGTCGGACCAAATTTTTAGGACAATATCTGATATAATGAAATATAGTTTTACGTAGTTTTTAAGAAGGTCTGCAATTGTAAATTTTTTGACATACAATATATCAGATACTATTTTTTTATATGGGTAATATCTGATCATTCCATTTAAAAATTCAACATCCTGTATAAATGAAAATAATTTTCGGTTGTAGAAAATGATGGGCAAAACAACTTTTGGACTGGAATTTATTTTTAAACTGGAATTTATTCGTTTAAATTTAATTAATTTTTTGGAATAGGTCTGTGGTATATTTCGTCTGTACATTTCGAATTATGTCTATCTTTTATGCCGATTTTAAGAATTTTGGCATGCGGGCGTAGATACAATCGAAATTATATCCGATATTCGTTTTGATCTTCGCGTAACCGTTGTCGGCAATGTAGATTCCCGCCTGTTACCGACCTTTAGAATTCCCGCTGTCTCGTCGGTGTCGTGATTTTTTACCCCCATGCCGTGGAACGGTTTTTTAATTGTTCGATCGTGTCTAGCAGGGTGGAAAAGCGGAAAACCGGACACGTTCGAGCGGTAATTGCGTTCACGGAATACTTCGCCGCACGGTAACTTGCAGTTATAGGTTGCAGATAAGGCGAATTGTTCTTTTTGCGCCGGCTAGGAAATCGTATAATGCCACGGCGGCAATAAAATGTATGTGGATAGGGTCTCGGATCGTCGAGGACGTAGAACTTATACACACGAACAATCACAATGCGCGCTTGCCCTGTTTATTGCCTATAAACTTGCTTGCTGTCGATTTTCTTTGTCGGACGAAACGTGATACAGAGATTTCCTTTCGTCATCAGGTTCAATGTTCAACTAATGTGTTTTGAAGTGGTGATATTATGTTGCGCTGAAAAACCATCTCACAAGTCCACATTTCGAGAAAAAAAACATAAACAATGTAATTCAGCAGTACAAAATAAAAGACCTAAAAGTCGCCCTAACGTGCACGTTCGCCTGTTTTTCGCATTTTACCGCAAAACGGTCACGATTTCGCAATTTTTGCTACTGTACAAAATTAGTCTTTATAACATCCTGCACAGAAAAGGTATGTTCCACTTTTTCTTAAATACACTGGTTCTCAAACTGCAAGCGCCCTAATATAGAATTATATTTGTAATATATAATAAATATAAAATTTTTATTATTTTAGTATTATTAAACTCATAATATGCCAGAAGTCGCCATTTCCAGACTCCATCATACAGATTATTCAAAAATTAACATTTCCTATTGTATGTTTACATTTAATTCCGTAAATAATTATAGTTTTGTATAAATATTCATCAAAAACATGCATCCAACTCTATTTGAGAACTAATAAGACTTATCCACGCGTTAGTGGGCTAAAATTAGCAAAAAAGTTGCCCGTATATTGGGGTAACTTTCCATTTTATTTATTTATCTTTATTTAATTATCATGATAATATACAAAAATAATTAAATAATGAAAACGTCGCGATATCTTTGAACACTCTGTGCGATTGTAATTACCTGATACTAATTACGTAGATACTACAAACACACACACACACAGAAAAGTGATTATTTGGAACGAGAAAACATAATTTCTTGAATTTATTTACTAGATTCAAATGCATATTTACTTGGATGTAGAAAGTTAGGTATATACAAGAAATGCCAAATACTCAATCTAAGTAAAATAATTTCTCAGATAAATGCTGTCGATAAATAAATTCTTTCTTTATAAGAACCAATATTGTATTGAAAGAAGTAATTGAATTTTTCGTCCCAAAAATGTCAATTTCTCCAACGAAGTAATAATAAATCCATCCAAGTGCGTAGTTACTTGATCCAAGAAAATATAAGACATTTAATATAAGTAAGCATTGTTTACTGAATAAAAATCCGCCAATTATGTAATTGAAGTGATTCTCACTTCTTTCAAGTAATCCCTTTCTCTGGAATAAATGTGCGCATCGTGATTTTGTCAAGGCTCGCGCGCCCGCGCGTAGTGCTGGCGCCGTAAAGGAGCGGAACCTCGTACGAAAACAACAACGAAGTACCCGTTGGGGATGTGCCTTGTGGTTGTGATTAGTGTATATTGTGTACAATAAACGTTTCAACAAGGAATACTTTGATGTAAGGCACGCAACAGGTTAGAACGAGAAAGTAAATATAACATACCTATCTTGTTAATTAGCAATAGAAAACGTATTTGTGCCAAATCTTTAAAATTCTTACATTAAGTAGCTAAAAATATTTACCGCGAATAAAAATCTACACTTAATTGAAGACTGTTTACTTCCTTCACCAGAGTAACAACTTTCTTAAATCTAGTAGTTATTCCAAGAAATAACATGTCTTGGTTGAAGTCAATAATCTCTCGCGTATATACGAACCTACCAACTACTTCATCCAAGTAATTCTCTCTTCGTTCGAGAGATCACTTTTCTGTGGGCATAATACAAATGCATAGTTTTGATAAGAAACAAAATATAGTCCAAATTATGCTAAACTACAATGTAAATGGTTAGAGAGCAACTTTAGTCATTTTTTTGATATACAAAATACAGTTTTAAAATTTAAGAATCCTAGTTTAGATACTACAGTGATGTAGACCCCGTTGGGATTACTCGATCGTTGGGATTACTCGATCGTTGGGATTACTCGATCGTTGGGATTACCCATATCGTATAAAACGTATCTATTATCCGAACGGCGTTCGGTGTATGGATTTTTTTATTATTTTACACATTTTAAAATGGTATCTGTAATCCAAAATAAATTCGAATTATAGATAGCTCTCAGTTACCTATTGCTAGTGTACTAGAAATCAGAACCCGTTTATGTTTAATTCAGTTTGGAAAAATAATACATATAAACTTTTTTCAAACTATATAAAGTAACACAATACAAACAAAACGAAAATAAATAAACATTCAAGATACAAAAAAACATATGAACACGTTTAAAAACTCTTAGATTCTTTTGTAACCACTCACTGGGTGATTATAAACGAATCTAACGTGGTTTGTAAAGCATTCGCGATTTTTTTCCATTATGGTAGCAGAGATTGAGCACGACGTTCACGCAGCTGCAAAAGCCAGGGTGCGCTGTACAAATAGTTTTGAGGTTGCCCGATCCTTATTCAGTTCGTGGCACATATCTTAAAAATTACACTGTTTTGGCTTTAATATTCGCGATTCTGGCCTTGATTTGCCTAGAACTATTATTTAAAAAGTTACAGGTTTCGAAAAAAGTGTTCCCTATTTTTTTGAGCTGTGTACAATAGTTTTAAAATATAGTCCATTTTTTGACGTACGAATATCTCAGAAACTATTTTCTTTATATCGGTACAATCGGATAAAGTTGGAAAGACAACCTATTTAGTGTTCATAATATGATAAGAAAATTTTAATATGATATGACACACAGGCCATTCCATTTAAAAATGCAACATCCTATACAAATAAAAATAATTTTCGGTTGTAGAAAAAGATGGGCCAAACAACGTTTGGACTGGAATTTCTTTTTGTACTGGAATTTATTCATTTAAATTTAATTAATTTTTTGGAATCTCTGAAGATAAAATTCTTTCTGTCTGTACATTTCGAATTATTTCAATCTTTTATGCCGATTTTACAAATTTTAACATGTTTTGCTACTTGCCTATGTTATAGCGTATTGCAAATGAACTATAAGGCAAGCCCTTGTCTATTAAGTTTATTATTTCCTCTTTTTGGGTTAATGTTAGCATAATGTGCTTTCTGGTAGGCATCTTTACTAACTAAAGTAGTGGTAGTTTAAGTTCAACATACGATAGGGTGCGCAAATGCGCCAGAATTCAAAAATATTGTTGTTCGGATTACGCATACCACGTCGTTCGGATTGTGCACACCACTTTACACATGAGAGCCGTTCGAACTACCCAGTAGTTCGGATTAGAGGGGGTTCGGATTAACCGTACATCACTGTATAATTAATATTAAAAAATAGCGAGAAATTTAATTAAAACCATTACTATGTTGAGTTTAGATCGATATTAGATATTAGAGAGTACAATATTAGAACTCTTGGTCTAGATACAGATTACTAGATATAGATATAGATTACTGAAAATTATATATTTTTTTTTAATTTCTGGTGTGGAAACAGATTCTAATAAGAAGTATTTTATATATTTGCCATTTTTGCACAAGCTTACTTTCATATACCTTATATACCTTTCAATATACCTTACTTTCAACTGAATTTTGCTAAATGAAAAACAATAATTATCAAGGGAATGACTTGACTGACTAAGAAAATTTTATTATTTGTGACAACCACTAAAATAACTTAGATATATTATTGAATGCTTTGATTTTATAATCAAACCAAGAACTAAAAAGAAGAAAAAGAATTTTCAAGCATTTTTCTATTATTTTTTTTGTTTGATCCAGAGTAAGAACAATATTGTGATCGTTTACAGGATATTTTATGTTTTTTATAATTATATTTCTGAACTTTAGTATTGTTTATTTTTTATTTTTATTTTTTTGTTTTGTTGTGTACAAAATTACGGATTATCGGTTCGAGAGAAAGTCAATCTCTCGAACCGATAATCCGGTTTTAATAATTTTTATCCCGGTATATCTTGATGTGAAACGAGAAGAGACTTTTTATTCCAGAGGCTCTGACCGTTCATACAACCACTCTAACCGATACCAACCAATATCGGACACTTTTCAACACATTTCCATACACATTTATGACCAACGTCGTCCTACACCCTATCCTCAATATCCCCAGATTCCACACCCGTCCTGTCCCGACAATCTGCATACGAAACGCCACCGTTTTCGAAAGGCTCTCCTACTCCCTTCCGTCGCGAGTCAAATAAAATATGCAATTTACATAACAAAACATACCCGGGATAACGCCGTGAGATGGCGCGGCAGGCGCGATGTTTGCTAAATTCTATCTGTTCAAAGATTCATCCGTAATATTGCTAGAAAAGCCAAGGAAAACAAGAATTCCTTGTATGTTGCAGGCGCCTCCACCATAACGTGTGTCGAGTGCGACTGCGCTGTATATGGGAGGGACACAAAGTTTTTACCAACTAGGTATCTTCTAAAACGTAGAAATTATTTTTATAATGAAGTAGATAGATTGAAGTTTGATTTGCCCAAACATTTTATTGTTTGAAGCATTTGTTGTTATTCTACGCGACGTCAAAGTTGACCTTTTCGGTTACTCGCATTTCTTCTAGCTATAGTAAAAAAAATAATTCCATAACCATGTTAAAAATGACAAAAAAACTGACTAAGCTTTTGATCTTTGAATCAATCCGCCTCCGCCGTCTAACATACTACGTTTGAAACCTTTTTAATATAGCTATACAATGCCATAAGATTTATTTTGCTCTGGGTTGCATCGTATGCTAAAATTGAGAAATTCTGAAGTAGTGTACGATAACAGGCTTCTAACAAGTAACGTCTTACTTGGTTATTCATGTCTGAAGATGTTTATACATACCCAAATGTATCTTTAGTAACAAGAAATCATTATTTCCCGTTTTTCTTTTACAACATTAAAAAAAACTTGATATTTCGACATTTGCTTGAATAACTTGAAATGCCATAGAGTATCCGGCTTATTATACCTATTAGATGTTATGTTTAACTGACACACCTTACGCTTCACTATAAGAGATGGTAAAGTGGTTCAAGTCTTAACAAACATACCATCAAGTTCCACATCTAATGTATACCTAGCTAAGCAAATAGTAAACAATCTTGCACGCGTAATGCTAAACCCAAAAAAAGAGGAAACTTGTAGATTTGAGCTTTCAACATTACACGCTTGGACCATATTTGTGGAGTCACTTCGTCACATATCCTATAATCTATCATTCCTGAAGCGGTCTACAATCACACAACAAAATAAGAAGGAAAAAGAAGCTAAGAAAAAACTAGTGCAGGAACGTTTTCGTCAAGATTTGGGTTTGATAATAGACCAACCTCGTCGAGCTAGAGACGATGATGGTAATACTGAAACACAGATTTATTCCAATTCAACTTGTACCTCTGAAATAACAGGAGTTGCTAACGAATTGATAAAAGGATTCCATATCGTACTTCAAAGTATGTCTTGTGGTAAGAAAATTGATGCAACCAAATTTGGGATTAAAACACGCAACACAGGTGAACTTTACGTAAGCAAATATTATAGTTCGTGCTCCATGCCCTCTTCAGTTCACAAAGTTCTTATACACGGAGAGAATATAATCAGATACCATACTAATTTGCCTCTTGGACAGCTATATGAAGATGCAGAAGAAGCTAGAACCAAAGATTATAACTAATTTAGACTTCATCATTCTAGAAAATGTTCTAGATCAGAGACCAGTGAAGATGATTTTCATTTGCTGTGCACATCAGATCCATTTATAACCAGCATTAGAAACCAACCATCATAAAACACATAGATGCCGATGAAGTTCTAGATTTACTAAAGAATTTAAATTACTATTTCCTAAAATATTTTGCAGTAGTTTTTATAATGTTTAGAATTTTTTATGATAAACGTAGAATATCTAAATTCCTTGTTTTGCTTTAACGCCAAGCGTAGATTTATAATTAGTGACACAAAAACACCTTAAATAAAAAGTTTTTTGATAATAGGCACAAAAGAAATCTTTCGGCGCTTTTTAATGTATTTTTATTTGTCGCTCAGATTAAACCTTAGTCCTGTATTGTTATGCACATCAAATTTTATAAGAATTCATCTAGAAATAACAAAGTTACAGAATATTTTCCCCGAAAGGTCATTTTTGCCTCACTGTCGCCCGGCGAGGTAGGTAGCAAAAAAACGTGAAAAGTCGAAGGAATGAGTGAAGGATATGTATGAAGAGTGGGTAGATAGGGTAGGTAATATGCACTGCGTCATTTCCGAGGATATTTCAAGAGCCCGTTACTCGTACTTGAACACTTTTTGAAAGTTGACGCGCATAATTAAAGAGGCTCTTCACGTCCTCGGTTTCGAACAAATAAGGAAAACTTGTAAAACTAGGTGAATTACGCTGATCCGAAAATAAAGCTAAATACGTGGAGGTGGCAGTGAATAATCTTCTTTCGAACGTCTGCTTTTTATTTGTAAGTTTTCCTGCTAATAGTATCAAATGGGGAAATGACGTAAAGTGTGGTGATAAAATATTTATGGAAATAAACGCGTGATAGAGTTTGTAATTGTATTGTGTTAGTATGCTAAGTGCTTATCGTAATGTATTTCTAGGACATCAGCATTAACTGAATTAGTGTTTGCGAGTTTTGTCACGAAACATATCCAATTATTCCATAGTGTGAGTCAAATACTAAAAAAGGAACTTTTTTTTTTTTAAATTATTTACTATAGTTATGGAATTACAGCTTAGCGTGTTCTGTAATACTGTAATAACCTTATTTTTAGTGGTCCCTTCTTTCTCTTTTTTACATTATGGCTCCATTGATTATTAATTTGTTACTAGCATTTTTTTTGCAGTCACGATGAACGCCACTCCAAAAATATTAATTTTTATAATTTTCGAAATTCTAATAAATGTTTTGTTCATGAGCACCATCTCGGATTTAGATTTCTAGAACGTACTTTTGTTTGCTGATGGCGACGACTGGTAGTGCAAGTATTTAAGCAACACATTATGTTGATAACACATAATGTTGATATTGTTTTTCTTGAATATTCCATAAAACAGAGAGAACTTCTGGGTGAAAGTCTGATCAAAATTCCTTGGGTAGTTTCTGAGTTATATCGGCCCAAAAATATCTCCCTGATACACCCTAATAGGGTGTATCGAAAAAACGTTTTTTTCGAAATTCAAAATTTCAAGTTGATAAAAATCCCTATAGAGTCTATAGACCCTCTATAATCCCTATAGAGTACATATAGATACTACACAAAGATTGGCGCAATTGAAAAATATTTAGGTCTCCCTCAGAAAGCCTAAATTATATAAGTTTCTTTAAGAATTAGAATTTTTTTTTCAACAAAGATAAGTGATTTTTCTTTTTCAAATACAAAAAGTTTAATAATAAGTGTGAAATTACCGTATACAAAAATATATGATATACGTATACAAAAAATACTCTAATGCAACTTTTAGATCGCCTGCAGTTTATTTAGATTCGATACAATTTTTAGAAAAATGAATTTTCGTATAATTTAAAAAATGTGCTTAAAAGTTGATAAAAGTTTATTTGTCATTAAATTTTTTATTATGTGCGGACATGTGGGCTTTGAAAAACAAAAACCACTTAATATTTCATTAAAAAAAATATGAGAAAATTCGAATTTTTAAAGAATTTCATAAAGTTTAGGCCTCCTGCGGGAGGGAGACCTAAATATTATTCAAGTGGGCCATTTTTTTTGTGGTATATCAGGGGTCACAGGGAGAACTTTTTATCAACTTGAAATTTTGAACTTCGAAAAAAACGCTTTTTTTGATATACCCTACTATCCACATCATTTTACATCACATTTGTCAAATTTGTTCTCAGTGACTATCTGTGAGGGAAGAAAATATGGAAGTAAACTTTTAGCAGAGTTATTTATCGATAAATGAATTAATGTTCCTTTCCTGTTCTTCTCTGTTTCGCTAGCAAACGAGATTCATGAGGTGCATGTTTCATTTGAACTATAGACAGTCCTGTAAGGAACATTTTAGAAACCAAGGCATATTAACTCTTCCATGCCTATACATATACAGACTGTTATGCTATTACAGAAAAAACGCCAGTGTCTTTGTGAGGAATGGGGACATATCAACAACAATGACAACCCGGAGCGCATCACACCTTGTTGTACCTCGACACTCGTCACCAGCTTTTGAGCGAGGGCCAGAATATATGGTCATAAAATCTTTTAATCCTCTACCGCCCATGTGATGGCTTCACCGAGCATGGGGATATTTAAGAGAGCTGTCAAGAGATATTTAATTGCCCATTCTTTCTATACTGTCGAAGAATACTTGTCGACACCCACCATCTCTTGAGAGTTTCGATTGTTTTGTGTTTTGTATTTTCGTGGTATGATCTTGATTTTAAAATGTAATATTATTCATTACTCATTTGTTCTACTTTTTGTGGGATTTTGTACCATTGGTTACCTGTCGGCTGATTGGTTCATGCTGATATTTTCTATATTTTTATTTTGCTCTTGCCTATCTAATGTAATACTTGACCATTGTCTATATCCTTCTTGGGTCCTATGGCAAATAAAGATTATTTATTTTTTTATTTATTTATTTATTTAATTAATATCAACTTATTCTTGATTATCATACATCATTAAATCAAAATGCTCTCTTTCTACAAATATTAAAAGAACTCGCTAAAGGCAGGTCACTGGCTGTCTCGTTAGTGTTTAAATGAACAATAATACAATGCACCCTGTATATATTCGGATATAAGCTCAAGTAATATTTGACCAACTAGAAAACGTCGAATTTTGCAACCCTCCTCCAAATGAAGCCATTAAATAAGCCCAAATTGTTGGGCAATACAAATTCCCACAACACGTAAATACACCCATCCCTTACAAGTCGAAAACCTTTACGACTGGCACCGTTAAACAGGGCACGTTTTTAAAGTAATTACCCTTGCCAAACTACCCCACAGCCTACCTATATCCTCTCCACTTCCCCAAACCGTGTTTACTACCTTGTTACCATCAAATTAACCAAAAGTTAACGGGTATAATTGTGCCAGCGAAAATTATCACCGCCCTGAACGACCTGAACTTTCGTCGGGACCCTAAAAATGTCGTAAAACACCCTTAGCTCCCATATCTCCGGTCCCTGTTAAGGGGGTAGCTTTTCCAATGAACAACCGGCCCGCCGTATGGCGATAATTACAAACATTTTCCGGTGGGTCCGTTTCAGACCGGAGGGCGCACGAAATTGTGCCATTCGAAAAGAGAAATATTGTAAGTTTACCTCAGGAGTCGTAAACATACCGAACGAGTGCGTGACTCCAAACAACCCCCAGAGAGGGGAGCGCCTCATACCCCATGGGGATGTACGAGCTTAGCTAACGCCACGTTAGCTTTTAATGTAATAATATTTTATTTGTAATTGCTTCGGCGAGCTGTAAAATAAGGGCTGTCGCGTGTTCCCATAGGATATATTTACCATCGATGTCAGGACAGAATGTATAGTAGAAGCGTATATAGGATGGTTTAAAATTTGATGTAAAAAAATAGATCTTTAGCATGACATAGTGAACAGAAAACACATAGATATTTCCTTAGATCTATCATGAATGTAAGCAACTTTTAAGGCATCAATAATGCAATAAATTGTAGATCAAGAGAAGATCAATTCTATAATATAAAGCGTTATCGGGTCTATCTGTATGTTGCCTAGCAAAGAGGGTCCTCCCCATCGTTTACTCAAATAAACTTTGCTTGTAGCAAATAAATATAGTGCCTTTATTGAACTACGTTATTGATGTTCAACTTTTGAGTTTTTGTTACATATTTTTTCGAGGCCCATGCAGAGTTATCAATAACTTCCTACCTTTCAATTGTCTGATCATTCAATTTTCTCGAAAATCTTCTTATGTAGGTGCCACCATTAACTGTTATGTCAATTAAAATGTCATTCAGAATCTATAAAATAAACCGTTCGGTATTGATGATCATGACTAATAAATGATCATCAATACCGAACGGTCGACAAAATTCATGTGTATCCAGTGATGTTAAATACCCGGGTATTTATTATCAAGGGTAAATACCCGGGTATAGGGGTATTTATAAACATAATATTGTTATTAAAAATGGCAGTAAAAGGAAATATGTAATTACTAAATAATGGTTATTCACAAAATAAAGGTTATTCTTATAAAAATAAAAACATTTTTAAAACAAAGAATAAAAATATTAGTCTCATCTGACGATATATCAAGAGCACACATTTCCTTGTCATCATCGTCCATTCAATCGAGTGTATCTTCCATATTTTGTGATTCTGTTATCGAAGAAGATTTACCAGAAACTTATGATTATATGTTAAGTATAGTTGACATAGCGGTTTTTGTCGTTGTTAATCAATTTCTTATTTTGTTATGAATCCAACTAAATGTACTGAATGTTCTTATAGAACTTAAGTTTTTTACAATATTTGTAATCAAGAGTACACATCTACACAGTGTCCCAGTTTTTCCCATTTTGTTCCCGCATAACTTCTTTCCTGATAGTAAACGCCACACTGAGTAAAAAGTTTCATCAGGGCTATTTGTTTTCCATATTTCTTAAAAAAATCCAACCGTTTGAAATAATTGTAGAATAATTGCAAAACTGTATATTAAATGACTTAACTTCCTTAGGAATTGATAAGCCCAATAAGTCGGCATGAAAAAAACTTTCAGAATGATGTGGAGAAACATCTGTCTAAAAAGTTTCATATGTATTTTGTTTTCGGTAATTTGTTCCTTTAGTTTATTTTTAACTTTTTGAAATTTTTACTTAAATTTATTTACTTTTAATTTTGTTATGGGTATTGATTGTGCTCTGTCTTAGTTTTAGCATTGTTTGATATGTAGTTTATTGTTTCTTTTTCTTTATTTAGTTAATATTTCAAGCGACTGTAACTTTGCGTTGGTAAAACATTTAGGTCCATATGAAAAGCTATACTCAGAATGACATTTACTATCTAAAAACAATTCTTACGGGAAAAAAGTGTTATACCCTGTATAATTATCTCTGAAATGTTATTAAATGGTGTTTTAGGGATAAAAAGGATAAATACCCAAAATTTAGGTACTTACCCTAAGTAGGGCTAATACCCGGGAAAATACCCATTTTATAAGTTCCCACCTGCCGGGTATTTACCCGTGGGCCGGGAAAATCACTGTGTGTATCATACTAGAGATGTCGCCCACCTGCATAATGAACTGAATTAATTATTAATTGTAAGACGTTATAAATTTAGCTTTTTTAATATTATTTGATTTTAGGATAACTAATAATGATTACCGTTAATACGAAAATATGGCGACCAATTTGAACATTTAATTTATTGATTAATTCTTATTCAGTGATTTAATTAAATCCAATTTTTGTTCAAGTAGGGGGATCTTTATTATGTCTATTTCATGGTATACTCCTATTAGTTATTGTGTTGCAACTTGAAAACAATTATTGTTCTAAAAGATAATATGTGCATAGATCTTTACGTAAAACTTTACAGCTTTGGAGCATTTTTCGTTAATTAACATCATTGATCAACGCTATAAAACTATCCTACAATCGCTCAGGAGAACAGACTTTACACATGTTCTGCTAAAAATGTTGCTACTTTTGAGATATTTGACACTCCATTATTATATGATATTTTATCGTAATTCGTATGAGGATTATTTGAGCTCACGTTCACTACGATAAAATAAAACTATTTTCTTCCAATCGCAATATTTCGGAATTAGTTTATTCCTTCATCAGGCGTTTAGACTACAATGATTGAAATGTGCACTCAAAAGCAGAATGTCCTCATCCTCATACGAATTACAGGATTTTACGTTCAAATAGACTCCTCTCAATTTTATTGTAACACCTTCAGGCCGTCAGAACCCTGCATAACTGTCCCAGTTTTCAGCATGATTGCTGACTTCATTTCTGAGATATGCAAAAAACAAAAAGAAACTTTAGTAGTAGATTTATAATAATTTAAATTGTTACTCTTACTGCAAATCCGTGAAAAATAGTTGTGCCTTCCTTCAAAAATAGTTTCAAATTTTCAACGAACAACTGGCGTCAAATGATATGCACAGTGTATATTGCGTATATCCCATGCCGTTGAGGATGGTACTAGGTTAACTGTCGCCACGTTAGCTTTTAATGCAGTAATATATTATTTGTAATTGCTTCGGTGGGCTGTGAAATAAGGTCTAGTACGTAAAGGTTATATTTTTAAAATTGCCTTTCTGTTTTCTTTATTATCTGACGCTGTGGCGCACTGTTGCTTATTTATGCTGGAGGTCGCAGCTGTAAATTCAAGTGTCTCGTTGAGTGAAATACGAGCTTCATTTATTTTTGTAATAATGTTTAGCCGTCGAGCAAATATACTTCGGTGGTATACCGTATGATAACAGGTTGAAGAGTATATAAAAGGAATTATTTCTAAAAAGTCATTGTTCGTGATATTCATATTAAAGTATGTTGGTAACTTTACAGATTTGTATCAAGATTAAATAAGACTATTTCCTATCGGACAAAAAGCCTAATTTGTTAATGATTGTGTACAACATTCCATTAAGAGTTTTACTAATAAAGATGAATGATGACTAATTGAAAATGGTTTCAAGTTTCCACCTTGGGTTTTTTAGGGATATTGCCCCGAGGTTGATATGAATATGCACATTTTGCACAGTTTGAGATATAGTAGTTTTTTCTGTCAATTTGTAGTTTGGAAGGGTTGTTCAACACGTGGTCGTCGGTGGTTTGTTATTTAACTTGTTTCACTTCTAAATTTGTTTACATTTTCATTTGAGTTCATTTCTTCTCTCTTCTTCTTCTTTGAGATTTAATTCGGATTTGCTTTTAGTTTTGATTTGATTTTTTTTCCACTGCACAAATAACAAATAAAATTATTAATATTTACATAACGTGACTTTCTCTTCTCAACTTATAACCCAGAACTATGAAGAACTGTTAATCTAAATTATGTTTCACTCCATCGTATTATTACTTTATCATACGCAGTATGTGAAGTATTGTAATCGTGCCAAAAAAATTTTTTGAGATTTTAGCGGAAATATGTCTTTTTGGGTCCCCTGAACATTTTTGACCAAGGTACAAAAAACAGTCTCTGTGTGTGTGTGTGTACCCGTTTTTGTGGCGACGATTCCGGAGAAACTACTAAAGGTATCGGGACGAAACTTCATATTTAGAAGTTTCATAACCAAACTTAGAGCTGAAAAGCTTGAAAAGGGTCCAAAGGAACTGGAGGTTTAGTCTTAGCATTTTTGAAAGATTTTGCAAATAACCCGCCATTTCTGGAATTTCGTCGAAATAGTTAAATAATAAATTAAAGATGAGGAAATTCTGAATAATTTATGAATATGAAATTTTTTGGTACAATCAATAGTTTAGCTGCATGAGCAAATTCTATTTCATCGAGATCGGTCGTACTGCATTAAAACTAGTAGCCAGGATATGTCAGAAATTTTGATTCTAATGACAGTAATGACACTAATGACAACGCTAATGTTTTGACAATAACGTCTGTCAAAATAAGCTGCGTTCGGATATTGTATTACACTTTTTACACCCAATAACACGTAAGTGTCATTTGGACGGTGTACCCGGTGCCAACGGAGTACAATATCCGAACGCAGCTTTAATCGACAAATCTGTTAAGTTTTACTAGTTTTATTTTAATGCAAACATAGCCGATCTCGATCAAATAGATGTGCCTGGCCACATCAGATTTTTTTTTATTATTGTATATCTCAAAAGAAAGAGAGATATTTACTTCTTAAATAGTTTTGTTTACATGGATTTTGTAAAGAGACATTTACTCAACCTATATCTTCATGTGTGGATGATTTAAAAAAAAAACTTAGTTTTGGGAATTTATAGATCTTTAAACCGTAGGGACTTAAATGGAGACCTGTGGACCATTTTAAACTTAACATTTGATAATATCTTTAAAACAAAATTTTCGTGGATTACGGGGTCACAAGGACGTTTTACTGGTTATGTTATAGATGGCGACAAAGTCGTCAAAAGGTGGTTAGATTTTTTTAAATAATGGCCTATATTTACGTATCATTTGAATTATTTGCGAAATGTTAGTGCTTAAAGCACCTACTAACATAGTCCTACCCCATTACTTACAGTCTTGAAGCTTTTTACAGTTGGTCTACAAAACAGCATATTTTTCCGAGAAAACCAAATTATTTGTGAACTACTAAGAAATTTATTTTAAGATATTTATGATTAAATTCTACTTGGAATGGAGGGTTCTATCAGTTAGAACGATAGGACAATTAGTTTGTATACAGCACGTTCATAATATTCGAACAACGTCCTTTCCAAGAATATCGATTTACTTATTGAAATACAAGGTGGTTCAATTCTTGGCTCTAGTTATTTCACATACAAACGTAACATGTGTACTGATTGGGAGGTAATTGCATTTTTACGTCGAGTGTATGAAACCTTTATGTTGTTGCACTAAAGATAATTTGTTCTAAATAATTATGACTCTACATAAACAATAAAAAAAATCGGATACTGTTCAAATTTCTTAATTAATTCTTAATTTACATTTTATGCTCGTTATATTGACGTAACTCCTCCAATTCATAGGATTGAAATCTGTCAGCGTCAATAAATTGTGCACAAACTATATTCTCATTTTTGTCATATCACCCTGTGCTTCTTTGTTTTTACTAATAATAAAATTTAAATCATGTAAAGTTTCCTATAAATATAAGTTTATAATTACCTGTTTGAAAAAAAGAAACGCCTACATCTCATTTTATTTTATCCAAATACCATTTTTATACTAAATTAATTTATCGTGTTTCATTTTTAATAGCATTATCTTTCCATTATTTTTTTTTGTTAAAAATCCCAAGTTACAAGGGCGTATTCGATAAAAAGCCAATTGAAAATTAGGATAATATTGATAAGCCTGGGAACTATGTATTTTGTGAATGGAAAATAAGCCGACTACATTTCAAAAGTTAATACTAAGTATTGACCACTGCACAAATTTGAGATTCCCACTGCACAATTTTGAATTCCCACTGCACAGTTTGTGTGCAGTGGTGGGACTCTGTGCACCATCGCCTTCAGGCGATATATAGCTCTCTCTATCCATCTATACGTCGCAACAGATCGAGCGTGTCGTTATAGAGAGAGATAGAAGCGCAAGCGACAACGCACAGAGTCCCACCCCAGCTGCGCATTAGAGTAATGCCTGCTTTCTACAGTTTGAACTGTTACAACTAACTGTTGCTTTTCTATTTTTATTTTTAACTGCTATCATTTAATTACCACCCTGTATGGATGTGGATTGATGTGAAAATGTGAAAAAAAAAAAGATTTTTCATATCTGGGAACTGATGATGCAAAATCCATGTAAATTAATAACTGCAAAGAGCACATTTCCCATCAAGACACGCTTTTCATTTTATATTAATCCGTATGATTATTTACCGCCCCATTTTTCCACTCTGAATGACAAATGCGTCCCACTTGCGATATAAATTACACTCAACATTTTAATCCGGCCACAGTGCTACAACTTTTAAAACCCGCCCACTTTATGGCAATGCTATGGACGCGATGTCAAAGTAAAAAGGGGTGGTGTGTTGAGAACGCATGTTAGTAATTTATTTGACGTACGCACGAAAAATTCCCCAGTCGCGACGCTGAAAAAAAAAGAAAAAAACGGACGCAGTTTGCTACTTTGTCGGTCAGTTGCATGCTCAAAGCGCCATGAAATTCCACTTTGTCCTCCCTTAAGACCTCGCGATACATCGCTCACGTGAGTTCCGCGTATTTTTCTGACCAACGTTGGAAGCCAGTGGCGTGCGAGTGGATCTATGCCCAAGGTATGGCACGGAGGTGCAAAGGCAATGTGATTAAATATTAACCAGTGAGTTAGTATGTAATTGGCGAATTGACTATGACTTCACTATACTTACGAGAAATATAAAGAAAGTTAAATGAAAATTGAATTGAACGTGACAGTAAATTAGTGATGTTTATTTTAAAATGTGAACTGTTTTAATAATTTTCCAAAACTGGTGTTAAATACAGTATAGTTGGAGCTATTTTTTTGTCCACTAGGTCTCTTGTAACTACTGTCACATATTTTATTTTAATTAATTACTAATTAATGAATTAAAAAAATTTTGAAATAAACACGTCGGTTTTGAAATAAACACAAATCAGACTTTTTTATACGGAGGGCAAAAAATCATGACCAAAAGCCCAAAAAATATAACGTCAATTGAAAACAATGAAGATGAAACAACGGACTAATGGCGCTGCCACACTACGCGGGCATGTGGCCAATGTTTGTCATTGGAGATCTTCCGCGTACCTTGAGCCAACTCTTAAACAACACGCTTGAGATAAAAATATACAATTCACTGTCTAATGGTGGACTTTTGATATTTTTATTGCTGATCTTTGAGAAATCTCTAACCGAATCTCATAAAAGGATTTATAATACATGTATATTGTTTACGAAAAATACAGAAGAATTCATATAGAAAAGAAAACATGAATATTTTGTAAGCTTTTGCACTCATTTTGTATGAGCATTGAGGTACTTTGAATTAGAACATCTGTTAGAACTGTAAGAACATAATTAAACGTGTTATTATTAATATTTATTAGTTGATAAAAGTTTTTTTATTAACAAAGAACATTAATTAATTTGTTACATTTTACAACTTGTATATCTATAAGAAACGAGAAAAACTAACTAACCAGTTTTAATGCAGTACGAGCGATCTCGATTACATAGAATTTACTCATGCAGCTAAACTATTAATTTTGTCGAAAAAATGCCATAGACAAATTATACAAAATTATCTCTTCTTTAATTTATTATTTAACTATTTTGACGAAATTATAGAAATGGCGGCTCATTTGCAAAATCATTGAAAAATGCTAAGAGTAAACCTCCAGTTCCTTTAAACCCTCTTGAACAAAAATTTTTTCAGCTTTCAGCAAGTTTAGTCATGAAACTTCTAAATATAAAAGGCGTATTCTCGCGAACATACTCGGTATGTTGAAGTATGTTGATACGGTTACCTGTAGTCAGTGGATGACGTAATCATTTGCTTACTTTCGGTTACATCGCGAGAATACGAATAGTTAGTTCTGTCAAGTTACTTATGTCAAGTGACAAATGTATGGATGGTGTAGGTTACTAACGTAACCTAAATTTTTATACTTCATAGTAATTGTCAGCCGCAGGTGAGGAAGGTGGTTATTTTTGCGTGTATAAGAAAATGTTGCACTTAAGCAACCAGCAATTTGTAATAATGTATAAATAAAAACCTTTTTTCCTTTGTTTTGTGGAGTTATATTAATTTTAATACAATTTTCGACTTTGTACCAAACTGGACACATTCAGTATCACATAATAAATCTTAAATATATTGCAAAAAAACTTAAGCAAAATATAGCATTCTGTTACTGATGGTTATTTTTCACGTAGGTTTAAAATTCTTCAATCTCATTGAAGCTCTCCCGGACCAGCATATGCTTTAAATTTCTTTTGAAGGTCCCTAGGGGTGTTTGTAGCCTGTTCTTTGGAAGCTTATTAAGGAGCTGATGATATGTCCTTGGTTGGAGTTGTTTTGGTTCTATGGTACGGTATTGTAATAACTTCTGCGTTCATGAGAATCCGCTGGGTGGCCGCACTTTTTCCTGTCTGAGCTGAGAGCTCGTCTCTAGCTTGTAGAAGTTGTTGGTAAATGTACGCCCTCATTAAAGTAATGCAGTGTGTTGTTTGGTCGGCCTGCTGAATTGTTCTTATCGTTCTTTTCTGTATAGTATAGCCAGACGCACCCCATAGCCGTATACCAGAGGTCATTCTGCTATGGAAAGCCATAATTCGAAAAGATGATGAATAGCATTTGCATTCTGAGATGGTATTCCTTCGGATGACCTCAAATGGATTTGAGCAACTGCTTCCTCTTCCGTTCCTAAAAGTGTTTGTTCTATTGATATCATCTAGTATTTCTTCCTCACTGTAAGGGTACATTTCAACGCAAAACTAAACTATAACTAAACTGATCAACAATTGTCACCGTACTGTCATCGTAAAGATAACCAATTTCAAATATCGATGGGCATGACGTAGCATACTCGTGTCAGCAGTCAGGTAAGCTTCAGTAACCCCAACCAGCTTACTCAAGGTAACTGTGACGTCACAACTTTGTCGCGAGAATGACATACTACACCTTACTTCAGGTAACTTGAACTAACCGTTGCTCGCGAGAAAACGCCTAAAGTTTCGTCCCGATAACTTTAGTAGTTTCTCTTGCACCGGTGCTACAAATAACGGGTACACACACAGACATACACATAGACACACACACACAGAGATTTTTTGTACCTTGGTCAAAAATGTTCAAGGGACCCATAAGGACATATTTTCGCTAAAATCTAATTTCTTTCGGCACGATTACAATTACGATAAAGAACGATTATAATTATGATAAAGTACGATTACAATTATGATAAAGTAAAAATATGTTTGTTGCCATCACCAAAATTTAAAAGAACTATTTGCTTACAAAACGAAAATCTGCCTAGCTAGCCCAACTCAAAATCATAATGATCATAGAAACATTTTTTTTGTTGATATACACAGAAATAAAGTATGTTCATAATAGCGGTTCAAAGATCAACAACAAAAAAGTTCACTGACTGTCACTTAAAATGTGTCATATTCAAACTGTCATAAAATTTCTAATCCTAAATTTTAATTTAAATATCGCATTCAATAATAATAACGTATTTTTAATTCAAATTTAAAACGTCTCTTACTAGCATAGTTTGTAAAGAATGTTCATTAATATATGCACCTTTAACTTGCTGTAACTTCCTAATTTGTATGTTTAGGTCAAAACTTTACCTTTAAGATACTAGATACTAAGATACTAAAGATAAAATTAAACACAATAAATTAACTTTCATAGTTTTTAATCTCTACAACCTTATGAAACTGATTCGACAAGTAAATTTGTGATAAACATCTCGAAATGATGCTAAAGTTACCGATAGTTAAAGAACAGTCAGTTAACACTGATTTTAGGCTGTTTAATTCATGAAGAATATCCCATTTTTAACCACAAAATTATGAGGGGACTTAAACATTATCTAACGGCCAACCAGATGGTTATTTTTAAATTTACATTACCTCCACTAAACTAAATTATTACAAACTGTATTAAAAAATCTGATATCTGCTATTGGTTACTGAGGTATATCGTATTCCAGCTTTTTGCATATTGCATGTTTAAATTTATTACATTTTTTGACATCATGATGCCTAATGAATTAGAATTATGTATTCTTATAAACTCTTAAATATGCTTTCAATACCTCATAAATTCATCAATTTTAATTTTAAAATTTTCGCGATATGTCTATTTGTTCTATTTCATTCACAATAACTGACTAATATGGTCCGTAAATAAGTTTTCCTTGGTATGTAAAAGTTTAAAAATGTACAGCACGCCACTGCGTTCACATATATACGACTCGTGCTGGACACGTAAACACAGCAAGGGTAAAAATGTGAAAAAGCTGCTCGTCAAGTAGTTGTGGCGCCTAAAGTTAACATTATGCTAATTAATTCTACAGGTATCATGCAAGCTGTTACTTTTTCGCAAAGTTAACAGACAGCTAGCACATAAGATTGTGTGAACATTATACACAACTAGCAGGTGGTCGGCATTACTAATGCGTCGCGAGCTTGTGTGAAAAGTCGAACAAAGGACAAAGTAGCATGTTAAAATTTCACACGTTATCTAGATACATTCTCAGCCAGTCAGAAATAATTAACAGAGCTTTTACTACGTTTGAAAACTACGTAATCGTGTATGAACACGTTTGTACTTCTCTTGATATCACACATATTGCGTACTACTATACAATATATGTACAAAAGGACAGATTGTAAGATATGGTTTGATGTAATTGCATTCTGATGTACGTATCTCATAAAATGTCATGTTTCTGATTTCAAACATGGTTCAACAAATATCATAAAGTTCATAAAAATTTAGCTGTTACAGTAACGATACAGGTTGCGAAGGAAAAACATTTATTGATTGCACGTATGATTGCACAGTGTGAATAATTGAAATTTGAGCATAAAATGCATACATGATTAACTTAAAATATTTCCAGTTATTTGATTTATAAATAAAAAGCACTTATATTGATAAAAATCGCAATGCAGCTTTTAAAATATTTACATACTCTCACGGTATAAATA
This sequence comes from Aphodius sticticus, assembly GCA_963966075.1. NCBI lineage: Eukaryota > Metazoa > Arthropoda > Insecta > Coleoptera > Scarabaeidae > Aphodius > Aphodius sticticus. Next base: position 14,575,632 of record OZ014512.1, read on the forward strand.
ATAAATAAGACATGCACTCTTCTACTATGAATATTTGATACACATATGCTATCCACTATACAAATATCGAAATGACCTACATTTCTTGTATAACAAACCTTGCAATAAGGGATCATAAAATAAATTAGAATAGCCTACAAACTAATAAATATCAACTGACGAAGGGTTGTATTATTATAACAACCTTATTTGCAATGATTTTTGGTTATTTGAAATTGCAGTTTTTTCTTGTTTATTTTAATGTTTGTAATTTTATTAATACAGAATCGACGATAGTCCGATTTGGATGATTTTGTTATTCAGTTGTAGTTCGATATGTCATGATCGATGTTATGAATATTAAGGGAAGATTTTAAAGAAAAAATAAAGGAACGCTTTACCGAATCTTGTAAAGAAATTCATCACCCAAGCAACTGGTGGAGGTGTTCAAGTACTCAGTTACAAATTTATTCTTTTGATTTTGATTTTTAATTAATTTTATATCTGAATTTTTGTTGAAGTAACACCGTTTGAAGTAAAATTTTGCATTGTTTTACTACCAGAAACACTGGTAAGACTGAGTTTTGCGATGCAGGGTTTCTGGTTAATACCTTTAAGCTATATCATTGTTGGTTTTAAAACAATAGTCTAATAGTCTCAATCAATCAAGTAACATTTGCTGCAAGGTTTAACCGCACTTCAATTATAAGATATTGGTAACAACCAACAAACAAAATTTTGAGAAATGATGTGGCTTTGTAACAGAATAAATAATAAATAAACAGTTTATTCAAAAGACAAAATAAAGTGTTGACCACTTTAGAACTTGCCTAAAGTCCTCACGAAAACAATACACGTACAAAAAGCGAGTTCTGAAAAAAAATTTATACAGCTTTGCCGGTGGAATGTCTTGAAAAATATAGAAGTAAGCTATTTAGTACCAACAGACAAAATATAAAGTACTTTACAGGGAATGGAACGGATCACAATTTTATTTATATTTGCATTAACAGCAGCGATTAAAACTATGATTAAACAATCATCATGGACAAGAACTGGTTTTGAACTCAATGTGGAAACAGCGTACATTTTTAACAATATTTGTTTATTTAAAGCATTCAATTACTATTTTTATTATGATTATGTAGGTTTGTATTGTTATTATTATATATTATTTTAAATCAAAATGACGGATTCAATATGGCAACCACAATTTTAGAAAAATTCGGGTCGTTATGAAGCTTATTTGCTGCCATATTTGAAGAGCGTAAATTCCAAATATAATGTCAGATTTTCAAAATTCAAAATGGTGGATTAAATATTGTTCCTAAATATGACTAAAAGTGTTGAGATGTTATGAAACTTATTTCCTGTGACATTTGAAGTTCTAGATTCCTAATAATTCTAGATTCCTAATAATATTGCTAAATTCAAGAAGACGGATCCTAATATGGCGACAAAAATGGAAAATGTGTTGTATTTGCATGAAACTTATGTCCCGTCATGTTAGGGGTGCACATTTCAAATATCTTGACAAACACATGGCGTAGAAATTAAAAAAAAAGTATCGCATCTAACGTATTATGTGTGATTTTGCTGCTCTCTGATTCTAAAGCTTAAGTTATATTGCCAAAATCTAAAATATTGGATTAAATATGGCGTCAAAACGTATCGCCAGAGTAATATTTGGATATGAATAATTAAAAAATTGAAGAGTAATTGTCAAAATTTGAAATGGCGGACCCCGCGGTACCGATGTAGTGTCCTAAAATTGAAGACGATGGTCAGATTTGTATGAATCTTATTTTAAGGAATATTTAAAGAGCCCTTAATCCAAGCTAAAGAATCAAAATTCAAAATGGTGATCAACTTTGGTAATATGGCGACCAAAATGGTAAAAACTAAAAAGGCATGAACCCTATTTTTTGCGTCACTTTAAACTCTATTGTGATAAAAACAATGTAAACATTGTAATATCTGCAGTCAAAATTCAAAATGTCCGATCCATAGATGTACTGATGTAAAATTCACAATATTGAGAGTGCTATTGACACTTTTACTAGGGTGAAAATGTAACAAAATGTTATTTTGTGCGTAAATGTAAGTGACAAAAGGCATTTTATAGAAAGTATTGCGAACTATAATTTTTATATGAACCATTTGTTGTTATAAGATATTGTTTACAAGATAATTGTAAAACAGTTTTTTTTACGGATTGCATGGGCAGATACATTAGTAGACCACTTTTAGTGATATTTTTAAATTTACAAGTATTTGGACTTGTACTGTTTCCGAATTCACCGATTCGATTGTGCTAGTCAGTGTATATCTATGGCAGCAACATTAAGTTTTCAGCATAGACAGGGTGGAAGAATGAGGGTAAGTTTTTTGCAGTGCCCTGTGGAGAGCACCAACGACACTTACTCGTGTTAACAGTCATCACGGAGTAGCCCAATCTTGGTCCGAACATTGTCTTTTCTAATCATTAATAAAATAACAAAAATTGCCAATTATTGGCTTCCTTAACATGGGCTTAGAAAATACAATAACACAAATGAAAATGTGTGACATGTGGGAATTGACACACAATTAGGTTCAGTATGGATGCTTCAATGTAGTTGTTTTGTGTGACGTTACTACCTCCTAAAGGATTAAAATCTTTAACATGGCATCTGTTGAATATTTAAATAAAAAGCCTTCCCTTAGGCCTTTCGTCCTTGAATATCACGTGGAAAATATTAACAACTCCTTCAGCTACAAAACGTTAACAAAATACAAAACCAAATTTAAAAGCTTAATCCGAAAGCAGCAAATGGAATGGAATAATCCGTGGCGTGCTCTGATTGGAAATAAAAGCCGAAGCTGCTGCGTAAAAAGACGAAAGATTCGCGAAACATTCTTTTTTCTGATGGTAACACCTGACAGACAACGGTAAAGTAAGCCGGGATATTTAATATTTTAACGTAATTAATGAGGGGGCCCGTGCGAAATATAATCCGTTGGGCGACTGGCAGCTGTCAAATTATGCTCTCTTTTGCCTCCCGCAAGTGACTGCGAACTTGACAGGGCCATTTTTTAAATTGGTTTTCCCGGTATTTTCCGCCCTACCGTACCTGCAGGAACGTCAACTGTTTTACATAGGAAACGCATTTGCAAGCAATATAAAATTAACTTGGGACTTGTTGGGTTTTAATTTTGAACCCCGTACATCGTTTGTATTAAAAATTTATTTAAAAAACTGTACATTTGCTGTATTTGTAACTTTAAATCATACCGAATTTATTCCATAATAGCTCAAGGCTTACTAAACTAAATATTTTCAAGATATGTAATTCAAAGAATATGAATAATACTTAATGCAATCATATATATAGTTTTATACAAGCGACATTATTTAATAAGAATTTTATTTTCTGTGACGGGAAACATGTTTGACATTTTATCTCTAATTGAATACCCATATAAAAAAAAATTACCAAGGTTCCAGAAGTGTTCTCATCAGAAATTTTTGAATTAAAATGTGACCAGCATAAAAAAATGCACAGCATACTAATATTATAGAGTTTTATAGAGTTTTAATAACATCTTATCCATTAATATATGACGGATTTATACATAAACCTATGTTTATATTCATATTCGGACAGCGCCATTCATATTCATAAGATGCACCCCACTGTTTCGACTTAGACCCACACCCCAACTATTTTTGTCATCTATCCGCTACCCACTAAAAGGATTACCGCTCAAATATCAGTCTCCCATATTATATCCCGGGATAATCCCAGGTAATATTCCACTGAATTAACTCCCTCTTCTGTCCGGGACCCTACAGTGAGGATTGCGGTCTCAATGTTAAGCCAGCTGTCGCGTCATTTTTCGACTTATTCGCACCGACAACCAACATAAATATTCCCCTCTCGACTATGTCAAGTTCTTATACACCGCTCAACAAAATTAAGTGGGCACTTTTACGAACGCGTGCATCTTTTGGCGATATTTTAGTATATTGCAATTGTAAAGAAAATCATCAAAGTTGTCATAAGTTATTACAATGTTGGAAACAACAATTTTATTATAGCTGAGAGATGAAAAACTGCGTTTTATTTTTGTTAGTGTTTGATGGTAATTAATGAACTTGATCAAAACAAAAAGAAATATATCTCAAAATCCAAAATAAGCACCTGGGTTCAGATTTTATTATAATTTTTAATTCCAATCTACTTTTCTACTAATAGTCTTTCTGATATTACAGTAATATCACAGGACATTTCTGTAATATAAAATATTTCAGCAAATTACAGGCAAAAAATATTTTTTACAACGCAAGTCAGTTTGTTTTACTGAATATTATAATTATACTGTTATACTGAAGCCTGGGAAACCTCCACACGAAACAACCTCTGATAAACCCTTCTCTTTGCTGCTCATCATGTAAAAAATCTTTGAACAATTATTACTCAATAGATTGAAGCCAATTAGTGAGAGCAAAAGACTTGTTATAACAGCAACAAAGCAACCCCAAACAGTTCTTTGTCATTTTCAGGTCTGAATGAAGAAAAAAAAGGTTTAAACTGAACAAACTCAAGGTAGTACGTTTGTTGATTTCACCAACAAGACAAACAACACATCCTGGTTACTGTGAATTACCAAATAGTACCATACGCAAACTGCCAAATATTTCGGCGTGACATTAGACGTCAGGTTCCGGAATTGAAGGCATGAAGGCATTCAATACAGAGCAATGTATTGGCTGCTTGGCAAAAACTCTTCTCTTGTACCAGTTCTAAAACCCGTGTGGACGTATGGTGCTCAACTCTCGGGTTACTTACACCAAAGGTAACATACAAATTGTGCATAATTGTGCAAAAAGATGCATTGTCGGGCGAGAATTATCATAATTTCTGGGGAAATCTGGCAACCCTATCTCTGGGTAGGGTTGCCAGATTGTGACAACGGTTATTGGAAATCTGGCAATCCTACATCCGGGTACGGTTGCAGACAATTGGAATTAAAAATCTGCCAGCTCTACCTCTGGGTAGATCGTTACGAACGGGAATTGACTACGCAACGAGAAATCAGGCAACCCTACCAAAACGGTAATGACGAAGAGTCATGATGACGCTTTTAAATCGTTACATACGAAATGCTGGCAAACCGATTTACACCTTAGGCGTCAATAGAAGTTTCACATCAAAAAAACAGCAAAAGAGGATTGGAGATAAAACAACACAACACAAATAAAGCAATGCAGACAGATAGGGTCCCACAATGACATTTCTGTATAGCAAAATACAAAAAAAAAATGCCAGCGGTCACGAAGTAAAACTATCATGTGTCAACTCTTGACGAGGTGTTGAAGAGCTGAGACTAAAATCGTTGTAGGTATGCCCATACTCATGTGGAGTGGGGATGAAAATCTGCGAAAATCTTCGTTACGTAATATCCGTTGGGCGGCGCTGCATGGTTGAAGAATAATAACGTAAACATAACTAGTACCAAACCAATTTTTGTTTATTTATGCTTATTTCTGCGTACATAATGCAAATGCTTGAAAGTTTTCTCTTTATACAAGTACATTTGTCTGTTATATTCTATAAATTGTTAGTGGCATAATCCCTAATAACGTAAACATAACTAGTACCAAACCAATTTTTGTTTATTTATGCTTATGTCTGCGTACATAATGCAAATGCTTGAAAGTTTTCTCTTTATACAAGTACATTTGTCTGTTATATTCTATAAATTGTTAGTAGCATAATCCCTAATAACGTAAACATAACTAGTACCAAACCAATTTTTGTTTATTTATGCTTATTTCTGCGTACATAATGTAATTCCTTGAAAGTTTTCATTTTATACAAGTACATTTGTCTGTTATATTCTATAAATTGTTAGTGGCATAACCCCTAAGTTTGACATATGCAATGTTGGTTGTCTATCTATCACCTGCGCAGTGGCGGTCGTAAATTCGTCCAAAAATTGATCATACCTTTAATGATCATACCACGACTAAAATAACCTCAAAGATTCCATGGCAACGGCACATACTGCGATAAACAATGCAAATGCAACGTGACGAAGGTCGTATTGATTTATTTTTTCTAAAATGCCTCAGATCTATTGAGGTTAGGTCTGGCGACCTCACAGGTCACTAGTTGGCAGAGTATCGTCCTATACAATGGTTAGAGAAAATCTTCATGTCGCCTTGAACGTTTGTGGTTTAGGGTTAATTAATATTCCGCTAATAAACGTACATATTTTGAAATACCTTAGAGAGTTTAATGTTTAGTGAAAAAAGGGGAGTATGGTTATTCAACATCCCGAAACAAACATTCATTTTGGAAGCATACTGACTTCGACTTTCAAGTCTTTACGTTTTGTTTTCTTGTGTCCACCATCTACAATTTTGTTGAACGAATTGAAGGGTGTGTAAGAACCTATGGCCAGCTTGTTGTCATGTATTAAAAAATGTCAATGCTTTCTTGTTTAATCAGACGCTTTTTAACAATGTTCTGGGTTGACTTAAGTCAAACTGGCAGTTATTTAGTCTTCCTAACATTTTCAAATATCTTTTTCAAATATAAACTAGTATCTTTGAAAATAAAGGTAAATATTAAAAAGTTATTGTAATCTTATTGACAATAGAGAAGGTGGTTATAATTTTGTGTTTAATGACCTCTAATATGTCTCAATACCTTTTCAAATAAGTGTTTAAGTGTTTAGCCATTAGAGCATTTTCGAGCAAAAGACAAGTTTATAATATTTCCAACTTCTTCCAAGTCAAACAATAATCCCGTACTTCAGAACAAACAAAAAAGTTCCCCTAATTTTGCTGAGCTATGTACATTTCTTCACCCCCTGTTTCCTGCTTTTTGCTCGTAATTTCACCTAGTAATCCGGGGGCGGTAATCCTAGCTTGCAATGAATCAAAGCATTTTTGGTAAAGTAGGGGTTGTGTGCGTGTGTGTGTTGAGTATGGTAGTAGTACGGTGCGGTGGTGTGGGAGGGCGCTAATGTCGCTCGGATCAGAATGGCACTGAAAAGACGCGAACCCCCAGAAACTAAAGTTCAACAAACATAAATAACTCTCTCGGAAACTTCGGGGTAGACATTAAGGGCTTCACAGGGGATAATATCAGTCATGACGGAATCCGTGTAAGGGAACGGAAGGGGGGAGGGGGTCGGGTGGAAATGATGTTTGGCGCGGGTACCTTCGCCACATCCTGAATGTACCCTTTTCATCTAGGGTAGATACTTTATCAATGGAAATTTCTCATAATTAGGTTCATATCTAGCAAATTTTAACATTATAGTTTGATTGAAATAGGGTTTCGGTAATTAACTTCTCTGGTTAGCAACAGGAATAATGTAATATTTTTGGAAGTTGATTTTGTTTACTGATTTCTCGTTGTTATTAACCAAGTTTTCTATATTCCTGCACTGAACGGTATTAAGACCAGAAATATGATGGTAGTTATCCTCAGTTTTTCTCTGTGCTCCGCATGCCATCAGCTGGTACAAAGTATGTTATGTTGCTGTGTGGGTCGCTTGGCGTTCCTCCTTTTCGAGTTACGTCAACCAGATTTGACTGTTTGTAATTTCCGCTATGCAATTAGAGGCCTTTCTGAAGTCGAGGAGGCAGTTGTAACAGTTTCGTAGGGTCAAATCCGTAAATTGAGAATAGGAAGAAAGAGCGCAAGATAGAGGTCTAGAATGGCTGGGAATGTCAGCTAAATTTTGCTATAAATGGCTATGACTCTAAAGAAAAGACACAAAAACTTGCTCTAGAATGATGATTTTCTGAGGTTCCTCAAATCAAATATTTAGTAGAAGAAAAGCGAAGGAATCAATTAATTTATCGTTTATTTTTAGGTTAAGTTTGTTTTTATTTCGTTGACTTTCATTTAATTTAAATTTTTTTGACAGGTTCAACGTCCCGTACCAAAGTTATGACATTTACTTAAAAGAAGCTGTTACTATAGCAACCAGGAGAAAAATAAAGTCCAGTTCTAAGACGCAAACGCAAACGCGAACGCGAACGCAAAACGCAGAAAGTTACCACATACAGTCCGCGTGTATGGGTTTACGTTCCATGTAACGCGACGGCCAACACGGGACGCAGACGCGAAAAGTTCACCAACTTCAACTTTTCGCGTTTGCGTCCCGTGTGGAGGGTGGCGTCTGGCCAATCGCAGGCAAGCGCGCTTGCACGTGACACTGACACTGACAGGTTACTAATACAAAACGCAGAAGAAAATAGGTACATTTGCATAATTATGAAGATAGACGACGAGAAGCTAGTAAACAGCATACAGCTGTACTCAGGAATATACGATAAGAAATGTAAGGATTTCAAAGACAAAGTCTACAAAGAAAATGCGTTCGCGTGACGTTAGTTACTCAACCTCTAAAATATAAAATCCCTACTAGTGTTGAACTGCCAACCTCTAAATAGAAAATGTATTTCTTTGCGTTTGCGTCTAGTGGAACATAAACTGCATTATTTATGTTTTCTGTTGGCGTCGCGTATGCGTTTGCGTTCGCGTTTGCGTCTTAGAACGTAAACTGGACTTAACGCAAAGAAAACCGATGGAATTAACAACTTTTGAGCCCAGAAGCTTGAGTACATGTTCTATTTTATAAAAAGTTGATGTGTTTGTTTAGTAGTTTAAATTGCATACTTAAGCGCAATATTTGTATTTTATATAAAGCATGATTCTCTTTAGCAAAGTACTGAAATATTTATTAATTTGTAATATGGACATTCGGGAATTATGTATGGAACAACATATCCAGTAAATGACCTTGCCAGAGGTGGTGAAAATGAGCCTCGTCGCTGAAGATGATTATGTCCACAAAATCAGCATTCACTCGTTGTTCAATGGTCCAATTAGTGAACTCTCTTCGGTGTGCATGCCTCTGGTGGGAAAAGTTGTTGAGTCAATTATTTCTGAACGACCTCTGTGCGCTGTAGTATGCCTTATTATTGAGACACCTTTAGATGTGATCAAAGTTTCAGTTTGAGTACCGCAGACAAAGAAATCGTAAAAAATCAAGTGATTCAGGCAATAAGGAAAATAAATTTCATTTTAATATCTACATGTTTATTCTATAAATGTTTATATTATTTTGTTGTTGTTTATTTGTTTCCGATATAGTGTCTACCACCTGCATTATGGATGTTGCCGTAATAATAGAAATGATAAAAAATCATGTATTTTTAATCTTCAAGAATACAAATAATTATACCCCCCACATTTAATGTGGTGATTATACCCCCCACATTTAATGTGGTGAGGGTATATTGAGTTTAACACAATATTTGTAACACCCTTAAGGAAGCGTGGCAGATATAGACTTATATATATATGGATTTGATCAGAATTGAAAACTGAATCGATTTAGCTATGTCCGTCTGTCTGTCCGTCTGTCCGTCTGTCCGTCTGTCCGTCTGTCCGTCTGTCCGTCTGTGTACACGATAACTGCCGTAATTTTGAAGTAATTGATCTGAAATTTGGTATACAAGCTTATCTCGTAAAAAGTAAGGACAAGTTCGTAAATGGGCAATATCGGTTCAATCGTTTTTTTTTTTTTTTTTTTTTTTTTTTTTTTTTTTTTTTTTTTTTTTTTTTTTATATTTTACGGTGGGGAGTATTTTAACTTCAGCACGGCTGAAGATAATTTTCTTACTAGTTTTTATTTGAATATCCCACTAAAATGTGATTGTAAATTTTGTTTCCATGTAATAATATACATTAAGAAAATACTAAAAATTGATAACAAAACATATTTTCGGAAGAAAATTAATATCTTTTACTTTTTTATGATTAAACAAACCGATCCTATGACAATTATTAAATAATAATCCAGGCAACAACTGTAAAAAGAGCTGTAACATATTTCTGTGGTCTGTTCATTTCTGCTGTCCACAGGACCATGAGAATAATATAACTAATATACTAATTTAGTATTATAGCTCATTTCAAAGTTTTTGAACATTTTAAACATTTTGAACATCCTTAAAACCTTTGTAAATTGAATACATGTCCACAGATTCATTTGTTATCATTTTAAAAACATTTTAGAGACACATTTCTTTACTTTGCCTTCATGGTAAAAGTTTTAAAAGCATTTGCTTCTATAGCCTGACTTTGAGGCAACAGATATTGTTCTGGTAGTTTTAGCGTTTCTTATTGACGTTCTTGCAAAACGTTTGGCATGACTGTAGTGTCAATAACTTTCCTCAAGCTGATACATATCGTTTTGGGTCTTGCAACAAAGATTCTGACAATTCCTTTGGTTTCTTTTCTAAAAGTACCAGGAAAATAGGTATAGGTATGAGTTTTAAACATATTACATAAAATTTCAAGAAACTAATTTGAATTGTATGTAACATGATCAAATTCAAGTATATTTAATAAAGAGAAATTATTAATATGATGCCACAACAATATACAATATACACAAATAATCCTTCTCAAACTTAGTAGTTGGGAAGTTAGTAGCACAGAAAAAAATTCGCAAAATTACAACGCGGACAGTGACTTTCCCCCTTAAATAAAGTTAAGAACCGTGATATATTTCAACCTCCTAGTTGGAATACGTCGTTAACCCGTCAATAGGTGGCGCACCGACATCATTAGTTACCAAACAAGTTTCGAGAGGTCGCCCGAATCCGCAGCTACGTACCAACAGCGCTCCCTACAGCTTTCGGCAGGACCAAAGTGGGACCGAGTTTGGGAGAGCGGGCGAGGAGACACACAATAAAACGTGCACCATAAAAATGTCAAGTGCAGGTGCACTCCATTCGGGCACGCCACTTAATTTCTAATATAATATTCAAGGGCGTAAATTTCGGCGCACGGATGGCTGTGGGCAGGATTAGTACACTCCGCCGCGGCGGAAGGGGCCGTTTGTCCTGCCACAGTGTTCAGAGAGTCGAGTCGAGTCGAGTAGTCCTGGGCTCTTTATCCTGGATAAATAATTAAAGCGCAACTAGGCGGGAGGGATCCGTTCGCGGTGGACCTGTCCAGTGGCGTGCGGTGGATTTGTGTGCAAGGTGTGCCCAAGCAAAGGCGCAAAGTCAAAGTAAATGTCTCCAAAGTCTCAAGCCTAGCGATATAATGTTAAACTGGTGTATTTTTGCTAAGTATTTAAGCATTTTGTGGATTCAGTATTAAGTTTCTTTATTTTCGTAGCTTTTTCCAACAATTATTTATGCTAGTAACGTAACTGAATGAGCATGGACAACACAAATGTAACATTACAATTATTCCGGGTCTAGCCTGGCATGAGACATTGCTGTTATACGTATAATAAACATAGGTATAGGAGGTTGGAGTTTTGAACAGTCAGAGTCGTAGAGTCGAAGTTCAGACAAATTTCAGAGAGTCGGAGTCGGAAAAAATGTGCCGACTCCGACTCCGAGCCCAGGTTTAATTATTGTAGAAAAAGAAAAACATGCGAGATGGACGTTGCCTCAGTAGACAGTAAACAAATAAAACTTAACATTCTATTAGGTCTTTGCCAAAGTACCTACCTACATACGTATGTAAATAATAAACTTACAAAACACACTGTTCAAACGAAAGTGAAGACGATTAACAAAAGTAATCCGGCAGAAATTTGAAAAAGGTAATTTGAACAAAAGATTTTAAATGAGATTGAGAAAGTAGGGCCGTAGTTCAAGGTAGTAATAATCATTTATCCAGATTACCTGTTACAGCCATAATTATGGTGCTGTGTCGTCAGCTTTGAAAATAATTATAAATTATGTCCGGCATCCATGCAGGATGGTTGGAGCTATTCTGTTCCTCACAACAATTTTATAAATTTTTCTTCTATTATTATTATTAAAATAAACTTTATTTTGTATTATACACTATGTCTTATGGGTGATTTTGTTATTATTAGAGATAGAAAGTCGGTTAAATGGACAAAGTAGTGCCGATTTGTATGTTCTCCAGAACAGTTAAATACTTAAGAGATATTATTAATAAACAAATTACAGAAAGAAATTACGTTTTATAATTATGTGGTCTTCTTTTTCATTTTTCAACTTTTTCATTTGTGGTCCGATCAGTAGGCCTTTTTGCATCTTATAGGCCGTTTTTTATTTACAATTATATTATCAGTTTAAATATGTTTGCCAAGAAATTCGTTGGACACAAATAAAACTTCTGTTTTGCTTATAGTTTCAGCATTTGTTTGTGAGTAATTTGATATATACAAGCCATATGTTTAATACAATCAGATACAATACTAGAATATAAATTTAATTTATTAAATTTGTTTCTTTTTTCCTGGTAGTGCTTTTGTTTTATTATCAGGTTAAATATGTTTGCCAACAAATTCGCTGGACACAAATAAAACTTCTGTTTTGCTTATAGTTTCAGCATTTGTTTGTGGGTAATTTGATATGTACAAGCCATATGTTTAATATAATCAGATACAATACTAGAATATAAATTTAATTTATTAAATTTGTTTATTTTTTCCTGGTAGTGCTTTTGTTTTCGATGCAAATTTAATGTTGCTCGGTTCTATTACTCTGCGTCAAATTTATGATTATTTACATATGTAAGATTTCTATTATCATAATCATTTGAACATATTTTTGTATGCAATTTTTCTGGAGTCGGAGTCGGTCCACAAAAAATATCTGGACCCGGAGTCGGAGTCGAGAATTTTTTTATCGACTCCGCAGCCCTGCTTTTAAAACAAAAACAAACCATTAAAAAAGCAACTAAGAACACTTTTCAGGTTCCTACGGGATTAGATTCTGTCGCTATCAATGTGATGTTTTCATGTGATTTTTTTTTACTTTCTATTTTACTATTTTGCTCACAAATTGTCTTATGTGATGAGTGATGACATAAAATTTTAATATCTCCTGTTTGTGCAGTTTTTAACGTTTGGATTCTATGTTTTATAACTACCAATGCATTTCTTTATTTGTCAATAAACAACGTAGTATGATTTTCATAGTCATTTCTATGAATGAAAATGCTGAAACATGGATTTTGTATCTCACAAGTATGTTAAAAAAATCTTTAAAACTTAAGAAAAGGTCTCAAAAAAGCTTAAATTTTGTAAACTTTGTAACTGTACTTCGTGTGCATTTAAGTACTTTCGATTGGAATTTAGCAAAAGAAGTTATATAATTGTCGCTTTCTCAAAAATGCTTTTATGACCAGGTATTTTTTAGACATTTACAAAAAAAAATTCTGTGTGTGTGTATGTGTGTCTGTATGTGTGTACCCGTCTTTTTGTAGCGACAATTTCAGAGAAACTACTAAAGGTATCGAGACGAAACTTCATATTTAGAAGTTTCATGACTAAACTTACAGCTGAAAAGCTATTTGTTCAAAAGGGTCCAAACCAAAGGAATTGGATGTTTACTCTTAGCATATTTTTTGGATAAAATAACGATTTTTATGACGTTGATGATGTCAATAAGTCAAGTTATTTTCCAATCAGGTGACAAATTTTACTGTCTCTTATTAATTTAATACGCAAATTTTGCACCCCATATATTGTTCGATCCTGCAACTTTTATTTTTTGCTTTTGAATCATTTAAAAAATACACGAATTGCGATTTTGGCAATTTTGTGACTATAGCGGCTGAACCCAATGCTCTGGAATCTTCACAAAGTAAACACTAAACTTGTATTTTTACCTGATATGGTGAATGTTTCTTTAGGGCAATAATTTCACCCGATATAAGTTGAAAAATAATTGTAAATCACAATTTTTTACATTTGGATTTTGGAAACTAAAAAACTGTTAGTTTGTTTAAACTGGATATTTGACATATAAGTCGCCAAAACATCAAGACGTCAAGAAACGTCAAGACAACAGTGGTTTAAAACATGTTTGGTAAATGCATTTTAGGGATTTTCATTATAGAATAAACTCGTTCATGATAAGGTGGAAATATACGAAGCAAAATATTAATTGGTCACGAAATTTGCTCGTAAAACTATATGAAAGTATTTTTTTATATTAAATGTAATGTCAGTTTCCTGTTGGCCACATTGCATACAAATAGATTTTTCTTTTTAAAATACTGAATATAGAATTTAAAATGAATCACAACTAATAAATAATAACGCAAAATATTGCGAAGAGTGCAGTTTAAGTTTTATCGTTGAACAAATCCTTACGTAGACATTTAATGTAAAAATAGAAATACTTAATAATCAAACAATGTAAAAACTATAATTTTTTTTTATATTGTTTACTGGCTGTGCAAGGTACGCCACTGGACTGGCCCGTTTTTGACCCGTTTCATTGTAGGATCCGCGACATTGTAGGGCGGGACCAGCCTAACAGCTGTCGAAAGAAATTTACGCGGTAATTTGTCATGAAGTAGCCCTCGACCTACAAGGGAGTGGAAATTTTGCGGAAATTGTTTTATGAAAATTATATTAAGCACCCCCGGCCGACCGACCCGAAAATTTTGGGGCTGCAAAGTAAGAATAAATAATGGCGTGTCTTCTGAAAAAGCAGTTTACCGGAAACCGTTGGCATTACCGTAATTAGTTTACACACGATGTTTGTTCAGTACGTAGGCGTAAAAGTGACATTAAATTCCGAATTGTTATCAGAACATGCTTTACCTTTATTGAAATTATTAATAATTGATGTGTTGCGTGAGCAAGTAAATAATGGTGTATGCTTAAGGAAATATTCGCAAATAACTAAATTAGTGAAGTAATAATTTTAACGTTTATTGGACAAAGATCTTTTTCATGTTCAACTTTATAAACATATCATTACAATACTAAAAGTCTTTCTAATAGTGTCATTTTTAACGTTCATTGGTATTAGTGACTACGGTCGCGACACTATGCTTCCAACTGAAGTGAACAATCACACTTTGGTAACACTGGAAAATGGTACCTACAAAAAATACCCAGTTAGAAAATCACCCACATAAATTAAATTAAACGTCTGAATTCCTTCAAACAATTGCAAATGATGGGCTAAACAAATATTGTAATTTTTTTACGGGCTTCAAACTTCAAAAATTCTCTCGAGAAATGAATTGCCTTTAGGTACCGTAAAATTTACCAGATATTGAATCAGATATGCACCTAATACATAATTACGAATTATCACGTACTTAGACAAAAGGGTAATTTAGCACCGGATAAGATTTTACGACGATATTTTACAAATTTCAGTTTATCCCCCAGTTTGTGTGTAGGTAACTGAGAATTGGAATGAGTTATGTTACCCGGGAGATTTGTAGGGAGGCCTTCCGTGCCGCAGGGTTACCGGCCTGAATAGTATGATGTCATTATAACAACCCCCGAATGGTCTATAAACGCGTTCACCCTCTTTAAACTGTCGCTACGTTCGATTTCGGTACTCAAAACAAGATAAGTGACAATTTGATGGAGGAGTTCGGGTGATATCAATTCCGCGATGATGACAGTTTTACGAGTTTAACACGTCTGTTTACAATTCGCATGAAAATGAATTTCTAGATTAACTGTTGTTGACTTCTGAATATTTGCATGTTTGTTATGTTAGGAATACATGCATTGTGATACTTTTACTACCCTTACGTTTTGCAATCGGTTAATTTTTAATAACTGTCATAATACAGACGAGACAGATTTGAATGAAATCAAGGCATTTTGAGATATTATGTGGGTTCCTTGATTTAGTTATGTTGGTAATTGACAGTTCTACGCACAGCAGTAACTTAGAAGATTGACTGTCTCTTTAATTAACAGTTTAAAACGGCATTTCTTTTAAAGTTTGGTGTTTACGGACAGACACGATTCTCTACGTCAAACTAAAAAGACTCATTTCTATATAAAAAAATTAAAAAAATCTTAAGTGTAAATCATTAACGCTGGGGCCACGGACCGAGCGACAGCGGAGCGGAAGCGTCGGCGATCTTTGTATATATGTTACGGTTAAAGTGATAAATGTGGTTTGTATTAATAATTACCGGCTATTATTAATAATAACCGCATCATTTGGTCAATGTGATTAGAAACACTTAAATAATCACATGGACCGGCTATTATTAATAATTCCCTAACGGGCACGGTAAAAGTGATAAAAACGTTAGTTTTTACAAAAGATCTTTTGTATACAGTATTCAAAGAAGTTGGCTAAGTTATTTTGATTACTAATGTAAGCTATTATATTTATTTACTCGACGCAAATCATCAGTACGGCTAGCCCAATGACCAAAATTAGGAATAATACAAAACATTGATAATACAGAATGTTTTCTTTTGTCTCCCATGTACTTTAGAAACTACTGGATATAATTGGTAATGATATTTGGTATACACCTAAGGACGGCTCAATAACGAAAACATAAAAAAGAACATTTTATACAGAGTGTTCAAAAAAGTGAACCATTTTATTATCAATAACACCCATTTTTATATTTAATGCATGTAGGTAGTTTTTTTGTAAATGTACAATTACAATTTATTAAGTAAGTTCTCAAATCCCAATTATCTTGAAATTTTGCGCATTTCAAAATATTTTTTTCAATGTTGTATTGCATGAAAATACAATATTGAAAAAATTATTAATACATGCAAGAATAGGCGAGACTAGTTTACATAGATGTTTTTACATAAATTGCTCCGCACAAATGATGCAGACATTTTTGTATGGTTCTGCACGGTATTTTTACTTTTGGTGTTTGACAATAAAGTACTATTTTATAAATAACAGATTAAACATTGTAACAACTTGCCCCAATCGTCCCTACATTAGGTTGTCCATTATCTATACCTACCGTAAGCATATCTAATATCTGACGGATATAATCTGTTTTATAAGGCGGTTATTATAAACGTGTTTATCACCAACAAGAAAGACTTTTAAATACATTATTTATTTAGATATATGAAAAAATATAACAATAACAAAAACACAAAACAATTCTCAAGTCCAGGAATCAGTTTAAAAATAAAATATATTCTTAATAAATAAAATTAACATTAGGTAACTCAAATAAAATCTGTATCACATTTACAAATACAAAAAATAAAAGAAGATGACGTCCTATTGTTACAAACTTTATCTTGCTTTATTTTTACAATATAAATGGTGTAATTGTTGTACTACCACAAAAAATAAAGGTCTAGAAGGACTTTTGTATTCAAAATTTAATATAAAACATTTTTTAAAGTTTTTTATTAAAAAGATAATAAATAATAAGTTATAAATAAAAATAATTTTTCTTGCCACGAATTACAAAATACAGAAGCGCTATCATGTACGTATGCACTGGCGGAATAATACAAACCGAGTTTCTAATTTATTACTTACTTAGCTTTTAAGAATTGCGTAAATAAGTATGACCGAAAGAGTTACACACTTGTGCATGCAATTAGTATGGATTGGCATTTTTTAGTCTCGTTTTGATAATCTTCCATATTTTAGTCATGAGTAGTAACTAAATAAGTTAGTCAGGACTAACGTCACTAAAGGCCCAACAGTGAAAACCCAGTGAATAGATTCGTTGTGTGGCGATTATGTGGATACCAACAGAATTCCAAAGCTGAGGCTCTATTATATTGTAGCATCACTTTAATGCAATATCGAATTGAAATATATCACATTGACTACAACATGCTGGAAATTATTAATAATAGCCGGTTCATGTGATAAATTCTTCACTTTAACCTCGCCACTTGGCTATTGTTAATAATAACCGGTAATTATTAATAATAACCTATTTATCACTATGACCGTAACATATATACCTATATACATACGTATATATAGATATATACACAACGATCGCCGACGCCACCGCCCGCTGTCGCTCGGTCCGTGGCCCCAGCCTAAATATTGAAGGCACAATAATACAAACGAGTCGCCATCAATTGCTGTGAAAAACAGTACCAGGGAAAATGAACTAACAAATTAAATAAATTAAATAATTCAGCAAGAACCATTATTTATTTACGACTCGAATGAAAATTTTTTTTTCGGTAAATAAAAATATTTTGTTGCAAAATATTGCAAAGAATTAAAAAATATACAGACAAATAAACACCATTTCATGGCGGTTTTTAGGGCAATTTACAAGTACAGTAGGATAGAAGAAAAGTTTCGTATACCATTTTTCGCAGGAGGCAATTCGACAGAATCAAATGTTTGATGATTACAATAGCCCATACTGTATATAGCACCATATAATATAATATTATTAATAACTTCCCATAGTATGTGATTAAAATTTGAATATCAGTGAATGACGAAAATATGGAATCAGGAAATTTTAAAACATCCACACGTCGATTTTTAATTATGAAAATACAGATTTTTATAAATAATTCTATTTCCGACCTTCAATTGTTCTTTATTAATGCTGTGATCTGCAATTCTTTTTGAATTGATAGATTTCTTTGCTCTGAATAATAATTCGGACTCGTTTCGGAAAGTTTTATATTACGTCAGGTAACTAGTTATCGCTAGTTATCGCTGACTATGCTTGAAAAACATTTGTGATCAATTTTTCAGTGTTTGTAAATTTTGTACACGGAGTTTGCTGTGACCCCTTTCGAGGTTCCTATACATTGGGGCCAGCCGGTATAAGTTTGACTTGCAAAATTGAGCTTATTTTTGTTGTTGATTGTTGATCCATACAATTTGTACGCTGCCATTAAGACAATGAAAAGATCTATCAAAATCAATAAGGAAAATATAGGCTTGTCATTTAAAGAAATTGTCAATGACATCATAAGTCAAAAACAATTTTAAGGTCAGTTTGAATGATAATGAATATATTACATACTTTTTCACATACTGTTCTTTCTTCTAATCTATCTTTACAAATAACAATTGTCTGTTATTTTACTTTAGTGCGCCCTGAAACTCATAATTTCCGGACAAACGTATGCTAAGCACAATATTTAAAATTATATAATTGCATCCTTTTTTGTATCAAAAGATGCATTTTTGTCCTACTATATCGAGACTGTGTAGAATGCCATGTTTTAATTACCAACTACATTCTAGCAATATATCACCCGATTTTAGTTCAATCTTTTGTTATTGTTAACTTCTTATTTATATATTTGCGTAATAAATTTAAATTATTGACTATATACGATAAGTATAAAACTGGGCCCAGAACACTACCCTGTGGCACCAAAATCTAATATTACGTTGTTGTGGATGTTGTTTATTTTTTTAAAGTCAAGGTTAGAATTTAGGATGTTACATTTTCAGGGCATTAGCTACACTTGAGCAATTTTGCAATTGCAAGAAATTTTCAGGAAAATTCTTCTGAATATTAGTTACCGCACCATCGCGCGTTCGTGTTGAAACCTTTGTAGCGCAACATTTCATTTACTGATGACATTCGACTTACATTCTACTATTCTACCATCCTACCAAAGTCTTACGAACAGAAAATACTTCAATACAGATTTCTCGTCGACCGCCATATTAAATTATTTGAAGTATGATGACGTACGACTTCGCCAGATATGCACAGAGAGCAAAATTGGAAGCAGCCAGTAATGCGAACCCATTCACAACTTCCCATATTTCCCGGGGCCGGCGGCACAAGCACAAAGAGCCCTTTTCAATCGAATTGAAAACCGGGGGTTGGACGTTCAACAGTTTGTTGAATTGTGGTCGGCACATTCACGAACTTGTCCACACAGGACGAAAACTACGAAGAGGAGGAATCAATCTTTTCCGAGAGCCTGGACATGCTCTCACTCTTTTGATTTTCCGTGAATCGACACGACGCACAGTGGTCGGTAATGCGAATCTAGCCGTTTAAAATTATTTTAGCCCTATGATCTATAGTCCAATTTAATCCAAAGTGACCCAAACATGTAATGTTCTTAGGTAACCAAATAACTCAGTAATGAATCATTACTAAAAATTTGGAAATTTAATTAATTAAGCTTACAGTTTTTTGCAATAACTAGAAGAAAATTTTGAAATTGGATTTTTTAAGACTTGATTACGCCATCGTTTGACCATTTGTTTGACCATGTTTGACTATATTTTTTTTCGTTTGACCACCCTCCGTTTTGGAGATATAGGCATTTTTAAAATAGGGACTGCCGTGAAGCTGCCCCCCCATCGTTGGAATTTTGAATTTTTTAATTACGCTAAATACGTTAAATATTTGCAATGAACTCAAAATCACCATTTTCAGTAAAATAATAGCCATGATTGGCCATATTTTGGAGTTTTTGGAATCGCTACCAATTTTGAGTTACAGCCGACAAAGTAATTTTTCCGATAACTTTAATGAAAATATGTTCGCAATTGCGATTTATAACAGTAAATAGTTGAATATTCGCAATTTTAACGTTTGACCATTTTCTGTAATCGAATGACCTCGACTGACCATATTTTGGCATTTTCAAAACCCCCACTAATTTTGAATTACGAGCGCCAAACTGATTTTGAGTTCATTGCAAATATTTAACGTATTTAGCGTAATTAAAAAATTCAAAATTCCAACGATGGGGGGGCAGCTTCACGGCAGTCCCTATTTTAAAAATGCCTATATCTCCAAAACGGAGGGTGGTCAAACGAAATAAAAATATGGTCAAACATGGACAAACAAATGGTCAAACGATGGCGTAATAAAAACTTCAAAATTCCAACGATGGGGGGCTAGCTTCACGGCAGTCCCTATTTTAAAAATGCCTATATCTACAAATCGAAGGGTGGTCAAACGAAAAAAAATATGGTCAAACATGGTCAAACAAATGGTCAAACGATGGCGTAATAAAATCTTAAAAATTCCAATAATGGTGCGCTACTGTGGGCTACCGTGAAGTTGGCCCACCATGTTGAAAATGTAAATAACTCTTAAACGGTGGGTGGTCAAACAAAATAAATGATGGTCAAACATGGTCAAACAAATGGTCAACCGAAGGTGTAATAAAAAGTTGAAAATTCCAATGAAGGGGGGCCAACTTGACGCACCTGAAATATTGCGACAGAAGTAGATGTATCAGGTTAGGTTAGAATATTTGACAGTTCAACAAACATATATTTTATCTATTGCTAGTTATTCGCGCGACATCTATTTCAACTGTGGGGAACTGCATTTGAACTGTTGTGACAATATGGATCTACATTTGCGTTGTGATGACATTATGTCTTGCGTTAAAATCACAAAACCACAACAAAAAGTACATGTTCGTTATAAGCGATATACGAGTGAAGTACTCCGTGACGTAAAGAACATTTAACATACGGTCGTAGGTAAATAATTTTTTAGTGTCGGCCGTCGGAATTACTCATTGGAGGTTACTAGGTCCGACGACATATACATATACTATATATGCTTTTTTCTTGGTTAGCTGACGTCATAGAGGCTCAGGTAACTCGTTTACATAACATAAAAATACCTGGCGTATTTAACAGTTTTGATTTCCAGAATATACCAAAAGTGGTAATAACTGCATGGGGATAGAATGTATAACCAGAACCTAGGGCGTGTGTGGTATCATTGGATAGAAATTTTAATAAGAAACTATTATTACATTGGTAACATTGTTTATAAATCATACGGTCTACGAAAGAAGCCATAATCAGTTAGCGAATCTGATTTCGGCGATTGTAAGCCCTTTAAATCATCAAGTAATATCATACGGGCTATTTTGTAAATCTTATGATTGAGAAGATTTCTGCCCAACGAAAGATGTTTTATTTTAAAATATCTATCCAATGATACCACACACGACTTAGGTTTTAATTTGAAATTCTGAAACTGAGTGTAGTTATGACTACTTCCGTGACATTCAGGAAATGGAAATTGTTATAATTAAAGTCTTTAGGATGGCTTATTGCATGTTAGATTCTTCCCAAATCTCTATGACGTCATATAACCAGGAAATAACCCACCCCATAAATACTAGATTTTTGAACTATTTTTCCTGTACTTGTTGATTTTTTTCATTATTTTCCACCTATCTAACGACTATTTTAAGTTCATTTACAAAAAAAAAATAATTTTGGTCAGCTAAAACTGCAAAATCGACCACTGTGCGACGAGACGAGAAACCCCGAAAGACGGAATCAAAGAAAACGCAGCGGCGGGGGGAGAATGTCCAAACGCTAACTGATGACTTTTTTATCGGGACATTTCAATCGTTCGAGTTTCTCTCTCCTTATCGGGGCGGGTACGACTATTCCAATAAATGTGAGCTTTATTTCAATGGATTGACACGCCGTTTTATTAACATCCATTGATGCGAGAATTCCCATGATAGCGAAGTTATTCGCGCGCGTTTGCTGTTTTGCTCGCTGGTTTGATGCTGATGCCTGCCTTTCCGACGAAGTGTGCCATGGGGTTGGTATCGGCATGACGTGCCCCTTAATTGATATATTTCACGTGAAAGCATCCGGTAAATTGAATGTTTTCCGATATGGATGACGTTAATCTATGGATCATTGACACCATACACAATACAAATTGTACTGCTACGGGATTGTTTGGGCAGGTTGAGCAGGAATTTTTTAGTTGCTGATTTAAGGAGCGACTCCGTAAGAGAGAATCGTCCTAACTGCCATCTCTCGTGTTGATAATATTGACTCCTGTCTTTTAAGCCCCATTACAACTACATACTCCTCGCAGACAGTGAGGAACCAGCAAGAGCAATAGACGTGTGATGCTAAGCAAACTTTTAACATACCATGACGGACACCACATACTATGACCCAACAATTATTATCTTAATCTAAATTTTATCTATCTGACATTTTACGCCTGAGGATGGCATTAAGCCGAAATCGATCGCGTACAAATATAATTAATTAAACTTAGTCCACAATATAACAATCCATATTTTATTCAACTCTTCATCTATACATACTCCTCAATCATTTCTACATAAGATGTATGACTATCAACATTATTTGCCTCTCGGTGTAAACATGAGCGCGAGAGAAATAAATAAAAGTATCCAATTCTTGCACTTTAAATAAACGCCTGTTTCTCCATTTTTTTCTCCTAAACCGCTTACCACTAAAATTGAAATTTTTGTGGTATACCGTTTAGGAGAAAAAAGTTGAAACCCGATTTTAATGGAATATTAGTAACGAATATTAACACGATAACTGGATATGCACGTAAACAATCGTCATATTTTATTTAATGCAGCTGTAGAAAAAGAATCGTATAGAAGTTCTTAACTAATTTTTTAAAGTGATTTATATGAATGTTATAAATTTCGTCAGCGCATACTATGTCAATCTAACGGTAAGTTGTAACGTAACTGGGACACTACTAGTAAGATCATTTACTAATTACGATCAGAACGATTTAGGAATATTAAATGGTAGTGTGATTTAAATATAATTATTAGTTTTAAGGATTAGTTTTAAGTAATGAAAACGCATACAGACTGATTCACTAAAAACGTCAAAAGGAAACCGATCTGCGCTAAATATTGTTCATGTTTATTTCGGTCTTGAAAATTAATAAATAGTTGGAATGCTATGAAATTTAAGGGATATGTATCGCAGTAAATAAGGATTATATGCGAGATAACTGCGTTGTCCCGCTAACATTCGTTACTGAGATGACCGCTTCCATAAAAATCTTGTTTACAACCTTGATAAACACATAAAAATTGAAGAAAACAAAATCGCGAATCTATAGAAGAGACTCTAAATGCAACCTGAACAAAAACTGAAATATTTTGTGGCAAGCGGTTTAGAAGAAAAAAAATCGGAAAGACGAGCGATAATTTAGAGATGCAATAATCGGGTGCATTTTTTTACTTCACTCGTGCTCATGTTTTTACAGAGAGGCAAATAATGTTGATTGTCATACAACGTATGTAGTATGTTGGTGTTAGAATTAGCAAATTGTCAAACGCCACAGCGCATACATAACCACATTTTTTGGGCAGATTACAAGGAGACAGCCCCTGAGGCCTTTGAGCATGATCTTCCTCCGCACTGCCATCGTTTTTTTAAAGAAGAGTTAGATAGCCACAATTTGTTTAGCGGATATAATCATACACGTAGCAAGCTATAGTACTTGTTGTAATAATGTAATATGTGTTGTAATAATGCATCCTATTCTAAATTTTATATAGAGCGAATTGTCACTGGTTTCTGAAGTAAATAAGCCACTACGAGATGGCTGATTCAAGTTTGCATTAATCATTGTATGAATTACACACGAAGTGTTAAGTCTAAAAATTTCACGGAATTCGATAATAGTGCATGACATTGCTCCCCCTTTTCAATTACAATGTTATTTTTGTAAAAATACAATGAAAGTGTACAATAGAATAATTGTAACATTAGAATATACCTTGTGATTGTCACATAATAGTATATTATTATACAAGTTTTATAAGACGTCAAATTGGCGCACGAGTTGTTTTGGGCACGACGAGCGTAGCGAGGAGTGCCCAAATGGAACGAGTGCGCCAATGCGTCTTATAAAACGAGTGTGATATACTATTTTTTCTACTTTGCGTCATTAATTTTATATAAATTTAGAAATTGTGGTTACTATATTGCGCTAAATTAGAATCTAGGGTATTTCGCGGGTACCACGTGGCAGCACTGTAGTAACTGTCAACTTTGTCAAGGATGAGATCTATGAGATAAAATCTTGACAAAATCTAATTGTGAATAAAATTACTCTACTTTAGCCTACAAGTTTGAATAAATATTCAGCGAGGTCTCTACGATGATCATAATGGAGCTTGGGGCAACACTTTTAACCCTACTGTGATAAATATATGAAACTTAACCTAAAAAGTCAACAACTTTAATAGTGGTTTCATAAGTATAATAATCAGAATAGAAGTGTTTGGCGGTGACTGATTAGTTACTTCGAAGAACAAGAACTTACTAAAGAATTGTTTTAACGCGTAACGTTTAATAGCGGTGTCTACCTAATTCCGCTACGTAGCCGTTGCGGCTTATATATTTACAAGCACTTATAATTGAAACCCAATTTTAATTTCGGCAAAGTAGTTTATTAGAATAAATTATACTTAGTAAAATTACATGTGATGGAGGTAATACAAATATGTTCCATACAACCAGAACTAAGACGAAGTCGAAAGCGACGGACAAAAATGAATACGAATTGAGCCGAACAGAATTCGGTCCAAAATGTTACCGAAAACTTATACGTTACATAAACTAAGAAATCCTCTACACTTGAAATGTACTATAGCTTCATACGTGTATGCTGATAAACCATTGATTGCGCATATACAATCTCGTAGCAGTAATTAAAATCATTCATATCTACGATGTAGGTTTGATCTTCGCATAATACCTTATTAAAGTAAATGTGGTCCTTGAATTATATCTGAAAAGGAGATTTGATGTTTAGTTGAAAAGAATGATAACGATCACTTACCAGAGTCGTAAAACATCACCGAAAACGTTATGCTGGCGTATTTTGATGAACACAGCAAAACTAAGAAAGCCACAACCTTTGGCCATACTATAGCAGGCTACACGCATGTTTAAATATGTATAGAATATTGATATTTCGCAGTTTATGCGATTGCAAGCGATTAAAAAGAGGCAGTGTGTGGTTATGTATTGTACGTTTGACATTTGGCATTTGATATCAGTGTGTACCAATCCTGGCAATCTTAGACAAAAATGTTACTGTTTTCGGTGTTACAATGTGTTAATTGTAACACCGAAAACAGTGTTACAATGTGTGCATTGTGAATGCAAAGTAGAAAAATATGTTTTACAGTTCTTTCGTTTCTAATAAAATTACACCAATGATTTAAAATTATTACATAATTTAATGTTACGTTAAGATCAATTACCTGATATCATTTACAATTACATTAAATTCCGGTCAAAATGTGAATTCACATGGAATTTGTTTCTCATAGTCAGGATATAAACAATAAAGTATGTTCATGCGCATATTGGATTGAGAAGAGAATGGAGATGTTGAGAAGAGAAGAGATGTTTTGCAAATGCCATTCTAATTTTTGATGGCAACCATGAACAACCTTGCTATTGATCACAGTCGCATAAAATAAAACTAACAGTAAATCTTTTATAGAAATTCTATTCTTTCTGATTTTTGTTTCGATATTCTAGTCAGTCATGAGGTGGCTATTAGACTTTCCAACATTTTTAGACAATTCAAAAAAGAACCTTGTAATTCTCATATAAATTAACAACGTCAAATATTTATTAAAATTTAATGATTCTATTAATTATTACTGTGAAGGTTTATAATATTATTAATTCTTCCAATTCATGTTTGACATAATTAGTTAATAATCTATCAACAAGGCCAGTTACATAAATTATTATTTCATTTAATTAGATGATATATTATTTATTTATGAAATTTGTGCAGTTACTTCATAAAATGTATCCATTTGTATAAAGTATACAAACTAATTATATATTTTGATTGATATCATGTGTTTTCTACTTTTATTAGCTCAGCGATAGCAAAAAAACTACCCACGGCTTCGCTTGCGTGAATTTCATTGTTTGACTGAACGTTTCACTACACACAGTAGTCTTATTAGTTTCGGCTTTATTTTAATCGCCTTTCGTGTTATGCCGGGAGCGATGATCTATAAACAAAACAATACCTAAGCGCATGCGCTCGGATCCATTAAAAAAGTACTCACGATGTGGGGAATTGTGGCCGCAGTGCCAAACTTTTAATACCGGAATTAATGACAAACCCAGGCGCAAATTCCCAAATCTGCTTACAGCCCTATATACCATAGGTGCCCGAGGGAAAGCCGGTTGGGTACCGACTCAATTTTAATCGAATTTCCCAAACGTATTAGCGTTGCTGCATGCGTGGATGCATACCAACCAACGAATAGGAATTAACCCATTGTAATCAAACGAAATACCTATACGAAATCCAGACATTTTCTCAACGCTACATACAACGAAACGTTGTCTCAATTACAAGTAACCTTAGTTAATCCAAAACAACGGATATATAATCTATACGCAAGAATATATATATATATATATATATCATTCATTGAAGTTGTTTTGACCTGTTGTCTTAATTTAAGATTGTATAAGTTTAAATGGATACTAAACTTCTTTGATTTAAGATTTGATCTTTTAAATCGAAAGGTTGGGTAGTTATATTAATTTGCTCACATTCTTGGATTAAACGTTACCGTAGGTACTTTTTTGAATATATATATATATGTTGATATGAAAACAATAATATTCTATATAGAATGCAAATAACGCATCCAAAAAGATATCGTTATTTTCCAACTAGAGCTAGAGTATGTCCACCAATACTAGAGCTGTTGGACATTTCTATGTCAGGTAAATTGACGTATGCGATTATATACCCTCTTGGAGCTCCCTCTTACGACGGGACAACTAAAGCTCCATCTATCGGCATCCTTTGTATTATTTTCAAAACAATGACTTCCTTAAAAACAATCGTTTTTTTTAAAGCATATATTTAGGTTGTTTTATATTAAAAAAAATATTCTTATTACAAGTATGTGATGTCTTAAAGCAAACGAATTATATCAAGAATGTCATTTTCTTAACTAATGTTAAAAAATGGTTGTCTAATGACAACAATTTCTTTTTGTGTATGCAACAAAGAAAATACAATAATTCCTTCAACGATTTGACCTAACGAACTTCGATTATTCTCATCTCCATGAAGCGATTTGCTTCATTATGAAGTTTTAACCTGGGAGCGGTGAACTTTTTTAACAGGGCGACCAAATTTTGCTCGCAGGGTTTCAGGCAAGGATTAAAGGCGTGAAAAATATTGTACACCGTCGCGCATACCGCAGGGATTAAATTGTGTACCCGAGTTTTTGTTGCCGGTGTAATTAGATTAAGTTTTTCGTGCGCGCCCAGCTTTTGTTTTGAGCTTGAATGCGACCGGTTTCGGAAAATGCAAACGAACTGAACTTTACTGTGGCTGTCGGCTTGAATCCTCGTATTATTTCAGGAACCTTTGCCTTTAAATCTAATAGAAAACATGTAGAATTTTTAGTTTGCTTTCATGTAATATTGTTTTTAGGTAATTGTGTGAAGCTGGACAAGTTTTTCGACTTTATAACTATTGTAAAATATTGATAACACTAAAGAAAATGGATTATGTGAATATCCTGGCATTTTATTAATTAAGCATTATGCATGTTTATTCTCTCTCGTCATATGATTGCATTCCAAATAATATTGTTGACTTTCTATTATTTATTAATTAATAATTGTCCAAAATTTTCGGTATATCAAAATGTCCTAGCAAATTACTCAATTTCATTTGTTATTAATACAACTAGAAAATTTGACAAAAAACGATACATACCAACCGCTTTTCAATTTCAGACCGAATTATTGGTCAAAATCTAACATTATTTCTATTGAATATTTTCCCCTTTCCACACAATTGTGTGACACAAATTAACGTACAATATTTGAATCTGCTGCGTGTCTTATTAGACAAGTTCTGAACTTCTGTGATTGAAATTGTATCCTATCATTTACCGGAAGCCAATAAAATATACAGAGCGATTTACCATTCTAGACAAAAACCACAATAACCACAATAAAATTATAATAACATGCTTTGTTTAAAAAAAATCGGACAGGAAACTTTGAAGTTAAACACGATTTTACTCAGCCCCATTTAATTTTAAAAAAAAATAAATAACTAAACTAACTAATATTGTTGACGAATTCGTCAAATTGTTCCATACTGGGTCAATCCATATGAAATGGTAAAAAAAAAATAAGTTGGTCGCTTGAGCATTTTAGAAAAATTCATATATTTCTAATTAACATAGGCAAGTTCTGGGAGTGCAAAACCATTTCGTTTTTTTTTATTTTACACATTCCAAGCTGTCTGCTAGGTATATAATACTCATAGAGTTGATGGTTATTATCTATTTAAAAAAATATCTTAAAGTTCACTTATTTACCGTTTATTTACCGTTATCGTGATTTTTTTTGACCTGAAGGGGTACTTGATTTGCCCATTTAATATTTTTGATTTATAACCTTGTAATAAAAAAATAGCTTTCTTACTCCTTCCCCCTATTGATGACAAGCTATTGAAATTTGAAAATTTCTTATTTTCTCGATATTTAATGTCAAATATCTTTGATGGGAAAGCCACCAGAGATATACCAGGAAAAAAAATCTGAAACTTTCATAATTAATTTACCTTTTTATAAACTTTAATAATACATAAAAACATTCTTGTGCACTGTGTTTGGAGTAACAGTTTCAAAACTCTCAGTAAATATAAGACAAACACTTTTTCGGCTCAAGACAAAGGTAATACTTCTAAAACTAAGTAATTTTCATATGTTTTGAAGTTGATGTGTACACCTTCTATTTCTTGACGAATAGATGTGGGTATACTACAGAAAAGAATTTCTGAAAAATATTGGAAGATGTACGTATTGGAGTTAGTTAAAAAAAGGTTCCGATAATCGAGATATAATCGGCATGGCTTTAACATTTTCTTTTTATATGAAATATGTGTATTGTTATCAATATTTGAAACGTCTGTATAACTTTTGATGGAATTGAAAAACAAATAACTTTATCCACAAGAGACAAATGTGTACCAAGTTACAGAAAATTAATTTAATAAGCTACATAAAAAAAACCGCTGTAAAAGAAGAATTTGCGGTTATTTGCGTTTGCCTCTAAATTTCTAAATTGCTAAATTTCTGTATTTTTTCAAAATTCACTTATTGCATATTCACCCTTTTTCAACAAAATCCTTTTTCCAAATTTCAAAAACACAAAGTTTCTTCCTATACCAACAATACCCATTAACTAACAATCCGAAATAAAATACCAAAACTTGTAGCTGGCTATAGTGACACTAACCACTTTTATGTAAATAATTTTTGACATAAAAAACATTTAAAAAAGTTATTGGTATGTTTCATATTGTACTTAATTGTCTGTAATCACTCTTTCGCCGACTTTAGTATTAGTACTAGTATTTCTAGCATATTCACAACAGAATACTTTTGACTTTACAGACCCAAATACATAGCAATCTTAACTTTGATGTTTATTTCAGAAACTTGTTAACACATTAATCTATATGTCTTGGATCATAATATGTCTTTGCAAAAAAGCATAGCCACACCGTAGAAGCAAATTAAGTTGTTGACGTCGTTACAAACACAGGAGTAATCAAGAAACTAGGTCAGTTTCTCAAGTACATACCTAATTTTGTTATTATCGAAATTTATCACTATGAACAATGAACAGTTAACTGCACCATGGATATTCGACAACTATAATAGCTTTAGATAGCCATAATAAAGCATTATGCGAAATTTGGCTCATAATTTCCTCCCATATTGGGAAAATTGGGAAACGCAATTAACACAGATAAAGGTACAATGAAATCGCGATTCAAATTAATATTCCTTGGATTAATGCGCGACAGTACACTGCAAATAATGACCATGGGGTCCAATTACGCGATACTCATTGGTTCATTGGCAGATAGAAGTTTATCAGAAAGGCTTTGATGACCCAATACACCGCTCGCACACATAGATGCGTTCGACAGTTTGCTGCCAGCGGTACAATGGTTATTTATATTCAATTAATTTGGGATAGATGGCCCATTAATTTGTGCTCGGATTAGATATCACATAGGGTTTGCTTGCTGCTTTTAACGAAGAATTTCAACGATATCGTTCCGACAGCGATATTATTCGGACTGCGATATCGTTCGGACTGCGATAATTCCACCACACCGTGAAATGATGAAGCGAGGTCGTATGCTTGCTGTGTTATTATTTCGACGTTTTAGTAGTTCGATTTACGTCGATATCTTTGCCGCCTGGTTTTCAATCTACGGTTCTGTTGTCAATGTTATTGCATGTGTGATGCGTACATGCGATATCAAATCGATAACTGTGGTTATTTACTGCATAACCTATGTCGCATACTAAGCGTATCCTGTAGTACTGGTGTTGTGTATGTGTGTCACGTAGCTGCAAGACAATTCAGATCATCATGGGATATGGAAATTAGTTCTGAGTTATTTAGATTCTTGATCTGTGATTACACGCATAGGATCTAAAGATATAAGTTGAGATATGGCGCAGTCGATAGGATATTCGTCGGAAAAAAAAGTGCAGTGAAACAATCCATACATAATTTTTTTAGGTTTCATAGTTACATTTCTCTCAGAAAATCAGTAAGAATGAGTTAATTTCGGCGACTTACAAAATGGCAGAAAATAAGAATTAAGAGAATATCCAACCAAATTGAGTTCATTATGGTTTCTATGGGGTTTTAATTTTTAAGGACTTAAAAAAGTAACACTTAATTTGCAATTTTTTTAATCATCATACACTATAATAAAGCGCGGTCCCGAGACCCTTGACCGTATGACTCCCCATTGTGTGCAGATCTATATCCCGCTCTCCCCTCCCCCCAACTTCCATCCCCCAAACCAGCCTCCGCTCTGTAGCGTAGAGGGTTGACCGCAGCCCCGAGACTCCTATACTGAATGACTTCCAATCGTGTACGGATTTATACTCCGCACACGATGGGGAGTCATCTGGAATAGTGGGCTGTAACGCGGAGCACTGGGTTCGATACGGCTTGTAAATGTAAATATAATGATGTACTATACATTATTCTGTTTGACTATATTTAATATAGTTTCTCACTAAACATGAAACTGTTAGCTTCAATAATATCAAAGATATTCATTTCGAAACAATACCGCAAAAATCAAGAAAAAGTAGGAAAATCAAAATAACTAAAATATTGCGGTATTTAGATATAGGAAAACCTTATACAAAGTCGTTGTATTTTGGCACTAGGAAACAAAAACTCTTGTTTTATTTTTAATAGATGACGCTAGACGAATATAATTTGGGTGTGTGCTAATCAGCTAATAGACAAAAAATGCCGTTTTATGGGATGAATTTGGCTTAGTTGGACCGGTTTTTCAGGAAATGATCACCCTATATTATTTTCCGTGATACATACTTTTAATCAGGATGACACCCTGAACAGAGAAGCGTATCGATCGTCAATATTTATCACCAAAGCAACGAACAAAATAGTTTTTTGTTTATTAATTTAGGTGGCTGTGAATTGGTGAAAATAGTCGAAAATTGTTAAATAAGCACTAACTATATTGATTTGGCCGATATTGCTTTTTGCAACCTTGAGTCATTGTTTTCATATGTAGTCCATGGTAATATCCTCATCATTCTACAGAAACATCTTTCCGATAACAATGATACCACATACTTGAGATTCTGCTGAAATATTTTGCAAAAAAGTGATTTTGTCGTTGTCTTAGCGATAAGAATTAACGTTCCATATGTTTTTGTGTTTAAAATATCACGTTGTTTGATAATATCACACAAATAATAAGTGTGCAATTCAAAATGTAAAAAAATGTCAATGTTACTTCCGGAAAAATCGGAATATCGAAGTTGATATCAACTTACGATAAACTGGTGTCATTCAAAAAGTGTCATTCACCTAAAAAGTATAGTTTAAATATTTTAATCGAATAAAACCTGATTTCACACTTTCGAATATGAAATAGTGAAATTGTGGAACATTAAAAAGCTCAAATGGAAAGACAGTATACTCGCTGTCGCCAAAGTTGCTTTAATTTTTATTTAATTATCCCCCATTTTGATTTCCAATTTCAATTTAAATGCTAGATTCCGATTCGGCGCCCTAAAAAATCCTTTTAAACAAAAAGTGTAAACGTTCCTTTAAATATTACTTTTCGATCCGCCATTTTGATTTTGAAATGATAATGTCAGATTCGGATTCAGAATCTCTAAAACCCATAGAAATCACTATAAGCTGAATTTTGTTGAAGATTTCATCAATTTTTGTTTTCTGGGTCGCCATGTTGGTTCAGTCGTTTTCAATTTTGAATTTGCAATGCCATATGAGCGTAACCAATGGTATTCACACTAAATTTGTTGATATCACTTGTTGATTTTTAACAATTTTAGTATGTTGTAGATACCTAATTTGAAGTTTTACATTATTGTTTTCCGAGTAAGAAGTTACGAATTAAAACAAAAACATAAAACTGTCCAAAAAAAACATATCTGCCAGATGAACTCAAGAATACTTTACTAGTTTCGTCAAGAAAGTTCAACAGAATACGTAACAAATATCGACAACAATTCGTACGACTTCCGGTTTTTCCGGAAATAACGTCATCTTTCAAATTTTAAATGGCAACCTATATTATGTTTTATGATATTCTTAATCAGGATGACATTCTGAACACGGAAGCATATCGATCGTCAATTTGTATCACCTAGCCAACGAAAAAATATGTTTTGAGTTTATTAATCTAGGTGGCTATGAGTTGGTGAAAATAGTCGAAAACTGTCAAATAAACACTAACTAAATCGATTTTGGCCGATATTGTATAACTGACGCCCTCTTTCGTGATTTAAATGCTTTTTTTGCCAATGAGTAATTTTGTCGCAAGTACTTCATGGGTACACCCTTGGTTAATAGACAGAAAATATTTTTCCGATTCCTATGATACTTGACATTTAGATGAAAAATGTGGTAAACTAGTAAATTTTTCGTGGTCATAGCAATAAAAATTCATGATCCATATGCTTTTGTGTTCAAAATGTCATCTGCTTGATAATATCAGACAGAATATGTCATTTCCGGGAAAACCCGCAGTCATACTAACCTCAAGTGTTTCGCAAAAAAATGCATTTTGTGTCTATTAGGAGTCCTTCAGATTGACTGGAAATGGTATTCATCTTAAGAGTATTTAAGTTTACGTATTTGAGTGCCATATGAGCGTAAAAAATGGTATTCTCACTAGATATGTAGAAGATACCTAATTTGCTGATTTATAATATTTTTTTCCGAGTTAAAACCAAAACCCGAGTTAGAAATTATGAATTAAAATAAAAACATAAAACTGCACGAAATATCACTTTGGCAGATGACTAAACTCAAGAACACTTTACTAATTTCATCAAGAAAGTTCAACAGAATACGTAGCAAATAATTACTGATAATGTACAACTCGTACGTTCAACTCTGGTATCACTTATGTGTCCTGTCCAAGTTGGAGAAACTCAAGAGTGGCGGCGCAACACTACGTTACCCGTTTCGTACTTTGTACAATGAGCGCAAATGAACTTCCCGCGGCGCGGTGTCATCTTAAATTCCTACCGTTATTATTGGGTTATTTTCAGTGGAAGCACGCGGCAGTACTCCTCTTATTCTCGACGAGTGTTCCCTTGTTTGCCCAGTGTTTTATAATTCTGGTGTTGCTGGTCGTACGAAAACTTCGACTAACTTTCCTCCAGTTCGCTGGTGTACGTATGATATACTTACCTGAAACAAAAGACAAGGAAATTAGTACATGATTACTTAGACAGGCATTATTAATAATATAAAAATAAAATGCAGTACATACTGCTAAAATTGTCACAGACGAAATTAGTATATCTTGCGTGGTATATACTGCGAGTTATGTATAGGTTTCGGTATGTTATATAATAGGTTTAACATACTATTAATAGCTGGTAAATTTTAAAACTTTTAACATGCAGTTTACGTCAATATTTTTGTAGATCGCGATCGGTGAGATTTTCTAGATATATTTTTTTAAAGAACCGATTAGATTAGACCCATTTTCGTTTGAAAATGCAGTGCAGAAATGGAGATTCATAGGAAAATAAAAATACCTTTCCCAGGCTTTTCAGGCTATGACTCTCAGCATCTTGAAATCGTATACTTTAATCTCGTCATATATTCATACTCACAACCACAACATCGAATCAGAGCCAATCACGAATGAAGATATAACCTATGATGAATAAGCCATACAGCTAGTTACTCCAAAGGAAGTTGCCAGAGAAATCAAGACAAACCTGAATCCAAAGAAGGCACATGGATATGATCTTATCACAGGAGAAGTTCTTAAGCAATTACCTACGAAAGGTATTGTTATGCTGATGTACCTAATAAATGCATCGTTCAGATTAAAATACGTCCCACATGTCTGGAAAGTAGCAGAAGTTATCATGATACCAAAACTAGGCAAAATACCGACCGAGGCCAAATCATATCGCCCAATATCACTGTTACCAATGATATCGAAGCTCTTTGAAAAGTTGCTTCTAAAGAGAATGAAACCTATCATTGAGAGAAAAGAACTAATTCCTAGTCACCAATTTGGTTTTAGAGACAAGCATTCCACTATAGATCAAGTCATGCGAACACTGCAAAGTATTTGGATATGACACTGGATACAAAACTAAGGTGGAAAGAACATGTTAAGAAGAAAAGAGTGGAACTTGGCCTCAAATACAGAGAACTGTACTGGCTTCTGGGAAGAAACGCTCAGTTGTCAGTACAGAACAAACTACAAGTTTACAACCAAGTACTAAAACCTATTTGTTTATACGGCATCCAGATTTGGGGCTGCGCAAAAAGCTCCAATATACAAGGAATCCAGATTTTCCAAAATAAAGTACTAAGGAATATGGTTATCGCTCCTTGGTACATACGGAATAGTGACCTGCACCGTGATCTTGGTGTCCCACAAGTCATCCAAGAGATAAAAAGATTCGCCACTAAGCATGAATCTCGCCTAAGCCATCACGTCAACGTAGAGGCCCTGCAGCTACTGGACAACCAGAATCTAGTGAGAAGACTAAAAAGAACTAAACCCTTCGAACTAGTGAATCAGTGAAATGTGTAAAAAGCAGAGCACAGTGAGTGAAGTGTTAGTGCTTCTTGTTTGGGACAAAGTAAATATAGGGACATCAGTGGATAGCCTATTAGAGACAAGTACCTAGTTTTAAGAATTCAGATTTAAATTGATGGTCAATCTTTTAGATTAGTTTCATCTAATGCTTATTAATAAAAAAAATAATATATTCATACTTTTACGACAATTTTCTAGTATTATGACCATACATTCTTTGTTCTAAATGACTTTGGCATCAATAAAATAATAGTTAACATTCTACAGGTACTTATTATTTCTAACACAGTAATCAATAATTGCAATAATTTTCTAATTACAACAATTCTGAAATTCAGTAGAAAACTGAAAAATCCGGAATTTAAAGTTTCCTTTGGAAAAACGTTAAAAATAATAAGAAACATTTGCTTAAAATATATAGCAAATCATAAAGTGTAATACATCCTTGGAATCAAAAAAGATTCCGGCATATGAAAATACAAGATGATGTCAATATTTTGTATTAAAAGAAAAGGGGAATGATGAGGGATGATACTTACCACACCTCAACATAGAATTTGTAAGAATTTAAAATGGCCAATTTCATTAAAAGAAAGGTGTCTCAACAATGTTTGGAGTATAGATCTCTACTTCAATTGAGGCTATCTACCTTTTTAGTAGCTTTTGGTATCATAATTCAGTACTTTAACTAAAACTTTTTTGCTGGGTGTTGAATCAATTAGCATAAGAATCGGCAAAAGCAAGCATTTGTAAATCTTTACTATCTAAATTTATTTTTTTATGAATCAAACTTACATCTAGATGATGTAACGGTATACTTTGCCATCTGACTATGATTTTCTTGACTTTTGTTGATTACTTGGTGGTCCTATCTATAATGTTTTCTTTAAATGTAAAACTCCTTCAGTTTGTGGATAATATGGACATAATTAATTATGTTAAATTATATTTTAA
The DNA here is from genome assembly GCA_963966075.1 of Aphodius sticticus. Lineage (NCBI taxonomy): Eukaryota > Metazoa > Arthropoda > Insecta > Coleoptera > Scarabaeidae > Aphodius > Aphodius sticticus. Next base: position 14,612,288 of record OZ014512.1, read on the forward strand.
CCAATATATATATTAACCCGTGCCACAAGGCGCTCAAAGTCAAAAAATAAATTTAATCATTAAAAAAAAGAAAGAAAACATTTTATTATTTACACAGTTTCTTATTTATTGTTTTACTACAACAAATGTTGAACCACAGATATTAACTACATGTTAAAAAATGAATCAATGAACTTTTCAGTCTAGATATTTGAGTATTTCACATTTTCCAGATACGTTCATGTAAACTTGGTCGTAAAGGTAAATGCACAAAAAAGTCAGTTCCTAAAATGATTGCAGATAGTTCTGGTTATAAGAAAATCCCAATGTTTGTAGCTTTACTTTGTTAAAACGACAAAAGGATTTCAATAAATCCTCTCGGAAAACAACTGGTACTTATTCTTCAAAAGTTTTGAGGAAAACCCTTCCTAATGTGGACACCTGGACACCAAAGAATTATGAATTAAGAGTTTGAAAAAAAACAATAATGAAAAGTCTTATTCAGAATGATATATTTTTTGTATAAGCTTTACAGATTTTCCGAGGATCAGCGTCATAATCAGTTGTAATTTATTGTGGATACCGTTTCTCCCTTAATTTATTGTGGGCTTTACTATTAATGTTGCCCACAGCATCTATGTTGTTAAATTTCTTCCAAACTACCTTATTTTCGGGTGGCTTTAATAGCCGTATAAACAAAAAAATGGGCAATAAAATGAGACTTGGTATGAGTGTAGTTAATTTGTGAAGAATCCAATAATCTAGCTAGTGAGCTATTGTGGCCAACAAAAACAAAATCAACAACGTGAAAACTGATCTGCTATATGCTTTTTACTTTATCATACGCAGTATGTAAAGTATTGTAATCGTGCCAAAAAAATTTTTTGAGATTTTAGCGGAAATATGTCTTTTTGGGTCCCCTGAACATTTTTGACCAAGGTACAAAAAAATGTCTGTGTGTGTGTGTGTGTGTATGTGTGTGTGTGTGTACCCGTTTTTGTGGAGACGATTCCGGAGAAACTACTAAAGGTATCGGGACAAAACTTCATATTTAGAAGTTTCATAACCAAACTTAGAGCTGAAAAGCTTTCTGTTGAAAAGGGTCCAAAGGAACTGGTGCTTTACTCTTAGCATTTTTCGAAGATTTTGTAAATGAGCCGCTATTTGTGTAATGTCGTCAAAATAGTTAAATAATAAATTAAAGGAGAGGAAATTTTCTATAATTTATGTATATGACATTTTTTGGTAGAATTTATAGTTTAGCTGCATGAGCAAATTCTATTTCATCGAGATCGGTCGTACTGCTTTAAAACTAGTAGCCAGGATATGTCAGATTTTTTTATTCTAATGACAGTAGCTAGTGTCAAACGCTAATGTTTTGAAAATACTACTGTCAATATAGGCTGCGTTCGGATATTGAACACCGTTACAGTTTTTACACCCACTAACACGTAAGTGTCATTTGGACGGTGTACCCGGTGTCAACGGAGTACAATATCCGAACGCAGCTTTAATCGAGATATCTGTCTAGTTCTACTAGTTTTATTTTAATGCAGACATAGCCGATCTCGATCAAATAGAATCTCATGCAGCTAAACTATTAATTTTATATATAGTATGATAAAGTCATGTGCCTGGCCACATCAGATTTTTTTCCGTAGAATCTGAATTTCGAGGCAGAAATGCTCAATTGAATCTACTTCTAGATCATCTGACAGTTTAAAAAAACGTAGCTGCTATAAGATACCGTTCTAATTTTGGCTAAGAGAATCATTTACAATTCATCATAATAATGTTAAGCTCCTTGTAATACAACAAAAAGGCGTGCATCTAAAGGAAGTAAAACATTCCTTTCCTTAATAAAGTTGTTCGCAGTAAAACTTAAGCGCTCTTAATAAGTTGATAGAAAAAGCAATGAAGTATGCGTTTAACGGTGACGTTATGCATTCGGAACGTGTAGGTACGGAAAACACTCGGGGCTAATCGTGCGCATAAATCTAGAGTGCTTATCGTTCAGGTATAATAACAAAGGCAAATAGTAGTAGACGGCAATGTGCCACTCGTGCCAGTGCCAGCTTTGCGCAGTGTACGTTGAACGCCCTGAATAAACATGTTGTTCAAAAGCCAATTGAGTATGTTAAATTGATTTTACCGTAGGGCAGCGCTCTAACGTTGTTTCCCCTGTTCGTAATTATTTTATCCAATAAAAAGGTTTACACTTTTCGCGAGTTTACACAGCGCTGGCAACCAGGGTCCAACGGTCCTGTTCACTATATTCACGTCCACAGTGAAAATATAGGTACCGCGTTTGCATACATTTTGTGTTAACTTGTGAATAAGTAGATATTATGATAGGTGTTCTCGTATGACTTTTGCGTATTGTTATTTTGTGAGTGTTGAAAGTGATTTAGAATAATGCTTTTTAAACATTCGTTGCGTTTTAAAATACCATACCGTACATTCATGCATTTTGAGTCCTTCCAACATGTTCCTAAAATCCAAAGTGCTCAAATCGTTAAATGGTTGAGGTAGGCCAATGTTATGGCAGATTTTTTCCTGAACTTCTTGGAAGTCATACATCCAAGGAACCTCCTGTCAAGAGTTGTCTAGCAACAAAGCCTGGCGAAATGGTGTGTGGTGGCAATTCACAAGATAAAACACTGACGAATTCTTGAAGTGGGCTGACTTGCTGTCTTGCCCCTCCAAATACGTCTGCTAAGCATTTCTGGGCAAGTGAGGCTAGACTAGTGTTACCAACAGCAAGGTTGATATTTTTAAAGCATAAAAAATATGCCATCTATCAGAATTTGAAATGTGGTTGAATTTTGTTATTTTGTTTGAGAGCACCATTTGACTCTGATATTCTGAAATGGACTTTTCTTGACTGCACAATATAATAAAGCAAATTTGAATAATCTTTTGACAGAGATTTAGAACTGGCATCAACGTTTAAACCAATAATATAAGCTAAATTACCAGAAATTAAACGAACAACAAAACTATCAGTATTTGTTCGTTTCTAAAACAAATTTTTGTCTTCAGATTAATACATACCACAAAAGCATACCGGACTCAGATGACTAATAAATGTTCCATTTATTTAGTCATTTAGCGTTTGACGAATTAAGTATGTAATTGGAAATCAGCCATAATTTCTTTTGCCCAAGTTAATAATTTCGATAAGAAAATTTGTTGTAGGTGACCATAAATGTATTGATCAAATGAGATGTTTCTGGTATAAAAAGTAGTCTCAAACACTCGAAAAAGAAAATGAAAAGACAACAGTTAACTGCGAATACATGTCTGCTTGACGCAAATATTTGGGATCTTATCTCTGGTTGTGAAATGTCTAACAATTTTTTGCCGTAATAATCTAAAAATATCAGATTCTTGTATATCATCATAACTACAATAATGATAGAGTTCTTGTTGAGCGATTATTGAGAATGTGGATGTTTTGCTGGATGCTCTTGGAGAACAGTTAAAAAATATACCGCCCAGCTCACATCACAGGATAGTCAAAACACACAATATTGTTAAGGGGAGGTTCTCATGTAGAGTCCTAAAACGTAGCTCAACTTTGAGACAGTTTTTCAAACGTATTGTAAGAGATATCAATATTTTTTCTTTTGCCATATATTTACCATACTTTAGTATACAAAAGGACATAGCGCCATAAGAAACTATATGCAAGAAGTGGATACTGTTGTAGGAAGAATCAGTTCCTGTGCGGCGTGCTTGTCTCAACGCCGTGCACGATAGCTCCTATAAAAATAAACAGAAATCAACATTTCAAAAGCGCTGTGAAACTAGATGGAATTAGTTGGAGCTAAACCAACATTAAGTTGAAAATTGACAAAATGGCTGCTGTTTGAATTTTAAGATCGATTTTTTACAGCTTTTTTTCGGTTTCAAATCCTTCTAAATATTATAATTATTTAAAAGTTTCACTTATTATGAGGTTCAGCCTCCAATAAAAAGGGAGAAAAAGAATAACTCGACCCGTTAAACGATTCAAAAGTAATCGCGCATGTCAGTTTGGAAGATCGTGCTTCTAGAAAAACGCGTCGGTCGTATCGGAGTAATAAATTCGACAAGAGAAGGTAGAAACATCAACATGAGACTTTTTAAAATTCCTTTTCTATATGAATTCATTGAAATATAATAATTTAATCAACATAACCACCTAGATCTATACGTTCTCTGTACTGTATCCAAATTTCACCTTCCTAATTTAAAGCGTTACCGAAAATTGTCATTTGAATAGACACCTCTCTTTGCGCCGCCTTAATGCAGGAAATTTTGACCGGAGAATACCATAGGCCAGGAACCATAGGTGGGTTCCAAACTGGGAGGCGCGCCTTCCTTGGAGCGGAGCGAAGTTATTGAGACAGCCGAGAGCGGGAGACGGACAGAGCAGTTTGGAAAACGCTGCCATACGCTATAAAACCGTAAAACTTGCGATCAAAAAACTGTTTCAGGAGCTGATTTTATACTCTCCAAGGTTTCAAAACATGAAAGGAAAAGAAAGTTTTTTTCAACCGATTACATGAGAACCTCCCATTAAGTTTGCTCAAGAGTATACTACCATTTTGTTACTTTTCAATTAAGAATGTGTTACCAAATATTTGTTTTAAATGTAGTTTTTATGGTCAAATTTCAAATTGGATCTTGTAAATTAATTTCAGATATTGATCCAGTTCAGGGCGAACCTGTGAAGTGGCAAGAGTAAGGAAATAGAATCAAGCTACTACAAACGATGTCCTAAAAAATATTTTGTTCATTCTCATTTTGCATGTCAAAAAGTATCAATTCGATAGTGTAAACCAGAAATTAAAAAATCAACGATTTTTCTCAGGTAATTTATTCACAGATTCCAATAAGCGATGCATTAGGTTAAAGATAAGAATGTATAATTTTTCGTCGTAAAATTTTGATATTTTTGTCAGTTTTTGAATAACTAGTAATTAAATCTGATAAAACAATAGTATATCAAATTGTCTAATTTGTTGTTAATAATAACGTTGACTTAAAATAAAATGATAAAATAAAAAAAAAAACGTTCAAAAATGTTATATTAAATTCAAATTTGACATACATACGATACTTTACTCTTAAGCAAATTCGACAATTTTTTATTTAGCCACCACCAACAATGCTAAATCAATATTCCCACAATGGCTGTGTTCTTTCTTTTTTTTCCTTTTTTGGTCTTCATTTTTCGGTCTAGGATATCAATACAATTTATGAAGAATGACTTTTTCTTGAGAAATGAAAACGTGAGATCATTATAGGTGTGGTACGTTATAGGTAGGTACATCTGGGGACACACTTTATACATTTTTGGCAAGGAATGACTCCATTTTTCATCAACGTAATTAAATAAATAAAACTTCGTTGCTGATGATTAATATTTTAGATTTGTTGCCAAAAATCAATAAATAAATATTAATCATCAGCAACGAAGTTACATTTATTATACATTTTTTGTAGTGATGTAATGCTGTATAACAGCGGTAGATGTCGCTATCAGCGTATTGTCATACCTTGTGTATATTTGAACTGTATCATGTGATTTGCACCGCCTTCTAGTTTTCAGAGTCCCTGCTAGTCATGCAAGAACTGCTTTTCAGATTTAAGAGTTTAATTAACATTTTATACAGGGTGCTCCACACCTCTTTCCACGCAAAATTATTGTTCAGATAGTAAATGTCATACTGAGTAAAAAGTTTCATATGAACTTATTAGTTTTTTAAATTCATTAAAAAGTTACAGCCGTTTAAAATATTGACAAATCAAAGAAAAATAAAACTAAAGACATCAAAGATTGCGAAACCGAGAAAATATCACTATCAATAACCATAGTAACAATAAAATTTGTAAAATGTAAATAAATTTAAGTAAATATAAAAAAGTAAATTGACAAATGAACAAAAAAATCGATATGAAACTTTGTATTGATTTTTTCTCTGGTAAGTAAATGTCATTCCGAGTAAAAATTTTTATATGGACATTGGACATCTTGGTTTTTTCAATTCCTTAAGAAGTGGAAGCCGTTTAAGATACAGATTTGTTAATATTTCAAACGGTTATAACTTTTTAATGACTTGAAAAAACTAAAAACCCGATAATTGCAGTTATCGGGTATGTGCACCTTTTCTTATACGCCTATTTATTCATAAAGTATACCCACTACGTCCAACATCAACAAAACCTAATTTTATCTCGCTCAGGGTATTCAACTTCACAGTAAACGTCCCATCGACAAATCCCAATTGCAATTCCCGGAATATACACTACTGACGGCCAATAAAACAATGATAAACCCGGTTCCATACGAGCTATCAGGCGTGCCTCACGAACTAATCACTCAGAAATGTACGCAATCCATCTGACCGTAAACGCGATGCTTTTAACTGCCATACGCCAGCGTACAGCCTGGCGCATTTATTAAGTTACACACATGAAAAGTCCCTTTGAGCAGCATATTTGAACCGTTATACCTTAGTACCCTAGTTCCAGTACTACGATGCATTGCCACCAGCAGCGTACAGCAGCGTGCAGCTGCGTTGTGCAGCTAATTTTAACAGCAGCCACTGTCCCAGTGTTTGTAGTGCAAATGCAGCGTGCATTATTGAATCTGCAAATTGGCGAATTAATATTGAGTGTACGTAGATAGGAGGTGGTGTACGTTGGTTAGGAGATGCACGGGCAATCGATTCATTTGTCTGACGGTGCATTAATGTATAAAGTGGGTACCGGTATGGCACGGGTACTGCTGTGCAGCGTATCGTGCTGTACGCTGGCTGGTTGCACCGTTTCGCGCTCCTGACGACGCGGGGCGCTTTGCAAATTTATCGAATGGGACGTTGTGCCGTCCAAAGGATGACCCTCTGGTGGAATTTACATCCGTTGAATCTGGAATTAATTGTACGAATGCGAGCCTAGATTTCGGATGTGTGCTTTAGTTATTATCGTCTGGTGCTGTGTGGATATGTGTAAATATAACTGATGATTGTTTCTTTATCGAATAAGTTTTAAAATTGTTAAGGAATACGACGTATATAATAGACATATGTGTGATATTGTTAACTGACGACCAATTATAAAGAAAAGGCATTTTTATGGTATTCAAGAAACGTGGTCCTTGAAAAACTTTTAACATTTGAGAGTAAGAAGCATCAGCAATCATTTTCTAAGAAATGACTTAATAAATTGGAAATAGTGACAGATAAAAAACAGTAGTCTTCCTCGTATTGTCTAACTGGGATACAACATCTGTTCTGGGACCTTTGTTATAAAATCTCTACAGCCTTTCATTATAAAACTAAATTCAGTGTCATAATGCGTTCATTATAAAGCTAAAATAGGAGTAATATTATTATGCATTTTTAGGCGCAACAGCTGATTTAATTTGCTGTCCATAGGCGTACGAAACAATTATTTATCAGAGGAGAACTTCTTAGACTCTTGAAACAACCGGCCTTTATAAAGTGTTTTTCGGAGACTTAAAATTCAAAATGGCCGATCCAGAAATGTAGAAAAAGGATATCCAAATTGTCAGAAATTTATTTACTGTAACATTTGCAGGTTTCCAATTCCAAATATGTCAGATTTGCAAAATTTGAAATTGAGGATTTAACATGGTGGCCAAAATTGAGAAGGGCAGTCGGATTTGCCTGAAACACAATTCCTGTGATATCTGAAGCTCTCTGATTTCTGACATTAGATTGGCAAATTATAAAAGGGCTGTCGCAATATGGAGACCAAAAATTAAAAACAAGAATATCCGATTCGCACGAAACTTATTTACTGTTATTTGAAGACTCCCAATTCCAAAAATGTTAGATTTCCAAAAGTCCGAAGCGGAGCCAATATGACAACCATATTTTTTTAAAGAATTGCTAAGCCTTGATTTTTACCTGTGCAAATTTTCTACATACATACGCCTATGTCTTTGAAACGGTTAGTTGTACAAGAAAATAAAAAAGTTTCCGATATAGTCGCAAGAAATTATTTTTTCCTTTTAACTACTATTTTTTTGTAGTATGTGCTTTTATATGTTCTTAAAATAACCTTACTTAAAATTCAGCTTGCGTTATTTTATAACTACTGGCCTACCAAAATGCGAGTGCAATAAAAAAATATCTGATGTGGTGAAACACATGACTTTATCATACTACACCACAGAGTACCATACATACAGCAGTGTAAAAATGATAAGAATAAACCTCCAGTTCCTTTGGACCCTTTTGAACAAAACTTCTTTCAGCTCTAAGTTTAGTCATGAAACTTCTAAATATGAAGTTTCGTCCCGATACCTTTAGCAGTTTCTCCGGAATCGTCGCCACAAAAAACGGGACCACACAAACATACACACACAGACATTTTTTTGCACCTTGGTCAAAAATGTTCAGGGACCCAAAAGGCATATTTCCGCTAAAATCTCATTTTTTTTCTGCAGGATTAAAATACTTTATCATAGTACGTATGATAAAGTAAATATAATCTAAAATAGGTCAAAACGAGCAAAACGGCGTTGATGTATAAACTATGTTGAAGCGGAAGTAAAACAAGATAATTCACAATTAATTTGAAATTATTTAAACTTTAAAATCAGTATCTTGTTTTATTGGTTGTTAACTATGTTACAAAATATCGTAATACTAATAACAAAAAATCTGATGTGGCCGGGCACATGACTTTATCATACTATGTATAAAATTAATAGTTTAGCTGCATGAGATTCTATTTGATCGAAATCGGCTATGTCTGCATTAAAATCAAACTAGCAGAACTAGACAGATATGTCGATTAAAGCTGCGTACGGATATTGTACTCCGTTGACACCGGGTATACCGTCCAAATAACACTTACGTGTTATTGGGTGGAAAAAGTGTAACGGTGTACAATATCCGAACGCAGCTTATATTGACAATAGGTATTGTCAAAACATTAGCGTTTGACATTACCTTCTGTCATTAGAATCAAAATATCTGACATATCCTGGCTACTAGTTTTAATGCAGTACGACCGATCTCCATGAAATAGAATTTGCTCATGCAGCTAAACTATTAATTTTACCAAAAAATTTCATAGACATAAATTATGCAAAATTTCCTCTATTTTAATTTATTATTTAACTATTTTGACGAAATTACAGAAATGGCGGCTCATTTGCAAAAACGTTAAAAAATGCTAAGAGTAAACATCCAGTTCCTTTCGACCCTTTTGACCCAAAAGCTTTTCAGCTCTAAGTTTGGTCATGAAACTTCTAAATATAAACTTTGGTCCCGATTACTTTAGTAGTTTCTCCGGTATCGTCGCCACAAAAATGGGTACACACACACATACACACACACACACACACACACAGACATTTTTTTGTACCTTTGTCAAAAATGTTCAGGGGACCCAAAAAGACATATTTCCGCTAAAATCTCAAAAATTTTTTTTGGCATGATTACAATACTTTACATACTGCGTATGATAAAGTAAAAAAAAGATTGTGAAAGAATTGACACTTTTTCAACAATCGACACACACACACACACACACACACACACACACTCACACACACACACACACACACACACATGATTGTAAAGGTGCTCCCACACGCAGTGCCAACGGGGGCCATCATTGGCCATCGGAGTGCTTCGCGTAGCAAGACCCAACTGTGCCAATGCACATCGCCAATATGTCGACCTTGTCCGCTGTATTTCATTCTGTTTTAGCATTGTACGTACTACCGATGAAAAGTTTAGTTATCTATCTATGTTTTATCATATATACTGCATTATTTATGTTTGTACGTACTTTAAGGACAATGATGATTTATTATTTGCCCAAATGCCTGATTGCCCAAATGTAAAAACATGAAAACTGATATAAATTATATTTTAAATCAAAATTATGAATTCATCGATTTGACTGAAATTAAATATTTATATAAATAAGCGACACAAATTAACAGGGCCCTGCATAAAAATAGAGATCACTCAGTGTATCAGATCTTATCCCATCTTATTCCGCATTTGTTGCTTGAAACATAAAGAAAATAAAAAGGGAGATTTTTTTAATGTCACGTGGTTAATATAAAAACTAAATAATTTTGTTTCCTGTATTGCTGTATATTTGTATTCCTTAATGTATTTAATATTTTCGAGCGAACTGTATAAATAATGACTGAAAAACATGTTTAATAATGTTTAAGCAACCATGCACTGCTGGTTGCTAAAATAATGGGAGCTGCGGCAACAGCAATGTTATCGTCTTCACTGTTCATTTTTAATTCTCTACGGGATGCTACGAGCCCTCTACGATACACAGAAATACCTTGCGCCCAATACCAACATGTTGGCGAAGTGAATGCGCGCACTACGCGCAGCGTGTCACATCACCAACGTTGGCGATACGTTGGCACTGCGTGTAGGAGCTCCTTAACAGCTTAATATTTGATAAACAACCAAAAAATCATTTTAATGAATTTAATAATATCTCAAAAAGCACTGGAGCAGCTATAGAGAACACCAGTATGGAATTATGCAACATTTCAGTGCGAGTGGTGTAAAACTAGCTTTTTTATGTTTTTTGTTTATGTAACTCTTGAGTTGTTGAGCAAATTTGAACACTTTGTATAACTACTGTACTAAGTACTATACTACACAGTATTTTTGACAACTGCAACAAAATTATGGAAGTCATGTTCAATTGCAAAACCTATAAAAAAAAGAATAAAAGAAAGACCCATAAATTCCAAAACAATATTGATTTAAATTTACCGGATTTTTTATAACCAAATGTCTATTTACCTAATTTATCAAAAGGGCGCAGCGATGTCGAGACATAGGTAATACCAACCATAAAACTGGCCAAACTGTAAATAAACGTACACACAAATTTGTTGGTAGAAACGTAAAAATTTAAATAGAATCGGCCTACCAACCAACGCCAACGTCACGAATTTTTGCTCTCCCCGCGAATGAATTCATTGGTCGGGCCCGGTTAGCGGTATAATGAAAAAGTAATTAAAATGGAACATTAAATCAACTGGAAAACAAAAGCGGCGAAACGCTTTTAGAAAGTTTTATAAAATCCGAACGGGGATTTCGCACCCATAAAGTGCGGTTTCAGTTTCGCGAACTAGTTTCAGTACTATGTCCTATCTCATATCTCTCCGCCCGGTTCCGAGTAAACTGCCAGTAATGAGACGCTCAATTCCATTATGGCGTAATTTGAATCCACAGTTACTGTTCCAGTGTCGTAATGTGCAATTTCCTTTCTGCGTTTAAAGGATGAATTACATGTTTTTGTTGCCTATTTTTAAAATTGTAAGTTTGTAAGCGTAATCTAAAATGATCTAGAATGTTTACGGTGCAAAAATGTTTGTTATGCAATACAGCTATCAATAATACAGTGTGTCCCTAGATAAGTATACCTATAATTAGAAAAACATGCAATTGTTCAAAGTTGATGAAATTTTCAGTAATAATATAACAAGAGAGTGAGAATAAATTGAAAATAATTTGACAGATTGTTTGAAAACTCATTGCCAAATGGCAAGTTTGAACAAAATCTGTCAAATTATTTTCTAATTTATGGAACTCTCGAGTTATATTTGACTAGATTATTTTTTGTTTCACAAATTTTTACAATAAAAAAGATCAATCTATCATAAAATTATTGAAAAATTTAATTTAATTAATTATTACTTACAATATATGAAAATATCGTTGACATATTGTGAATATATTAAAAGAATTAACAATGTAAATTAGTCCAATGAAAAACGCAATTATTAAAAATATTTCGAGACTCATTATTTATTGAGGATTTGGAATTGTTTGTTATATTAAGTATTTCCTCCTGCGTATTTTCTCTAAGATTATTTATTATATTTGAATGATGTTCTTGGTTCAATTGTAAGTATGGTTTAATCGAACTTGCAGAATTATGACCAGTGACCTTGATTAGTTCTTGTTCTCCTACACCAGCTTTTGAAAGGTTACTTACTGCACTTGATCTGGCAGAATGGTTAGTTATTTTTTTAGTAACTGTGTCTAGACCTACTTTTTCTGCGGATTCTTTCATCTATTTTGAAATGGAATTTATTCCCACAGGAACGTTTTTATACCAAAAACCATGAGTTTGCCAAGCCGGATTTGGAGTAAGAAACAAGCGTTCGGTTTTAATATTTTCTTCACGTTTACTCATTAGTTTTTCAAAAAGACGAACAGGGCAAATATCTGGGTTATTTATGCTTGGAGTCAACCATTTACTATTAGCGCACCTTTGTGCTCCACCCTGTGCAGTTTTTGTAAAGATGGGATTGTATTCAATGCGGTCAGTATTTAATCTTTTTATGTCGGTTTCTTTTTTAAAATAATGAACTAAACATTTCGTAGCTTCTCCTCCCCTCCAAGCTAGTTCATACGATGCAACGTGAAAAAACTTTCTTTGCAATCCACAAGGTGTATCTTCGTCCCAATAGTTAAAAATTTGCAACAATTCTGTATTAGAAAGTGCCACAGAACTTTGTTTGTGCTTTTCAGGATGTTTTTGTAAAATTTTTCTTTTTGCATCTCTTGCATTCCGAGCATTTCTGAATTCTATATCATGGAAAGGATCAAAGGATCTGTTATACTTATTAAAGTAAAGTTCTTGAACTAATTTTGCCGTTTTATTCCACATTGTCTTTATTACTGCTTCTTTATAATCATTTCCGTCTTTTCTTTTCATGTTATAAGCCCAATCTTTTAAAATCAATGCCAGAGTAGCTGTTGTAGTAGATTGATCCAGAATATAATTTCTTTCTTTGGTGAAGGTCTTAAATTGTCTCCATATAGACTGATTACTTATTAGAGTATTTTTGGAAGTAGTTTCTAAAATCTTTTTTGTAATTTCTGCATTAGAAAAGGTACTAAACCGATGACTTTCACCCATTTCGCGTTGACACAATTAAGTAATTATTTTGACAAGTATCTGACAGTTGCTAGGCAAATAAAAGCTACAGTGATTATTCCCGAGAATAATCACAAGAGATTTATTCCCACTATAATAATGACATAATTGGTTGAAACTTACCCTTGTGACAAATAAAGAAGCATTTCATTGGTTTTAAGAAACGTCAAAACATAATCAGTGTAACTTCTTAGATAAATAAATAAGTCACATAAATATTAAAAAGACGTTTCTGTACATCAAAGAAATCTAAGTTTGATTCAAACAAATATATTTGTAAACATCTAACTGAAGTGTTAGATGGCGCTGTAAACACTGTACTCGCAGGTCGGCCTTATCTTGAGTATAAATAGTAGACTGGTGAAAGCCTACCGCACAGTTGATGTCATGCGTCTGGCTAAATTGCTAATCGGCAGTATAGAGCACAGTGCATGCAGTTTCATGTTCCGATTCGGAATCAGCGTACTCTTTGCTACCCTAACCTTGACGATATGTAAGTCTGGCAAAACGCAACACAGGTCGAGGATGTGCGACATCCCTAAAGGCGGTAACACGTGGAGATTTTGCTCTACTGTAGCCTCCGAAAAGTTCTAGTCAATAATAGGTCCAAATTAATTCCTGCAACAAACTAACAATTTATTTAATCAAAGAACCATTTATCGCAACCTTAAAATATCGCATTTTAACTCAACCAACAATTTCGTTAATGTAATAATTTATAATTCTTTCACTCAACACAATCATAATTATTTGAACTAAATAAATCTCGTTCGTTATAATATACAAATTGTAAATTTTAAACTGAAAGCATAATTTGTTTGGCACAAATAAGCGTTCTGTCTACCAAACAAATATTTCAAACAAATGCAGTTTTATCCGCAAAGAAATATTTCTCTGCTTCTATTGAAGCACAAAGCGTATTTATTTGAACTAAGCAAAGCTTTCTATCTGTGTATATTCGTAAGTTTTACTTACTACTAAGATAACTGATAAATATTAATTTCCTATATTACAGGTTTTCCCTGACATTAAAAGATTTAGAATATAAGAACTTGTAAGTTAAAATATAAATTTTAATATTTTCCTCTTCATTTCTTATATCGTAAATCACGCACGACTTTTAACTATTACATAAACATCACGAAAACTACAAAGAAAAACCAATAACTTGCCACACAGTTGGTACGGAGATATACAGGCTGTTCCTAAATATGATGTAAATACGAAAAGGGGTAATTCTTTGGCTTATTCAATGACCAAAAATTCATATAAACATAGGTCCGCAAACGCTTCGTTGCCGATCTACAGGGTGTTGAAATTTCAAAATTTTTTTAGTTTTTTCTTTATAGCTCTTGTAGTGTTTGCGATATTTAGCTCTAATTTGGAATATAGGTTACGCTGTGGGACTTACATCATTGGGCATAGCAAATGGTTTTAAGAATCAACAGGGAGATATTTTGTCAGGGGTCATGCCCCCTTTTCTCTCCATGAACTTTTTCTCGGTGCGCCGCTGGCGGATTCTAAAATACAAAATGCATTTTTCTTTTGTTCTGAAGCATTTTAATCTTTTGTAGTTTTTTCGTATTTACCACCGTTATCGAGAAAAAAAATAAAAGCTCGTCTGTGTTTAGCTAGATGAAATTAAATTTTTTTAAATAATTGGTCTAGTATCCCTTGGCTTGATTTAGATAACCTTTTGTTTGTATTTATTTTGACATTTTATTCGCCACCAACTGTTAAAAATTAAAACTAGGATACAAGAGCTATAAAGAAAAACTAAAAAAATCTTGAAATTTCAACACCCTGTAGATCGGCAACGAAGCGTTTGCGGACCTATGTTTATATGAATTTGTAGTCATTAAATAATCCAAAGAATTACCCCTTTTCGTATTTACATGATATTTAGGAACACCTGTATATAATAACTAATAAGCAATGTAAGATAATTTGTAACTAATAGTTACTGATATTGCAGATTGAGATATATTTTCCGCCACCGTGTGCCAGGGGATGGAAAGACAGTTAAACAGACACGTACGTATTATTTACTACATATTATAACTGATGTGCATTAATTTGGATTTGTGTTAAAGGTTTCCTTACCGTTAGAACTTACGAAAAGAAGAACTGCAGCATTGCCTTTTGCGGTGAGCGGACAAGACGGTTATTTCGGGTTACTACAGTATTATTTATTGTATATTGTTACGAAGTATAGTTTAATTGCATTGTACAATTGAGGTCAGGTCATCCAACTCAACCTGCAGACAGTTGCTTGTCCAGAAATGCAGACGTCAGGCTTTTCATATCGGAACAAAGACATTCCTTTGTGGCAAGCGTGCAAATTAACTATGATTTATATCAAAGGCCGTGTGCAACCAAAAATCCTAACTTAGGATTTTTGGGGGCTCAAAACAGGTCATGACGTCTTGCCAAATTCAATATAAAAGCCACGGCAAAGGATGGGAACGGGATCAGTAGTTTGCAGCACCTACTTGTAGTGTAGCGCGACTATTGTATTTTAGATATCAGCTGTAGTATTGGAATTTTGTATGGTCAGCAATACACGAACAATGTAAACAACACTGCGACTTTTATTTATACATCTCCATCCTGATCTAGAGCCGTCCCCATTACGAGCTACGTAACAATATTTATGTGAATGTATTACGTAAGAGATGTTATGATACTGAAGAAAATAAAGACTTGAAATCTATATGTTATATGTGTTAAATATATAATCAAATATATTATGTAAATTAATAAATTGTCTGTATTATAGTCACTGTCAGTAAAAAACAACTAATTAAACTGTTGTTTATGGTTGACTAGTGACCATAACACCGAAAACTTATTAATTGACATAGGTAATACCTTTGATTTTTGCTGCCCCCCTCCATAATATTTTACCGTTTAGTATACTTTTGCTCGGCATCGGATAATTTTAACACCCGTGCAGTGAACAAAAATCTGATGTGGCCAAGCACATGACTTTATCATACTATATATAAAATTAATGGTTTAGCTGCATGAGATCCTATTTGATCGAGATCGGCTATGTCCTATGTCTGCATGAAAATAAAACTAGTAGAACTAGACAGATATCTCGATTAAAGCTGCGTTCGGATATTGTACTCCGTTGACACCGGGTACACCGTCCAAATGACACTTACGTGTTATTGGGTGTAAAAACTGTAACGGTGTTCAATATCCGAACGCAGCCTATATTGACAATAGTTTTTCAAAACATTAGCGTTTGATACTAGCTACTGTCATTAGAATCAAAAAATCTGACATATCCTGGCTACTAGTTTTAAAGCAGTACGACCGATCTCCATAAAAGAGAATTTGCTCATGCAGCTAAACCATAAATTCTACCAAAAAATGTCATATACATAAATTATAGAAAATGTCCTCTCCTTTAATTTATTATTTAACTATTTTGACGACATTATACAAATAGCGGCTCATTTGCAAAATCTTCGAAAAATGCTATGAGTAAACCACCAGTTCCTTTGGACCCTTTTCAACAGAAAGCTTTTCAGCTCTAAATTTGGTCATGAAACTTCTAAATATGAAGTTTCGTCCCGATACCATTAGTAGTTTCTCCGGAATCGTCGCCACAAAAAGACGGGTACACACACACACACACACACACACACATCCACACACACAGACATTTTTTTGTACCTTGGTCAAAAATGTTCAGGGGACCCAAAAAGACATATTTCCGCTAAAATCTCAAAATTTTTTTTTGGCACGATTACAATACTTTACATACTGCGTATGATAAAGTAAAAAATCTGATGTGGCCAGGCACATGACTTTAACATACTATATATAAAATTAATAGTTTAACTGCATGAGATTCTATTTGATCGAGATCGGCTATGTCTGCATTAAAATAAAAATAGTAGAACTAGACAGATATCTCGATTAAAGCTGCGTTCGGATATTGTACTCCGTTGACACCGGGTACACCGTCCAAATGACGCCTACGTGTTATTGGGTGTAAAAAGTGTAACGGGGTTCAATATCCGAACGCAGCCTATATTGACAGTAGTATTTTCAAAACATTAGCGTTTGACACTAGCTACTGTCATTAGAATCAAAAAATCTGACATATCCTGGCTACTAGTTTTAAAGCAGTACGACCGATCTCGATGAAATAGAATTTGCTCATGCAGCTAAACTATAAATTCTACCAAAAAATGTCATATACATAAATTATAGAAAATTTCCTCTCCTTTAATTTATTATTTAACTATTTTGACGACATTACACAAATAGCGGCTCATTTGCAAAATCTGCGAAAAACGCTATGAGTAAACCACCAGTTCCTTTGGACCCTTTTCAACAGAAAGCTTTTCAGCTGTAAGTTTGGTTATGAAACTTCTAAATATGAAGTTTCGTCCCGACACCTTTAGTAGTTTCTCCGGAATCGTCGCCACAAAAACGGGTACACACACATACACACACACACACACACACACACACACACACAGACATTTTTTGTACCTTGGTCAAAAATGTTCAGGGGACCCAAAAAGACATATTTCCGCTAAAATCTCAAAAATTTTTTTTGGCATGATTACAATACTTTACATACTGCGTATGATAAAGTAAAAATCCAACTCCTTAAATATATATTTTTATCCTACACCACGTGAACATCTCATTTTCGCGTCTCTATAGAGACACGAAACATGGTATTTGCCCGCAAGGCGTGCAATGACGACTTTTCAGCGCTAGCCACGAAAAGAATTGTACCCAATATACCCAACAGATGGCGACCGAATGGTCTGTCCAATCCAAACACAGCTTTCGATTCGGTTTAACGTTTGCGATTAAAACGTCAACGTTGTTTATTTGTCATAATCCAATATGTCACTGATTAGTCTTTATTAACGGATGAATATATTATTATGATATTGTTCTGTAGCATTAGCAAAATTACGTGAGTACCTCGCACAGAAAATGATTTTCCGTGTTAAATATAAAAACTTGCCCAACTCACAATATAAAAAAAGACTTTTTATTTAAGTAAAATGTTAGCAAAATGTTAGCCAAACGTTATAATTTTTTCCGTTAGTCGAAACAATGCGATAATTTCCACAAATGTCTTTATTTGTCCATATTTCTGTGGTCCAGTATATGTAAGACATCTGTTCGCAGGCTCCAGAAGTTTGAAACACCGCGCCTCCCAAAAACTACGTCGCAACTGAATCTTTCGTTTCGTTTCGGTTTTTAAATTCAAACGCTTTGAGGTGCAGCGTTGCGAGATTGTGACGTCACTTCAAAAACGATTTGAACTTTATTGTTTCTTTGATGTTCTTTGCAAAACTATAAAAAAATCATAAGCTTTACTGCATTGCTTTGTTTTATGTTGGTACAATGAAATTCTATGTTTTGAAGGAAAACTATTGGGTACAAACACACATCCATCACAATTCATACACACACAATTCTAAATGTCTCTATTGTCGGTTATCTAATATTTATCATGATTTACTGTGAACTGTGTGTTACGTGTCGTGTAAACATTTACGTGAATTTAACGGATTGCGCTAATAAATTACCACCGTATAAGCTGAATACATTTGTGACTGCTGCGCTGATGATAATCTTCACTTTCTATGCAAAATATGCTACTGTAATATATTTTCACGCCTAACCTCCGGCTTTTGTTACATTGTTGCCAAGCCGATAGACCAGAACAGCACAAAGAACTTCATTTTCCGCGAGATAAAGACTTCTTCTGTTCCAGATTGGTTTTTCTGTAAAGGGATAGTTTATTGGATATTGACGGACATAATTGCGCAAGAAACTTATTGATTGCATCAGGCACTCACAAAGCTGCCAAAGTTGTTTGGTTAAAAATCTGCTATATAATAAATAAATGAAATTACCCTGTATGTCAAATGAAATCCTGTATGAAACTTCTTCTCGAAGAATTAAAATTTACGTCTAGTGTGCTTAGCCATATTTAATACATCTCGTTTGTTAACCAACCAACATGCGGGTGAAAACCCTGTCCAAACATCAATATACCAGTCTCAACTGACAAAACATCAACAATGATAGTTGTTGATTCTAGTTAAACGAAATTATAATTAATATAAAACACGAAAGAGAAGAGCTGTATTAATTTGTATCCGTATGAAGCATATGAAACGTAATCATATACCAAAAATTTTGAATTACTCATCAAATTATCATTTTCGTCGTAACTAAAGTTATCCAATATGTGTATGGCAAAATTTTTCGTTAATAACTGATCATAATTCGTTAAGTGACTATTTTTGTATCCATTATTAAATTAAAAGAAAATATATTGTTACAGTGCAGAGAATGTTACCACTAACTTGGAATGACGACTAAAAGAATTACCAGATGAAAAAACTTTCAAATTTATGAAGAAAATTGACGACAAAAAATGTAGTTTAACGGAAAATGTAAATAAAAATGGTGGGCAAAGTACGTGACAAATACAGCAAATGTTTTCTTGACATGATTAATCAAATCATTAGTACGGCTTCAAAGCTACTCTTAAGTGGTATTATTAGCCATACTTCGTATTAACTAATCCGAAAATTACACAATTTTTTAATATTTTAAAAGAATATCTAAAGAACCGAAAATGGTTACTTAAATGAAAACAAAATGAAGGTGCTTGCTTTAAGAATTGTGCTAATACACACAATAAGAGAGGATTGGAATCCATTATCATCAAATTGTAAGTATTACCTTTTAAAGAAAATATGCTGGACTAAAGTGTATCATTCAAACCTACAAATGTGAACATAGGATTTAGATATTTTTGGACATTAGGATCAGAAAATCTAAGAAATAAAAGTAAGGGAGCCAGATTGTCAAAAAACAACGTGACTCTAATTGTTAAAAAATAGTATTATTGATTGGTTATGTTTTGTAAATTGTTCTTATTGGTATTTTATTTGCGTTTTACACACTTTGTTTATTTTTTACCATTTATGGTATAAGTAATATTATAAATTTATGTTTTGTGTTCCCAGTTGGAGGTAACCTTTATAAAGAATGTTGAATGCCCTAAAATTTTATAACACCATAGTCAGAATTTTGATTATAAATGAACATGACTGCAAAAACGATAAATTGTTAAATTTGCCTATTTAGAAAAGTTTTTGCAATTATAATAAAACTGTGACATCACAAGTTGTTAATTTCGTTTATTTGAAATAGAATTAAAATAATACTACGCAAAAGAAATTTTTTATTGAGCACTCCGAAATAAAAGCAGTCTAAAAATTAGAAATAATTTAATTACTCACTAACAGATTTTTTATTATGTTGCCGATTTTTTTGTTTAAATTTGTGATATTTAGTCAACAAGAAAAATAATAAAGAATGTTTAGAGCAAATAAATACTGTAACATATTCTAGATATTATTTGGAAACGGTTTTCCCCTTAAAATTTTTCGAATCTGTTACTTAGTACCTACATAGTATTACCAAAGATACAAAATAAATTTAACTTTTTTGAGCCGAAAATAGGTACTAAAATAATTTCTTATTGAAAAAACTAGAATGCTCCTTTTAATAATTAACTAATAAAGTATATTTCCTCAAAGTTTCAGCTCAAAACGTATCGAAATTGCGGAGATACAAGCATCTACCGAGACCCCTTTCATCCGA